>OU015757.1:69637144-69707806 GCA_907169655.1 Acomys percivali | reverse complement strand
ATACATACATACATACATACATACATACATACATACATACATACATATCCAAAACCAGAAGGTTGGCTTTTTGGTCTTGGCATTGTTTCTTATTGTTTGGCTGTTCATGTATCCACTTCAAGACACTCCTAGAGAGAACTGCTACAGAGAACGCTTCAAGATTCCAGGTTTTTCTGCTGCTCTAGATTCCCACTACTGCTGTTGCAGTCACCTTTGCTGCATTGCTGGGTTGCTGTTTGATGAGTCGGCTGGATCCTGACCACAAAGAGAGGAACAGCTCCAAGGAACCTACTCTAAAAATGTCTACTTTTCTCTCTGTTCTCATTAACCTCTTTTTCTCTCCATTCTAGGGTAGGGGGATTGAAAGGGAAGTATGAGCATTAAAGAAACCCAAATAATGTAGGTTTGGAAAAGTTCTAAGCAATTAAATCATTTGTACTAAGATAATGTTTGGAATCAAAGTAACTAAATCATCCAGTTTATTCTTCAATCAATGATTATAGCAATTTTGAATTTGTTGATTGATTCTATTTTTAGTCATTCAGTTCATTTAGTGAAATATTATCAAAGTATTTTTGTGATATATTGTCTCATATTTTATTACTTGAAGGCATATTTGTACATATTATCAGTTTTCATTCTTTGTCTCCTTTCTCTCTCTCCCTTCTTCCCCCTTTCTCTCTCTATATTTATATATGCATATATAAGTTCATTTATTCCTATACAAGAGATTTAAAACATTTCTACAAACTGTGAAATTCAGATATCATGAAAAAGGAATCTGTATTGAAGTCAGTTAAACATAAGGTAGATATAAGAAAAATATGAGAAAGAGTTAAGAAGTCAGAGTCAATCTGAAAGGTGATAGCTTCATTCTGTTTTGTTTAAGGGTTTATACCCACAAGAAACATGCTAATATGGTGAAGTAAGTCTGATCAAAAAAGGAATGCCATACAAAATCAGAGAGTTTGAGAATGACTTTTATGTAAAAGCAAACTTAGTATTGTGAAAATCTATCTATCTATCTGTCTGTCTGTCTATCTATCTATCTATCTATCTATCTATCTATCCATCTATCTTATTGTCTCTCTAATCTATATTGATATAGATTATTCAAACACACTTGTGAATGTTTAGGGTCATTTATACCCCTCATGTATACTATTTGGTATCTCATGGCTGATTTCAGTGTATTTTGACAAAACACTTAATAAGAAAAAAATAGATATATTATATATTAGAAATTGAATTAAACTTAATGACATTGCCTTGGGGGTTGTTATTATAATTTTAGTTCTGGTTATAAAGACCTTTCTTGTGACAGGTTTCCAGCTCGTCTCAGAGATGCCCTCCTCCCTCAGTTTCCCTACTCTCTCCCAGTTCTCTTAGCTTCCACCTTTCTCCCCATACCTGTTTCCATCCCTTGTTCCTCTCCCCACTTCCAGTTACCTCTCTTCACCCACTTCCAAAGTCTTATTCAATTTCCCCTTCTGAGTGAGATCCAAGGATCCTCCTGTGGGCCCTCCTTGTTACTTAGCTTCTTTAGGTCTGTGGGTTGTAGAATGGTTATCCTGTACTCTAGGCTAATGTCCACTTATAAGTGAATACATACCATACACATCTTTTTGGGTTTGCGTTAACTCACTCAGGATATTTTCTAGTTCAATCGATATGCTTGCAAATATGAGAGTGACTCTAGCTAAGATTCCTAGCAGCAGGGTCCATGGAGATTGAAGTGGTCACCTTCTAGCCAGTCAGAATTTCCAATGAAGGGAGGGGGACACCAACCCACCCACAAAACCTTTGACCCAAAATTTACCCTGCCTACAAGACATGCAGGGACAAAGATGGAGCATGGATTGAGGAAATGGTCAACCACTGAGTGGTCCACTTTGAGACCCACCCCATGGTGGATCCCAACCTCTGACAGTATTAATGTCACTCTGTTATGCTTGCAGATTACAATTGTGCTCTGAGAGGCTCCACTCAGCTGCAGATAGAGACACACTGAGATTCATGGCCAAACATTATACAGAACTCTGGGAGTCTTGTGGAAGAATTGGGGGAGAATAGAGAGACCCAGAGGGGACAAGATCTCCACAAGAAAACCAACTGAATCAACTAACCTAGGCTCCTGGGGGCTTACAGCAACGGAAACACCAACCAAAGAGCACTGATGGGCTTGACCTAGGCCTGTACACATATGTAGCTGAAGAGCAGTTTGGTCTTTGTGTGGGTCCTCTAGCAAGTGGAACGGGCTGTTTCTGACATGGACGCCGTTGCCTGTTTTTGGATCACGTTCCCTTAGCTTGGCTGTCTTTTCTGGCCTCCTTAGTGGAAGATGTGCTTAGTCCTGGTGTAACATGGTGTGACAAGATGGGCTAGTGTGTGTGCATGTGGGTGGTTGGACCTCTTTTCTGAGTAGAAGAGGTGGCGGGGAGGAAGAGGGGGGGAAGAGGGTGGGAGGGTGGGACCAGGAGGAAGAGTCCTGAGATTTGGATGTAAATTAAATCAATTAGTTTAATATAAATTTTAAAAGAATGGAATGAGCCACCCAAGGGGGCAGAAAGAAAAAAAATATCTATTTTCAATTACAACAACAAATAAACAACAAACAAATAAAAGACCTTTCTTGAGAGGAAAATTTGACCAAACAAAGGATCAGTATTTTTAACGTTCAGGGGTAAAAATATACTTTCTATGTTCAGACGTGTGGCTGTAGGAGTTTTCAGGTCATTACAAAAAAAGTATTTATTTCTCTGTCTTGAGTCTCGGAATAGTAAATCTTAACATTTACCACATATGTAAAGCTCCTTCGTGGTAATTTGTTTTGACAATAAATAATCTACTGGCATTTTTGAAGAAAAGTTTTAAGTAAAAGCCCAAGGAAGCATAAATGCATGAAAAGACAAATCAACCCAGATGTTCCCAATGTGAGCCATGGCTTGACTGGGTCACAGTTGTTTATATGCAGAGTGTCAGTGGGATTCCTGGCTTACCAGCTTTTCATGTTTGTCAAAGCTCATCTAGGTGGTGAAATATTCCTTCTTACCATTGCATTGGAAGGCATTGGAGGGAGGAATCCTCAGCCAGCCAGGAAATCTCATTTTTGAGGACCTTTTTGTTCTGTGTTTGTGCTTTCTTCTCTCTGTTGTATACAATTTTTTTATCTAAATTGCATAAAAGGAAACTTTTGTTCTTTAAGCAGTTGGGTAGCTTGGGTGCTTGTACTAGAGGCACAAATGTGAATAATATTAACTCTTTCCTCAAATTATTTAGACACCTAATATAGAAGGGAAAAAAAAAAAGCTCTTATTGGTGTGTCCATGGTACTATGAGAACCAAGGGTGAGCAAGTTGTAGGCATAGATAGCAAAACAGCAGCCCGCAGAAGAGCCACAAGGAAACAGAGTCAGCGTGTTGGAAAATGAAGAAATGCTTGTGAGATGAACACAAGAAATAAGAATATTAACAATAGCTAGCATTTATGGAGTGTTTGTCAAGCACTCACTAGTGCACCTGCTACTGTCCACCAACCCTACATACTAACTGCTAATACTGTCCTCTATTTACATATAAGGTGTTAGAGTAGGACCAGTTATAGACATATGTTCAGAACCCATCCTATTTCCACTGCATCTTTCTTTTACCAAGGCTCACATTCAAAAGTGAAAAGGAAAAGAGTTAGACAATGATGATAAATCATTGTCTTCACATTTGCATATTACATAGTAGAGAAATGGTATGTAAGAAAGTAGAGAAAATAAGAATAGCAACAATATAACAATTAAATAGGTAGTATGCTAGTCAACTTATCATTTCTGTAAGAAAACAGTGATAATTTTATAAGGATTAATACTTTTAAAAAGTTAAATAAAAAATAGTTTTCTTGTTTCATAGCTTGGGAGGTTCCAGTGCATGATCGGTCGCCACCTCTACTACTCTGGAAATCTGGGTGAAATCTCAAATCATGCTAGGAGCAGATGGAAGTGCAAAACAATCTATATATGCACTAGAAACCCAGAGGGAGGAAAGATGAGGATGAAGTCCTATGACCACTCTTTAAGAGCACACCTCAGTGATCTATAGACTTCTCACTGGGCATCATCTTTAAGGCATCTATCACTTCCCCATGGACCTGACTCCAGGACCACCAACTCTTTAACATATTACAGAGGTTAAGTTACTGGGTATTGTCCAAGATACACTGGAACATGGCTATTACTTAGAAGTCAACAAAGTGATATTAAATATATTTCATCAATGGGATGGCAGAGACAGACTTGCACATTATTCAGTTGCAGGATGGTTCAACAATGACTTCTGTGAAAATCAGTATTTATTTTATTTATTTTAAAAAGGTTTATGTATTTATTATTATATATACAGTGTTCTGTCTGCATATACATCTGCAGACCAGAAAAGAGCAACAGATCACATTATAGATGGTTGTGAGCCACCACGTGGTTGCTGCGAATTGAACTTATGACCTATGGAAGAACAGTCAGTTCCTTTAACTGCTGAGCCATCTCTCCAGCCCCCAGTATTTTATTTATTTGATGATAATTTCATACAGGAATATGTTACATTTATTTTACTCCAATCTCCCCTTCTCTCTCCTCTCTAACTACAATCATAGTTTCCACCATGCCCTCTCAAATTCATGACCTCCTTTTCTATAATTATTGTTTTGTACACACACACACACACACACACACACACACACACACACACACATACACTTTGTTTTTTATTTTTTGTTTGTTTTTGAACCAACTTTTTTTTATTAATTTATTCTTGTTACATCTCAATGGTTATCCCATCCCTTGTATCCTCCCATTCCTCCCTCCCTCCCATATTCCCCTTACTCTTCTCTCCTATTACTGTGACTGAGGGGGACTTCCTCCCCCTGTCTATGCTCATAGGGTATCAAGTCTCTTCTTGGTAGCCTGCTATCCTTCCTCTGAGTGCCACCAGGTCTCCACATCCATGGTCAAATATGAGGCACCAGAGTACGTGTGAGAGTCATACCCCACTCTCTACTAAACTGTGGAGAATGTCCTGTCCATTGGCTAGATCTGGGTAGGGGTTTGATGTTTAAGGCCTGTATTTTCTTTGGCTGGTGCCATAGTTTGAGCAGGTCCCCTGGGCTCAAATCTGCCTATCATAATGTTCTTCTTGTAGGTTTCTAGGACCCTCTGGATCCTTCTACTTTGCTATTCTCCCATGTTTCTCTCATCTAGAGTCCCAATAGGATGTCCTCTCCTCTGTCCCAGTTTCCTGGTAAGTGAAGGCTTTCATGGGACATGCCCCTTGGGCTAGTATGCAGATATAAGTGATTATACCATTTGAGTCTTTCTGCTTCTGGGTTAACTCACTCATTATGATCATTTCTAGCTCAATCCATTTGTCCACAAATTTAGGGAATTCCTTGTTTTTACTAGCTGAGTAGTATTCCATAGTGTAAATGAACCACAGTTTCTTTATCCATTCTTGTACTGAGGGACACTTAGACTGTTTCCATGATCTGGCTATTATGAATAAGGCTGCCATGGACATGGTTGAGCAAATTTTCTTGTTGTGTGCTGGAGCATCTTCTGGGTATATTCCGAGGAGTGGAATAGCTGGATCTTGAGGAAGCCCTATTCCCAGTTTTCTGAGATATCACCAGATAGAATTCCAAAGTGGCTGTACTAGTTTGCATTCCCACCAACAATGAAGGAGTGTTCCTCTCTCCCCACATCCTCGCCAGCATGTGGTGTCGCTTGAATTTTTGATCTTAGCCATTCTGATGGGTGTAAGATGGAATCTCAGAGTTGTTTTGATTTGCATTTCCCTGATGACTAAGGATGTTGAGCATTTCTTTGAGTGTTTCTTAGCCATTTGATATTCCTCTGTTGAGAATTATCTGTTTAGTTCCAAGCCCCATTTCTCAATTGGGTTATTTGGTTTGATGGTGTTTAATTTCTTGAGTTCTTTATATATTTTGGATATTAGACCTTTGTCAGATGTAGGGTTGGTGAAGATCTTTTCCCAGTCTGTAGGCTGTTGCTTTGTTCTCTTGACAGTGTCTCTAGCCTTACAGAAGCTTCTCAGCCTCATGAGGTCCCATTTATTAATTATTGACATTAAGGCCTGGGCTGTTGGTGTTCTGTTCAGGAAGTTGTCTCTTGTGCCAATATGTTCCAGGCTCTTCCCTACTTTTTCTTCTAAGTGACTTAGTGTCTCTGGTTTTAAGTTTGAGGTCTTTGATCCACTTGGATTTGAGTTTTGTGCAAGGTGACAAATATGGGTCCAGTTGCATTTTTTTTTACACATAGACCTCCAGTTAGACCAGCACCATTTATTGAAGATGCTATCCTTTTTCCATTGAATGGATTTGGCTTCTTTGTCAAAAGTCAAGTGACCATATGTGTCACACACACACTTGTCTGAGTAGAGTTAGTGTTCTCTGTCTGCCCAGGCATTAAGCCTTGGCTGTCTTGGACTTATTTTGTAGACCTGGCTAACCTCAAACTCACAGAGATCCACCTGCCTCTGCCTCCCTTCTGAGTGCTGGGATTAAAGGTGTGTACCACCATGCTCGGCTGATATACACCAAACTTTTATTGCCATTTTCTTGCCACCTCAAGGAAACCTAATGCAGCCTACCACATAGTAGAATTTTCCCCAGAGGACAGTTTCTGATCAAGTGAGAGCTATATTTTCTATTTGTTTATCTTTACTCATACTTTCACATTTTTTTTTTGGAGATAATCCCTTGGTCTAAGTATCTCTGTTTTCCACTAATGTATGAGAGGAGGGCAAGGTTTGCAAAACAGGTGAAAGACAGTGATGTGGTGCATGCACTAAACCTTCATGCTTGCGAGTCTTGACTCCATGCCAGAGAAGTAATGAGGTCACACCCAGTAGATTTGTGAGTTTCTTGCCATGTCTTAGTTAAAACAAAATCAATGGCAATCTGATATTACCGGATAAATACTTGACGCATTGTAGCAGGCCTGAAAATTATCTTAATTCCTGTGCTGAAGTGTTTCGTCATCTAACGCAAGTAATTTCTTCTCTCTGGACTTATCTGCAAAAGTAATACTTTTATTTGCATAATCCATTTCATGTATTAAATCACACGCAAAGAAAGAGTTGGTAGAGCTGGCACAGGTCAGTGAATAAATGAGGAAAATACAAGCTCTTGGGTTCTGGCAGTGTTCTATTGTTTATTTCTAGTTGAACTCATGAATGTTTTATATAGAAAAAAAATGATTGTGCACCTGTATTCTATGCACTTCCTAAGCCATGCTTTAACAAAAGCCTTGAGTTATATATACGTATAAATACCAATACAATTTACCAATATCCCAACTCGTTTTAGACCCAAAATATAAACATACAGATGAATAAAATGTTATATAATATGTTCATAAATCTCCACCTTATTTTAAGACACTGTGGATTTCCAAAGAACTCTGAACAAAGCATAACAATTAGGAAGGGAAAACAAGCCAGTGGGACCTCAGCAAACATGAAGGTGGCCTATTCTGATCATCAAGTCCTTATTTGAATAATCCCTTTGCAGGTAGTTTCTTTTGAAATAGAGCTGAGCTAGTACCTTGTTTGCTTGGTTTTAATCAACCATTCTGAGACATTACAGGAATTAATTAGCTCCAGATAGATACTCATTTGAGAACTAGTTTCACAGTCTTGGTAACTGAAGTGCCACATTGAGGTGCTGTTATTCTACACAGCAATATCAGTGCATAAGAAAATCAAAATTACCTGGTGTGGTGGTGTATGCCTTTAATCTCAAAACTCAGGACACAGAGGCAGGCGGATCACTGTGAGTTTGAGGCCAGCCTGGTCTACAAAGAGAGTCGAGGACAGCTAAGGCCACACAGAGAAACCTTGTCTCGAAAAACCAAAAGGAAAAAGGAAAAGAATAGAAAAGAAAAGAAAGAAAGACAACCAAAAATTATAGCAACTAGACTCAAATACTGTAAGCTCAACTCACACACATCAATCACCATTCTCTTTTCATTGTTGTGGACTATATTTGATAGTAGGCTGAAATCACATAAAGATTTCTGGAAAGTACCTGGATTTTGAAGAAGCAAGAAAGCTTTGGTTTGTGAATCATCCATGCAGAGCTGATCTTGATCCTTATAGGTCTGGGTTCCTGCCTTTGAATAAATACCAAAGTTTCTCAAAGCTTTCAATAAGTTCAACACCAGGGTGACCACTTGAGCTAGTTTTCAAAGAGACAGATACTCATGTTCTCTTGAAATAAGGATTCACAGTGGTTCAAATTGGCAAATCGATTTGTTGAGTTACCTGATGACCTTACTAAAATTGAACAAAACTAAACCCATTGAATTTATTACTTTTTATTTTCTGTACACACATCCTTAGACCCATATAATTCTATTCCTTACTAGAATCTTTTCAGTATTCTGCCTCTCTGCACACAAATTCATGGTCAGAACTTTGATGGCAACATTTGATATAACAACCTGTATTCCCATTGGCATGAGAGCAAATAAATCAATGTGGTTTCATATAATACATTAATACTCAGAAAAAAGTAAAAATTAGCTTTAAATAAATATATCAACATTAGTTAATCACTTGAATATATTTATGGGTAAACACTGTGTAAGAAAAATATGATATGAATGCATGTACTTTAAAACAGAGTGCTATACACAATCACAGAACGATATACCATATTATAAACACCAAGCTCACTGCACTGGCTCACATGGAGAAGGGGATTGCAAGATAAATTGGTGAAGGGGCTGATAGGCACACAGGTATGTATTGTGTGAATGTGGATGGTAGCTTCAGTTCACTTACTAGATTAATACAAAAAGTTCCACGATACAGCTTTCCATTTAGAGGCATAAAATTTACCCTTTCATCTACTTGACTATTTGTCAATGTATTTATTCCATATATTGGACTGAGCAAAATTTTTTCAAACTCTGTTTTAGAGATGATGAGAAAATAAATGAGCAAAGGGATGGTCCTTATTTCCAAGGAGTTTGCATTGTACTGGGCAAAGTATATAGGGAATTTTGTAATATAGTGTAGGCCTTTAATAAGGGGAAGCTGTATATAAAATCAAAGGAAGTGTTACATAAGGGGATGAATTTATATTTTATCTGAGGCAAAACCTACAGCCAAAATCTTAGGGGCATATTGAACAAAAATAAATACAGTGAATATATTACTCTTTATTTTCTTGCTACTTCAGGAATTGGTAGATTTGGGTTCTTACTAAGGCTACCTATTTCAAGTAATTAACTAAGAATTGCATTTAATTCTGTTAAAATAGTGAACTTTTATGAATACATTTACATTTTGAGATAATATGATTTTATCATGCTCTGTGATTTTCAGTGTCATGACACTCCTCATAGAGCCTCAGCAGTGATCGGCACTGTGTGAGTCAAACATGAATTATGTATTAGAGACAACTTCTTGACTGTTTTCTTAAGGAATATTTCACTTAGAGACACTAGGTCCAGTGCACAGAGAGAAATACCCAAGAAGAGATACTTGGGAAATGTGATAGGGGATTTGCTTATGGTATCTCCTTCTTTGTGTGGGTCTCAGTAAAGAGTGTGGAGTACAGAGGCTGGACCACTTGTACGTATGGGAAAATCACTGGAACCGTGGTAGATGAGTTTACAAAGCAGGGGTTGTCTCTGTGAATCAGCTGGTGTGATTTCACTTGTGAATAATTGTTTTGGTATTTATAGTTTTGTGTGTAGTGTAATCATATTTAAATTTAGCTACTGAACTGAATAATCTTTAAAAACAATTAAAAATACCTATAGTTACTATTTTTAGGTTAAGGAAAAATTATTTTCAATTACTCCAAAATGGCACACTACATCATATCAACATTTTTAGTGTGTCTTTTGTATTTGCAGTCCTTAAATTAAGAAGCCTGTTCTGTTTTGATTTCTCTAGGGTGAGATACAATTGAAGCACTTTACATGTTTCCTTTCAAGCATTATTTGCATCCCATAACATAGATTGTTCAGATATGCACTCATTTATTTCATATGCAAAGATTAGGGCACAGGCACACCGTAATACTCCCAGTCCTACATCCGGATAACAGAGGAAAGTTAAGATGGAAGAGAAATGTCCCATAGCATAATGCCCTTCCCTCTTCCTAGAGGCCCCAGACTTGTCAAGATTTTCATAAAGTTGAAGTTACCATCCAGAGACTTCACTATATTCTCAAGCCACATAAAGCATTTACTACTAGAATTTATAAACTATTCGACATAAAAGAGACTTTGGGGATTATTCAATTTCAAGTTTTCTACAGTGAGTCTGAAGAATATTGCTCCTATGGGCCCATTATTAATTGATGCTCCGCAGAAGCAAATATATGACTGTTCTGTCAGATTTCTTATTGCTTAGAAACGAGAAAGGTACATTCCATCCAGAGCATATACCGTGTCTCAAATGTGTTTGATTATAGGATTCCTTTTTGTGTTTTTCATGATGAAAGTTAAGAAACAGGTTTAGGAAATGTGAGTCTAACACAACAGTGAGTTTTCAGAAACTGAACATACTCTTACAAAGTTCAGACACACACACATACACACACACACACACACACACACAAATAGAATAGAATAGAATATTACTCCACAACAGAGAAATTTCTCACTTATTTCTTCTGTCACCGAAGCCCCACTCCTCAACATAGATAGCTGATTCACTACTTCTAGCAGCATAGATGATTTCTTTTGTGTTTGGCTTCATAAGCTAAAAAATATGCACTTGCAAATATGTTATTCTTGCCATAGCATGATAGCCCAGCATGGCAGAATATGACAAATTATTCACCCATTCAGCTACCGTTGGCCGTTGGACTTTTTCTATGCTTATTTTTGTGTTCTCTCAGTTTCGTTTGCTTTCATGAAAACTTCCATTAGAATGATCCTACAAAGACACACACACACACGCACACACACACGCACACACACACACGCATCCACACACCCCCCAAATATTTGTGTATGTTTGTGTTCATGTTTGGGGGAGCATGGTGTGTGTGTATGGTGTGTCTGTGTGTGAGGTTATTGTAAGGTGTACATATTCATCTTAAGTATTAGAGTTCTATCCCTACAGTAATTACCTGGAGTAATCACCCGTAGCCATGGGTTGGTTGACTGATCTACCTTCCATTTGGCCTTGAGATGGGGAAATGCATTATGGCAGAGAGCTTGGCATGGAGCAATGTGAAAGAGAGAAAGGGGGAAGTCATGATGAGGTTCCATGACCCCTTTTAATGGGTGCCCTCAATGATCTGAGGACAGCACAATGAGACCCACCTCCCAGTAATTCCACCAGTTCCTGAAATTGCTATCCTTGGAGTTTGCCTTTTAAACATGGAAATTTGGAGGACAGACAAATCCAAAATATTAACCCTATAAAACAGTACGTTTAATCCCATTTATTATTTTCATAATGTGGTTGTGTAATAAGCAAGTATAAATTTGCTGTGACATACAAATAAGCATTAACTTTACATTTTCTTGGTCAGTTGGGATTAAATGTGGCGTAACTATTATTTTTTGGTGGACCAGCCCAGGGGTGGGCTGGTGTTAACTTGTGGCTGATCTAAGCTGGTCTTGAGAGAACAGGAATGATCTAACTCTCTCATTATCTCTTTCCTTCTTCATCAATACAATCCAAGTAGGGTCTTAAAACACAGGCAGAGATACTAGGGCACAAGTGGATACAAAGATGATTTTCTTTTTTGCTGAAGAGTCATTCAGAAAGAAGAACCAATCAGGAAAACTCAGGAGATCATAATTTGTTTCTTTAAAAGTCGATAAAAATTGGGAGGGCATATAAAGCTGGCGCTAGTTCATATATTTTCATATATATTAGCACGAGGGAATGAATGAATGAGGCCAGCAATGCTACTGGGCTACTGGTCCATAATTTCCCAAAAGTAGACATAGTAACCCACATTACACTCAGCACTAGTTGACAGTTACTCTTACTCCAAATGTTAACCAATGTTGTCTGTTTATTTTGCTATTTACAGTTATTCTTTGTGAGGTTGGAGGCTGTAGCTCTGTGGTAGATTGCATGTTTATTTATAATGCACGAGGCTCTGGGTTTTCTCTCAGCACCACACTTGCAATGCATCCCTTTCATCCATTGTCTTCTTCTTTTTGGAAATATACAAAAAGCAAGACTGTAATTTTCCTTTCAAATTTCCATTTCATTTAAATTTACCTGAATCATTGTGACTGAGGATAATGCTTTCTAGATCTGTCAATTTAAATATGTGGCCTATGAAATTTTTAATAAAAGGTGTTGTTGGGTTTTGTTTTGAATCTTGTGGAGTTTACTCAGGGTTTTGACTAAGTTGCATGCTTCTACTTATTTATAGCGATATGGGAGGCTAGCTAGACATTCATGTGTATGTGTAAATATATAGTTCTCCTGTTTTTTGTTCCCTATCCTTCTATCCTTTCTTTCTGTTGATTTTTTATTTTCTTAATGGCATCCTTAATGGAAAATTTGTACAAAGCCATCCAACCCTGTGTTAGTATTATCATCCCACTGATAACAGGTGCACGTAAATAAGGGAAAATTCTTATTTGCAAAATACTTATGGTTTGGAGATAGTGTTAAAATAGAACAAGTGAAAGAAACATGAAACTATTAATAAATTTAATCAACTGGCAAAGAAAAATTGCAGTATCATTTAGATCAATAATATGCTGTGATTTACTACAGCATGACTAGGAAATTAATATAATAAGTAATGTCTTATTGCCGAAAAATGAGTTGCTCTTTTTCTACAGTTCTACTTCAAAATGTACATAATTCCATAATCTAACTGCATCAAGGGGATAGCAGCCACCTTTCACCTAATAGGAATGAAACAGGAGATAAGAGTTCTCTAACACTTACGCTGCAAGCTGCTCAGTCAGCTTGTCACCTCGTCACCAAAATACGTCATAGTGGGCAGAACTGAAATTGTCTCTATGAATGGTGTGTGGTTGTTTTTGCTAAGACATGTGCACAGTGTCTGCTGAGCTGACTCTGAAGAGCACTTGTTCATCTTGCAGAACTGGAGTTGGGCTTGTAACACCCACATTAGTGCTTCACAACCACCGGTTCTTCCAGGGAATGAGGTGTGCTCTTCTGGCTTCTACAGTCACCACCATGCATACAATATATACACATTTTCTGAGGTCCCCACACACATACATACATTTAAAAATATTAATAAGCATGCGCCTAAGACTCTTCTGTTTCTGAAAATGATGAACTGACTGATCTGAATTAACTTCCAAGTATGAACACATAATTTTTTGTTCTTTTTTAAAATATATTTTATTAATTTATTCATATTACATCTCAACTGTTATCCCATCCCTTGTATCCTCCCATTCCTCCCTCCTTCCCATTTTCCCCTTACTCCCTTCCCCTATGACTGTGACTGAGGGAGACCTCCTCCCCCTGTATTTGCTCATAGTGTATCAAGTCTCTTCTTGGTAGCCTGCTATCCTTCCTCTGAGTGTCACCAGGTCTCCCCATCCAGGGGACGTGGTCAAATAGAACACATAAATTTTTTCAAACATTAGACAAATGCTCAAATATATGATTCTTTTAAAAATTTTTACATATACATATATATTATTATATACATATACAATAAACTACCTATAGCAAGAAGAACCATGAAACAATCAGGAATTATATAAGTGTTACATTCATAGTGTTTTTGATATTTGTATTTGGCAGCCTTGAAGAAAACACCTTTCCTATCTTGGTGCATCTAAAATTCTGAATGTAAATCAGTATCTATCATATCTTGTCATTATCAACTTAAAACATATATTTATACCTAAAAAACATCTTAACCCTAAACAGCTAAGCTTAATTATAAAACTAACAGATAGATATGATTCTTTTAGAAAGATAAGGTATAATAGTTGGATAAGGTCTTCAAAAACCTGAGACAAACAATATGATATTTAAAGATTTAAAAAAATTATTTTAAAGATTCATTGACAATGAGACAGGTTAACTCCTGGCAACACCCAGCCTACCTCAAAGAAGATCATGAACATTAAAAAAAAAAAAAAAAAGAAAAGAAAAGAAAAACAAAAACAAAAAACAAAAAACAAAAACCTCTTTATGGCGATGGCTTCAAATGTGGCAAACAAGCAACAAGCCACTGGGCAAACTGTCATCATTTCTACCAAAGACAGAATTCTGCCTAAAAAAGGACAAGCTTAGATGTAAGCAGAGGTGACTGCCAAACTGTGCCAAACAGGGTAAGCAAGTCCTCAATAGTTCCTGCCTCACAAAAATACTCTGGTGCCTCATATTAGACCTTGTGCCCTGTAGGGGGTGACCTGGTGGCACTCAGAGGAAGGACAGCAGGTTATCAAGAAGAGACTTGATACCCTATGAGCATATACAGGGGGAGGAAATCCCCCTCAGGAACAGTCATAGGGGAGGGGAATAAGGGGCAAATGGGAGGGAGGGAAGAATGGGAGGATACAAGGGATGGGATAACCATAGAGATGTAACAAGAATAAATTAATAAAAAAAAAAAAAAGGAAAAAAATGTCTGTCAAATATATTGGACCAAAAGGATGAAGATGATGCTCCAACATTGTAGAGAGTTTTGGGTGACGGTTTGGGAAACCATCTGTTTCTGTCATCTTCTCATTTGGGAAGCTGCTAAGCTGCACACCCTGTCTACTCAGATAATTAATTTTATTTTTTCTCAAGTATCTGATGTGGTTGAAGACCAGATATTTTAGTTTTACAAATAAGCTTAGTTTTTTTAGGTGTTAAGTTGTTTTTGGTCTAGATATAGGTTTTAAGGTGATAATGAGGAGATATGATTGATAGTGATTTACATTCAGAACTTTAGAAGCACCAACATAGGAAAGATGTTTTCTTCAAGGCTGCCAAATCAAATAGGCAAAACATTATGAATGTAATATTTATATAATTCCTGATTGTTTTGTAATTCTTCTTGCTGTAGGTAGTTTATTGTATATATGTGTAATAATGTAAATGTAAAATATTAAGAAATAAAATTATACCTATATAATCTTTGAGTTTTCATCATTTACAAACATTTTGTGATGTATTCTGCTTTTGTTTCTGTTCCCTTTTCATTTCAAAACATGTAACCATTTTATCTTGGGATGAAAAAAAATCTTCCATCATCTAAAAGCCCTTTTATATTTCAAAATATTCTCTTTTAATTGTAACCTTCCTTACTAAAAACACATCGTCATATTTACATTCTTTGTCACATCTCTTTTTTTTTACCCATTGAATACTTTCAATTCATTTATTTTCTTAGTATACTAAAATAACTTATATGAAAGTCCTAGCTATAAAGCACAGGAACATAAGCAACAAATATACAAGTTATTAAATACATAAATAAAAAATTCACATCATACTACAGCAAGCTAAGATGGTCCAAGAAGGAATATGTTTTTATGTATTTTTTAAATTTTTATTCTCTTAAAATTATTATAAATATGCAAAATTGCTATAACATCATGTGTGTAATATTTCAAGTTCTGCATCTATACATAGCAAACAATAGATAATATTACATAATCACATATAATAATACATTGATTCTTCAGCTAGCTAAATGGATTTCTAAAGGAAGAAAATTTATAAATTAAATTGTTATTATGATTACTTTTAGCCAGGTGTGGTGGCGTATACCTTTAATCCCGGTACTCGGGAAGCAGAGGCAGGTGGATCACTGTGAGTTAGAGGCCAGCCTGGTCTACAAATTGAGTCCAGGACAGTCAAGGCTACACAGAGAAACCCTCTCTCAAAAACCAAAAACAACAAGAACAACAACAAAAAAAAAAAGAAAGAAAAAGATTACTTTTAGTTCCATTGAAACAATGATTTATTATAATTTAATTATGTATATACTTCTTCCAGGAAAAAATACTCAACAGCATATTCATGCTAATTTCATACATTAGTAATAAATTTTACAATTTCACAAAATCATATTAGTGAAATATTTATCGCAAATATATACATTTTCTGTGCAAGTGCTTTGGACACCAATATATTTCATATTTATATCTAATAGTATAAGCTCCTTTATATTTAGTAAAACAATTCTCTTAAACACATTCCAAGGAAATACTTCCTTTTGGTGATGTGTTTATTTTAAGAATGGCAGCTAGAGAATAATTCTTTCATGAATTTTCACATGAAATTTCAAAGTTCACCTGCCTGTCTTTTTACACAAGGTATTTCCACTGAGTAGAGCTGGCAGTTGATTGTTTTTATTTTTCAATCAGGCAAACTGTTTCACAATTTAAGTTCGATCTGCCCAGCCTTTAAAAAGGAAGATGCTCTTGCATGCTAAGCAGTAAATCTACAAGAAAACTGCCTATAAAGTCCGTTGTGTGGTGCTTAGTGAGAAAGGCTCCTGCAAAATAGAAAATTTGACCTATATTGATTTTATGTCCTTTGAGAAATAGGCAGTGCGAGCTTGATTAATGAGCATTTCCCACCTCATTTATGTCCAAAATTTCTGCAATTGACATCTGAAAATTCGTGTACATTGTTCCAAGTAAATTATATTGAGTGCCTTATCTAGTTGTGATGTTTCTTTGGCTTCAGTGGTCCAGTATCTTTTTGACAGTGCCAACACCAGCCAGTTTGAAGAAGTTTAAAAAAAAAAAAAACACATACACACAAAAAATCCTTGAACCAATCAAAACAAAGAATACCAAACAAATGCCAAAAATATTGTAAGTATACTTTGAGTTATAGACCACAGCATTTTAAATATTTTCAAGTTCCTTTGTATTTTTTTTTTTAACAACTGGTTTACTTTCTAATTTTTGTGCATTTAAAGCACAAGGATAGTATCAGTTGATTTAACCATGGGTTGTGTGTCATTATTTTAAGATGGAATGCAGGCTCTATTTTGTGGAGCCATCTTCTTACATCTGTAGTATTATTAGCAGTAAAGAATAAAAAAAATCTAAGGGATCACAGGATATATTACTACCGACCATTAGCCAACATTAGATTCCCCTCAAATATGCCTTAAATACCTGGTAGAATAGGGGTTGGAGGATATTCTCTATAAAGTCTTAGCTACCTAATATGACTGGTTTCTTAGCTCACTCTGTTTTGTAACAAATGCTCACTTTTGCTGTTATACCCCAAATATCATTCTTGATACCCCCCAAAAAAGCAGACATGGCTGTGGTCCCACAGAACTCTATAAAACAGTGGTTTAGTTTTGGTGTGGAATGTAGTTCACCGACTGTGCCGCTAGGTATTTTGTCAACTTGACACAAACCTGAGTGGAACAGAAAGAGGAACCTCAACTGAAAAGAATGCCTCCATCAGACAGCCTGCAGGCAGGTCTTTGAGGGCATTTTCTTGTCTGTTAATCAACAGATGAGAGCCCGACCTAGTGACTGAGTGTCCACCTTTGGGCAGCTGGTCCTAGGCAGTACAGGAAAGCCGTGGGGAGAAAGCCGTGGGGAGAAAGCCGTGGGGGAGAAATCCAGTAATTCACTTTCTTCCATGGCCTCTTGAGTTTCTTCCCTGACTTCCATCAGTGATGGACTATAACGTGCAAGTGCAAGCCAAATAAGCCATTTCCTCGTCTACTTGTTTTTGATCAGTGTTTTTTATCACAGCAATAAAAATCTATGTGCAACTATTGGTCTTTTCATCACCCCCATTGCCCGGAATAAATCAAGATAACATTAGGCAGAAAACAGAAAATATTTATATGAGGAGTGACAAATTTTAATTCTCATTAAAAAGCCTTCCAAATTACCCAGATGTTAAAATTAGCAACAACTTTTTAAAAAATCACTTTTAGACACCTGAAAAGCACATTGGAAATGATGAATTTAGAGGCAAAGAGATTTAGAGCTTTAGGAGATACAGTAAAACATGAGGGATCAAAGTTAATTGGGATTAAATGAAACATTGCTGCAGTGAATAGCAAATATGAAGATTAGACAAAATGAGCCATGGAATAAGAAGTAGGTAGAGTTAAAACAGAAAGTAAACACAGCGTTGAGAATCTGTGGCTCGACATTCAATGTGCTGACACTGTTGAAATTGTAAGTCAAGAAAGACTGAGGGACAATCTCAGTGATGAGAAACAGATTGTTACTAATATTTATAGAATTTCATCTAAAATATTGTCTCTGAAATATAGGAAGTTCTGTTGAACCAGAGCAGAACAAATAAATAAAAAACTGAATAAAAATTGAGAAACACATGTTTCAGTCACCTTCTGAATGCTAACAATGAAGAAAAAGTTTTAAAATTAGAAATAAAAACTAAATAGCATAGAGCTATGTAGAGGAATTTTAATTCAGAACATAGCTGCTCCAGTAAGAGATCACATACAAAGACCTAAGGCAGTGTGATTCAGCTGGAATACAGACCTGCTTTTAACCCCAGGAGTCAGAAGCTAGCAGGTCTCTCAGTTCAAGGTCAGCATATTACACAGCAAACTTCAGGTAAAGAGAAGTTAGGTACAGGCATGGTTGTACACACCTTCAATCCCAGCACTCAGAAGACAGAGGCCAAGCAGTTAATGGCCTAGAGACAGAAGCCAGATTGAATCAATCAGCTTGGAGAGATGAGTTTGTCCAGAACAGCTGAGTTGAACCAGCCAGCCAGAGTTCAGAGAGAACAAGAAAGAGTGAGTTTACTTAGCAGTAAGAGTCACAGACGCTGACAGTATTCTAGGCCTGGAATCTTCCAGGACTAGGTAGGTCTAGGTTAGCAGACTAAGACAGTAAGCCTCTGAGATGACAACTATGTCATGAGAATAAAAGTTATTTTTACATATGATGCTCAGCGTGATTGAAAGGATAACCCAGGGTGATTGGAGAAAGAGAAAGCCCAACAAACACTGCAGAAAGAAAAGGACATCTGAAGGACACATCATTGAGCACAGGAAACATTTGAAACAAACCTACAGAGAATAAATTTGTTGGGATTGTCTGCAGTGGAAGCATCAGTCTTTGAGTTTGCCTAGAAGCCCAGAGAGACTCAGGAGACTCTGAAGCAGTGGGAGCCTTGAACCCAGAGTAAGGAAAGACAGGGGAGCCTCTGAGACAGAGCATCACAGTGAGCCACCCAAAACGACAATTTTAATTATGTAGACAGTGTCTTCCTACATTAAATATGGGATACTTCATTTCAGATCCCTTGAGAGCAAGGATAGAACGTGAGGGGAGAGAAACTTTAGGAGCATATACAGGGGGAGGAGGTCCCCCTCAGTCACAGACATAGGGGAAGGGAGTAGAGGGGGAAGTGGGAGGGAGGAAAGAAAGGGAGGATACAAGGGATGGGCTAACAATTGAGATGTAATATGAATAAATTAATAAATAAATTAATTAATTTTAAAAAAAAGAAAAAGAAAAAGCCATAGCAGGTACTTAGCATAGCTGCAACCACTGGAGTGAATTCCTCCCTAGTTTCTATTGCCATCTGTATATTTTTCCTCTTAAAAATAGTTGAAAAATTGTTTTACAACAGGAAAAATTAGCTATGATGATACAAAGGCTTGAGGGACAAGAGGCAAAGGAAGTAAGAGAACATGAAGTGCTTAATTGTGGAATCAATTGTACCTCATAAAATTTTAGATCAAGATAGACATCGCGCTGACAATGGATAGATGCCTGGCTCACTGAAGTAGATACCAACCGCTTGCTGTCATGGAACCATATATGGAAAGGGATCGCCTAACTGTCTAGTTTATGTGTGGATTGATAGGCATGTAATTGTATCTTAATAAAAAGTATGGGGGAGTAAGATTAGCTGGAAGGCTAATTCAGCACCTTTTCTAAAACCTGTGGACTTTAAAGATATTGTAACACCAGAGTGGATGTCAGGATATGTGTGATGTTGGGGAAGAGGTATTGTTTATATTTCCACAGATGATAAAAGACAATGGGTTCCATAAAAAAAATGATAAAGATTAGATCTGAATAGGAGAAACTTCTACATGAAAATCATGACTCTGGGAAGGAAAGGATGCAAAAAGACAGCAATGCAGACTATGCAGAAAACATATCCCTCTGCAGGGAGACAACTCAACTGAGGAAAGCAGCTGAAGAAAGATGGATTGTTCATCTGACTGGCAGATTGGAAAGCCTTGATGCTGAAATGGACTGTTGCTGAAGACAGATGATCAGAACTGGAGTTATGAAGGATAATCTGATAACAGATCTTCATAAGGACGTTCAGTGTGTTAAGTTTTGGGGATTGATAACTGTTTCTAATATAATAGTTAAACTGTGTACAGCTTTTAGTTTAAACAGAAAAGGGGAAGATGTAGAGAAATTTCAATTCAGAACCTGGCTACTCTTGCAAGAGATTGCATCCATAGACTTTCAAGATCTGTATGATCTGGCTAGAATACAGACACATCTCTAATTCTAGGAGACAGAGACCAAGCAGAGTAATTTAGTCAGAGGCCAAGAGAGAGAAGACAGATGGAATCATTTAGCTTGGAGAGAAGTTTAAGCCATAATAGTGAGTTGAACCAGCCAGCCAGAGTTCATAAAGAAGAAAAAGTGGTGAGCTTATTAAGCAGTAAATCTCACAATCGGATTGTACAGAGGCTAGAGGCTTCCAGGACTAGGCCCAGGTTAACAGGTGGAAGTAGTAAGCCACTAAGATGACAATGACATTGGGAGAATAAACATTACTTTAAAAGAGATCCACAACATGAAAACAACACCAATTAAACTCACTGAGTCATATACACAGCAAAGACATGAAACATGAAAGATTTGTGGGGAGAGGGAAGAGGATAGGTGAAAAGGGTCAGATGTTTTGGGGAATGGCTAAAACTCAGTATATATATGTGTGTGTGTGTGTGTGTGTGTGTGTGTGTGTGTGTGTGTATGCATGTAAAACTGTTCAAGACTGAAAAGCAGTTTTTATTCATGTTTGTTTCATATATATGTGTACATATATATGCACATGTATATCCATTTGTATCACATACATATATATAACATGCATACATGCACATGTACACTCACACACTGCATTTACATCATCCCTGCTTTCAATCTCCTCTCTTTGGTACCTAATAAAAATAAATAAATAATAATAACAATAATAATAATAACAATAATAATAATAATATTATAATAAAAATAGTAGAAACTTCCTCAACAGGATCTGGAAACCAGTAGACAGAAGAATGAAACATTTATTATAGTAAAAGGGTAGAAAAATGCTGGCTAAGAGAGAATTTTGTATTTGGAATGACTTGCACAGAAAAGATCACTGTGACATGAATGAAGTGATGTTTAAGTTAAAATAATTTTCTAAGTGAATCTTAGATGAAAAAGAAGAGAGCATGCTTTATCAAGGAACAGGCTAAGGGGTCATGGTAACACCAAACAGAGGCACAACTGACACAGTACAGGTAGAAATGAAGTCTCTGGTACAGTATCAGAGGCAGCGCTTGCTTCAAGTTCACCACGCTTTCCACAACTCTCTTCCTAGTTATCTCCTGTGCAGCGTCAGAGGCAGTGCTTGCTTCAAGTTCACCACGCTTTCCACAACTCCCTTCCTAGTTATAAGTGCCCAGGGCTATGCGCAGTTCCACTGTAAGCTCAGTGAATATACCGATGCCTGATCAATAGCCCTCCAAATGGGTGCTCAGAGAAAATGACATCTTTATTTTACATTTGGAGCTACAGTTCTTTTTCTAAGGGAAGCATTGAATTCATGCTGGTAGGTTAAAACTGTGATGATTATGGCAATAACATCACTTGTATAATCAAATGCAATTGAAAAGAAAATGCAGCAATTTAAGCTGGGCTTGAGCTGCTGTTGTGTGCATTTATGCTTAAAGCCCTTAATTTTTGCCCACGTGCTATGATGGACTGACTTCTGCAATTCCATTGTATTGGCAATTCCCTGTGTCCTCTAGTCTGTGTCATTATATCTGAAATGAAGAAAGAACAACCTACTTCATGTAACCTGATTATCACTAACCATATTGGGCTCAGGTAATTAAGAGTGAATGATTATAATAGCATGCAAACTCCCATCACTGATGGGCCTGTACTGCTCTACTGTAGCAATGAGCTGGCCTTTAAATGGAGATAATAAAGCAAGTCTGCCCAGTGAAGAGCATGAAATGCAAACCTGTGCGTTTGTAAATTTCCTTAAATCTTGAATAGAACAGTTGATTGCAAAGCACATACTTCGATTCTCTTTTCTCTATAAACTTTGTATACTGATATTTTCAAAAATTTCTTTGCAGTCAAAGGACAATTTGCTTAGAGATTGAGCCCCAGCACTTGTGCCAATTTTGTCTGCAAAGATGTTGTTTTCATGTATACTGTGTATTTCTTCAGGTAGTTTGGCAACGGAGAGCTCAGCTCCAGTGGCCTGATATTTACAGGTATTCCAAGTCATCTGTAGAAAGTCAGCAATTTGGGGGACTGTGTTACCTTCCCTTCAACAATAATTAATATGAATGTGTAGATATATTCTAAATGATCAACCCAGGGATGTTTGTTTCTGTGACACATTACATCTATAAACATGAACCTATTATTCCCCAGATCTTACCTTTTTGTTTTGGAAAATTTTAGATATAACTGTTTGACATTCATTTCCAGTCAAGACCCATTAGACTTGGCATTTCAAAACAAGTGGCCTGAAATAGCTAATTTCCATTTTATATAATGAAGAAATTCTAGAGGCTATTTGATTAACAGTTCTGAAAATCAAGCTGTTTACTGATCTAAATACAAATCATTCAACATTCTGAGATACTGTTCACTAAGAATTCTAAAAAGCTTGTTTTCTCAAAGGGCGTGCTCCTTGATAGAACCTTCTGTTCTCCTGGGAAGTGGAAGAAGTGTTCTATATAGTCAATACTGTGGGCTCTGAAGATAAAGCAAAAGGCTGAATATTAATAAAATGAAATTTAAAAATTACAAAAAAAGGCTGAAACTTACTTTACATTTACTTAACTATGTCCCCAGATATTACCATAAATCAGCCAGAGGCAAGTTTTTTTTTACTCTACCAGTAAGGATGAAATAACAAGAATTACACATGAGGTATTTCATTTCTCTAGAAGAATTAATTCTGAAGTGCACTATTAAGACAGGTAAAACTCAAAACAATGTTTACTTCTTAAACATGTTTATTTTAAAATTAAGATTTATCGATAGCAAACTGCCAGCTTAGTGAGTTGTAGCATATTGTTTTCATCTATTTATTCCTTGTATGTTGGTCAAATCAGGATATAGGAATGTGATAATTTTAGTAGATATTTATTTATTGGTAATGAGAATATTAAAATCCTTTTGAAAGTATTTCAAAATTCATGGAAAAATATTGTGAACTGTAGTTACCATCTGTGGAAGAACTCATCTAAACTTACAAATCTTAGCAGCTCTATCTCTGTGTCGTTAACAAACATCTCCTACCTCTTCCATATTAACACTCTTCAGTCTGCATGGATAACCATCCTGCACTTTGCATGCATGGATTACTATAAGTCAGATAGTTTATGTTCTTACATCAGTGCATATGCCTAATGTCAAAACCAAAGGAAGAAACTATGTACTTTTAACATTATGTGTTAAAAATACAATAGAGTGTTATTACATTTATCTAATTGAGTAGTGCAGTCCTTAGTATATGATTATATTATTGCTATCCTATAGAATAAATTATACTTTTATGTTAATAAACTAAGTCTTCATCACAATGTCTCAACAACAGAAAGCAGTGATTAGAATAATTATAAAATAAACCCTGAAGGCTTTGGCAGCAGGATATCTTCACAAAACAAAACTGGGAATATAGCTAAAGTGTCTGCATGGCTCATTTCCTAGTCAAGCCAAAAAAAACGTTATCAAAGACTGGTTTTTAAAAACATATGCAATTGTAAAACTCAGAGAAATGTCTCTAGAGATAATGAATAATTGCTTAACAATAACTATTTATTTGTGAAAAAGTTTAATGGAACACACACACACACACACACACACACACACACACACATTAGAATCAAAGCAAACAGCCAATTAAAGTTAAGATGGAGGATTTTGTATTTTCTTTCTTTTTCTTGGTTTTATTTATTAAAAATTTTAATTTATTATAATTTATTCAGATTACATCCTGATTGTTATTCCCTCACTTGTACCTGTTCCCACCCTCCTTCCCTCTTCTTCCCTATTCCCGTCCCCTAGACCTCTGACAGAAGGGGCCCTCCTCTCCCACCATATGACCACAGCCTATCAGGTCTCATCTGGATAACCTGCTTCTCTTTCCTTGTGTTCCCACAGGGCCCAAATTTGGGTCATCAGAATTCATGTCAGAGACAGTCTCCACTCTCCCCCACAACGGTGGAAAATGAGCTGTCCATTGGCTAGATCTGGATAGGGGGTCTAGGTTTTTGTGTGCATTGTCCTTGGTTGGTGCAACAGTTTGTGCAGGACCCCCTTGGTCCAGATCTGCCACCCTTGCTGGTCTCCTTGTGGAGCTCCTGAAACCTCTGGGTCCTTCCATCTCCCCATTTTTCCATACCACTCTCAGCCCTCCACCCAGAATCCAGCAATGAGTCCTAATATCTATCCAGATCCACTGCTGGGTGGAATCTCTCAGAGGACATCTATGTTGGGCTAATATCCACTTATAAGTGAGTATATAACATGCATATCTTTCTGAGTCTGGATTACCTCACTCAGGTGTTGGTGCTAGCCAGCAGAACTGAACAGTACTTGGATATGGGACATGAGAATTGAGAGATAGAATACATTTAGGAAAAGATAGAAACGTTACAGCAAAAGAGACAAGAGAGAAAGACAAGAATTCAGGAGGACTAATAGTAAATAGTGTATCCCAGAGTTTATTCCTCTCAGACCTTTTATACAGTATACATACATGTGAACAATAAGATTCTTAGACCAGAAACAAATGCTAACAGTTACTTTAGTTATCTATATGCTTAGACTTCTTTCAACTTGAGGTCAAAGAAGTACATTAAGCTCCACATCCTGACTTGGAATTAATAATTAGCTTTCTTTTCTAAGAAATTAGCCAACACAATTAAACATTTTACCAAGTCCTCAAGGCTGTGTGAGAATCTGTAAACCATGGTCATAAGTCCTCTGGCCTGCTTCTGTTAAACATTCCAGAAAATGGGCTCCCTGCACTTAGGATGACCATTTCTACTTCTATCCATTTCCCTTCAAATTTCAAGATTTCCTTGTTTTTAATAGCTGAGTAGTATTCCATTGTGACATTGTACCATAGTTTTCTATCCATTCTTTGGTTAAGGGGCAGGAAACATCTACAAGAAATGCTCAATGTCCTTAATACAAATCAAAACAACTATGACTTTCCATCTTACACCTACCAGAATGGCTAAGGTCAAAAATTCAAGTGATAGCCAGTGTTGGTGAGGATGTGGAGAAAGGGAGAATGCTCTCCATTGCTGTTTGGAGTTGAAACTTGTATAACCATTTTGAAAATAAATCTGGTACTTTCTCAGAAAATTGGGAATAGTGCTACTGCAAGACCTAGCTATTCCAATCTTGGGCATATACCAAAAGATGCTCCACCATACAACAAGAACATTTGCTCAACTATGTTCATAGCAGCTTCTTTCATAATAGCCTGAATCTGGAAATAACCTAGATGTCCCTCCGTGGAAAAAAATGGATGTTTAATTTAATTTAATTTATTTATAATCAGGGTCTCATATATCTTAGCCTGGTCTCAACCTCATTATATGGCTATGTATTACATTAAATTTCTGATCTTCTTGCCTCCAGCTCTTGCTGGAGAGTTGTGTCACAACTCTCAGTGTATGGTGATGGTGAGAACCAGACCTAAGGCACCCTGCATGCTAGAGAAATGCTCTATACTTCCTTGAATGTTGAATAAACAACCTTTGCCTTTTTGAAGTGTCACTACTTTGTTATAAGTGGCTGAAGAACTAGGCCCAGTAGATTGCCTATATGGAAAACTATAGACAGAGATAATACCTAAGAAATAGCACATATTCTCTGAAACCTGAGGTGAAATCTGGTATGATATATTGTAAATGATGTTCATAAAAGTAAGGGTACATATCTGTATCAATTTACAAAGTTTATGAAAATCTTTCTTGTAGTTTAAAACAATAAGTAAGGTTTGGTACTTTATAATATCATTTTCTAATGTGCACAATGGAGCAAGTGAATAAAACTACACTGTGGGCCCTATGGTTTCAGTGGTGAACTTTGACTATACTAATGGGATTAAACATCACTCCTCTACATATCACTGTATGGGTTAACATTGCTGAGGTTTTCCTGTTATTTTCACTGCAGATCCAGGATTGTTATTGTTCTGTATGGGAAGACTGTCTTCAAGAAATATTATTAAACACTGACTGACCTTAGGAATTTTGTCCTTGGTAGTATATCTTAGTGAAATAAAATCATACAAAAATTTAAAGGTAAATAGAATAATAAGTGAAATTTTTACTAGGTATATGAAAATAAATCAAATTATTTGAAGCATAAATAATGAAAACTAATTTATAAATCTCATGTTGATAATGGAAATATTTATATTTCAACATCTGCTTAACCATGCCATTGAGAAGCTTCTGCCTATCCTTGAACTGGAAGTGATCAGCCTGCCACAGGCTAAGATGCAATGCAAAGAAGAGTGGAATAGAATCCTGCCGTGTCTTCAGGAAATAAAGGTCCTCAACTAAAATCAGATTTTCTCATGTTGCTACCAATCTTCTATGATACATGGCTATGTGCTAACACATTTTCAAAGAAAAACATCATAAGACCACAAAGTAGGCAGTCATGGAAATGTTATTAATAACTGTAAGGCTGATCTCCAGTTATAAAAAAAATAAAGTGGACTGTAATTTTCTTATGGTAGTGTTAGAACACAGGGAGAAAGAAATAGACAGGAGAGGAGAAAAAAAAAGAATGTAATTAATTCAAATGATAGAATGGAGACTATTGCATTGACATGGGAAATGGAAGTGTGGGCTACATTGATCCTATGCATAAAGTGTTGGTTACAGGTATTTAGTAGCCTTGCAATCCAAAGCAATTTCTTTCACTGAATGGACTATTATTCTGATACATGCTACGTGGATGAAACTTGGATATACAATGCTAAGTGAGATAAAGGGTCTTAGAGTAGTTACATTCATGAAGACAGATGGTAGAATGGAAGTTATTGTGGGCATGGACAGCTTGAGAATCTTGGGGGAACTATATAAATGGACTTTCAGAGGTAAAAGGAAGCCTAAATATAAGTAGAGGGAAGAATTTTTATGTTAAAAAATTTTAAAAATAATAAACAATAAAAGCAAATGATGAGTTAACCATATGAAGACACATGTCCAAGCAAAGGAATTACACCTTGCTTTGTCCAACTTTGGAAAGTTCACCAATGGAAGACTATGTGAGCTGTCTCACTGTTGCCATTTTCTCTTGGATGAAGCAAGAAATGGACAGAGGAGCTGGGAAGGTTGTAGAGGAAACATGAGAGGAGGGCTGTGGTGTGTGGTGTGCTTGTTTTACCAATAGTAAGCATCTGTTAAATGCTAATTTGTGAACATCTTATGGGTTCCATAAGTAAATATAATATTTTGTCTTTAAGATTTCATAGTCTAGGAAATGAAAGATGCATGCATATATTACTATTGTTCCCAAGGATGAAGACCAATAAATACTTTAAGGAATTCTTACCAATAAATTGGAAATAAGTATATATATTTTGCTATTGTATGAATTCTAGCCCTCAATTTTAAGTTTCCATCTTTGAAAGAGCACTGACCTCTCAACTTTCCCTGAGATCATTTGGAGATGATAGTACTCTCTTTAGATTAGGTTTTTCCTTAGGTGTAGAATATCTGGTATTTGGAATTAATTTCCACATGAATATCCTGGACTGCACTTACTAACAGGCTTTGTCTGTTTCTATTGCCATATTTATTCAGCCTGTGATGTTTGTATAAAGAGGTCAAATCTGATTGGAGAAGACAGACTATGTACCTGTCACTTCTGAGGGACCATTGTCAGGGTGCTAATGATGCCATGAACATTCATGAGGAGTTATTTACATTATTAAAGACATCCATGGAACTTCCTTAATCAATAAGCAAAAAATAAAGTAAATAAATCACTAAGTAGATAAATTGTAGTTAAATCAACAATTTAATCATATTGCATATAACACCCAGGTCAATGGAAAAGCCAAAGTAAGAAATACTGACTGAAAATAATCCTTCCTAAGTTTCTCTATTTAAAGAGGAGCTGAAGATCTTTCTGAAGAATCATGAGTGTATGATTTTCTCTGTATTGGCTCATAATCCTTTACAGACATGTAAATTATTACTGATCCCTTTTCTTTCTGAGCTTTCTAGTCTGACATACTTATATGGATAACCAGGATCAGCAAATGTGCTTAGCTGGTAGAGGTACTTGTGAGAAAAGCTGTCCACTTGAACTTAAAGCCTGGATCCCACAAGATTGCAGTGAAAAACTTGCTTCAAAGAATAGCCCTCTGACTTTTCCAGATGCACAGCATCACACACACACACACACACACACACACACACTCAAACATCACTCATATTAACACAATAAATAAGTAAATTGCCAGACATGCAATTTTAAAATTTATTCTTAAAAGAAAAAATTTCCTTTAATGTCATTTAGTGCTCTAGATTCTCAAATGTGTAAAGCACAGCTAGAGGGATGGTAAAATGGGTTATACAGCTTGTTAAGTGAACATGAGGCCTGAGCTTGGTTCTATTGCATCTAACTATAACTCTACATAGACGCATGTGCCTGCAATCCCAGCACTGGGAGGTAAGGGCAAACTTACCTTAAGAAGACACTGGCTAGCTACTCTAGTTGAAGCTGCAAGCTTCTTCCAGTGAGGGGATTTGTGTCAAGGCAATCAGGTGGAAGACAGTAGAGAAGGACACCTGACACTCATGCATCCCACTCATGTGCTTACACTCCTCTGCTCCCAAATTCTCATAACATATGCGTATGTATAAATTATATGTACTACCATGCAAACTTTAACGTTACAAATCAATAGGGTAATACAATGAAATTACAGACTATATATTCAGTTGTGATAAGGATGGTTGGTGATTATGAAGAGGGCCTTCAGTATTATATGATGCCCATTTGGAAAAATGCTGAAAGTCCGCCTCAGCCTGGGTTTATCAAGTGGAAATCCCTGGTTTCTTTAAAGACTCGGTTGTGTCATGTGAATGTGTTTTTTGTTTTGGTTCCAAATATGGGATGTGGGAGTGTTTTTTCACCATTGAAGACAGCCTTGTGACATTTGTTAGCAGAAAACGCACCTGTGAGAGGACATGTGATGTTTGCTGGAAAGCAATCTTGTGAGAGGGCACGTGATATTTTGCTAGACTCTGTGAAGAGATAAATAGAAGCATACAGACAGTGAGAAAGTGTTTTTTGTTAGTTTGTTTGTTTTTGTTTTGTTTTGTTTTGTTTTTTGCATCACTACACCTTGCAATGATTTATATCACTGGTCTTTGCTGGTCCTCACTTCACAGGGAGAGATACTCCAGAGAACTTCTTATGCTGTACTCTGCGTGGTTCTGATCACTTCCACTGACCTGTGAGTACTCTGTGGAGCCTTGGTGTTTCCACTTAATTGTAATGTCACTGCTGATTTGTCTTGCTGCTTGGTGTTTTCTATGTGACTGGATCACTGGTATCCAATAAGAAGCGTGGAGTCATCCCAAGGAACTACTTCTATATAGGCCCCTAACCCTCTTTTCCTACTAACCTGCTTTCTCCTCCCTTATCTATGGACAATTGGTTGGAAGGTAGGCAGAAGCATTTCATAACCCTAAATAGGTTTTGAAAGATCTGAGCCTACAGGTTTTTGGAGAACTAGTTTATCACTTGCTGTTATTTAAGATCAGTATGTATAAGATAGCATCTATAAAGATTACTTCTGAAGCCAACAATTTATCTGTTGCTTATAATGACAGATCCCATTTTACAATCTTTATGCTAATACTCCTTAAAATGTAGAGCATTGGCCAGTATCTATAGCTCACACTAGAAAAAAGAGATGGAGGCGGGGGGATGATGGAATGGGAAGGATTTTTTTTTTTTTGACATTTGAAACAAGACGTGTAGGCCTGTTGAGAAATATTGGCTGAAAACCTGGGCAAAAGTTCAACTTGGTGCCTCTAACTTGAATGTTTTTATCCTTAGCCAACTGCAGGGCAAACTGTTTTGAATCCAGGATATTACTTTGAGGACACCCTAAATGGAATATAATTCCCAAATGGATTTATTTTGATGGAGTTTATGTTTTGTTTAAAACTAACTCCATTTTACATTGGAGAATGTGAGATGTTTTATAGATGCTTATTATAACTCTTCTTGGGTAAGTTAATTGCTTTTAAAATGGTACCTGCCTTTACGTATTAGTTGCTAGGATAATAATTTAAAACAATTTTGTATCTTTTAAAAATATAGGCAGCTTTTATTTTCACAATATATATTGCATTTTTGTTTAGTTTTGTTTTGACTTTATGTTATGATTTAAATATAGGACACTCCACATATTCAGAGTATCCTAAACTGAAAAGATATATTTTTGTTTTGTTTCTTTTAAATTGTATATTTGATTTAATACCAAATATATATATATATATATATATATATATATATATATATATATTTATGTTCTATTTAAAACATTATATAATCATCTATATAATAGACATAAATTCTGGTAAACACTAATTCTCCTTGTCTCAGAAGTTGTTGTATACCTGTAGCTCTGTGTCCACAGGAGGGAGCCGCGAGATCTCCCCTCCCACACTGCATGAGTCTGTCTACTAGTGTTGCCACTGTTCAGCTCATTCTAAGAAGGGAAGGCTCATGGCTGCCTACCTGTTATTTTTGCTCTTACATACTTTCAGCATGCTCTTCTACTATGTTATTTGAACCACAGATGCAAGAGCTGTGCTAAGATATATCCACTGGAGATGCTCCCCGCAAACCGTTGATTTCTGCATTGTGTCTAGCTGTGGTTTTGTTGTTGTTGTTGTTGTTGTTGTTATGGTATCCATTTTATATAAAGAGACACTTCTTTGGTGAAGCTTCTTCTAAGCTCTACATATCAGTGGGTGTAAGGGTACAATTTAGAATATAATTGGGAATTGTGCTGCTCTAGAAAATGAAGGCAATAGATTCTCTTCTAGGATTCAGACCTCAATAACTCCAAGTAGTTGGTAGGTCTCTAGTAGTAGCAGCCATAGTTTTCTTCCTGAGAAGTGCACATCAAAACCAATCATACATCTGCTGGTTACCAACATGTAATTGCCACTATTTCACCTGTACAGACACCTTATGATGCTAGTTATCATTGAGGCTCAGAGATGTTGAGTAAAACTATTAATTTACTTCCTTCCTTTGGTAGATTCCATAGTGATTTCTTGTTCTATGGAAACTTGACCACAGGAGAGAGACTTTCAGGTTAAACTGAGATCAAGCCATCTGAGTCCTGTGTCCTAGGGTATGATATCTTCAGCAGTAGGACATTATCTTCAGTCTCTGAGAGCAATCCGAAGGCAACAGATATTACCTGTATTGTTTTGGGAGTCTAAGACTACTCTGATCAAATACTAGAAAGGATTTCTATACTTGGTACTTGGTTTTTTTTCAGTCTATGATTCTTCTGTACACATGTATGTATATATATATATACATATATATATATATATATATATACAGTTTAATGTATTGCATACAATTTAGGCAAATATAAAATAATATGCTTCCTTGAGGATTTATCAAACAAACTTGGTGTTATTTGTATTGCAAAATAATTTAAAATTTCAAACATTAGAAAACAATTTCAAAGGCTTAAAACCCATTGAGTCAAGTATGTGTTCCCCAATTATTCTTGGAAGGACAACTAGTGAGGAAAAGCAAGAGAAAGTGGATTTGGAGGACTTGAGGAAAGAGAAGTGAATTTATTCAAAATTCATTGTATGAAAGTCTCAAAAATTATATCTTTCTTGTTTTTATTTTCACTTTAGAAAATATTAGTCTAAACACAACTGAGAAGATCTAGATTTGTCCGTGCCCTTCCTGGCCAGCAGGAATAAGACTCAAGACAACTAGGTTCCTTCTCAAGGCAGTTTACTCAGCAATGAATTTACAGCAGTTTAGCAAAGCAGAGAATGGCCCCCTCCCTACGCGGGGCAGAGGCTTATATCCCGGCAAGAGCCAATCAGGAGGCGCCACGTGTGAACTCCTCGTAGGTCAAAGAGACGGCGGAGCTAAATGCCCGAGCTTGTTAGCCATATAAGGACTTGTTTACCAGAGAGAGCGCTCACCGCCGGGAGGGTGACTAGCGGAAGCCAGCGCCATCTTTAGGTGTGGCTACATCGCAGCTCTTGACATAGATTCATCTGAGATGGGAAGTTTTCTGCCAGGTATTCAAGAAAAAAACATCCATCTTTGCCTATGTCCTTTCTATACAGATAAAGTACTGTCTACTCTTTTCTTTATGTATCAGTAACTCACTCATTTGATGTGACTCTAATTACACACTTTATAAAGAGCAGAGAGATTTTGTTATTGTATCTTCATTGTACTACTATGAATTCATCCAGACCACCTCGCCCAGTCAGATGAAGAAAACGCTGCTAGTTTATCTAATCATACTTCTTGAGTAATTCAAAGAGCATGGTGGAAGGGAATTTAATCATAATGCCTGCCTAAGAAAGACCTTCCTCTCTTTCTTGAAAATCAAAAAGAACATGGGTAAAAATTGTGAAAAAATTAACATTATGAGAATCCTGAAATTTATTCAAATACTTGTAACTACTTATAAAAAGTTTAACCAATAAGTTTTTTTTTATAGAAATAAAATTTTTTAGATATTCTAACTTATTCTATTTCCATACACTAATTTTATCAGTGCGAGCTTTGAAAACAGGTCACTCCACACTCACAGTCAAAAGGACCAGTTTGAACAAGTCTTTGTATAAGGAAGACCACAAAGAGCTTAGGTGTCATCTCTGGGTGAACTTGGCCCTGTCCATGACGAGAAATTAAGGAAAAGAAGAATTAAGCATTCATACCTGAACATAGATCACATGGCACAACATACATGTAGACACTCTTGCAAATGCTGAAAGACAAACTTGCTCCAGGTGTTTAAGAAATTAGTTACTCAGGCATTATATTGCTTGTAAGTGAGCGGAGAATACATTGAATACAGAAGAGAAGAGTATACAATTACAGCATTCAATTCACAAAATCAACTGTTAAGAATAACCACAAGAGAAGCAACAATAATATATTTAAGAAGAATTTTATTTCAAGAATAGTCACATTTTATTATTTAAAAATAATGTATTATAACATATTCAATACAAATTATGAATTATACAAGGAAAAAACTATATGTTCTAAATACAGAAAAAAGGAAACATTAAAATACCTTACTCAACAAATGATAGACAATAACTCTAAACCAAAATAAATGGAGAGTATATAATATTCATGGGTAGGAGAATTTAATATTGTTAAGATAACTCTCACTCATTTACATATTGGATTTATTGAAAACTCTATGTCATAATAACTGTCATAACTTTATGTGTTTTTGGTAGGAATTTTGAAAAATGATCCTAAATTTTAATTTTAAAAGACCACAATTAAACTATAATTAAAAAAAACAAAACAGAATTCTGCCTAAGGATGGGCAAGCTTGGATGCAGGCAGAGTGGATGGTCAGACTCTTCCAAGACAGGATAAGCAAGTCCTCTGTGGTTCCTGGCTCACAAATATGTCTGTCAGATATATTTGCCCAGAAAGCTGAAGATGATGCTCCAACATTATAGAGAGTTTTGGGTGACTGTTCAGGCAGCAAACTGTCTCTGTCATCTCATTTGGGAAGCCGCTAACCTGCACTCTTTGTCTACTCAGATAATTAATTTCATTCCTTCTCAAGTCTCTGATAGGGTTGAAGATCAAATAGTTTAGTTTTACAGCTAAACTTAGTTTTTTAAGGGTTAATTGTTTTTAGATCTAGGTAGATGTTTCAAGTTGATAATGATGAGATGTGATAAATGTTGATTTACGTTCAGAATTGCAGACACACCAAGATAGGAAAGATGTTTTCTTTATGGCTGCCAAATACAAATAGCCAAAACACTATGAATGCAACATTTACATAATTCCTGATTATTTCGTGATTCTTCTTGCTGTAGGTTTATTGTATATGTGTGTAATAATATAAATGTATACATAAAAAATTAATAAAAAAGAATTCTTACAGAAAAGAAAATGGAAAAAAAAAGAAAAAAGAAAACCAGATATATTTAGGGAACTAAAAAAATCCACATCTTTTTAAAATTATTATGAAGCAACATGATGAGCTTTTGATGCTTACATAAGCATAGACAAGAAATCATAGAATTCAACTTTTTAAGCCTAGAAATTTGGATTCACATTTAATGCCAGTAGAATTTGATAGTAGTCCCAAAATTTTTGTAATAAGATATACGTAAATTTTCAGGCTCCAGAAGTTAGTACTGTAATAATTGGATATCTATCACATATAAAATTAGACTTCAATCTTGCATCAGAGACAAAAGTATTCAAAATACATTACAAAGGCTAGGGAAGCCTCCGAGAGTTTGATTCACAAATATAAAGATCTGACTTTGAATCTCCAGAGTCTACATAAATCCAGACTACTCAGTGTAGCAAGTGCCTCAGGAATCTCAGTGTTCCCTTGGGGAGACGACAGGCATGGGCCAGTTAGCCTGATACAGACAGTAGTAAAAGCAAAAGACCCATTTTAAAGAAGGTGGAAGACACAGAATGAACCTACAGGTTGTCATCTGCTTCATAATGCGCTATGGCACCCAGAGGCCTACACTCACACACCTAAATGTGCACAATTAAATGTGGAAAGTGCATTAAAGATCTACTACAATTACAGAATTAAAAATAAAAATTGTCTTAATTAAAATGAATTAAGTAATATCTTGTTTTATATTATACCAGATCACCAACAAAATGTATATTAAATATTATTGGCACACTGTCTCTGTCAGTTTTTCATTTTGTAAGCCGCTAACCTGCATTTCTAATTTACTCATGTAATTAAATTTTATTCCTTCTCAAGTCTCTAATGGGGTTGAAACCAGAAAGTTTAGTCTTATAATTAACCTTAGTTGTTTAGGGTTTAAGATGTTTTTAAGTCTAGATAGATGTTTTAATTTGATAGAGATTACATTCAAAATTTTAGACTCATCAAGATAAGAAAGGGTTTCTTTCAATAAATTGTCAAACACAAATAACCAAACACTATGAATGTAACATTTATACAATTCTTGATTATTTCATGGTTCTTCCTGTTGTATGTAGTTCATCTTATTTTGTGTGATATTATACATGTATATGTAAAAAAGAAATATAATAGTAAAAGAGAAAAACAAGAAATATTATCGAAATTTCCATATTTGCTCCAAATGACCACATTAAGAAAACAACATCAATCTGCTACTTCTAGATCCTTACTCTACACCTAACCTCTGTGGTTTTGTGGGTTGTAGCTCCATTATCATTAATTTAATTGCTAGCATTCACATGTAAAGAAATAGATACCATACTTGTCCTTCTGGGCTTGAGTTGTCTCACTCAGGATAATTTTTTCTGGCCCACCATTTGTCTGAAAATTTCATGATTTCCTTTTTTAACAGCTTAGAATTGTTTTATTGTGTCAACATACTATATTTGTTTATAGAGACGTCTGTCAAGAGACATCTAAGTCTTTCCAATTTTTGGCTATTATGAACATGGCAGAAATGAACATGGTTGAAGCATTCTCTCTAGAGTAGGATGTCTTTTGGGTATTTGCCTGACTGGTATAGTTGGATCTTGAGGTAGATTGATTCCTATCTTCCCAAAGAACCGCCGTAGTGATTTCCACAGTGGCTGTACAAATTCGCACTTCCATGGATGAGTGTTCCCCTTAGTCTGCATCCTCACCAGCCTGAGCTCTCACTTGTCTTATTGATCTTTGCCATTCTGATAAATGAAAAAATGAAGGTGATCAAAGTGAATTTGCAAAAACAAACAAATAAGCAAGCAAACAAACAGAAAACCAAAACACTAGAATGAATTTGCCAAATAAAGAGTGATTTTCCAACTGGAAATCTATTTTTACCAAATGAAGGTTCCAGTACCAAGATTGAATTACATACAATCGAGCACTTGGCCAAAAGGCTTTCCTGGGAACTCTCAAACAATCCATGCTTTTGCCAAGGCTATAAATTTCTCACCATAAACTGATGGCAAGGCAATATTGCTGAAGAAAACAGCTACACAATTCACTGAACATTGGGAAGTCGAGCTAGTGCCTATATAGGACAGTCACTTCTACTGTTCATGGTACTGAAAAGTAGAAGCTACCAAAGGAGAAAAGTAAGCAGCAACCTCGCCACAAACTCTTCGCTATACAATGGTGTCCTGCCAGTGGAAATGCTGGGGCAATGGTGGTGCAAAGCTTGTGGGAATAACAAACAAAATCCGGTTTGAATTAAATCCACTCCAAGAGAAGGAACCCATACCTGACACTCTTTAGGTGACCGAGAACCTGAGATTAGATAACCCAGTAAAGTAGGATAAAACCACATACTACTTTTCTAAAAAAAAAAAAAAAAGAAAGAAACAAACAAACAAACAAAGCTAGCAATAAAATTACTCCTAATGACAGTCATCTCTACTCATAGATCATTCCTTACTCAGCCATCATCAAAGAAGCATTGTCCTCATGATTTACTTACCATTTAGATCATCATTTCATAAGGTTATAGTTCAGATTCTTTAGAGAAAAATGTAGATTGAGCCATAATTACACATATAAGACAATAAAGATTTGAGATTCAGGTAACAGACATACAAATGCAAGGAAGGAGCCACCACGGACTGCAAAGCATAGATTCACCAGCCACATTATACATTTACATATATGCTTAATTGTATTCATAACAATTGGTCTAAAGTTAGACGTGTCATGGAGTAGGTGTTAATCACCAGCTCCAGTGTAGCTCATTCTCTCCAGGGTGCTTGGAATTGAAGCCAATTTATTTCTCACTGAATATGAAACCAGCAGATCCACAGCAATGACTGCTTACCCTTCTTTGGGCAATATAATGTTCTATAGCTACTCTAAGATCACAAGTCTTGTCTAAAATATAATGTCCAAAGCATGATATTGAATCAAAATTACATTTTATTCAACAATAAATCTTTCTTTAGGGCTGGAGAAATGGCTTGGTAGTTAGGATAGCTTGCTCTCATGCAAAAGACCCAAGTTCAATTCCCAGGACTCATGACGTGTGCCTCTCAACTGCCTTTAATGCCAGATCCATAAATGTAAGGCTCTCTTCTGGATTCCATGGACACTTGAACTCACATGTGCACATACTCACACACAGGCCCACACATATAACTAAATATGTATGAAGCTTCCTGACAGTGGTGAATCTGAAGGCATCAGTCCCATTCACATGGGAGAATTCCTTGTGATCCATGTCTTCTGCCCCATGGCTCAGTTCCTCCTCGTACTATTGCTTTTTCTTATTTTGTTTCAACAAAAATTCTGAATGTATGAAGACTTTCACACCATGGCAAAGCCTTTCTGGGTACATCACAGGGCTGCATTGTGTGCTTTCTGTGGGTAAGATTAAGCTTTGTCACAGGTGGAAGCAGTCTTGGTGGGCTTTACCCTTGGGGCACCCCATGAATACCTTGTGACAGACTGAGTGGAGCCATTCTGGGCCTGGAATTCAGGAAGCAGACCTGGGAACCCCACCTGGACTATTGTTTTTCTAATTGATCCTCAATGGGAGAAGGAGACTGCCCTTCCCACGTGACTCAGGCAGGTGGGGAGGAGAGAACAACAGGTTCAGACCAGCTTGAGCACGTGTGGAGCAGCGAACAGGGTGGACCAGCACACAGGCCAGAGAGACACCTAAGGACCAGTCCCGTGGAACAGATAGTGGAAGGTTCACTCTTTTGTCCCTTTAACCTTTTTTTCCTTCTTGTGTAAGCTAGTTGGGTTGTATAATAAAGTTTAATTGTTAAGAAACAGAGCCAACAGCTTTCTTTATGTCCTTAGAATCAGAATCACCAAGGGGAGGTGTAGTAGATCAATGATGATGATTCTTAGTAGGATGGAGATAAAGTAGTTAGAACAGTTTGAGCTTATCTCCAAGGTGGTGAGGTAGTAAAATGCTACAACAGTGCTTAAACAGTTAAACACTTAAGTACCTTTAGAACTCTTTCCTTCTTTTCTTTCTACTTCCAAATGGTTACTTTCATCTTTATAGAATTAAGAGATTTTTAAATTCAAAAATTAATTCTCACTATTGGCTTTCAATATATGCCCATGAGTACTCAAACTCTGCTTAAAAAATTCATACATACATACATACATATGCAAACACATATCAATATAGGTATAAATACACTTATGCATATATGTATAAATGTGTGTGTGTGTGTGTGTGTGTGTGTGTCTTGCTAGGAAAATCATTCCAGTGCTTTTCAGTATGTAATTCATTATCCACAAATCTCTGACCATGTGGATGTTAAGGATGAAGTTATTGCAGAAAAGTATATGCTTGTTAGTTATTTATTAGATGTCTAGAAAGTAGGAAGATTTGTCAAATAAAATTCAGCCATGTTACCGACTGAAGCTACTGACAACTGAGAATGGAAACATATAGTCAGTCTTATACAGAGATAATTCTGTCATGATTTTTACTTAACTTCCAAATTGGGTCCAATTTCATCAAGGTAATTTTCTGTTTTCCTAATACTATGTCTGCACATTTTCTCTCTTTTACATTTTATTATTTAAAATTAGCATACAAACTATTAAGTACCATAAATGTATTTTCTCACAGAATACATTTAAGTGAATTCTCTCCCCACTGCTTTCCTACCTAGTACCTTCCTCTTCTGTCATGGTATATGTCCTTGTCACGTGTACTCCTCCCTCTTCCTCAGAACACCCTTTAAAACTATTTTCATCTTCTTCTCAGTATTTTATGCCTTGGCCATGATTGTAAATATTTATGTAAACATACACGTTACACATGAGTCTCATATGGGAGAGACCACCGATGATGTCATACTGAAAGTCTTTGTGAGCTTGGAACACCTTGATTAATGTAATTCTTTCATGCTCCACCCATTATCATAAGTTAAATTTTCTGTACATCTGAGTAAAATTTCTTTATGTATATATCAACATCTTCTTTACCTACTCATCCAATGACGGGAACTGGGGTTGCTCCACTTCCTGGCTACTGTGAGTAGTACTTTACTGGTCACGAATGTGGAAGTAGCGCTGTCACGAAGAGTGGAGGTCTTTGTGTGTATGTCCAGGAGTGTGATAGTTGGCACATACTGTAGTTCTGTTTTTAATTTTTCCAAGATCTCCATACTGGTTTCCATGAAAAGAGACTCACGGTTCTCTCTCTCTCTCTCTCTCTCTCTTACACACACACACATATAATATATGCATATATTACATATATTATACACACAATATTGATAAAGCTTTTCTTTTTTATTCTGAATCCATTTCATGGGGTCAGTTTTTGATGAAAACCTAAAAATGCAATTTATAGACCATTGCCCTTGTAATCTTCTACCTACCTTGCTAATACATTTCTCCACTAAATTCTTACAGAGTTAAGTGCAGAAGTTAGTGACAGTGATGGGCAAGAATATTTTGTGCCTTGTCAATTCAAATAAATCCGAAGATAGTAAATGACAAGCTCTTTTGTCAGCAGAGATTAACATCTAGTGATGTGTAAAAGAGGGCCAGTGTATACATAATTGCAAATAGTGATAATAGTATTTTTAGAGTATTCTTAAGAAAGCTGAAATTTCTTTGGCGTAATTTGAGCACACTAAATACCACTTTCTCTCTTCTTTCCTATGGTTATATTTGAAATTGTCTGAAATATATATGACATGATCTCTTAGTCATTATCAACAGTATTTTGTAAATTTTATAAAACCATCATTCTTATTACACAACCTATTGTATGCTTAAGGGTAATATGAAAGGAAAATTACTTGCCACCCATCAAAATGACATAATAGAAGGAAATGAGCAGGAGATTGCCTACTGCCCACACTGCGGGTTTCCAAAGCGAATGGCCAGGTATTTATTTCCTCATTGTTCTTTCACCACAAAAAGAAGTTGAAATGCACCTTTCTTCCTTCGAATAATTCTCATAACTGAACATAACATATAAAAGTAATTAAAAAAATAATGAGTGTGGATTTGGGTAAAAGGGAAAGTGGGAAGGATCTGAGAGGATTTGAGAAGGGGAAATTATAATCAGAGTATTTTTTTGTGAAATATAATTTTAACTTTTGTAAAGATAATTAAAATGTCTTCAGAAAAGCATATAAAGGTCTGGAAATAGTATGTGACTAGAAGTTCTTACCTGGTGGTAATAAAACATGAAGTCATTGTACCAAAGTCATTATATGAAATAATTAAACAAGTAAATTCCCAAATTTTAAAGAAAAAGTATGCTTTATGATCCTTGCGTGACTTGAATGTTTCCAGAATAAAGCTGTTTGGTTTTTTTCCCCCTCTGATGGAGTTGTACTGAGTTGATGGAACTTTTAAGGCTCGAAGTCTAATGAAAGATTGGTAGGTTACAGGGCTTCACTCCCAGAATTGAGTGGTGCTTTTCTTGAAAGTGTGCATTCTGGCTCTTGTAGGACAGGGCTGAGCTTGTCATCTCCGCTGAACTAACATTTTCTCTTTCAGTATGTGATTTTTCCTCTTGCTTATTCCTACCATGATGCTACCCATCCTGCTGTCATGTAGCTAAAAATTCCTCAGCAAGCCTTAGAGGATGCTTCTTTTATGCTCTCAAACCTCTAAAATCTGTGAGCCAAATAACCTCTTCAATTTATACATTAACTAACATTAGGTATTAAAAATACTAGAATGTTCTCTTAACTTGATCTAATGATTAATTTCCTTCAGTTCTGATGAATGAATATAATCCATATTGAAGGCCTTGTAGCAGAAAAAGGATTACACGAAAGTAAAGAAGATAGTAGTGCTCTGTACAAAAAGCAATATAGAGTTGCTATAGATTTTCATTCTGAAAATTTTTGATATTTAATTATGATGGTAGTGATTCTGGCGGTGAAATCACATAATTTTTAAGACCTGTTTTTTCATGCATAATTGGCAGACTTAGGGTAACATAGCTATACTGACATCATATCTCATGACACCGGTGGTTTGCCCATGTAATTCTTATTGATTTTACATGATCTCATGTAGTCTCTTGCAACTTAATGAGTCCTTGGATTAAAATGAAGAGTATAAGGGAAGAGGAATACATCAAACGCAGATAAAACTAAGGGTCCATTGAGGGGTCTCAGTTATGGAAACCTAATACATTTGAAGCTTCCTAAAAATATACATATACGAATGTGATTTAAATGGAATCGCCAATTAACAGTGTCCCAACTAGACATCTTTCATCACAAAAAAAGCCCCTGGTTCCAGAAGTGGATTGGCCAAAGGTGTCCCATGGGAATCCCAAAATAAACCAGGCAATTGCCAATGCTACTAGTTGCTCTCCACAGACTGATGGTAAGGTCCTATTGCTTAAAGGAACTCCTATACAACTTACTGAACACGGAGAAGTCAAGTTGGTGCCTGCCTAGAGCCTTCACCTCTGCTCTTTATGATACTGGAAGGTACTCTTCATGCTACCAAAGGAGAAAGGTAAATGCTAATCCAGCTACAAAACCTTGGATGTACAAAGATGACTTGGCTGCCTACTGTGTAGTGCAATAATGTAACCAAGCTTGTTGGACTAACTCTCCGGTATGCTCAAGTGGCCAAGAACTGGAGACCAGATAAGCCAAGGACCAAAGGGAAAGTAAAATACCACTGTTTTGTTAATAGAACGTAGCAATATAATGACTTCTAAAACGTTCTGCTATACTCGTAGGTCACTGCTGTGCTCAGCCATTAATTATCCAAGAAGCTTCTTCCTGCAGTAGATAAGAACAAATATAGAGACCCACAGGTAGACAATGTGCAGAGAGTGAGATCCCCCATGATGCTGAGTCCCAAATGGGATATTTCCATTATATACATGCCCTTAGAGCTCATGGAACTCTGAATAAGAAGAGACAGGAAAGACTAAGAGCCAAAAGGGATGGGGTAAATCAAGGAAACAGGACCCTCTTCCACAGAAGAACAGACACCACATGTGAAATCACAGACTGTGGCAGGATGAAAAGGGCTGAGAGAAGAAGTTGATACAAGATCCCCTCCCTCAACCAGAAAATGAAAGATTTGTTTTTCTCTAATGGAATCTCACTCAGTATATAAACCACTCTAATGGACAGACTCCCATGCCCAGTGGCCAACACAGAAGAAATTCAATGGCGTCTTTTGAGCTTCTTTGCCTCAGATGTTTTATTTAGTTTACTTTATAGGTCCTTTGTGGATATATTATGACTTCTAGATTTGTGTTACTATGAGATTCCTGTGTGTGTGTGTGTGTGTGTGTGTGTGTGTGTGTGTGTGTGTGTGAATGTATGTGTCTTTGGGCCCATATGTATTTGTTGAGTTTTTGCATTAGCTGTTTTTCTTCTGTTTGTTTTGTGTTATTTCAATTTGTTTTTCTTTCATATGATGTTATTATTATTCTTTAGATACCTGTTTGTTTTCTAGGGATAAACAGAAATGGTGTGGATTTGCAAAGAAGGGACATGGGGAGGATCTTGGAGGAGTTGAGGAAGGGGAAAGCATAGTCCTAATATATTATATGAAAATATTTTCAATAAAAATAGAGAAAAACATTAAATTTAGATTTCTTAATGGTTTTATATCATTGACAAAAGGGTTGGCTTGGAAAATCTGATATTTTCATTTCTTCTTGTAATAGAAGTGAGTAAGTAGAAGAGATGAACTAAATTAATTGCAGTAATATAAAAAATGAAGCCATTAACTTACATCTCATTTACTTACATGAAATCAATACCAGAAGGCATTAGAGAATTGTTAGCTTTCAGTAAACTAGCATGAGACTGATCTCAAACACTTTTCTTGAAGGAATAATTGGGGTCAGTGTATTTGAGGAAGTGAGAGGTCTGACCATTGTTGGGAGACAAAAATTAAGTTGGAACGATACTCAGTATTCAAGACCTAGTGGAAGCCTGAAGCACTTAGACCAAGGTGCTTTCAAAGATACAAATTGCATCCTGGTACCTCAGCAACTTTAGGGGAAGCTTTGCACAAGTAGGCAGTTTAATAAAAATAAGGATAAGTTCTTAGCTGGTTGGGGAGTTTTGCACAGCTAGCAGTTTAGCAGAAGCTAAAGATAGGTTAGCTGAGGCATCTTGGTCTTGGTGCCCAGAAGAGATTTGGGTAATTTTTCATGGGATTCTCTATCAAGAAGATCAAATTATAGTTAATCCTGGAATGGCCTCAGAAAGAATCCAAGATGGAGTAACACAGTCTTTCCCTGTCATACATCTACTCAGTGCTACAGAAGAGAGCTTCATCTTCTTTGTTCCATTGTTTAAAAAATTTATTACTATTTTGTTTATTTATTTTTTCTTTTTTATTATTTTTCTTTTTTACATATACATTTATATAATTATACATATATACAATATACTACCTGCATCCAAGCCTGCCCAGCTTTAGGCAGATTCTGTTTGTAGCAAAAATGAGGACATTTTGCCGAGAGGCTGGTTTGTCACATTTGAAGCCTTCTCCATAAGGAGGTTCTTTGATGCTCATCATTTTCTTTGAGGTAGGCTGAGAGTTGCCAGGAGTTAACCTGTCTTATTGTCAAAGAATCTTTAAAATAATAAAAAAACATCTTTAAATGTCATATTCTGTAGGTCTCTGAGGTTTTTGAAGACATCATCTAACTATTTTACCTTATCTGTCTATAGAATCATATCTATCTGTTACACCTAGGGTGCATATTCTTGTGATAAAAATAGAGTAGTAATTGAAATGACCACTTTTATGATTAGTAATTGGATATAAGGTAATATAAGGTATAAGGTAGCAGTGCCAGATATTCTATTGTAGAGGAGCTTATTAAATAAACATGGAGAGAGAAGGAAATGGGGAGGGATACCCCAGAGAGAGACAGAACAGAGACAGGAAGAGTAAGAAGAATTGAGAGAGTAAAGTAAGAGAGAGAGACCTTGTGGAGGGTCTGCTCTTTTGTATGGCCCTGGGCAGGGCCACGCCCCTGTGGCAGGTAAGCAATGACATCACAGGTAGGCTGACTGAAGCAGAATCTTAACAACCATGGTTTGATCAACTACCAATTAACTTGTATAACTTAATTATACTAAGCAGCCTGCAATAGCACTTTGAAAGTATTGGAAGTAAACTTTGTGTAATAGTTGAGTAGTATGGGTACAATACTTCATATTAGAGAAGAAATATATGTAAAGTGTGTGAAGAATAATCTTGAATTTGAATTCTGTACCAATGTATCAACATTAAACTTATTTTGCATCAATATACAAAATTCTACACGAGATAATTAAACATGCAAAGCACTAAGTTGAAGAGTAGATTCAATAATCTTCTTTTTGTCCTATTGTCCCTATATATTTCTATACGCCACCTTCTTTTTTCAACCCCTATCTCAAAACTTAAAAACGAAAGGTAAAGGAAAAGTGAAACACCCCTGAGTCCAACCTTGTTTTCTGTCTGAATAAGACCAGTTATAACTTATAACCAACTCCCAATGAAAATAAACATTTATAGCACAAGAAAGCAACCAAAAACCTGCCCAACCCACCTTAGGGGAAATGGGGTGTTGATATCCCGAGGTTTCTCCTGGCTAATATGGGACAAATAATGGCTTTGTAGGGACCAAAATAAAATGGGGGAAAATGTTAAACAAGCTAGGAATACCATTTGTGTCTAAATGTTAAGAAATTCCAGGCTTAAGGGAAGTCCTGTCTGAGATAGTCTGAATTGCTGGACCAATTGCGATCAGAAGCTTTCTTTGAAACTGTTCTTGGAGCTATCCAGTTCTGATTAGGAACAGCACATGAAGCATTTGGTGCTAGAACATGAAGGATGCAGGATGTCAGTGTCCAGCATGCTGAAAGGAATGAATCCTGTCAGGTCTGATCCAGCGAAAGTGTCTGGCTCTTTTGTTCTGAAAACATATACTTTCTCACAAGCATTATACAGTCCTAAAATTATAAATATATGAGGTGTGTGTGTGTGTGTGTGTGTGTGTGTGTGTGTGTGTGTGTGATGCACAGAACAATTAAGGCTGGTTCTCTGCTCTTTGTCATGTCATATGAAGAATGGCATCTAATAGTAAATCACAGGGATTCTGTAACCAACAAGAAGCCTTGGCTATGCATAGACTTTCATGTCTCAGCCAGTCTCAGAGCTATTCCTATGTAGTGGGATTAGCAATATAAGTTACCTGCTTGTCCTGCAGTTTGAATTCTTCATATCCTGATTGTAAGCCTCTCCTTCATCACCTTCAGATGTCCTTCTTCCTGTCTGCTTCCCTCTCCCTCCCTCCATCATCAGAAAGGGAATCATAGCACTCTGTGAAAGTTTCTAAGCACTAAATGTATGCTCTGTCACCCTTATATTCTACTTCCAAACGGGGTTTTTCAATGATAACAATCATCTTTGCTCCAGAGTTTGTCATTTGGCTGAAGCAAACAACTCTGCTCCATTTCTTTCATAGTTGAGGCAGCTTCCCTGAGGGCTGTGAATCAGCACTGAGATGGCTCATTCATGTGACTGTCTGGTCACACTGTCTACAAACTGGGTGCTTGTGGGTTCCTTTCTCCAGGAGACTGGGCTGAGAATCTGGTCATAGAGTTTTCTTTAGCCTTCTAGATGCTAGCTGAGGAAGGCTTTGTCCTGAGAACTGGTCACAAGGAAGGCCTCCTTGGCAGTGAGGGAGCTTTCCAGTTAGATCTCCTCACTTGAGGGAGCACAGGGTGGCTGCTCACTTAGTCAGGATTGAGAGGCCTGCAGTCCAGTGTCCATTCTGGGTGCTGGGGGGAGGGAGCTTTGGACATGTAAAAAGGCCAGATAACCTAACACGCTTGGTTAAAATAAAGACAGTTGAGAGTAAAAGAGCTAGATTTTAATTCATTTAGCTTAATGTTAAAAGAAAGACAAAGACAGGGAGCTACCAAAGGAGAAATGGAGGATTCCAACCTCCAACTCCAGACCTCTGGGTTTTTAACCAAGAATGTCTGAATTGCAGGAGGTGTACTCAGGACACCTGCCAGGGCTTGTCTCTAGGGCGGCTTTGATATATGCTTCTTCAAAGAGCCAGGTTTTGACACCTTTTGGCCTAAAGTCTGTGTGGTTTGCTTTGAAAGTGTCTCTGCAAGGAACTAGTCTTTGACACATTTTAGGGTCTTATGGACTGTTACCAACAGGGAGAAAACCCACACGAAGAAGCTTACAGGGAGGGGGCATCTCCTCCATCTACAGACAAAGGCCCACAGGTGCTCAGCTGGAACTTGGATTTGACAATCTTAGATGGTTCATATGGTTCATATGGCTGAGAATGTAAAAAACAAAAAACAACAACAACAAAAAAAAACAGAGCTTATATTTTACTTTGTCACTTAATCTCCGAATTCATATCATGTGATTTCTTTTTATAGACTCAGCCTGTCAGGATAAACTACATGCAAAGGATTATGGACACTATCTTCTTATGATACCCATCAAAGCCATATGATGGGTAAAACAAGTAGATTGAATGAAAAAATGCAGATTTACAATTAATTTCAAACAGACACAATTTAAAAGCTTTCATTTTGCATGAATAATATTTACTGCATCTTCAGAGTGCTCAATATAAAAAACACAGATGTTATATCTTTAAGGAAGGTTATTACGCAAGTAATCAGGAGAGAAATGTAAGGTATGTTAGAAACAAGAAATAGTGTCATACTTCGTGACTGTATTTTGAATTTTCTCACTGTTCATTTGTTGATTAAATAGACTTATTATAATCCTTAAAATTGTCAAGGAATTAGAACTTTATTTAACTACAACTACACCAACAGAGTTTCATATTTTTCTTTCTGTTTTGTCTGCTCTCTCCCAGTGAGAAGAGGAGTTCCCTTACATTTCTGAGATGCCCTTTAGGATGGAACATTTACCCTGTGGTCTGACACACACACACACACACACACACACACACACACACACACACACACACACACACACACACACACCTACAACACGGATAATGTTCCTGGCTTCCTGAATAAGAACTCTTGCCTTTGTATATAAGAGGATTGCCGGACGTGCTTTGGAGTCCTGAGCTCCATCGCTACTGTGTCCCTTGTAAATCATGTCTTTTAAAAAATTAAGCAGCAGCATCTAAGTACAGAAAATTCCTCACTGGCCCTTCCTTCTCAAAAAGAGGCCAAGTCCAGAGCTTTCTCTTCCTCCAACTGCTCTGCTCAGATGCACACAGTGCCACAAAAAAAGAATGGGAAAAGTTAGCAACAGCATCATGACTCTGTAGCTGCTTTGAGGAGGAACTGTGCTGGTCTTGAGGGTGCTCATGCAGGTTTCTCCAGGGCCTGGCTCCCATCTTGCCATCTGTTGGCAGAGCTGGGAGAAAAAAAGCATGTGTAAAACAGGACAATGAATGTCCTGGACCAAGAGAGGAAAGCCCAGCTAAACTTTCCCAGAAGGAGCAGACAATAAACAGCTAGAGGTTTGATTCAGTGAGAGACTTATCGCTAGCGGAATAGAATATAACAAAGCCACGCAGAATGAGCAGAGAAAAGCCTTCATAACTCAGACTCTAAGATGCATGCAGATGACAGTTGGAAAGGGCATAAGTCAACAAGTGTCAAAAATAGCATGGGATAGGAGGAAGCTGTTAAATAAAGGGGCTTCTGTAAACTAAAGTCCTTTACTGCTATTCTTTGGGCATAATGATCATTGACCAAGAAAGCTAAGCTCATCTACATTATGCCCACTCTTTTCAAAAGCTAAGTATCCAAGAGGCTTCTAAGGAACAGACACATTTAATTCTAGTTTGCTTCTTGGAAAATGTAGAGTCCCACCAGGTCATACCTTTTTTTGTTTCCGGTGACAACTTCCAGACTGTTCTCAGAAAGATGCTGCTTTGCTGTGCTTTACTTCTCTCTGACTTTCTTGTCAGAGATGCCTGAGTTTCAGCATTAACATCTGCTACTCATTTTTTACAATTTGGGCACATTGGCAAACATTATTAACGCTAATCATGATAATAGCATTTAGGATGAGATCATCTACAGTTGCCAGGCAGTTCTGCCTTCATGTCAAAGGTCATAACTTTTACATGATTCTTGAAGTAGTTTAATCAAATAATTGAATCAGAAATCCTTTCCATTTAAGTTTGAAAGACTATTGTCTTCACGTCCTAACTCAATCTCTCATATTTTCTATCATAACTATAAAAAGTAATCTTGTAATTTAAAGCTGAATCATTTCATACTAATTGAATAACTTTCTGGCTACTTTAGTAATTAATCAATGCTCCATATTTAAGTAGGGAATTGAAATTTATGAAATAGACAAAACTTGAAGAGACATGTTCAAAAGTTTGAATTTGAATTATATTTTCTTTTTTAATGTCATCCAAGTTAGAAGTAGATGTCATAGTCCTCAGATGGGCATCTATGTTTGTTTGTATCTTGGGAGAAACATGCTGAAAAGATGGAGGAGAAGGAAGCTCATTTTTGGCAAATCTATAAAGGCAGGAAAGAAATGGAATAAAGACCACTAGGACTTGATCTAATGTACTTTAGCAGAAGAGCTTAGAGGAGTTCAGGCACAGGAAGAAAATGAAGGATGAGATTTGTGAGAGAAATAATCAATGATAAGGGAGGTAATGTATTAAGTATTCGAACATTCAAAGAACATTTATTGGCAGAATTGCCCTTTCCCTAAATCCCTTACAGAACACACACAGGTGGAGTTTTCAGTCTTCACACGTTTGCTGAGAAGGGGCAGCTAATCTGGTCCTCTAACTACTAGGAACCATACTTTCTGCACCTTGGTGTCGTCTTTATTACTCTTATTTTCTAGTTAGAAATTGGAGACAATAAGTGTGTCTTTTCTGTAAAGGAGATACTGGAAAAATATCCCTGTGGAAACTGGAAATACAGAAAGCCATGAGATGAGGTCAGTGTGAGGACCAGCCACACCAGCAAGGTTCAAGGCCACTTTGAAGGCCCATGACTTTTTCTTATATCAAGTGATGTTTTATTCAACAAAGCAGACCTATTCTATGATGCTTAGTATAAAAGAATAGGATTTTTCTATTGTAATTCTAATTGTAATTCTGTAGCATATTCATGATGCATATTTTTTATTTTGAAATGTTTTTAGGTTTCCAGAAGAGTACATGATCCTAGAGATTGTGAGTTCTGTTCAGTCAGATTACTTCAATGTTATCATCCTAAAAGATAACTACAGATTTATTTAAAAATAAAAGTTCGACATTAGTACCATTTTATTTACTAGAATATAGATCATACTGGGTATTTTTAACTTTGTGATTAATTACTTGTTTCAGCTAGGACTCAATCCAAGATGGTTTGTTACATTTTGACATTATGTCTTTGCCAATCTGTGAGATTTAGCCCTTTCTTTCCAGTTCATCATTCCATCTGGATTCCAAAGAATCAGCAAGTACATTGTTTCTCTGCTGCCATAGCTTAATTAAAGCAGAAGTTGCCACAGCCTGAGATCTAAAGGGGGAAATCAGAAAAAAAATGTCCTGAACATATATAAATTATCCCAAGTGCTTCCATTTGTACAACACACCTGTCCTTCTCTAAAAGTGGATCTAAGAAGAACCATGGGTCACCATTGTGTGGAACCTGCCTGCATCAAATGCCATTAGGGGGACTGGACACTGTGCATATACCTTGTCACTCAGTGTCACAAATTGTCATTCAAAAAGCTGAGCTGCTTTATATGATTGTCACCACTGGATCAAGGCACTCATACACCCTAGTTATGGTTAACAAAAACAGAAAGGTTATTCACTTGTTTATCTAATAAGTACTGATGATTAATTTATTATGTATATTTTTGATATCTGACCTTATTTTCTCCTCTCACTTAACTAGATTTCTGAAATGTCCTAGTTATGTGGTCCTAGGCACACTTCAAGACGCGATGTACAAGACAGTGTTTCTCAGACTGAGGTGCACACAATAATAACCTTTTTGGGAACAATGAAGGCACATTCACATCCACATTTGTAGAAATTCTGATTCTGTCCATCTGGGAAAGATGAAAATCCTCCTGAAGAAGATAATGGAGACTCACAGTTACAGCTATTGATGTAGGTCATTGTCATCATGCCTTTTTTCTAGATGGACAAACAAACAAATTCTGGTGTTGGGTGAGCAATAGTTCATTCTCCAAAGCCTGGTGTCTGAGTTACCTTAGGGTCAGATTAACAGCACCTGGCAGGGTGAACCTCTTCCTCCCAGCATGTGGTCAGAACATGAGTCACTCAGCAGCCCTTAGAGTTAAAGTTGTACTTCAGGCAGTTCGCCTTGGCTACAAACTGGTTTTTTCTTTTTTTTAAATTTTATAAATTTATTCTTGTTACATCTCTATGGTTATCCCATCCCTTGTATCCTCCCATTCTCCCCTCCCGCCCATTTTCCCCTTATTCCCCTCCCCTATGACTGTTCCTGAGAGGGATTACCTCCCCCTGTACAAACTGGTTTTGTAATCAGAAGCATTGGTAAATATCATCTTAGATTTTATCTCAGGGGAAAAAAAAAAAGCAGATGACAACAAGGGGCAAGTGTCATGTCAATGTCAAACTTCAGGTTAATTTTTGGCACTCGCAAAGTCTGCTACCAAAGAATCTGGCACCCAGACAGATGCAATAGATCCACTGGTCCTTCACTGGCTATCTTCTATGAGAACACGACAGAATCATTAGTTTTTCTCACTTACAGATTAGATGTTTGCTAATCTCCGATTTGCTTTTCTGCTGAGACACCTCAGAGAGAAAGACTCTGAGGAAGGTAAAGATACCGTGAACATGGAATTCTTCCTTGTTCTACTGGATACAAAGAAAGAGGAAATGTCAAGTTTAAGCATCCAGCCTCACAAAACCACTGCACGTACATGCACCCAGATGTGCATTTTTCCCTCAGCATCATTGTGTAGAAAGATTACTAATTATCAATAGTTATTCATAGGATTTTTAATACAGCAGTTACACCTTAACCTGCTATTATATAAATAAAAAACACAGAAAGCTGTCAGATTTTTAATAAACCTTAATGGTCTGGGGCTGGGCGATTCCAATCCACGGAGCATCATGTCTACTCCCCAGCCAAGATCTCCATAAATGCTTGCACATGTTTTCCATTTGCACTTCTTCTCTCCCTCATGTCAATGCTCAGAGTAAGTTCCTCCTCACCACTGGCTTCTTGGTCATGCTTCTAATCCATGTCGATCTGTTCCACTTCTTCCTCTCCCTGTCCCCTGGTCTCTAGACCCCAAGGCTTGAAACCTAAACTCTGCCTACCTCTCTTTTGCTTTTTTCCCACAAAGTTATAAAAAAGCTTCAGCATGGTGATCTTTTTTTTTTAATTTTTTATTATTTTATTCGGGTTACAACTCAATTGTCATACCATCACTTGTATCCTCCCATTCCTCCCTCCCTCCCACTTTCACCCTATTCCTCTCCCCTAGGTCTATGACCGAGGGGGATCTCCTCTCCTACTATATAGTCATAGGCTATCAAGTCTCATCTTGGTAGCCTGTTTATTCTTTCTTTAAGTGCTATCAAGACTCTCCGCCAAGGGGAAGTCATCAAATATGGGGCACCAGAGTTCATGCCAAAGTCAGTTCTTCCTCTCCACATAACTGTGAAGAATGTCCTGTCCACTGGGCAGATCAGAGTAGGGTTAGATGTTTACTATTGTATTGTCCTTGGTTAGTGCAATAGTTTGAGCAGACCCCCCTGGGCCCCAGTCCACCGATGACGATGTTCTTCTTAGAAGCTTCAGCTTCTTATCAGCCAACCATGGATAATTAGGGAATAATCCTTATGTCACAGTTACAAGGATACAGAAAATGGTTCAACGTTCATACCAGTGCCTGTGCAGGGCAGTAACCAGATCTCAGGGCAATGAAATCACCATCTTAAAACATAGTGTACAAGACTCTCCTCCAACATTTCTGTGCTTAACAAACATTTAAAAGTAAAGCTCAAAGGATAGGGTTGGCTTTTTGTTTTGTGTTGTTGTTGTTGTTTTGACTCTGAAATAAATTCAAGGTAAGGGATTAATTTAAATGTAAAATAATTAAATTCCTATAAATGAAAATTCCAATTCCTATAAATGAAAATTAATTTTAAAAATAAATATCTTACTGAAGAAAGAAAGTGCCTCATTTTGTTATTTGAAGTTTTCTTCCCTGCTGAGATCTGGAACTTCCCTCTATGAGAACGGTTTCAGATTCCACCTTAAAATTTATTTCAAGCAAAAACCATACCAACAGATCTAGTGGCTGTAATTGCTGGCAAATGTGCAATTTAGGGTAAATGTGCTCTTCTCGGTGTACAGGAGAGCTTGATTCTGCTTCACATTAATCATCTTTCCTCTTGGCTTCATCAAGCGCCTGCTATGTGCCAGTATCCCAGGGCAAAGGGCTGAGGAACAAAGATATGATTTTCTCTTCCAGAAAGTTAGGTGTGTGCTGGAAGGGCAGATGGCAACACTACCACTGGGTTCTAGTTCAAGAGGAACACAACCTCTCCTTTACTGCTTTTCCTCTTTTGCCATTCCTTTTCTCTGCCTTCCTGATGAGGCCTCTGGAGAGAAGTCTTCTGAGTCTACAAGTACAATATGTACCCTTTACCCATCTGAGTGAGGGGGCATCTAACAATCTCCTAAAGAGAAAAGGCAGTGAAACTGCCTGGAGTAGAGCCTGCATCTCAGTCATGGGATAGAGGAGAATAGGTCACTGAACTAAGACCCTTTGGGAAGATGGAGAGTGGAAAAAGGGCTAACTCCAAATATGTGAAATTATTAGTCCTGTGTATGCAGCTAACTAAGAAGTACAGTTTTAAAACCATGTTTTATTACAAAAAAAATAAGATGCAAGCAAAAAAAAAAAAAACCTATCACTTAGATATAGTGAGGTTTGGGTTAAATTCATGAACTGAGGTCAAATAATCTTAGACTGGTCACAAAGGGATTACTCTACAGAGAATGTGGGTCATGATACACTTCAGGACAGATGTGACAGCATTTATTCTGCCTCAAGCCGACCCTTGAGACATTGTCAAATGTCAAGTAGTGATTCCAGAGGGGAAATTGAAACACAGCAAGGATCATGAAGTTTTCTTATGTAAGGGGCCGGTGAGTAAATGCCTTAGCACTGCTGAGTATAAAATGTTTTTGATTGCAATTTCTTGACCCTTCCCTTTTAGAGCTCCTGAAGTCATGGTGTATCTATTTTCTAATAAAAATAAACCTTTCTTTATCAACATCATCACTGGACAAGATTTAGCTCATAGCTATAATTTGCCAGGCCTTTCAGTAGTGGGAAGAACACCAGTCAGAGAGAGGCACACAGGTGACACAGGTGTGAACCTGCTTTCCTGCCACCTTACTGAGAAATAACCTTGGGATAGTTGAATTATATATCTGTAAGCATTGTTTCTTCAGGTAAAATATTGAGAGTATATTCACATTCTGAGACTGTGGTCAAATATAGCCTGGTGGCTTTTATAATTATCTGGGGGGAAGTTGGATTTTCAGAATGACATACATTCCTAAGAAGGTAATACTTTACTGTTGGACTTTTGAGTTGAAAGCATAAGATTTCACAGTGAAAAGAAACAACTGCTTTCTATCTCCATAAGGTCCCTGCAATCAGATGTGCTTTTCCTTGCTACAGTTCATTCTGCCCTTGTAGGAGGATTCTTTCTTATCTTTATTTCCCATGTTGGCTTAAGATGCAGGGTCTATTCTTCCTGAGATGCTTCTAAACAGCACGCAAACTGCTCTGTGGTGCGTTTGAGAACTGGCATGAATGTAAAGCTTTTCCCTTCATGCCTGTATTCCCACATGACAGCAGCAGGCATTCCACATGCTGTGATTGTAGCGGCCAGCACAGAGTTTAACCACCATGTGTAGAAATGAGGGGCGGAGAGTGAAATAAAAGTTGACAGGAAGGCTTTTGTAAAGACCATGGTTTTCCCCTGACTACTGCCTTCTCTTTCTGGTAGGGAGCAGCCAGGGGTCCTTTAGGCCTGTGGGGCAAGCCCAAAAGCATCTTCTTCCACAGCCCACACACTAGCACCTTCACTGTGAGTAAAGAGTCCTTTCTCTTCAGGAAGAAGCATGTGGCTACTGTCTTAGAAGGGTCAGTGCTTCCTGTGGTCAGATCTCTGCTCTGTCACTGCATTTTTGGGATAAGATGGGAGAAGGAAATGGACTTTATTGCTATAGTCCTGGGATCCTTGGAGGAGGCTAAAATTTTCTATTTTGGGCCTTAAGTCATTTACCATCCAAACCTCTATTTCTAAAGTAGTTTGACCTTGTAAGTTTGCTCTCAGTTCTTCATATTCATTTGACTTTCTTTTAGGCTCTAATGAAGATAAAACCAGAATCCTATTATATCTATATGTTCTGTGCCAGAGGCCCACAAGTCACAATTGTAAATGGAAAGGAAAGGAATGCCAGGGTATCTGTTCATTAGTACCAGGACAGGCCCTCTGATGAATTAGAAATCTGACATTCTGAGTGGGTGGCCGCAGCATTTCAACATCTCTGGACTGGAAGGATGAAAGCAATCTAGATGGTCACAGGCAACCAGACTTTGCTGTTGTCCTGGGCCAGCCTGAGACAGTCGTGTTGGCCATCTGTTTACATACATAGAGAGACATTGCATACGGTGTGTCCTAGGCTGAAGGAGGCTTGCTTGGTATCCTCAGCTATTTACAATAATCCATATGTCCGTCCTTTCATTTTATTCCTCTTGTCATACCTACTGAATATCTGTGGTTTTGTCCTCAGGATTCAACAGAAGCTATCAGCTGTAGTCCTCCCTGATTTGCTTTGGATTTGGGCTACCATGTTTTGCTGAACCATCATCATAAACAGCAGCTCAACCTCCATGGGCTTCCCTAATAGTAATAAAACTGGTCCAGGCTGGCTCTTTCCAAAGGGTTTCCACTGTACCCCTAGAATATGACTTTAAGGGCAATACAGCGACAGAACATTCCCTTTTTATAAAACCAATAGAGTAGCATCTATTTCACATAGGCCAGTAGAGGACTGAGGCGTGGAATTCTATTTGATACATTCTGGATCAAAAAGTATGATCAACACTCAAAACAGACATCACCTCTCATGTCTGGGTTTAATGTATGCAATGCTGGGTTTTAAGTCTGTATCCAAGTATCTCCCAGCTTGTGTCTTTTAAGATATCTCTGAAGGATTTGTCTTCAGCGTGGAGTCAAGCTCTACACAGTGAATCCCTGGTTCCTTCCCAGATGCTTTTCATTATTATTGCATATATGTGATGTGCATTCACATACGTCTGTTTGTGCATGCTTATTTGGTGATTTCTAGCACACACACGCACACACACACACACACACTTTAGTACATGTGTGTAAGTTAGAGGACAAACCATGGTGCTAGTCCTCACAATCCACCATGGTTGAGATAAGGTCTCTTTGTTGTTGTCCACTGCATATGCCTAACTAGCTGTCTCTGAGCTTGTGGGAATTCTTCTGTTGGCCTTTCATCTTGCATTAGTTTTCATGGGTTCATAAAATTCAAACTCAGATGCTTATGCTTGTGCTCACGTCTTTCTTTCCTGAGATGCAGCTCCCCAGCCTGGTTTTTGTGTTTTCTTCAGCATGTTGTTTACTTTATTATTTCTAGATCTTGATTTCTGGATTAATATATTTCTTGCTCCTTTTACTGATTCTATGTTATTAGGCCCATAATGGACTTTTGCATACAGGATGCCCTTTCCCACCAGAGTACAGAGTTCCCCTCAGCTAAATTATTCAGTTTTAACTTATTTAAAAAAATCAATGAGATTATGAGCCACTTCTTTTCTGATTATGCCTAATTAATCAGTCAACCAATGCAAATTTTAACAAAAAAATCTATCATAGCATAATAGTGATTTATAAATTTTTCTTGACACTTGATTACCAAAATATCATGGTTGTTTTATAATGTCAACACATTTTATGTGTTTTAAATTATTTGCATTAATGTGTAATGTCAAAACTAATTTTCTACTCTTGTACATACATGCTTAATCACTTGCTATTTAACATAAAGCTGTAATAAGGCTCTTCATTTATATTATGGGCTTTTAGGTAGTATTTCCTTTTAGGCAAGATGTTGATATTCAGCTCCCTGAAGTAAATTATGCATAATCCCACATCCTTAAGTTCTGTTACATAATGTTCTAGTATTCATTTAATTTTTGTTATGAATCTTAATATTGTTTTCTTACACAGTGACTGTTTTTCATCTGTATCTCGATGTGATAAAATGATTTATAGGTCAAGTTGATGAAAACATGTTGTACCATGCACGCAAAGTGAAAACTGAAGTATACCTTGGAAGCAACTGGTTCTCACAATGGACACAAGTCAAGTTTGTACAGATCAGAGTCTTTATCTGCCCATTGGTACCTTCCTAAGGCACATACTGTGCTTCCTTTGTGTATCCATCATAGGTAATAACACCAGTGAAGTCTTCCCATTTTGGAAAATCAGAATGGCAACAGCAGTATTTAAAGATTGCTAAAGGCTGACGTTGTGTGTGTGTGTGTGTGTGTGTGGTGTGTGTGTGTGTGTGTGTGTGTGTGTGTGGTGTGTGTGTGTGTGTATGTGTGTGTGTGTGTATATGTGTGTGTGTGTGTATGTGTGTGTGTGTGTGTGTGTGTGTGTGTGTATGGTGGGGGTTGTTGTTCATTCCCTTCTTACATCTTCTTTTCCTCTAATTATTCTGTGCTATTGAATGGCCAGAAACGATTGAAAGAAATGATTATTTGTTCAGGAATTAATCTTTTACAAAAGCTTTTTACTGAAATTAAAAAAAATAATTTTGAATTTTTACATCATGTACCTACTCATCTCCCTGCCCCTTAATCACCACCCCCAAAAGAAAAAAAAAAAGCAAAGCAAAGCATAAAAACACATTTTATCATGAAAACTGTACTGTGTTGCAACATGTTCAATAGTATACCCGTTTGTCCATATGTCTTTACTTGCAAATGTTCATTGCGATGAACCATTGGTCTGGTTTAAGGCCTCTGGCTTCTGTGACCTCATCACTAGCAGATTCTCAATAGGACTCCTCTCAGTTATCCTTCTATTGCCCCATGTCAATGAGATCCTGTAGCATTAGATCTGCAGGATCTGCCTTTTCACATGTTCCAACAGCTCATAGATAAAGGAGATTTTGGGGTGAGACAACTCAGAGTCCTTGATCTGGACCCTGAATTGTAGCTTACTTGGTCAGAATGCCAGCTCTGCTGTATTTGACCACCAAGGCAAGCTCTCTAGGCCTGACTGAGCTAGCTCACCCAATTCAGGAATGGCACAGTGCTGGCATGTCTCTGGGAGTCCTTCTCTGCCTAAGCCCAGTGGTTATGGTCTGACCTCTGTGGGTCTACATTACACCCCTGCTGTGTGGCAGTGGTCTGGCCCCTGTGGGTGCATCTCATACCCCTGCTGTGTGGCAGTGGTCTGGCCCCTGTGGGTGTACATCATACCCCTGCTGTGTGGCAGTAAGCTGGCCCCTGTGAGTCTACATCACACCCCTGATTGATTGCGCGTGTGCGTGCATGTGTGTGTGTCCATTGCATGCACACCTGGTGCTGTGAAAGCTAAAAGAAGATGCCAGATCCCCTGGAACTGGAGTTTCAGGTGGCTGTAATTCACTCTATGTGGACACTGGGAACTGGGCTGGGTTTTCAGGAGACATCAATGCTCTTATCTCTTGATCCACCCCACAGAATTGCTTATTCTTTTTAAAAAACAACAAAAATACTATCTCTAAATAGCTACAGACGACAGAGGCATAGTCATGTTAATTTTTTATAGATAGCAATTTATTGTGTCTGTTTCATAGTTTTATTTTCTAACAGAAGAAAAAGACACATGATGTGACTAAGTAGATCAATTAATATCAATCAGTAAGTACTTAAACAGGACCTCAGAAGTTAGGCTGGCAGGAAAGTATGAATTTTAATTTTGAAACTGTGTACATTTCTATGGTTGCAATTCTTTAGATATGCCAAGACTAATCATGAACATGAAACTGACATAAAACAGTTGGATTTGAGGATTCTAGTTGAGTAATAATACATGCTATAGCTCTATTTGTCAGCCTTCATGCTAGCCATGGTGGAGCCCAAGAAGATAAACAAGTCCCAGTGTGTGTTCAAAGAAGGGACACTCAGGTAGACAAAAGAAGACACACATAAATTGCTGCAATGAGACAAATTATAAATGCCAAATTAAATACTATACAAAAGTCTGTATATTCAGAGCAGTAAGAGCCTCTTCCAAAGAGTGTGCTAAAGGTCTGTTGTAAAGAATGTGAGTTTGAATGACAAAAACATACAGGGAAAATCTACAAAGTACAGCTTGGGAGAGTACATTTTGTCCAGAATATTATCATATAACAAATTAACTTCTAAAACTTTGATTACAATGCAGGGCAAAGGTGAAATGAAGTGGTTCCAGAGATGAAGGCAGTTGAGTTGTTTTCAAGAATTTGTTGTTTGATCCGTGATCTGTGCTATGGCTCAATGAACAATGATAGTATAAAAGTCCCTTTTGTTATTTCAGAGGAAAGTTTTTAAAGGCTTCACATAGCACATTGTAACCACTAACAGAGACATGAGCAGAAAATGTGGGCGTGGTTGTCTGACTTTTGACGTGGTCTTATTCAGATTTATTCCCAGTATTTTCATAGGAAAAAGGAACTGTTGTTGTCAAAAGCTGACTTCTTGACAAGACATGAACATATCAACTCATAGCATCTCTAGATGCTGCCCAAGATCTGTGTAATATCAAGCCAGTATCAACTCCAACACGATTGATTCTTTAGTGCAACACTAGCAGGAATGTTATGTGATAACTGTTTTTTTTTTTTCCTCATTCTATTTGAGACATATTCTACAGGAAGGAATTTCTTGTCTGGCACTGTAATCCTAGTCAGAACGCCATGGTTGAGGAAATCTCAGGGCCAAGATAAATCTTGCTATTGTTGTTTTGCTAAATATCCATGCTGTCAAATTGACTTCTAAATATGTATGCTTATAGACTTAAGCTGCCCTCTACATTTGTCAGAGGTTTTGTTTTTCTTCTCATAGGACAGTAATCAAGGGAAAGATGCCTAACTCGAAAATGAGTCCAGAGCCTAAAGTAAGAGATTGGATACTCAGCTCTAAAGGAACATCCATATTAAACCACGAAGAGTCCTAGAATATTAAGAAAGAGAGAGAGAGAGAGAGAGAGAGAGAGAGAGAGAGAGAGAGAGAGAAGGAACCCCTAAGAGTTGTAGAGTGTGATGGAACACAGTGGAATGCTGTCTTCTGCATCTGACATGGCTATCACAGTCATAAAGTAATATCATTTGTGGTCATTTATACAAGGTCTACACAATATCAAGACAACAAAAATATCAGACCAGCTGGGACAGAGGATCGTCAGGTTTTACCCCCTAATGAAGGGCTGCTGGAAGTGGATCAGTGCATGAGGAGGGAGAATTATTCTCATTGGGAATATTGTCCCTAGAAACCTTTCCCATGGTCTTGTGAGTAGTCTCATACCCATGTATATATGGAAGGTAGATAGAGTCATATGTAACTCTACACATGTATGAAAGAACATGGTCATACTTAATCCTATAGATGTATGAAAGGATATGGTCATATGTAATTCTATACACTTGTGAAAGGATATGGCCATATATAATTCTATATATGTATGAATTCTTAAAAGCAAAGAAAAAAATAAAAACTACAAATTTTCAGATGTAAGTAAAAAATAATTAAAAATAAATTTAAAATTTGAAAAGTTATTTACAGGGCCGGGTGTGGTGGCACATGCCTTTAATCCCAGCACTCGGGAGGCAGAGGCAGGCGGATCACTGTGAGTTCAAGGCCAGCCTGGTCTACAAATTGAGTCCAGGACAGCCAAGGCTACACAGAGAGACCCTGTCTCAAAAAACCAAAAAGAAAAAAAAAGAAAAAAAAGAAAAGTTATTTACATTTTTCAGGGTTCAGAACACTAAATTAACAGGTCTTGCCTCCTTGAGGTATTTTCTTACTGTGTAGGCTAAATTGAAGAAATTCCTCAGAGGGAAGTAGCGTATGCCATTAGCCACCAATGGTCATGTTTTGCTACTTTCTCCAATTTCTTTGCTAATAGGATCAGGTTTCAAGGGATAGGTCTATGATTCTGTTTCATTTTAAAAAATTATCTCATTTATATTTTGAGAGTGTATTATAATTACATTATTTCCCTCTTTGCTTTTCTTCTTTCAGAGTCCTCCATATCCCCTTCCTTGGTCTTTCTCAAATTCATGAACTCTTTTAAAAAGTAACTGTTAGATACATACATTTTTATACACATATACTTTTCTAAATACACAAAACTTGATTTGTCTAAAGAATAGTACTCATATGTTTGTCAGCTCTATTCTTTTTTTGTCACATTTATTTTCCAAATTGCCTTTAAAGACTTAGTAGCGTCCAATGACTAATTTGTTTTTAATTACCTCCTTTCATTGACAATAGATTCTTTTTTCTTTCATTCAAAAATTTTTTTAAATTACATGCAGATTGTTATCCCCTCACTTGTATCTTCCTGTTCCCTCCTCCCTCTTTCACCCTATTCTCCTCCCCTAGGCCTGTGACAGAAGGGGACCTCGTCCCCACCGTATGACGACAGCCTATCAGGTGTCATCCAGGTAGCCTGCTGCCCCTCCCTCTGAGTGCTACCAGATCTCCCCACCAAGGGGAAGTGGTCAAATGCACCAGAGTTCATGTCAGATTCAGTCTCCAGTCCCCACACAACTGTGGGGAATGCACTGTCCATTGGCTAGATCTGAATAGGGCATCTAGGTTTACTGCATGCACTGTCCTTGGTTTGTAGAGCAGTTTGTGCAGATCCCCCTGGGTCCAGATCTACCAGCCTTGATGATCTTCTTGTAGGGCTCCTGGACCCTCTGGGTCCTTCTGTCTTTGCATTCTTTCATAACCCTCTCACCTGGAGTCCTGATAGCAAGTCCCAGCATCTGTCCGTATCCCCTTCTGAGAGAGGACTCTCAGACGACATCCATATTGGGCTAGTATCTAATTATAAGTGAGTATATACTGTGTGTGCCTTTCTGGGTCTGACAATAGATTCTTTTCTTATACAATTTATCTTGATTATGGGCTGCCTCCCTGTTTTCCTTCGAACCTGCCCAGCCATCTGGATTCTCACCCTTTCTGTCTCTCATTAGAAATAAAAGGCTTCTAAGAGATAACAATAAAACTTAGTAAGGCAAAACAAAATTATCACGTCAAAGTAGGACAATGCAATCCAATAGAAGGAAAAGATCCCAAGAGAAGGCACAAGAATCAGAGAGCCACTTGTTCACACATTCACGACTCCCATAAAAACACTAAACTGAAAGCTAAAATATATACGCAGAAAACCCGGTAGAGACCCATGTCGGCCCTGTACTTGCTTCTTTGGTCTCTGTGAGTGCATATGAGCTTTGCTCAGTTGATTCAAAGGGCCAGTATTCTACTGCCCTGGCTCCTATACTCTTTCCACTTCTCTTCTCTGGGGCTCCCTGAGCTCTAAGGGGGAGGGATTTGGTAGAGACAGCCCATTCAGAGCTGTGCGCTTCAACTTTTTCAAATCAAGAATGGAACATTTTTTTAATGAAGATTCTATGAAGTGACTTCTAAAATAATATAGAGACTTGTTTTTAAATGTTTATATTAGTTGTTTTAATTATGTGAGTGAAGGTCTTCCTGGAGGTTATAGTGTTACATCCTCCTTCACGTTTGAGCTAATAGGAACAGAACTTGGCACTCTGGAAGGGCAGAGTGGGGCCTTACGTACTGAGTAATGTTTTCCATCCCCTCAAATAGTGACTTCTTACATGCCTTATCACTACCACAAAAAATAAAATTCCTAAATAAGTACAAAAGTGACTCTTATTTTGTTCTTTTCGCTTCTTGTATTGAATCTGTATGGTTCTGTCAGAATGCCATTTTGAAAAAGTAAGATAAAAACAGTTGGAGTTTTTGAGCTTCATGTTTCTGAGGCACCGCCCTCAGCTCGGCCTACATTCTTCTAGGTGATGTATTACTTAAATGATGACCGACTTAGGTCAAAAGGTAGCCATTCCATGTCCCTATCACTGCTAATTGGAAACAGCTGATTGACAGGTGCCTTGTTATTTTATTTGTTGCTACTTCTCCTTCATTTATTTCTACAATTTAAAATATCACTAAGAAGCTTCTCCAGGAAACAAGGCTGTTCTCTGAATGTCTTCTACAGTGTTTAATTTGTTTAGCCACTTCCTTTCTTTATAGACTGAAATAGGAAGGGTTTCCCCATTTTCTTTAAGATGTGTAGTGTAGGTCTTTTCTTCTATTTTCTAAAAAGAAACTTTTAAAATAAAAAGACATATTGGCTAGAAAACCAATAGGGGAGAATGGGAGGATACAAGGGATGGGATAACCATAGAGATGTAACAAGAATAAATTAATTAAAAATAAAAATTAAAAATTAAAAATAAATAAAAATAAAAATAAAAATAAAAAAAAAAGAAATTTGAAGGACACAACAATATAAGCTGTAGTTCCTGTAAAGTCAAATATAAAAGTGGAAAATCGAATGCATTTGACATGTTGGGAAGCATTTGGAACAATAATAAAATTCAGCATCTATATTTTGTATAATAAAAATAAAAAGACATATTTGCATATTCTATACACATGGAGTTGTTAATTGACTAGAATGTCTTATGTTTAACTTAGAAATATGGCCTAATAATTGTTCATTATTGGGCTATAGTAACCATTATGGTGGTATGTTCTTTCTTTCTTTCTTTCTTTCTTTCTTTCTTTCTTTCTTTTTTCTTTCTTTTTATTTAAATAGTTTATTCAGATTACATCTCAATTGTTATCCCCTCTCTTGTATCTTGCTGTTCTCCCCTCCCTCTTTTACCCTATTCCCCTAGCCTAGGTCCACCCTGAAGGGATTGGGCAGAAGCCTAGCCATCTGGGTTCCCACTCTGTCAGGTGGGACTGAACTGGCCTGAGGGGATCAGATAGAAGCCTATCCAACCACCGCAAGCCAGAGGGCAGTATCTGCTCTCTCAGGCAGGACTGAACCTAGGCCCTAAGGCCTGGACTGATCAGGCAGAAGCCTAGCCAACTGCTGAATACAGCGGTATTTTCTAACCCACTATCAATCAATAAGACACCTGCTATATTTTAAAATAGCCTTGGTTCACTGGGGCAGGTCAGGTATTAATCCCCTAAACTCCCTCTTGTATTGGGGCAGGTACCCTATGCCTCAATCCTATGCCATCTGCTAACTTTAGCTATCTGGTCTGAATCTTTCATCCACACAAGCCATGTGCTTCTCCTCCACCTAAACTAGGGCCCCAACCTCCTTCCTATCCTCTTCCTTCCTCTTCTCCTCTCCTTTCTTCAGGTTTCTCTTCCACAAGCCTGGGAACCTTAGCCATGGCTAGCCTATTTGCCCTGCTGGGCATGTTGGCTTTTCATTCATCAAACAGGAAGAAGTTCTTAGGCATAGTTACAAACATTTTGGGGTCCATGAGTCTCCTCATTTAAGCAGCAACGAGAAAACACCCAACAAGAATGCTCATTTATTTTCTGTTTGTAATTACTACTGAGTTCAGTTGGAGGCATCGCTCAAGCATTTTGAATGGGATCTCAGTAGTAAAGAATAAACATGTCCTGTAATTTTGAGTAAGACATTTATCCAGTTGACTAAGGTTCATACTTTGTTCCCTTGGCTCTGCTGCCTTCCTGAACAGCTGGGCATCTTGTTGGCAAGAGGGTTCTCAGAAACTGGATAGTAGTTCCTCCGGGCCCTGGGAGCATAATTATATAATGATAGATCATTAGCGTTTAGGGGATGCAGAACTGAGATATGCTGAAAAGCAATTGCAGGCTATTCAACATCTAATTTATGGGCATCAGTGTACACAGCTCCCATGCATCTTTTACCATCTCTTACTAAGTTTATTTAGAATTCCCATTCCAAATCCTCAGTGTGGTACTGTAGAGCCTTTTTCCATGGATATGGAATGACCATGGTCTGAGACTTTGAGGATGAAAACACGAATATAGGTGAATTTCATATTCCTATCTACTCATTATGCAGGGCTGCTCTCATGCTTCTTAAAACAACATGAAACATATTTTAAACAGGTCCTTTTTCTATGTGATAAATTACTTCAATGAATAAAATTTGTGATTGAAATTATGCCTGAGACTAGGCATGGGCATATAGTTTAGTGGTGGGATGCATTCCCAGCATGAGTTACCTTCTTTTCCTATCAATAATCCCCATACAAAAGCATAAAAAAACTTTTTAATCAAATTCTACATAAAGGGGATCCCTCCACCCCTAACATCTGACCTCAGCCTATCAAGTCTCATCTGTACTGCAGAACAAGGAGGTAACTTATACTGCTAACTCCACTACATGAGAATAGTTCTGAGACTGGCTAAGACATGAATGTCTATGCATAGGCAAGGCTTCTTTTGGTTACAGAATCCCTGTGATTTATTATTAGATGCCATTCTCCATATGGCATGAAAGAAGATTTACAGATGTCTTTCTTCTGCTCATACAAAGAGCAGATAACCAGCCTGAGTTTTTCTGTGCATCCCCCACACATCATACACTTATAATTTTATGACTGCATAATGCTCGTGAGAAATGATATGTTTTCAGAAAAAACAAAACAAAACAAAACTGGCCATTGACACTGGATCAGACCTGACTGGATTCATTCCTCTCAGCAGGACGCTGACATCCTGAATCCTTCCTGTTCCAGCCCCAAGTGCTTCAGTTGCTGTTCCTCATCAGAAAAGGACAGCTCCCAGGACAGCTTCAAAGAAAGCATTCTACCCCAATTGGTCCAGCATTTTAAACTGTTCCACACAGGACTTCTATTAAGCCTGGAATTTCTCAACATTTAGAAACTGGACCACAAATGCTATTCCTACCTTGTTTAATCATTTTCCACCATTTTATTTGGGCCCCTATGAAGGTATTATTCACCCTAAATAAGCCAGAAGAAACCTTAAAAGAGCAGCACCCCATTTCCCTTAAGGGGGCTGGGTAGGTTTTTGGTTGCTTTCTTGGTGTGTATATAGGTTTATTTGCGTTAGGGTTGGCTATAAGTTATCATTGGTCTTATACAGAGAAAAACTAAGGTTGGACTTGGGATATCTCTCTTTTCTTTTATCTTTCTTTCTTAGGTTTGGAGATAGGGATGGAAAGAAAGAAGTTAGAATATAGAAATATGTAGGGATGATAGGACACAAAGTACATTATTGAATTTACTCCTCAAATTAGGGCCTTAATTGTTACTCACAAGATTGTTTTTACTTATTTGGTATAGAATTTTGTATATCAATGCAAAATAAATGTAATTCTGATACATTGGTATAGAATTCAAATTTAATATTATTTTCACACATATTATATATATTTCTACTCTAATATGAGGTATTGCACCCATACAATTTAATTATAATACAAAGTTTACTTCCAATACTTTGAAAGGGCTATTGCAGGCTGATTAGGATAATTAAGTTATACAAGATCATTGGTAGTTGATCAACTCATGGTCATGTCAATTTTTACTCTATTTTTATCACAAGAATATACATCTTAGGTTAAACAGATATAGATAAGGTAAAATAGTTAAATAAGTTCTTTACACACCTCAGAGACCTACAGAATATGGCATTTAAGGATGTTTTTATCATTTTAGAGATTCTTTGACAATAAGACAGATTAACTTCTGGCAACATCTGGCCTACATCAAAGAAGATGATGAGCATCAAGGAATCTCCTTATGGAGATAGCTTCAACTGTGGCAAAGCAGCCACTGGGCGAAATGTCCTTGTTTCTGCCACAGACGGAATTCTGTCTAAAACTGGGCAAGCTTGGATGCAGACAGGGTCAATGACCAAATTGTGCCAAGACAGGGTAAGCAAGTCCTCAATAGTTACTGCTTCACAAATATGTATGTCAGATATACTGGGCCAAGTGGCTGAGGACAATGCTCCAAAGTTATAGTTTTCGGTGACTGTTCATTCAGTGAATTGTCTCTGTCATCTTATTTTGGAAGCTTCTAACGTGTACCTTCTGTTTACTCATGTAATCAATTATTTTTCCTTCTCAAGTCTCTGATGGGGTTGAAGACCAGATAGTTTAGTAATACAATTAAGCTTAGTTGTTTCGGGGTAAAGATGCTTTTAGGTCTAGATAGATATTTTAAGTTGATAAAAATGAGATATGATAGATATTGATTTAAATTCAGAATTTTACACTCACCAAGATAGGAAAGATGTTTTCTTCAATGATGTCAAATAAAAATAGCCAAAACACTATGAATGTGACATTTATGTAATTCCTGATTGTTTCATGCTTCTTTCTGTGTATAATTTATTGTATATATGTGTAATAATGTAAATGTATATGTAAAAAACAAAAATTTATAAAAAGAAAATTCCACATGTATAATCATTGTAGCAACAAATTAAAATAGAAAATATTTACAGCATGAGACTGAAAAAGTAATCATTTAATATTTTTAGCTATGTTGCTATATTTTTGAAAAATACATCACATTTGAATGTGAGAAAATTGAATACTAATATTACAACATATTTTAAGTATTTAATTTTTAATAATGCATATTTAAACTTGATGTATGAAAACTTAGGTTTATCTTTAATAAAGAAAACAGTTTTTAAATTATTAAAAACTCCACAGGAAGTGGGAGACATTTATTAAGCACATATTGTAGACTTATAATAGAATAATAAAGACTAAAATAAAAAACAATTTTAGAAAATATGTGTCTATTTGAAATTTATTCTAATATTTTTCAAACATTTATGCTGTTAAAAACTTCTACTATATTATCTTCATCAGAAAATTGATCTTAAACTTATATTTGGTAATTTATGAATCTCTCTTTTTAGAAAAAAGTGGAAATTCTAGAAACTGTTTTACCAGTTTATATAACTATAGTTCAATACCGACTTTAATAAAATGTCCACACATTACCTTGATTCTCTTATATTGCTTTTATGAACTTTATTTGTTTATATATTGTGAGTATTTAATTTTCTTCACATCTTCTATGAAAAAACTTGACCTTATCAAAGAATATGACACCTCCTATTTATTCACCTAATCTCATCCAAATCACAAAGATCTATCATTCTAAGAGAAAAGCCAAAATATTTCAAGATAAACTCAACATTTAGATAGTAAATTTTCTTATATATATATGCATATTTTATGCATTGAAAAATGTAGGCTTAAAATAAAAGTCAAGAATTCTTGTTTTCCTCAAGGACAAAATAATATTATTTTGGCATTTATTGATAAGTTTGTCACAGATTAGGAAAGCAGAATGTTTTTGTGGCTAAATAGTCTAGGCAAAGGTTAATAAGTTAATTGGTGTGTGTGTGTTTATATTGCTAGATGGGCTTTGCCAAGACATTTTAGCAATTACTAAAGAAGAAGATGGCCTTGTAAAGGCTAAACTATAAGAAGAAATTGCTTGCATTTTTATTTCATTATTGACACCCTCCCCTCCAACCCATGACCAGGCTGACCACTCCAAACCAGTTTCTTCAGCAATACTTCAGAGGTCTGAACTGTGACTGCTCAGTATTCTCTGGTCATCATTCTTGTTTTTAAAATGCCAGAGGGAGAAAATTGCCCACATTCCTCACTAAGACATTCCTATCCTTAGGATGGGCAGCATTGTTGTTAAACATTTTATTAACCCCAGGCATACTGGAGTGTAAGACAAAAAAGGGAGATGCCATCTGCAAAGGAGTTTAAACCGAGTGCCATGTGTTCTTTCTCCTCAAGGGCTTCATCAACTTGTCTTTGACCGGTAGAGAATGAGTAATGTCCATATGCTGGTTGGCATGTAATCTTCACAATTCTTTCATGTAAATCTGGTTAGGTCTCCTGAGTCATTTATTAAGGATCTTTGTTATATAATTGAACAGGGTTGTTTGCATGTACCTCAGACTGACTTTGAAATATTCATCTCTCTGCCTCCACTTCTCAAGGTCTCAGTTTAAGAGCAGTGCCACAACCCCAACATCTTGACTTTGGTTTTATCATCAGCAAAACTGAGATGATGATAAATGCCTCTATTTTAATAGATTGCTAAGGTTATTGCTTGCAAAACGTTCTAGAAATAACAGATCTCTTGTGAATTTTCATGAATATTTTGTTATCAGGATATATAAACATATATATCCTTTTGGAAATAGCCTGGCTGGAATCTCAAAACCAGTCTTTAAACTTGCATTGAATTTAGAAGAGATTAGCTCTGAGTTCTCAACTCATTCCTGAGGTCATGAAGTCATGAAACACTGTTCTATTCTACAAATATTTACTCACCATCTTCCCGTGTTTCCCATAAACTAATGTGGCAATGGAACCAAGTCCTTAAAAACTTGGCTTTCCTCTTCTCTGGCTCAGCATCTTTCTGTTCACTTGATCTTATATGCTTGCTAGCAAAGCCCAAATATTAATACTACAGACAACTCCTCAGGTGTGAAAGTTGGCCATGAGGGTTTCCAATTTCTGGGACATTCACTGTGAAAAGGACTGCTAATGAGGCAAATGCTGCTGAATACAGGAGAAAAATGGTAGCTCGTGCATAGGTGTGTTTTAAAACAAAACAGACCTTTCTTCGGAGTTAAATCCATGCTGTTTTCTTCTCAAGTCTTCATCTCTCCTTCTCATCTCTGTCTGCATCCTCATTCTGCAAAGATACCTCAGTTGCACTGGCTATCTTTCCTCTTTTCATTTGTATGCCACGAATGTCTTGATGCTTTAGATTTTTATTTAGTACTTATTGTAATGAACTAGTAGTTCTTTTTGTGATGAACCTATAAAAACAACCAAGGAAAGCTCCCTTCCTAACAGGGAACAGCTGCATGCCTTTCCTTCCTGATTGTATTGTGAGTAAAGAGAGAGAGAATCTAACCACATTGACACTTTCTGCAGTTTCAGACTTTCCACTGTGACAGCGATCCTCAACTTAATTAATTAATGATTGTATTGCTTTGTGTGAAGGTGTGTGTATGTAGGAAATAACTATTGTTTCTGAACTTGTGTGTGACTGTGCATATTCACTCACATCTGTGCATATGCAGGTGGAGGCCACATTTTGATATCGGATATCTCCTACTCCTCTCTATATCTTAGTTTCTGCAACACGGTCTCTTATTGGCTACATGGGAGGGGCAGCAAGCTCTGGGGATTCTCCTGTCTCTACTCCCTAGTACAAGGTTACAGACATGTGCCAAAACATCCATCTTCTAAGTGGGTGTTGGAGATCCAAACATGTGCCCATATTTGTGTAGCAAGACTTGAGCCATTTCCCCAGTCCAAAACTAGTTGTATGTAAAGTTAACAGGATGACTTTGGAAAATTACTGATGTCTAGGTCTCAGATTAGAAGTGAGAGAATAATTGGAAATTAATTGTACTAGGGTCTTATCAGTATGATTGTCAGATAATTCCGACACAGACAAGGTGATTGTGTTTTGTATTCATGCCTCCAACTGGCTAATATATTGTTTTCTGTTTGTTTGTTTTGGTGGGTCTGTTTATAGCAGCAGTTTAAAAGACCTATTAATATGAGCCTAGAAAAATTACAGATACACAAACATCATCCAGGATGTTAATTGGCACAAAACAAGAATGCATACATAGATTTGTAGCTTTGATTTATAATCACACGTGTGCACAGACATATATTTTCACAAGTATACACAGATAGAATTTAAAGTGTACAGAGATACAAAAAAATTATAGATATGGGTGGACAGAGTTATAAGACTAAAGATTTGTCTACAATAGGGACATGTGAATTTCTACCCAAACATATATGTAGGACAGGACATCAATTCATAAACATTTTAAAACCATAGCACCTTTTAAATCTTAACAGAAGGAATGTTTAGGTCTGTTTTCTGCAAGACAATGGTATGTCAAACACGGGGTGAAGTAGATAGTCTTGTGGGAAGGTGGAGGTGGGAAGATAGAAGGACCTGGAGGTGAAAAGAGCTACACACACACACACACACACACACACACACACACACACACACACACA
>OU015757.1:69597987-69624209 GCA_907169655.1 Acomys percivali | reverse complement strand
TCGATCCTTCCTCCCACACTTCCACAAGCCTCCATCAGCCCCGTACCCCACTTGGTATTTGGCTATCATGGTTGATTTATAAGTAGGGCCTAATGAATGCTTATTACTAGGCTAATTATTATTGCGGGAGTATTTTCTAACATGCTAGCAATCAATGAGAATACAGACACTTGATGTATTTTAAAATGTACCTTAACCTGGAGCAAGGTATTACTTCCTAAGCTGTCCTCCAATACCTTCCAGTCTCCATCCCATTCCATCTGTTTCTAACAATTTCTATTTGGGTTGCCGCACATCCATAATCCCAAAATACTTGCTATATTTCTTCACTTTGTCTATCTCTTTCTGTGAGGAACCTCAGAGTCCCTCTTTCATCCACGTGACTCTATTTTATCTCATGGTGTTTCTCTTCCTTGCTTTTCTTCCATCCTGTCTTCTCTTTCCCAAGATCCTCTTTGTCTCCCAAAGCCAGGAACCTTATGCACACCTATCCCATTTGCCTGCCCAGGTGTGTTGACTTTTTATTGGTCAAATAGGAATGAGTTTTTAGGCAAGGTTACATAGCAATCTTGGGGCACAGAGACAACAAGCAGTAATTAGTATCAAAATACATCAGACCAACCTCCAGCATTTAGCTGTGAATCTCAGCATCTGTTTTGATCCACTTCTGAGTGGATCAGACTCCTTTCTGCTAGCATAGCAGAGTATAATTAATAATGTCAGTGTTCGGCTCTCGTCCATGGGATGGGTCTCAGGTTGGGCTAATCACTGTTTGGACATTCCCTCAATCTTTGCTCCAACATACCTCAAGGACACTTGCTCTACTATGTTCATAGCAGCCTTATTCATAATAGCCAGAAACTGGATATTATGGGCAACCTAGAAGACCCTCAACTGAAGAATGGGCAAAGAAAGTATGGTATATTTATACAATGGAATAATTCTCAGCTATTAAAACAAGGAAATCATGAAATTTGCAGACAAATGGATGGAACTAAAAAATATTATCATGAGTGAGGTAACCAAGAGTCAGAAAGACAGACATGGTATTTACTCACTTAAAAAAAGATATTATCCATATATTTCAAGATAACCCTACTATAATCCACACTCGTAGCAGCTAAGTAACAAGAAGGGCTCAAAGGATGTTGCTTGAATCTCACTCAGAAGGTAAAATAGAATAGGCAGCAGAAATGGATAAGAAAGGGAACTGGGTAGGAGACGGTGTTGAGAGGAACATGAGAGTGACCATCAGATAGATGCAGGGAGAGCTGTGGCAGGGCTGAGAGGGCTGGGAGAGAACAGAGAAACCGAAGGGGTGCATCTCTGAGACAAACTGGAGACCTGCAACAGTGTAGGCTCCTGGAAGGATATGGGTGACTCTAGCTGAGACTACTAACAGTGGGGGACATGGATACTGAAGAGGCCACCTTCTAGGCAGGCAGGCCTTCTGGCAGAGGGAGGGGAACACCAACACACCTGCAAAACCTTTGACTCAAAATTTACCCTGCCTACAAAAAATGCAGGAATATAAAAATAACTGTTTCCAATAAAGTAAATATTATAGAAATAAATAAATAAATAAACTTAAGACTTGGAAAAGCACAGAGTCAAGAAGAGTTGATCAGAACGTAAGCTATGTGGGGGAGGTATAGGGAAGCCAAGACTATGTGAACTGGCAGAAAATAGTCTACATCTGGTAGGACCAGAATATCCAGTTGCAAAGATATAGACCAATGTGAGCATAGCCAATCCACAATTGGATATGGTTACCCATATAAAGAAAGTCGTGCCACCAGGCACAGTGGATTCAAGCAGGTGACTGGGTTGGAAGTATTCTGAAATGATACTGTATATTAAGTTAAGAGCGACACCTGGAAAAGGTTGGTTTTTGCTTACAGCCAAGCAGAAATTCAACTAGATGTTCAATCTGTTTGTATTCCTCCAAGACAGACACTAACTAATCTGGGCAAATAGATTTTAACTGGAGATACAGGCAGCCTTCTGGTCCCCCAGTAGCGTACTTAAACTTCCGACAAGGAATGAGGGAGGATCCTGATGCTATAGACATTTTTATTTTACTTTTACTTCAGTTTTTGTTTCTGAAGCCTTTACACTTACATGACTATTTTGTTTTTGTTCCTGTAGTTCTTTGTTCATCTCTGCACTAATTCAATATAGTCCTTGAAGTCATCAAAACAAGAGAATGTCACAAAATTAATACATTTGGGAAGAAAAGAAGCCAGATTCTGCCAAATTGCAGATGGCTTGATCACCCCCGAAAATGTATATCAGAAAACTGTGGCAGAATACAGACTCAACATGCAAAACCAGTAGCCTTCATACATTGCAATTATGAGTATGCTGTGAAAATAATTCAGAAAAGCAGTCCCATTTAAAGTAGTGCATGTATGGCCCTAGTGGTGCTGTTGAGGCAGGATGGTCTTGAGGGTTGCAGGTGTAGTGAAAGATCCTATATCAAAGAATAAGTTTAAGAATAATAGGGAAAGCACCCAACACAACATCTGACCTACACAGGTGAATGCACACACACACAAAAGAGAGAAAAGTAATCAACTAAAGTAATCAATAAATACCTTAATATCCTGTTTTCTAGATGCACTGTAGCAGACGCTGTGCTTTGTACTTTTTTTTTCATGAAGTAGATCATAGTGTTATATATTTTATCTGTGTTGTATAAATATATATCTTTATGTCCACTGTCAAAATCTTTAGCGATTACAGTAATAAGGTTTTCATTCGTTGTCCATTCAAAGCTCGTTATACCACATAATTACACAGCCCTTATGAGTATTTATTGGTTTTATAGCTTCACCCCACAAATTCCTTTAAGCTATCTACTACTGAGTGAAGAAAACCAGACTAATCAGTAGTTTAAGGAACAAACCCAACTTTTCTGAGGGCTGAGTAAATTAAAATCAAAGTGCACATAAACTAACTACTCCTCTGGCACTTCAGGATGAAGCCTACTTCAAGCACATGTCTGACACTTGGGATGGGACTCACACAGCTGAGGATTGACTAGGCTCTTTTCTCATTCCACCCACATTTATCATCTCTGTAGGGTAATTCCATGGAAAAGACATGACATATTCCTCTCCAAGAAGCACCAGTATAGAAACTGGAAGAAGTTTCCTGATGTTGTCAAACTACCAACAGAGGCTTAACAACACTGTCCTCAGCTTGTCTTATGACTCAGTGCAGTCACAGGGCAGGGGGAGGTATGCTAAGGAGAGAAGGCTTTGGTCTCCACTTTTCAATTAAAATTTGTAGGCTTTTTTTTTTTAGAATTTCATATATGAGTAATGAATTTATATAACTTCTATATCCTCTACACTCCAACTTTTTGTGTTTCCCTAGTCCCTCTCAAGTTTGAGGCCCCTTATTCTTCTTGTTGTTATACATATATTTGTATGTATATAGATACAGCCTTTGGAGTATGCATAGTGTTTATGTTATGTGTGTAGAGCTCACTACTTCCTACTGAGTAATTAACTAGGGGATTTGCCTCTTAGGAAGACTGATTCTTCTGCTCCCAGCAATCATTCATTGCTTATAGCTCTTCATCTCATATCCTTATTCCCATTAGGATGGCTTCTGGTGTTGTCCTTGTTTAGATATTTTTTTTTATGTGACCATGGTGTAAGATTTCATGGGTGTAGCTTTCCCACTGTAATTAAAAGACACTCAATCAAAGCAGACATTTATTCCCTCTGGATCTAAACATTTTTCCCTCTTCTTGTGTAATGCTATCTGAGCCTTAGATTTTATTCTTTTGTTGTTGTACTATATAGATGTATCAGTGGAGTCTGTGAATCCCACAGTCAGTTGTTCTTTGCATTTTAACCAGTCATGGATTTCTATAATGGTCTTCATATTCTGCAAAGGGAAGGTTCTTTGATGAGTGGTAAGAGCTACACTGATCATGGAAGGCCAGTGCAGGAGTTGTGCATCTGGAGGAAGGTCTATGAATGTGGAGATGGCATGGCTTGGTTTATGGTCTAGACGCTACTTCTTAATGGGATAGTATCAGTTAGACCTGCTGTGAAAAGCATTACAATCCTCAGAGAGAAGCTTTAGTACACTCTTCTCTTGAGGAAATGGGTATTTCATAAAGTTGACTACTGAGGTATTACATGTAAGACTGAACAGTAAATACTGTTAGTTATAATTAATTGAGCATTTCAATATTATAAACTATGACACTCAATCCATGTAATACATCATTATAGGCTATTAGTAACTGTGAGTTTAAAGACCTTATTTATCTGCAAAAGTACCTCATATATAACTAAAAAAATTAGAATGCCAAATTATTTAATAAAAGAATATCCCATAAAAGGATATGTATATGTGTAATATATACATATATATGTATATATGTTATTATATGCATAGACTAAAATGCATTGAGATGGAAATATATAACCATTTACATTTGTCTTTACATTATGGATTTATGAGCTACTTATTTCCATTTATTTCCTGTATTCCAAATTCTCTAGGAAGAGCTTTGTATTAGGGAAGAAATAAAAGTGAGATCCCTATAATTAACTTTTATAAGGTTTCAATTATAATAATAGTGCTTTAGATTTGGGTTGTGACTGTAGTCCTAGGCTATGGCCCAAACCTTTCTTTCAGCAATCTACTTTCCTCCTACATGAACTGGGATCCCTCTGGCCTTAGTAAAGGACTCTTACAGAGTCTACCTTTGTATAGTAAAGTCTACTGTTATGTCAACACACACTCTCCCACTTGGTGGTCCCTATATGTGAATAATGTGTAGCCTAAGTTGAATATTTTCAGTTCCTGGTCCTGAACTTTCACAGAGCACTGGCATAATTCTTCTTTAAAATTTTGTTGCTTGGAGATACAATCTCACAGGGAAACTTCTTAATTCTTTGACTATTACTCTATTTCAGAAGATATAACCATAAAGTCTCAACAACATGACATTCCCCAAGCGTGGGCTGAACAATGGTGACACAATTGGACATGGCAAAATGGATGGGGAAAAGCCCATGAGACTTCAAGTCTACATAGAAGACTATAAGAACTGAAGATGCTCGGAATAAGACAAGTGATCTTCCTAGGGAAGAGTACACCAATTGGTAATCCAGTGCAAACCAGTCAGCCCTGGAAACATGTACATAAGTAACATTACATGGACTGAACAAATTATACCGTATTTTTCAGACCATAAAATGCACTTCCCTGCCAAAAGTGTGGGGGTGGAATTAGGGTGCTCCTTATGGCCCGATTGCTGTTTTTACTGTTTTTCTTGTTTTACTGCTTTAAAACTTGTGTGCATCTTATGGTCAGGTGAATCTTGTAGTCCAAAAAATACGGTACTAATTTGAAGCAGAGTTGGAAGGGTTACATTGAAGGAGGAAAAAAGAAGGAATAAATGTAATTATTATCTCAAAAAAAAAAGTTTTCTGCTTGGAAAGAATGTGAAAATATAGCTCACATCTCAATTGGCCTCTCCAGCATTATTTTAATTTTTTAAATCACCCACTGTGCTGTCTGATTCCTTTACTAGGTTATTTTACAGTTTACAGTAATTTCTTCTTGTTGGGCATAGCTTCATATGTCTACCTCCAGACAGAATCATTCTTTGTATTTCCATGTTGATGACTCTAGAGGTGTATGTATATCCAACGGTCTACCCTTTCAGGTAGTCTTGAATAGCTCGGCCTTGCAAGGTCACATTTTAAGCGAAAGGCTAATCACATTCAGCCTGAAAGTGAAATGTCAGCAGGTTGTTTTCGTCATAGGAGAATAATCAGCTCTTGGCCCTCTGCTAACAGCTTCATTGTCAGGTGCTTAATAGGTTTGGCAAGAGGGCCGTTCTCCATTAATTTCTTTGAATAAAGATGGAGATTAAATTTTCTCACCTGTTTAGACTATCTCAGCCTGTTGCCTTAGGTCCTTTCATTGCTTCAAAAATTGAAATGGCTAAGGGCAGACACTTGTTCAGCAGACAAGACAGTCAGGGGACGCTGAAGTGTCAGAGACTACCCTTGGAGCTGCTACTACCTCTGCTTGCTTCACCTTATTTCCTCCTCTTTGTCTGCCCTTCTCTCCAGCAATGTATCTGTAGCCTCATCAGCTGTCACCGTTCTCTGTTTGTGACTCCAAGAGGCTCCCAGGAATGAGATTCAGGACAGCAAATACTGAGATAAATGCACAATGAGAGTATTTTTTTTTTTATTCACAGTACAACAAAATTATATAAAAGCAATATTTTAGATTATTTTGTATTTTATACTACCTTTATTTATTAGACTCCCTTCTATTTTTCTTTCCTACAGTATTATAAAATAAGTTGTCTATGTATGATCATCTCTGTTTTACAGAGGGAAAAACTAAAGTTCAAATAAATTAAGTGACATGCTGCTCTTTTGTCTCTTGTTGCTAAATCCTTTTACAGGATGATGTCAGACACCTGCTGTCTTCTATATTAACTATCTATCTTTACCTTTACAACCGTTCTTTGATGATGAGATTCAGAAAAACAATACTCAAGTGTGGCATATGGTATTTCTATTTATATAAATGTTTGTATACTTCATTTGCTATAACCTTACTATCAATGCTAGATTCAATACAAAAATGGTTTATTAGTACCATATGGATTACTCAATAAAATATTGATTAGTCATTCTATTCATGACAAATATGCAATGCAGATAATAGTTTTATAAATATATTCACTCAGTTGTAAAATTATTTATGGTATGTGGTTGTGGGTGTCAAACTAAACTGTAGTAAGGGTATGGCAGCAAATAGAAAAAATGTTGTGTTTTAAATAAAATATTTCTTTAAACTATTTTATTTCAAAAATCATTCAATACTACAATGCCTATAATGGTTAAAATATAATTTTCAACAAATTCAAATTTAATGCAGGGACAATATAAATTTTTTGGTATTTCTTTTTTTAATTCACTTTACATCCTGGTCCTAACCCAATCCCTCTTCCTCCCAACCCTTCCTTCCTCTCCCAACCCACCCTCCTCTATTCCTCAGAAAAGGGGATGCCTTCTTCCCATTCACCCCAGTTCATCAAGTCCTATCAGGACTGAGCATGTCCTCTTTCCCTGTGGCCTGGCAAGGCACTCCTGCCCAGGGAAGAAAGTGATCAAAAAGCTGGCAACAGAGTCCATGTCAGAGACAGTCCCCCTCCTTTCTTTTTTTTTTTTTTTACATTTTTTAATTAATTTATTCATATTACATCTCAATTGTTAGCCCATCCCTTGTATCCTCCCTTTCTTTCCTCCCTCCCGCTTCCCCCTCTACTCCTTTCCCCTATGTCTGTGACTGAGGGGGACCTCCTCTCCCTGTATATGCTCCTAGGGTATCAAGTCTCTTCTTGGTGACTTATTATCTTTCCTCTGAGGGCCACCAGGCCTCCCCATCCACGGGACATGGTCCGATATGGGGCACCAGAGTTTGTGTGACAGTCAGAAGAAATGCTCGACCCCCTCCTCTCACTAGTTGACCCCCATGAAGCCTGAGCCAGCCATTGGCTGCATAGGGGGCCTACGTCTAGTCCATGCATGGTCCTTGGTTAGTGCTTCAGGCTCAGCAAGCCCCTCTGTGTCCTGATTAGTGGGCTCTGTTGGTCTTCTTTTGAAGCCTCTGTCACCTCCAGGTCCTATTCTCCTTCCTCCTACTTTTCCAAAAGATCCTCTATGCATGGCCTAATATTTGGCTGTGAGTCTCAGCATCTGTTTCAAAGCACTGCTGGGTGGAACCTCTCAGAGGATAACTCTGCTAGGCTCCTGTCTGCAAGCATAGCAGAGTACCTCTCACAGTGTTAGGGTTGGCTTTCTCATTCGAGGTGGGTCTTAGGTTGGATCAGTCATTGGTTGTATATTCCCTCAACCTTTGCTCTATCTTTATCTCTTGACATCTAGAAGGAAGGGTAAATTTCTGGTTGACGTTTTGTGGATGAGCTGGTGTTCTCTTCCATTTATGAGGAGTCTTATCTATTTAGAGGGTGTCTTTTCTAGTCTCTGTGGCCCCTACTACCATGTGTCTGCTAGAGTCCCTCTCATATCCTCCCAGGAGCCTCCTCTGACTTAGGTTTCCAGCTTGTCACAGAGATGCCCCAGCCCACAGTTTCTCTTTTCTCTATAGGCATTCTATCCTCCTGTCCCTACTCTCCCCGGGTCTAATTTCTATCATCCTATCTCTCTGTGTTCCCTCTCCTATCTTCTTCCCTCTATTCAACCACTACCTCTGTTTATTCTATCTCTCCTTCTGGGTGTGACATACATATCCTACCTTGAAACCTCATTGTTACTTATCTTCTTAAGGTCTGTGTTTTGTAGTGTGTTTATCCTGCTATATGGCTAAAATCCACCTCTAAATGAGTACATACCACGTGTGTCTTTCTGGATCTGTGTTACCTCATCTAGGATGATCCTTTCTCATTCCATCCATTTTGCCTGCAAATTTCATGATTTTTTTGTTTTTAATAGCTGAGTGGTATTTTGTTGTGTAAATGTACCACTATTTCTTTATTCACTCTTCAGTTGAGGGACATCTAGGTTGTTTCTAGATTCTGGCTATTATGAATAAAGCTGCTATGATCATTGTTGAGGATATGAGCTTGTTGTATGGTGGATGACCATATACTCAGTCACAAAACAAATCTGAAAAGGTAAAAGAAGATTGAAATAACCCCTTGAATCTTATCAGACCACCATGGATTAAAACTAGAACTTAACAAGAAGAGAAAGTGTACAAATTCATGGAAACTGCACAACTCCCTACTCAATGACCAGGTCAGGGACAAAATCATGAAAGAAATGAAAAACTTTCTAGAATTCAATGAAAATGAAGATACAACACACCCAAACTTATGGAAAACAATGAAAGCAGTATTCAGAGTAATGTTCATAAGTGTCTTCATAAAGAAATTGAAGAGATTTCGTTCTACCAATTTAACAACATACCTGAAATCTCTAGAACAAAAAGATGCAAACACATCAAAGGGGAGTAGATAATAGGAAATAATCAAACTCAGGTCTGAAATCAATAAATTGAAAACAAAGAGAACAATACAAAGAATCAATGAAACCAAGAGCTGATTCTTTGAGAAAATCAACAAGATAGACAAACTTTTAACCAAATTACTTTAAAGGCAGAGGAAGAATATCCAAATTAACAAAATCAGAAATGAAAAGGAGGATGTAACAGCAAACACTTAGGAAATCCAAGGAAACATTAGGTCTTACATTAAAGGACAATATTTTTAAATGCTAATAACTTTTTAACTCTTTGAGAATGATGCAGAAAAATACATAGCACTTTGATAATAATCACACCCCACTCTCGCAGTAATCCCTCTATATCTAGTCTCCCTAACCACCTCAACCTCATGTCCACTTTTTAAAATAACTTATTGTGTATGATTTGTGCTCTCCATACATACTTGACTATAGGGGCATCCAGTGGAGCACCATCAATGTATTGGAGGTCACACCCTAAAAGAAATGGTTACCCAGATAACCATCAACTGTCAATATCTGCTCAGCACACAGTAGGAGTTGGTGAGCATGGCTCCCTTTTATGATGGAATGTTGACTGGATTTATCTTTTTCAATTTAGTGTAAAAAGAGATATTGATTCATGAACCATAGATTTATCCCTAGGTAAGTTGGAAAGTTAGCCTTCATTACAGAGCAGGGGTCAGCCTATCTGAACTAAATTGCATTGATTCCATATACAAGTGATTCTTTGAAAAGCTGACATTTTCTGGTGATGAGTAAAGCAATCAAAAGACAAAACTACAGCTGAAGCTCGAGCGCACCATATTATCTCTGCGGGTGCCTGTAGGAAATGGATGTCTTGCTGATGTTCACGGCACTGATTTTCTTCCTTCCCCTGCCTTACTTCGCATCCTGCTGGGTGGCATATCCAATTTTAAGTCTTTGAAGGTAACATACTAGGCCAACATTCAGCATTTAGCTTCTTGATTAATTTTGATTCAATATTTACAGACAGAAGTATGTGAAACACGGCCACATGTGTGCAAACCATGTAGATAGAATAGAAAGGTGTATGGGCATGGTTCTGTCCTTTTAACATCTGAGTTTATGAATTTAAGATTTATTGAAAGGAGAAATAATGAACAGCGATTTAAACAAGAAGGAGAATGGGAGGACAGAATAGAGGAAAGTATGTAAGGTACAACAACTAACACTAAAGGTCTTTAGAAAAGCCATATGGAAAGTTACTACTGCAGAAGATTTCATATATATGTATGTGTGTATATATGTATTAGGTATGTATGTATGTATGTATGTATGTATGTATGTATGTATGTATGAAAAGAATTTAAATGAAGTTATCACATAATGGGGAAGAAAATACCCCAACTAGATATCATATGCTACTAAATTATCCCCTAATACAATGAATGAGTTATGTAGTTTTAGTTATAGGTCAAGGGGAGTTCATAAACCACCCCAAAGATTACATGCAAATACTAATGCTCTTGGCTACCCTCCATAATCAGATGGTAAGAACCTATTGCTAAAGAAACCACATACTTACATTATAGAACATAAAAAAATCATCAAATTGGTATTCAAGTGGAACCTCATATTTACCAATAGTTCTCAAAGTATTAGATAGGATACCAAAGGAGTAAAATGATCATGATTTCACCCAGCTATAAAACCAGCAAGCTACCATAGCAGTCTGACTGCACAACACTCTACTTACATAAGAGTTACATGAATGGTATGGGAGTAATCACCCCAGTTTGATTAAAAGCCTACTCGAAGAGAGGGAACCCATCATTACCTGCTACTGTCAAGAAGGCCAAGAACCTGCAACTAGATGGGTCATGGTCTCTGGGGGAAGACATACTATTATTTTGTTAAATGAACATAGCAATAAAATGGCTCCTAATGACATATTGCTATACTAATAGGTCAATTCCTCATTCAACGCTCATCAGAGAAGCTTCTTTTAGTAAAAGGCTCATTGATCTATGTGGAGAGGAGGTGCAAAGATTTTAGGAATGAAACATGGTGGACTTTAAGAAGGTAGAAGGGTTTTTCAGTGTAACAGGAATTCCACAATATGAGCTCTCAGCTTCTGTGGCATCATGCACAAGACCTGTATAGGTTTGGGCCAGACAAACTTCCAGCACGAAGAGGGGAAAGTGGGCACAGAGCCCAGACCCAAGAAAGTACGTGCAAATGAAGGCTGCTGAGAGAAGAAAAAGAAGGTTTTTTTTCCTAATGGAGCAACAATGGGCATATTGACCACACCCCAGTGCTGACTTTCTACTCCACGGACTACATTTTATGTTTGCTTGTTTTTTTTTTTTTTTTTTAATTTTATTTTTTACTAGAAAGAAATAGCGTGAAGCCAGGGGAAGAGGGAGATATGGGAGGAGTTGGGGGAGGGGAATTAATATGATAAAAACTATGCAATTCCAAAAAATAAATATCAAAAATATAAAGGTGAAACAATATCCTGAAAATTGCAAGTAAATGGATGATCTTATTTTCGTTCACATTTTTTAATTTTTATTTTTTGAGCATTAGACAAAGCTTATTTTGGTCATCAACAGTCAATCTTTCTCCACCATCTCTATGAAATACACTTAACCAGCTTTCACTGGTGCCCCCTTAGCACCAATCCAAATATGATGATTGAGAATTACAGGGACCTCACATATGGGAACCAATATAAGACTTGACATTGCACTTAAATAATTTTAATTGCTTTAAGGTAATTTTTTAAAATGTATGAATCATCAATCATATACCATACATTTTATAATTTTTAATCATAAATTTAAATATATTTCTAAAAATCAACTAAATTCCTCATGCAGTTTTCTAAACATTTAAACTTATAATTAACTGCATTGTTCTTGTCTTTGCTATTGTTCATTTTAGACACTCACTATGTTCCCCTTTCACAGATGCATAACTTTTTTAATCCCTAATTTTTATGCTACAAAATGGTCTTCCAGGTTTTAAATAACGTATTTATTAATAATAATACTTCAGTACAATTTAATTGTGTTTATATTGTTATACCTATACAAGTTCTAATTTATTTTCAAATTATTGAATAATAGAGTTGGCTTATTCAAAATAGATACTACTTAGTATTTTGTATTTACTTACTTAGCTAAAGCCTTGTCTTTTTAAATGTTAGGGGGCCTTAGTAAGAATGTGCATTTCATTAATTGTAAATGTAAGCAGAAGTTTTGAAAGTCACTGCAGTTCAACAAGTTTAATTGTACAAATCTCAAAGCCTAAAGTAATATTAGCTTGACACAATGTAAAACTGTTTCAATCTTCTTTTATATAAAAACAAACTGAAAGTTTAATAATTATTAGCAGAAATAAACAAACACATTGAGGCACTTTCGAACCTTGACATTTTATAAAAGTATTAAGAGAGGAATGAGAAACCTTCCTTTTAATGAATGCTAGATAAAATTTCAATGATGGAACTTAATTGAAAAAAGTGCTAAAGATTTTTATCAGCTAATTCCTCGTTTCACTTCATTTTTTAGCTCTTAATGAGTGTCGTTTAAGTTTGACTTTATGGAAAGGAAGATATTTGAAGTGATTAAGAAAAGTATACCATGTACTAGGTTCCTTATGAATTACAAATTTCTTTTATACATTTCTAGAGTTTTGAGTGATCCAAATCAAGGCATGGGCATACTCAGGTCTGTGAATCCACTTCCAGGCTCACACAATGGCATACTCCATGTCTACTTGGTAAATGAGGCAACACAGCTGGCTTTCCTGGACCCCCTGTTAAATGTGCACTAATTCTATTTATGTGACCATATGACTTGATCACTATGAAAACTTCATTTATGGCCTTCTAAAGTCATTAGGTATCAACATGGGAATTTGAGAGACATCCATCAGACAAAATCAAGGTAGAATGACAGGCAGGCAGCAAAGCTTGTTTGCACTAAGTTCTCAACCACTTAAGGAGACAGCAGAAACTGGACAGCTAAGAAGAGTGATCTGAAGGTGTTTCCTCAGCTTAGTGGGGCTGTGTTTACTAAAAAAATATTAAGGATTTGGGGTTAAGTACTTCATGCTGCAGCTCACATTCTTTTCATCGTACAAGAGGAGTGCAGAGCAGAAGATGTGAGCATCTAACAGACCTTGTGACCATATCACATGTGGTGACACTGTGGTGGTAGAACCCTTCAAGCCAGGGGACCCAGCAATAGTCGGCAAAACTCGAGAAATCAAGGACAAAGACCTAATTCTGAGAAAGTCCCTATATGTTCTAACATTGCTTGTAGACGCCTGTAGTTCAGCTTCTGCCTAACTCTTCTTGCTAGCTGAGATGTGTCAAGTCACAGTATGGTTGTTGTGCTTAAAAGCTCAATGCGAGAAAGGCATGGACTACACTGGGGTCCCAAACACACAGTGTGGTATCTGAACAGCTAATAACTATTCAGTTATTGACTTGAGCTCATGTCCAGTAGTCTTCTCTGATGGATACCACACAACCTCCTCTCAGAAAGACCTTGTCTTTCTGTGATACAGACGTGGAAGGAGGCTGATTGTGGAAATAGAAAGTGCATGGTTTGGGGGTTTTACAGAAGGATGGATGGCGAACCATGGTCAAGACTGTGTCACACAGTGTTCCCATGTGACAGACGCGCACAACTTGGGGTGGGGTGTCACCATTTACTGAGATCCATTACAAGAAAACCAAGACATATATTAATTATGCATGACTGTTTTTTTAAGTAAACATATTTGGAGGTATTTAAGAGAGAGTGATTGTAAGGGAGGGTTACTTACCAGATTCCCGACAAAATCCCTACAGAATTTCAACAAGAATGTTCTTCGTATCTATCTATAACTCAATGTATTTTTAATACTAAAATGAATTAGTATAACCTGGATGTAGGGTACAGGACAGATGCCATTCTTGCAGTTATAATGTCTGGAGTAAATTCCCATCTCTGTAATCTGTCAATATAACTTTATCCCTTGGTTTAATGTCCTTTGCACTGATTTGCTCATCTTTGAAACTAGATTAATAGTAATTAAGAGCTTTTCACATAAGATGATTATGTTGATATTATCAGCATCCATAGTCACTTGACACTAAACAAGGGAGACACAGTTGCTGTGAGTACAGTTCATCCAACTGAGTGGAGATTTAAGGCAAAACAGATTTCACAGAGGTGTTTGTTTGCCCAAGAGTGTAGCACACAGGCCCTGGCTGTTTCTCTGCTGCGGGATCCCTTTTTGGTTTCAGCTCACTGTCATTATACAGACATGGTACTGTTTTAGTCACCGTGAAGAGTGCTTACTGACACAAGTTTCGCATCTAGAGGAAGGTATGTATGTCATTACCATCAGGGACATGGCTGAAACTCACATACTGTACTTGAGAATGTGCCTCAATGGGGCGGGGTGGGGGCGGGGGCAGGGGCCGGGGTGGGGAGGGGAAAGAGTAGGACTCATCCCCTGTTCTGAATTTAGAAAGAACTGCATCTGAGTAAATGTCATCATCTGAGTCTTTCTTGGTTTATTTTTCATATTGGTGAGGTGTGCAGAAATTTTAAAATGTGCATTTGGTAGGTTCATTTTAATATTCTAACACACGTTTTCAATATAGGCATCTTTATGCACAGCATCATCTTTACTTTCAGCATTTCTACCTTAGAAATGTTTCAGTGGTATCATTTTCTTTAAATTGATAAATCTCTATTTAGTAGTTCCACGGACAACCATAGAAAGTTTTATAACACAATGTTCTTTTAAAGCATTATTTAAAATGCAATTTTAAAAAGCTTTCATAGGCAAGTATTAGAAATATAAATATTCATAAATTACTATTCTTTGAAATATGTTGGCTAAATTTACATAGAGATGAAAGTGGAAATTTATGAATGCTATTTTATATTCATTCTGATGGCTTAATGTCAGTAATATTTTCTGGCTGCGGTCCGTTAGTGAAGTGGTCCACGGTGCTTTTTCTCATGGAGAACACATGCTTCCTAGCCCCACATGGCTTCAATTGCAGCCCAGCTGTGAGGTGGCTGGGCGAGATAGGTTGGAGAGAGAGAGGGGGCTGGAAATTAGAATTATGGAAATTTAATTCATTTGACTTGAGAAACTTATAATCAGCTTGTCTCCTCCTGGAGTAAGAGAAGTTATAAATGGAAATTTTAATTAATGACATTGCATGGCAGGTGCCTGCCTATGGTCAGCATCATCTCAGTGGTGCTCTGCTATGAAAGGACTATCTTTTTGCCCTAGAGTTAATTGTACATATTCCTGTGCTTGAACATGCATGTTTATGTTAATGCACACACACACTCACATATGCACATGCACACACATGCACATACACATGCATACATCTTTTTCAGCAAGGCTTCGTCACTCTGTGGCTGATTGTATGTAGTTATGGACCTAGATTTTTCAATTGTTTCAATTCTCAGGTGCATCTGTTCGTTGTTTTTTTTGTTTTCTTTCCTTTTCACAAGATCCCAGTATGATCTTATAGAACACAGACATTTTAACCCGTTAATCTATGATGGCTTGACCACTTTGAGAATACAAACACGCGCGACGTCAGATGCCACCTCTTCTAAATGTTTGCTTTTGAAATAGTAATTGATAATCTCTTCCTTTAATTATTTTTCTCACTACCCTCATATACTCAGGCACACTCTGGGGAGCTAAGTCGGGTTAGATCCATCCCTTTTTAGTAAACGTAAGAAGACATAAAATACAGTCTTGATAAAAGGCAAGTAATCTTTCAACGTATTTTAAATCACTGTGGCAACAAAGTTATTGCTTATAAACAAGTAAATTACATAAGCAGCAAACTGACTCTGACCAAGCAGGTTTTGATGAAGACCTTTGACCTGCTGGCTTCAGGAGCCTTAATAACTTTAAAATACCAACATCTCTACAAAATGGGTGAATGACAGTTCCCACAGGTGGATGATGTGAATAGTTACGTCTGTACTACTGCCATCAAACAGACAGTGTGAACCTTCATACCAAGCCCTTGCTTCTACATGTAATGATCAACTCAAATGTTTCCTTGATTTATTTGAGCTGTATATGTCAATATTGTTAATGGGACTTTCTGGACCACCAGCTCCCAAATAATGACATAGGGACACTTTATATGTATTAATAAAGTTTGGTAATAGCTTCAACTTGCACCTCAAATAGCTCTTAATTTACCCTTTTATTAATCTCTGGCCTGCCCTATGGTTTGTTACCTTTCCTAAGCACCTTTCAATCCTGGCACCTGTTTATTCCTTGTGTCTGACTGGCGACCCTTACCATGCCTGATTCTTTCCCAAAGTTCCCATCTCTGCCTGAATGTCCCTCCTACCTTTTCTGCTTGCCTTCGCTATAAGCCATTCAGCTCTTTATTAGACCAACCAACCAGAAGGTGATGGAAGTTTATGTTTACAAAACACTGAGACAGGTGATGTTTAACAGTATCAAAGTCTGGTCTGGGTCTGTACTCACCTCTCTGCTGGTACAGAAATCAGCATCTTAATAATACAAGGACAATCTTTAGATAGTACACAAAAAAGTTCACCCCAGCAATCTGGCACTGTGACTTTTGGCTTTGTACTGATAAAGATCATGCAACAAATGTGTTCATAAATGCAAGACAAAAGTTCCAGTGTTGCCATGGGAGATAGCATTCTATAAAATCAAGAGATATTTATTCACTCGCTAATGATTCTATTGTGACCACAGAGAAAGAAGAGGAGAAGAATCATTTTACATGTACTTAGTATGAAATCTTCATAGTTATGTGTTTTCATTCACACACAAACACACACACTTATCAACGCATGCAGATATACCATTCCTATATAGGAAATGAGGTAATATTAGGAGAGTGAAAATTGGATTATCATTCCTGTTTTCTAAGTAATTAACTCTATTGCTGCAGTTTTTAATTATTAGACATATTTTCCTCCACTTCTTTTTTACTTTTTCTTTGACTTTTATTTACTTTCCTTACATATTCTTTTGTTGCTTCTCTTTTTTCCCCACTTAAACTCCTTCCTCACATCACTCCTTCAATACTTGCCTCTTTTTTTTTTTCCTACAAGGAAAGAGAAAGAAAAAAAATAATGTTTTTTTTTTTATCTTTGGATAGAAATTTAAGCAATGTCACTTTCATTTTGGACAAGAGGATGAGGGATATTAAGATGACGATTTGTTTCTCCATATTTCCATTTTTATGAGAATTCTGTGTTCATTGAACAAAGTTTATTGAAAAAGTATCTTGTCCCTGACTTTTAGCCTAAATATGTTTACATACATTTTTCTTTTTATCATGATAGCCAGTGGGGGAAAAATGTACATGAATATGGAGATGCTAAATGAATTTCTCAGTTCTTCCTTTTAGTAAATCAGACCCACTTCTTACGCTTTTCTCCTGATCTCACACTCTGTTTTTTCTTCTGTTCACCCTCTTTCCTCTGTCTTCTTTTATTTTTCCCTTTACCCCTCTCCCCTCTCCTGCCTGTCCTTCCCGGCCCCTTCCTGCCTGCCCATCTTTCTCCCTTCCTTTTTCCAGATTTTTTGTGAAACATTTGATGTCTTAATAAAAAGAAATACACAAGTAAGAGCTGTGGAAAGAACAATCATGCCAGTAGCTACGCAGCTCATGAATGAATGACAGCATTAGCCACCATAGCTTGTGGCACCAGCCAGTTTCTCCAATCCACAATCCATACTCTTCCCCTCTTTCTCACGCTTCAGTGCACCTTGAATTTCTTTCGTGCTTTCGTAAGGTTTTCCCAGTTTAGTATTTACATTCATGCTGTTCTTGCTTTCTTGTGTTCATTACTGCCCATCCACACCCTCTGTGTTAGTCTCCAGTGTGATATTTTTCTTTTTCTTTTTTAAAAATTTATATATATATATATTATTGATTTATTCATATTACATCTCAGTTGTTATCCCATCCCTTGTATCCTCCTATTGTTCCCTTCCTCCCATATTTATAATCACTAAAAATATCTTTAAACATTAAATGAAGGTGGAACTTCATGCACAAGTATCTGAAGATGTAAAAGTAGCAGCATTAACCTCTATGAGTCTTTTACTATTATTCTTCTGTGGCAGTGCAAATCAGCACTTGCTTACTATGTATTTATATTGATTGACCTTAATTTTGTGGAAGAAATTTATTCTCAAATCAATGAACAAGTGAATTAATTGCCTTTGGAAAATGATAGTCCTGGTAACTCCTGTATTTACGCATTTATGTTACTTGTGTAGCTATTCAGAGATGATTAATAAGAGGACACTTGTTATCTATAAAATGTCAAGCCTTTGCTCCAGCCACATTTGATTTCTCATAATCTGTATAGATCAGTTGTTCACACATTCATCATCTGGAGCTTTCTTGAATTAGCTGGCATTTTCAGCTCTCTCATCTCAAAATCAGATGTCTCTATGGCTATGATGCCATTCCCACGTCTAGCCACCCATGTCTATAGAACATCTATTTAATATAGAATCCAAAAATGGCCTTTAGGCTGTGACTCTCAATTTGATGGACAATATTGGGTGAGGTAAATTAAAAACAACAAGTTAATAAAACTGGTCGTTACAACTCAAATAATTATTATGATTTTTCAGTAGGCTAAAACTGTAAAATTTATTTTTGTTTTTTTGCTACTGTCCTAAAAACCCTGAAACAAAGACATGGTTGCAAGGTGAGCATAACATGGTAGTTATAACAACAGTTAGTCATAGATAGTCATATGACCTTTTGAAGGAAAGGTAAGATTGCAAGACAGTTATAATCAATGTTTTAAAACAAATACATGATTGTTATTCCTGGAACAGGAAGTACAGAACCATTTATAATTGAGGTTACAGATGGGGCATAGCCAATCCATGGAACTGAAGTTTAAACATAAATAGGGACGAACTGAGTTTATTTTTACTATAAGATGGCTTTTAAGCCTAATATACATGCAGGCTGTTTCTCAAATACCAAATGAGATCTGAATAGATATATTCTTTATGTTTATGGATTACAAGTTTGAGTATACTTAAAATGTCAACTCATCCAAGTTTGAAGTATGGAATCCACATAGCTATAATAAAATTCCCAGCAAAATGTTTTTGTAAATATCGGCAAGCTGATTCTAATACTCATAAAAAAAGATGAAAGACTTAAGAGTAGCCAATTCAACATGAGAGAATAAAAATAAAGCTGGTGGATACCCATTGCTGAACTTCAAGACTTATTACAAATTTACAATAATCATAGAAAAATAGCATTGGTTAAATAATGGAAACCAGACTCAGTAAAATAGAGTACAAAAGTAGAGCTACACAAATGTAATTAAACTTATATTTGAGAAGGAAGTGAGGAGACTTCTATGAGAAAAGGCTAGATTTCAGACTAAATATTTCTAAATAAATAAACACTTGGAAAAGCAATGAATCTATTCATAGTCCCTGTGCCTTTCAAATAAATTTCTTATAGATCAACAACATATATATGTAAATCATGGAGCTGCAAAATTTATAAACAAAAACCTAGGAAATAAAGCAATGTAACTGTGGGTCTGTCATTACATTGTAAACACAATTACAAAACCATGATTCATGTAAAAGCTATTTGATAAGTTGAACCTTATTAAATTTAGAGTCTTGAGTCCTTGGGAAACCCATTAGAACTAAAGGATTAGCATCAGATTTGAAGGAGCTCAATAAAGCCAAATGGGTAAATAGCTCAAATCTAAATCATTCAAAGAAATTTTAACGGTTAAAAATTAAAATAAAGCAGCTATCTGCTCCTCGCTGTTCCAGAGACAGCTACATCTTCTCGTGCGGTGTCAGTCCCGTCCCTTGATACGATGGTCAAGGTCGGAGTAAACGAATTTGACCGTATTGGGTACTTGGTTACCAGGGCTTGCTTCTTATCTGGCAAAGTGCAGATTGTTGTCACCAATGACCCCTTCATTGACCTCCACTACATGGTCTACATGTTCCAGTATGACTCTACCCACGGCAAGTTCAATGGCATAATCAAGGCTGAGAACGGGAAGCTTTTCATCAATGGGAAGCCCACCACCATCTTCCAGGAGCGAGATCCCGCTAACATCATGGGGGTGATGCTGGTGCCGAGTATGTTGTGGAGTCTACTGGTGTCTTCACCCTATGGAGAAGGCCGGGGCCCACTTGAAGGGTGGGGCCAAAAGGGTCATCATCTCTGTCCTTTTTGCTGATGCTTTCATGTTTGTGATGGGTGTGAACCACAAGAAGTATGACAACTCACTCAAAATTGTCAGCAATACTTCCGGCACGACCAGCTGCTTATCCCCTCTGCCCAAGGGAATCCATGACAACTTTGGCACCGTGGAGGGACTTATGACCACAGTCCAAGCCGTTTCTACTAGGCAGAAGACTAAAGATGGCCCTTCTGGAAAGGTGTGGCGTAATGACCATGGGGCTGCCCAGAACATCATCACTGTATCCAGTATTGATGCCAATGCTGTGGGCAAGGTCATGCTAGAGCTGAACGGGAAGCTCACTGGCATGCCCTTCCATGTTCGTACCCCCAATGTGTCCATTGTGGATCTGATATGCCGACTGGAGAAACTTGACAAGTATGATGACATTAAAAAGGTGGTGAAGCAGGCATCTGAGAGTCTACTAAAAGATATACTGGGCTACACTGAGGACCAGGTTGTCTCCTGCAACTTTACCAGTGACTACCACTCTTTCACCATTGATCCTGGGGCTGGCGTTGGTCTCAATGACAACTTTGTATAGCTCATTTCCTGGTATAACAGTGAATACTGCTACAGCAACAGGGTAGTAGACCTCATAGCTACCAAGGAATAAGAAGTCCTGGACCACCCACTCCAACAAGGATGTGAGAGCAAGACAGAGGCCCTCAGCTGCTGAGGACTCCCTGTTCCAACTCAGCCCATGACAATGAGCATCTCCCTTCACAGTTTCCATCCTAGATCCCCAGAATAATGGGAGCCCTACTTTCTTGAATACCATCAATAAAGTTCACTTCACCTACAAAAAAATTAAAGCATCTAAATTAAAGTGTGCGTAGGTTCTGAACAGTCATGTGAAATCTGAAGATGGCAATTAATTATATTTACATATAAATATAAAAGATATAATTTATCATTATAGAATTATAAACAAACACAAAGACCTACCATTCTACTCATAAGAGAGACTCAAATCCAGGAAATAAGCAAAGCCAAATATTGTTGAGAATACTACTGGAATGGTAAAATGAAATAATTAATTTGGAAGACATTTTTAAAAACTTTCTTATGAATGTCAATACTCACATATCCTAGAAATTGTGTTCCTGACTATTTACCCAATTTATTAAGGAGCTTTTTTTTCATTCATGAAATTTACACCTAGATTCTAAAGAGATCGGCCAAAAGTTAAGGGAGTTTGCTGATCTTGCAAAGCATAGTTCAGTTCTTAGCACCAGTATAAAGACATTGACATCAGCCTGTAACTCCAGTTATGAGGATCTGAAAGCCTTTTTGATGACTTTAATGGATACCTTCGCTCACCTACATGCATGCACACACCACACCACACACACACACACACACAAAGGGGGAGAAGATAGGGAGAAAGATACATACAAATAAGTGGATAGTAAAATAAATCTTCAGAAAATATCTATGTGTATGCTTAGAGAAGGCTTAGATGTACTTAGCCAATTCATCAGGTAACTAAAATGAGCTTTAATAAGTATATAGGAAAACAAAGGATGGTATGTGAACTTAATACATAGCTTCCAACCAACAAAATAAATTAAGTTTAAAACTATAGAAGTCACAAATATATCTTAAATACAAATTGTTAAAAGAAAGAAGCTAATCTGTGGTGGCTATAGATTGATAGTTTTGATCATCTTGCCTAGAAAAGGCAAATCTATATAAGTATTAAAATATCAAAATGGTTTCTAGTGGCTAAGAGAAAGCAGAAGGTTTAAGGTGATAAATTTTTCTATAATATGCTGTAATTGTGGGTACTATGTATTTGTCAAAATCAATTTGAGTTTATTGCACAATTAATAGGTCTTATATTGAAGTAAAATAAATCATTTGAAAAGTTAAGGCAGAATTAAAACTGCAACACAATAACTTAGCTGACACAAATATATTAAAATCATATAGGAGATAACGTAAATCATGTTTAGAAGTCACTGTGGTTTATAAGACTGATAACTTAAAAATGCAGTACATTATTGATAATTAGCTTCCATGTATGTATGGCATAGCAATTCTATATACGGAAAGCAAAAAAAAAAAAGGTAAATATATAATGGCTGGAAGTAGCTCAGGCTCTATGTTGGAGTGGTTTCCAGGCATGAGTCCAGAGGAGGGTTAGAACCAGTCATAGTGAAATTTGTAAGAGGAGACACTGGGATGATGAATACGTGTTTTAGTTTAATATAAAAACAATTATATGTTGAAATGCTTATAAATGGTATGTATATTTGCTAATGCCAGTTGAAAATGCTTAGTAAACAAACCTGGAAACGCTATTAACATATGTAGTATACAGATCTTGGGTCTCCATGCCATGTTTCTTTAAAGTAAAGCAGTATTTGTTAAAGAAAGGGCTGTCTCTGAGATTTGTTTCAGGTATGGGAAAAAAGACAAGTTGTGACTTGCTTGTGGAGCAAGGAGGGAGGGTAAAACAAAGGGAATGGGAAGGAAGGATAAATAAGAAAAACAAAAAAAGAGAAGGAGAATTTAGTAACATTAAGGATGCTTAGAAAAGTCATAGGCAATCATTTTATTTTATGTTTAGTAACAATTGTGTGTGTGTGTCTGTGTGTCTGTGTGTGTATGTGCCTATATATTTGACTTGAAGTTACACCACTATGGGTATAGGGAGCACTGTAACATCAAGTGTCATGACTGAGAATCCTCATTTTTAATTGTTTTTCATAATTGCAAAGCAAACAATAAACAAATGCCCATGAGTCTATAGTCTGCAGACATAGGAGAGTGAGTGATGATTGAGCAGAACTGATTCATGTTCTAAAGTGAGGGGGTACCAACTCCTGAGGTGTGGACTCTGGACAGCGACTTCTTTCTTTTTCAATTTTTATTTTGTAAATAATATTTAGGTATTCTTTGAAAGTATTATACATGTAACTTCTTTGCAAAGAAGATAGTATGTATGTTTTTGAGAAAGCTGTCAGCAATAGCATTTGCAATACAAAAACTTAACAAATACAATTAGGTAAAACTGTTAGCAGTGATCAGATGCTCTCTCTCTCTCTCTCTCTCTCTCTCTCTCTCTCTCTCTCTCTCTCTGTCTCACTCTCACACACATACACACACACACATACTGAACATTCACTAGTCATCTGTTCAGCACACTGGCCAATTATGATTCACTGTGTTAATTACTATCTCTTATCCAAGGCAGAGAGAAGTTCCTCTAGTTAAAGTTAAAGACAACACTTTTCTGGGGGTTTAGAATAAATATTCAGAAGACAATTTGACATGTCACTGAAAAAGGACAATAGTAGTAGATTCTGTAATAGGGCTTATGTTCTCCCAAAATCTTTGGGCTTTTGACCAGGCTTATGCTAACCAGACATTAATCCTTATAAACCCAATCAGAAAGCAGACTGGTTGGTGTATAAAGGTCATACAGCTATTGCACCAGTGGCACATCTTCCCTAACAAGTTTTAACATGGGGAGTTCACAGCTGTGTAATTCCACTGATAGCATTTCTAACCAGGGGCACACCCGGAGTCTTCTGCACTACAGATGCCAGTCAACATGGAATGTGTTCAGATGAGTACCAGATCCATTTTTCTATATTCTGCAGCAAAAATCTAATGTGTGCTCAATAATATGACTTACTACATAGTTTGGTGGCATTTCTAGCTTTTATGTGGATGCTAGGGATAGTAATTTGGGTCTTTATACTCAAGTAACAAACATGCCACCCAATGAACCATTACTCTTGCGCCAGAGGAGAGTTCTTAAAATACAGTAATTTTTTTCACTCTGTCCCAGAAGGCTTTGGTGATATTAATCTGGTTGCTGCTTTTATAATGGAAACCAAGGTGGAAATCAACACAGACTCTTAGGTGCAAGTGAAAGTGGGCTTTTTCAGTTGAGTACTTATGTTATGTTATGTTATATTATGTTATGTTATGTTATGTTATGTTATGTTATGTTATGTTGTTGATATCAGCTGCCCGAATTGTGGGCCTTGAGTTAAGCATGTTATAATTTTAGTTACTTCATGTTAGTTATGATATATTAATCATATTGGTATTATGTAAGCTTGAAATCTTTATATATGAATTTAGTAATAATCCTAAAACAAATGTGCTATTTTCTTTATTACATAAAATAATATTCAATTATATTCTCTTGCATTTTATATTATTTTATGATTTTTGTGATTTTAAAATCATTTTGCCGAGAAATCCAGGCAGATGCTATTATTGCCAGTACTATCTAGAGGAGACTGTATTTCAGAGAGGTGAAATGATTCAATGTAGTGCCACTCAAGCTCTTTCATGATCAATGACTTCTGCCTTTGACTCCTAATCTAGCCTGTTCCACATATTCTAATACCTCACTCTTCAGCACACAGGATCCATCTTGTAGCCAGAGGTTTAAAACATTCTGCAAGCTGTAGGAGTGACATATTTATTATTGGAGGAATAATTGCCAAGGGATTCATATTCCTGCAATCTTGCAGCAGTCATGTCCTTACTTTTATTTTCTTTTCACTTTTTTCCCATTTACTTTCTTCAAGTCTCATTCCCCTTCTCATGTCACAAGCGTCCTTTTGCCTGCCCTCTGGTGTCTGTCATCATCTGTTTTTATTCTCTTTAGGTCCCTGTTCTTATGTACCCATATGTATTGTTGCTCTATTTTTGAAAGAAAGGAAACAGGACCAGCTTAGAGGCCCAACAACAGAAGAATGAAATAGTGGTGCACGCACACTTTGAAATTGACATCCATGATTGGTAACATCTTCCAGTTTCGTAGAATTTGTTATGTATCTCAAGTAGCTACCTTATAGATGTAATTATGCTCATTAGAGAATATTAGCTATCTAACTGAAGGGATATATAAACATTGGTGTAGTTTTAAAACTGTTCATGAATTTTGTTGGACAAGAATGTCAAGATTAGAGAAATTTTATTTTCCAATAAAAAAGAAAATAGTATTTACCTAAATGTATACATAACCAGACATTGTGTGTCGTGATAGGCTTTTATTTAACGGATACAGGAAATTGGAAAAATGGATTAGCTTTCTTTTGACATTGTAAAATTAGCTTATTTGAATTACCTCCAAATGTTCTAGAAATGTTAACTTTTACTTAACATTATTTAGTGTATGTGTGTTTAGGTGTTGAATGCTTGTAAGGTCATAGGACCTCTTTATGAAATTTATTCTCTCTTCCACTCAGATTGTCAGACTTCTTGGCAATAACTGTTATCAGCAGAGCCATCTCACCCACCCCATAATAGCCTTATGTTTATCCTCTGCTCATATAAAAATTTTAACATGAATAACAATGATTGACTATAATGTACCAGTGATAAACTGATCTATTCAATTACACTGGAATGCAAAGAAAGAAAAAATACTGGAAAAGATTGTAGACTTATAACAGTTTGATAGGTGTGTGCGCATACATCTGTTAGCCAATCAAGATACAGAACATACCTAGCACATTTCTCGTTCTTGTCAATGTTACACAGAAAACTATACTTCATAGGCAACTGGTTTTCTGATTCTTCTCAGCACTGAAGCTTCTCTTAAAACATGAAAATGCAACCGTGCAGTGGACATCATTTATCACCTAAAAGCATGACCTCTGTGGTTCACTTTGGTTGTACAATTTGTTATTTCATATTTTAACTATAACTCATTTTATTCATAAAATGTCATTCTTTTAACACTTCTCTTTTGGTATAAATATTTACATTTCACCTTCCTTAAAGCTTATGGGTATAAGCCTACTTGACAACTCTTTTTGTGAATATATGTCTTTATTGATCTCTAGTAAATATTTAGAAGTACACACACACACACACACACACACACACACAGGGAGGGAGGGAGGGAGAGAGAGAGAGAGAGAGAGAGAGAGAGAGAGAGAGAGAGAGAGAG
>OU015757.1:69575602-69597977 GCA_907169655.1 Acomys percivali | reverse complement strand
GAGAGAGAGAGAGAGAGAGAGAGAGAGAGAGAGAGAGAGAGAGAGAGGAGAGAGAGAGAGAGAAATATACACACTGAAGCAGGCATGAATGTGCGCACAAACACATGCACACACACACACACTTTAGGTATTGTTACTTGGTGGCTCAGTTCTTATATCTTCACCCGTACAACATGCTTAATTCCTCAGCCTTCACAATACTGTGAAAACTAAGTGGAATAATGTTTTAACAGTCACTTATACCCAGAAAGAAGTTAATGAGTCATTAATGAAAATATGTCATTCTTCTTTCATTTTCCTGTTTTCATTTTCTCTTTTAGTCTTAAGCACTCCAGACAAGCCCAGATGTTTCTCTGCTAATTCTGGCTTCAGTGCATGATTATGCACTCTGTGACAGCATTGACTTTTTGTTTCCTTCTTCATTCAATGCATGCTTTTGGAAAATCCATGGATTTTAGCAGTTGATTGAGCAGAAGTCTCAACATCCTTGCTACATGTTGGTTTTTTCAAACAAGATACTGTTCTTTAGCATTTCTAGAGATGTTAGGACACCCTCACTGTGTCTGAGTGTTGGCATTTCTACTCCTGGCATGCTTTAGGGTTCATCCTCAGTGTTATTGTTCTCCATGCAGCTGTGCTTACTGCTTTGACTACCGTGACATTCCAGGGTTTTTTTGTTTTTTGTTTGTTTGTTTGTTTGTTTTGTTGTTGTTGTTTGGTTTTCCAAGACAAGGTTTCTCTGTGTAGCCTTGGCTGTCCTGGATTTGCATTGTAGACCAGGCTGGCCTCGAACTCACAAGGATCCACCTGCCTCTGTCTCCCGAGTGCTGGGATTAAAGGCGTGCGCCACCACCCAGTGACATTCCAGTTTTGGAAGCACTGTTTCTAGTTTTTTTTTAAATTAATTTATTCAGATTACATCTCAAATTTTATCCCATCACTGTATCCTCCCTTTCCTCCCTCCTTCCCACTTTCACCCCATTCTCCTCCCCTAGGTCTATGACCGAGGGGTACCTCCTCCCCAACTATATGGTCATAGGCTATCAAGTCTCATCTTCGTAGCCTGCTTTTTCTTTCTCTGGGTGTCACCAGGCCTCCCCACCTGTTTCTAGTTTTTAAAATGAGTCTCTCTCTTCCCTCAAGTGGAAATGGAGACACTCATGAATCATTTATTAAGTCAACACCCTCCCCCAATTCTCCCCTCAAGCACTACTGCAGTTAGGAATTATCAGCTGATGAGGAGAGAAGTGATTAAGAGAGTGAGAACGCAAAATGATGAGAAAGCCACAGGGGTTTCTTTTTTTGTGAAGGAGCCAACTGTAGGCAGCTGAGGAAGGAGGGCAAAGGAGGGAAGGAGAAAACCATAGCCTAGAGGAATGTGGAGATAGTAGCGAGACAATGAAAGTTAAACCATGTAGAAGAGAATGAAAACCTTTGTCACAGGGTCTTCTTCTAATAACAAAACCTTGTGAGTGCAGTCCAAGCTGCTTCTCCAGAGTTTTGCCGAAAACAGATCACAAAGACCAGAGTCAAATATGTTTACTTCCAACAGGTAAGGTGTTTTTCTAGAGGCTACACCAGACTCCATTCCCCCCCTGAGGACATGGTGAGAGTCAGGAGGCCTGGGAAGTAGCCATTCAGTTCTTCACATACAAATTCCATATTTCCTTAACTTTGTACTTTTTTAAATTTAGAAGTGCTTTAGACTTAAATTGTAAAAACAAACACTAAAAAAAGTAGTGCATAGTCCTATTGAAAAGCTCACCCAATTTGCCTTTCAACATTTCATATTTTATACTCTCCCACTACCAAGACAGTAACTGTAACATAATTTCCCTAAATATTTCTTACATTTTCCCCTTTTTTAGTTCATGTCAGCATTTCACACACTTGTTTTCCTGTGTCTTATATTTTCCTAGTTTTCAATGACTTGGGCAGATCTTAGAAGCACTGACAGGCATAAAGTCTGTGGAATGGACCTCAGTGTAACTGCACCTCAAGTCCATCTCACTGTTTAACTACCGCTGCTGTGTGTTGTGGGGAAAAGCACGTAAAGAGAGTGGTGCTATTCTCGTCATGTCATCTTGTGATACAGATGACATGTCGGTGAAGAGTATTCAGATCCCACATCCTATGTTACAGCAAAAAAAAAAAAAAAAAAAAATTCCTAGTAGTAGATTATTCACATGCTTAACTTTTAATGCTTCAATGCAAATTATTTTTCATAACCTATGCTATCATATATTCTTGCGCGCTTAAGAGGCCAGTGCAGCAAGAGCTTTGTGTCTTATGCCAGTTGCTTTTCTGTGTAGCACAGGCTCCTGATTGAATCCTGCTTATCACTGTGGCCCAAGAGGGTATTGATAGTCCTTGCTCTGTGAACACTGTCTTTGTCCCCTAATGAGATTATAAAGTCTTTGGAGTTTGAAATGCTTTGGGTTTGCAAGCAAGAAGATAAAGGTGGTATCCGATTGTACCATCACCTGTTCATGCCTGTTATGCTTGGCTAAGCGTCCAATTATGTGTGTCTATTCAGTACTGTGATGAGGGACCTGAAATGGCATGGTGTGAATGATTTCCGAGGCTTCAAGGGAGAAGTTATCATCTTTGAACAGATAACAAAAGGAGCCTTTTGATAACATTTAAGCAGTGGAGTCTCTGATTTCAGTGGCAAAGATTGTGGACTTTTAAAAAACTCAGTCTCCAAACCTCAATTACATGCACTGACTAGTCAAGAATTTCACTTTCAAATCTCCCAAGCTTTCAAGAAATTGAGGGCACAAATTAGGTATTGATTCATAAAGTGAAAGTTCCAAAACTGTTTCAGTAAGTGGAAGAAAGTGGTATAATGAGGTATATTCGTGGCTCCATGTGTTTCCTCTGTTCTTTGATACAGCCCTTCTCAGTCAGGACACTCTCTTGTAGACAACACACATTTGAGACATGGTGAGCCATGTATGCCATTCCTTGAGCCAGGAAATCTCATGCCAATTTTTATCAGCCTCATCATGCAGGTGTGGGATTATTTGGGAACTAACAATATCAAGGGTTGTTTTATGGGTTAAACATTTTAGCATCAGTTAGTCTGGCAATAGGACTGAGAACAAGGAACTTTAGATGGGGGAATGGTAGGATATAAATGCTCTGCAGTGCTATTTTCACTGTAGCCATGTTTAGTGAATATCTGATATTTTGTTTGTTCAACACCCTTCCTCTATTTATTACTAACAATATTCTAAGTTGTCATTTCAGGAAGAGATTTCTTCCAGTATTTGTTTTAGTTAAATTGTCTGTTCTAAGGGACTTGAAAGAATGACCAACTAATCTTGCTTGACTAATACAAGAATTTGAATATTGGATAATGTGACACAAAAGTAGAGTTAGCACATGACGAGCACTGAAGTGTCTGTTTTGTTGTCTCTTACTATTATCTCCAGAGTTGTCCTATCTCTGTCTCTTTAGCCCGTTTAGCATCTTTTCTGATATTGAGCTCCATGAAAAACAGCTTGAGGCTCATCTGCTGTTACTAGAATGTTCTTCTCCAAAAGTCTCAAACTCTCTTTATATGACTGGGTCTTCATTTATCTTCTTATATTTTAGAACACTCTTACAGCATTAGGGACATTTCAAACTTTGTATAGAGTCAGCCTTTCTTTTTCCATTGCCATTGGTCCAAATAATTTTACCTCTTATTTTTCAGACTTAAGATTTTCTTGTTTGAGTTCAATGACCATTCAGGTAATAATGCTATGCCCAAATCTGTAAGCAGAAAGGAATGGAGACAGTTGTATATCATGACTGTATTTTATTATTTATCAACTTTACTGAAGAGAATTCTTGATCTTTCTTTACGTTTACTATGATTACATCTCCACTCTCTCCCCATCCCTCTTTCTCTCTTTCTGTGTGTGTGTGTGTATGTGTGTGTGTGTGTGTGTGTGTGTGTGTGTGTGTATGCATGTGTGCCTAAGCATGTGTGTAAAGATGAAAGGACAATTTTCATTTGGAAGTTGGTCCTCTCCTTCCAGCATAGAGTTCCCAAGACTTAAACTCATGTCACCAGTCTTGATGGTGGTAGACAACTGTATCCACTATCAGCATGAAGACTTCATCTTTGGTGATCTGAAAAAGATGATGATAGATAGATAGATAGATAGATAGATAGATAGATAGATAGATAGATAACTCAGGATTTATAAAACTGACTCTACTAACTTTTATAGAATATATAATTAATATTATTGTTTTATGTGCAGTGATATAAAAGTGAAAGACAAAAATACTTGATAGCAAGGAGCTTTCAATTGAGATCGATGTGTCGCTGAAATGCTGACAGTTAAAATAGATTTCAAATAAAAACTAACACATGTTCTTTTAATTAATTAATTTGCTTGAGTCACGCTCTGGCAGGTTCAGGACTCCAGGAGGAAGTTGTGTGTGTGGAGTCTGGGAAAGAACACTTGGACCAAGAAGGGTATTTCACACACTCTGGCACTGAGACAAGTCAGGTCACCTTTATTGATACATCTAATTTTTCAAAGCTAAAAAGGATTTGCATTTATTATCTCATTTTTTGATGCACAATCTCTTCTAAGAACTTCCTATGTGTAATGATGTGCACAGTGATCTGAGACTGAGCAGCCCTCTAGGAGGGTTTAGGGTTAAGTCTAGCTGAGACACATATCTATGGGGGAGATAGCAACTGAAGAGGCCACCTCTCAAATAGTCAGGGCTTCTAGTGTAGTAATGCAGGCATCAACCACCCACGAAGCCTCTGACCCAAAATTTACCATACCTACAAGATGTGCTGGGATAAAGATGGAACAGAGATTAAGAGAATAGCCAACCAATGACAGGCCTAACCTGAGAGGTACCCCATAGGAGAGAGCCAACCCCTGACACTATTAATGATATTCTGCTGTGTTTGCACAAAGGAGCCTTGCATAACTGTCCTCTGACCTCCCTCTCCCACCCCCCACAGCAGCAGATGGACTGGACCTAGGGACCCAAACACAAATGTAAGTGATATGCTTCTCGGTCTTCATGTGGGTCCCCTAGCAATTGGAGAAGAATTTGTCTCCGATATGGACTCTGTTGCCTGCTTTTGGATCACTTTCTGCTAGCTGAGCTTCCTTGTCTGTCCTTAGTGGAAGAAGATGTGTTTAGTTCTGATGTGATTTGATGTGCTGGGGTGGGTTTGTATGGGGGAGCATTCCATTTTCTGAGGAGAAGGGGAGGAGGGAAAGGGGGAAGAGGGTGGAAGGTTGAGGCCAGGTGGAGAAGAGGGAGGCAGCTGCAATTCGCATGTAAAATGAACAAATAAATTTAATACAATTTTTAAAATAAAAAAAAATAATGTACACACTGCACTTTTTCCTTTCCTACTCCTCAATGCCTGAAGTTTCCTGCTAACCCATGAACTATATCAAGAATGAGGAAACAGAGTCAGCAAACAGTTAATATCTAACCCAGCACACTGGCTCATAACCAAGTGACCATGTTTGACAGCAATTGCAGTTATAGTATAAAGAGGTGATAAAGCACATACTCAAGAAATTCTGATGTAATTATTGGTACCTAGCATCTCCCCACATCCTGATCAGGAGATCTAATTTGTCCAACACCCAGAGCTTTTGGATAACTAGTAACCTGAGGCAGTTCTTCATCCTTGCTTGGCTCATCTCTGAATGTTCTTATTAAGTCGTGGAACCAGTGGTCCAGCAATTCTCTCTTAACTTTGTGATAATGATCTAGCTTTTGTTTAGGAACAGATTGGTGTGTCAGTTGTTGTCAGAACCAAGTTCCCATTGAGAGAACATTTGGACATCAGGTGATGAACCCAGACAAGGCAGTCTTGTTGATTCAACCGCATCGTCATTATTAACAAGCAGAGGAGTAGTGGTCTGTTCCATTCCCATGATCCTCAGAGGCAAAGTAGAATGAACCACAGCCTAAGCTTTCTTTTCTGATTCCGAGGAAACGTCTGTCACTGACAAAGTGAAAGTAAAAACTTCCAATAGCAAAGCCCCAAAATGCAAACACAAGGCAAAAGTGAACCAAGCGTTGCCTCTAAAGGGCCAGGGCGTTCTGCACGAATATCCTCAGAGGTTCGTGCCATGTGGGGACCCGACTCCTCAGGCCTTGCCGTAAAGAGAGCCATCTGAATTTGAGTCAGAAGAAGCTTGTCCGCCGCCGTTAATTGATTACTTGCTTATTTTAGGAAAGGCTTTCCTGACCTTAGGCAGTCCTCAGGCTGGCTTCAGTCCCCAAAGCAGCAGCGATTACACAACCATGCCACCATTATGTGCTTTCTTTAACTTTAAATCGCGTACACATTACTGTCAGGCCCCATCAGTTGTCAAGGTAGACATCAATAGTTCTTCACTTTCTTAAAATATCTTCGGTTTATATAATTTGTAAACATACTCTATTTTTTTCATCATATATGTCACTCACATATTTCTAGTGGCCATTTTTCTTGAACTGTACTAACTCTGGTAGGGTATGCTACGTCCTGTTGTATTAAATATTTAAATAAAATACCTTTCCTAGAGAAGGTTTCATCATTTGGATATTTGTGAAAGACTTAGTGATTTCTACTTTCTCTCAATGGGTCTCTCTTTTATTTCTCTATACCTTGCTTCTTGTGCTACTATAGTGACACCTCCATTCACGACAAATCTAAAAGAAAATAAAATATATAGGAATAAGCCTAGCCAAGGAAGTGAGGGACTCTGCAACAAAAACTCACATCGAATAGCTGCCTTTTAAATGTGCCCCAACTCATATCATCGCTTCATACATCTATGGAATTAAATAATTTCTATTCTTACTGGATACGTCTCTGGGCATGGGATGTTTTTCCTCTCAGTAAAATCTATGAAAGATCAAAAAAAGACGAGACCTGAAAATGAAACCTTACCTGACAGTTACTGATAAATCTGTTGATAACACCATAGGGCTAGAACTTTTTGTAAATCTCCCCAATAATGGTTAATAGGCAGCTACTTTTTCAAGGTTTCATGGTTGTAAGCATGTGTTATTTCAAATGCTGTTTCAGAAATTATAAGAAGGGGTTATAGATAGAGAAATTTAAGACAAATTGGTAGTTCTAGTATGAATCTGGCTTTTTTCATGAATAAATTATGTTGATGGTTGCCAACATCTATTCATTTCACCTTCTTAAAAATTTTGATCTCGACAATAGTTACTCCTGTCCTTCTCACTCTTCGGGAGGGAGTGTTTTTCACAGATTCTTGCTCCACTCTATTAGAATTCATGTCTGGATCATGAGACTTAATTTTAAACACCAGTGTCACCTTGACTATGTCAGCATGTCAAAGCCAAGGGCTGAGACATTTGTTAACTTACCTGTGAGGCTTCTGGGAAACTTAGAAAATTAGAGGCATCTATTGTTCTTATGAAATAACTGCATTTTCTATTGCTATTTTTCTGAATTCCTTTTATCTTTGCTGTAACCCAGTAAAACGAAACCATTCTATAGCTCTATTAGAAGAGGAAAAAAGTTTCATTGGGTGAATCAGTTTGAAATATAATAAAATATCTCATCTATTAACTATTTATCTATCACCTATCTTTCTCCTCCTATATATTTTATATAAATGTTTATGTGTATATATAAATATTTATATAATATATAATATATTATAAAACCTTTTTTTATACTCCAGCAATTGCAAAAAAGAATGCTATAGAAACTTATGAGAAAATAATTTATACACAGGAAGCTATAGTCTGTGTCTGCCATATTTTCATGTAAATTCAGCTACACTGGAGAATATGATAGCTAATGAGCTTCAGAGATGAATAATTTGAGATAAAAAAAATTCTAGTCTTCATTAAAAAACCATCAAGCCCCATGTTTCTGTATTGGTAATTATACCCTAATATATACTATTTGTTATAGCAACACTACCTTCATTACCCTGTTTATGACTCTGTGACTATGTGTAGATAACCAGAACTTGACTCCTAGTTAACTCTTAGAAACCTACATTAACAAAGCACACTATATTCCAATGTGTCATTTAGTTTAGCTGATCCTCATGCCCCACTGCTTTTCATGAACCACTTCTGCCCGTAAGAAAGAGAAGAAAGAGTTTAAAATGAGGATTGCAAAGACTATCCTTTAGGCAGAGTTCACATACTGTGCCAATAAGTATGAAAAGCAATGAAAATATCATTACTAAGAAAAGACAGAGGTGTGTCTGAGGAAAGTTGTTTTTCCAATGCTTCTGAAAGAGTTTTACAAAATTGAGAAAATCAAACAAAACAAAACGTAATTTCAAAGAGAGCTTTAAAAACCCTGAGTCCCTTGTGTATTTAGCTCATAGTTGCTTCTCTAGCTCCTGAAAACAGTTGATTTTCCCTTTATAGCTTATTAATATGTGTGTGCAAATTCTGCAGAGTGCACATTTATTAAAAGACACATCTTTGTTCTTCAGCATTTGAAATCATTCAAGAAAAATCAGAATATTATACCTGCTTAAACTAGGTTCTTTACTAAAATGTTTCAGAAAATTGTCAGACAAGACTAAAACACTTGAAACAAAACGTTTCAAATATAGCTGTTACCTAGGTTTGGATTCAATATAAAATATACCACAGTGTATGATTTGGCAGGTCATCATGTTTTAATCACTAATGACTCTCAAATGATCACTATAGCTTAGGATTGGAATAGATTTTAAATTATATTTGCTATACTCTTAGGAAAATTATTATAATACATACATAACATGCATGTGAGACCTTAACCCTCATTGCTACTATTAGCTTTAATTTTTCTACATTAACAACAATTTTTGCTACAAAGAAGACTATACTAGATATGATCACTCTTACATGGCAAGTAATAAATGATAATTAAATTGAAGCTTTGGCACTTAAGTTAGTTCAACAATATTGAGCCCCATATACTCTCTATATTGGTGCAATCTAGCACACATAGATCTATCTTTACAAACTTTCAGCAGTCATTCTGTTTTTTGTTTGTTTGGTTTGGTTTGGTAGCATTGGCTGTCCTGAAACTTACTCTGTAGACCAGGATGACCTTGGACTCATAGAGATCCTGCTGCCTCTGCCTCCCAAGTGCTGGGATTAAAGGCATAGATGAGAGAACCATGTGAGAATAGCAAAATAGAAGGATCCAGTGGGTCCTAGAAACCTATAAGTAGAACATTATGATAGGCAGATTTGGGCCAAGGGGTCCCGCTCAAACTAAGGCAACAGCCAAGGACAATACAGGCGGTAAACTTTAAACCCCTACCCAGATCTAGCCAATGGTCAGTCTCTACACTTGAGTGGAGAGTGGGATATGACTTTCTCATGTACTCTGGTGCCTCACATTTGACTATGTCCCCTGGAGGGGAAGACCTAGTGGCACTGAGAGGAATGACAGCAGGTCACTAAGAAGAGACTTGATACCCTATGAGCATATACAGGGGGAGGTAATCCCCCTCAGGAACAATCACAGGGGAGGGGAATAAGGGGAAAATGGGAAGGAGGGGAGAATGGGAGGATACAAGGGATGGGATAACCATTGAGATGTAACAAGAATAAATTAATAAAATTTAAAAAAAAAAGAAGTGAAAAAAAAGGCATATGACACAACTAGCATTGTCATTCCGCTTTTAGGTTCTCTTTGTCTCTGTCTCTCTGTCTCTGTCTCTGTCTCTCTCTCTCTCCTTCTGTATATGTGTATCTTCTTTCCTTTCTTGATGAGTTTTCATAATTATTTTCTTAGATGCATCACTAGAAGCCTCTAGATTTTTAAAAAATAATTTATTCAGAATACAACCCAATTATCATCCCCTCACTTGTATTTTCCTGTTCCCCCTTTCCTCTTTCTTTCATCCTATTCCCCTCCCCTAGACCTGTGACAGAAGGGAACCTCCTCCCCCACCATATGACCACAGCCTATCAGGTCTCATCCTGGTAGCCTGCTTCCCCTTCCTCTGAGTGCCACCAGGCCTCCCCACCAAGGGGAAGTGGTCAAATAGTGGGCACCGGAGTTAATGTCAGAATCAGTCTCCACTTTCCGCACAACTGCGGAGAATGCACTGTCCATTGGCTAGATCTGAATAGGGGTTCTAGGTTTACTGCATGCATTGTCCTCGGTTGGTACAGCAGTTTGTGCAGGACCCACTGGGTACAGATCTGTCAGCCTTGATGGCCTTCTTGTAGGGTTCCTTCTTTCTCCCCATTCTCCCATACGTCTTTCACCTGGAGGCTCAATAGCAAGTGCCACCATCTGTCCCAATCAGACACTGAGTGAAGACTCTCAGAGGACATCCATGTTGGGCTAGTATCCAATTATAAGTGAGTATAAACTATGTGTATATTTTTGGGTCTGGGTTAACTCACTCAGGATAATCATTTCTAGTCCCATCCATTTGCCTGCAAATTTCAAAGAAGCCTCTAGATTTTTTTAATGTTTTCACTGCTGGGTTTATTCCATTTGGTGGGTTATATACCTGATCCCTGTGGAGCTTTTCTCCATGGCTGATGATATAAATTTTTATGATTGTATTGCCAAAACAAATGCTATGTTCACTATTTTCTCTATCATTGTCACCATTGATAATTCGTGAGTAATTTTTAGCTTAATTAAATTTCCCTCTCATTAGCATATGCACTAAAAGAAAAAAAAGAGTGCGTTTAATACATTTGTTGTTTGTTACCATCACAGAACATTGAATACTTTGAAACAACATAAATTTATTTATCATAGTTGTGGAGAATGTGATGGCCAAGATTGATTTAAAATCATAATTTAGTTCTGTTACCCAATCCCTTTCTTGCCCACACTGTAAATGTCTGTTTTACTCTTTCTCTTAGTTCATGTAGATTACTAAAATTTGTCCAAATGATTTCTCAGCTACGACCATTTCCATTCTCGTAGTGATAGAGAATGGCGTGAATGTGCTAATAGAATCCTGTTGGCTACTTGATCAAAAACCCTTCAAAGACCCTCACAAGTGTTACTATTGCTCATGTCAACAAGTCCTGAATGTCAGGAGAGCCTCATTTTCTGTGGTGTGCCAATAGAGACACATGATCCAGCTGTGCCAAATATATGAAGTGACGACTTAACTCAAGGGCTCACTCAGGGATTCCTACCTGAGCATTTCTGCTCACTTCTGTTCCATTTTCATGGACCTCCTGTTTCTGTTTTCATATGTCTTCCGGTATGCTCATGCTGTAAAAATGGCAAGATAAATACAAGGTATATGCATTCTATCTTCATCAACTTTCTAAGAAAGAAACTTAGTATCTATTCAATTATGTTGTATTGGGTGTTTTTGTTTGTTTTTTGGTTTTTGGGTTTTTTTCTAGCCAGGGTTTCTCTGTGTAGCCTTGGCTGTCCTGGACTCACTTTGTAGACCAGGCTGGTCTCAAACTCACAGAGATCCATCTGCCTCTGCATCACAGAGTGCTGGGATTAAAGGCGTGCGCCACCACCACTCAGCAGATTACTTTGTATTATGAACATAGCCTCAATGAACAAAAGGAATAAAACTGGCTCCTTGAGAAATCACTATTTCTTTTGAGTCTCCATCTAACAATGTAATTGCTGCATCATATGGTAGATCATGGTTTTACTATTTTTGGCAATACAAAGTAATTTTCATCAATCTTTTAAAAAGAAGAAGTATTCATGGAAATCATATTAAATTAGCCACCACACACTTAAAATATTTATCTAATAATTTATCATCTAACTCTTCCCAGATTTAGTACCTAATATTTGTGAACTGAGCCCAATCATAGCCCCAGCCAGGTTGGTATGGAATTGGGGTGTCATTGATAAGTGCTGCTATGGAGAGACAACCTTATACCAGCTGATTTTAGCAGTTGCAATGAAGTAAAGAAAAATGACATATAGAATGTTTTAAATCTATTTTTATCATTGACTGAAAAGCTATTGAAGTTCATGAGACGCCCCTATAGATGCAGATGTAATTTAACTTCTCATACTGAGGCTTGCTGAAGAACCTAGCAAGCCAGCTCCCAACAGGGTGTAGTGGTGCATATGGGTGTACGGCAAACTGGGAATTCAGCCAATTACCTGTGACCCTGGAGACTGGTAAAGGCTTCTGCCCACTAATTTACAAGTGAATGTGGGGAAAAACAGGGCTGAGGGAGAAAGCATGGGCAGAGTTGCTGAAGAGAACTGCCACATTAACTTGGTTTTCAAGTACAAGACTGATTCATCTTGTCATCTCATTTTCAAAGAACACTAGGTGTGTGAGTTTCCTCAGCTCATGGTGTGTGCCTAATTTTTAAGGGAGAGAAAATGTAAACCTTATGAGGTAAAGGAGAAGAAACCTGGTCAGGAAGGGATGAACACTGCTGTCCAGCCACTCTGCATGGGCCTTGAAGCTCTCCTAGTGTTCCTGGGTAATTAGACCACCCTTGTACCAAGAGCTGCAAAAGAGAGACTGAAAATGAGACTATCTCACAGGGGCCTTCCCACTGCATTGCGCTCTCATGCCCATTTCTGTTACGGTGACCCTGAAGGAAGCCAGGCTGGAAGATGGAAAGCCCAGACCTGGTCTCCCTGGCGTCACAGAGCTCAGAACAAAAATTGAGGGCTCCTGAATGTCCTCCGAAGACCAATGTTCCAACCAGGAAAGGGTCACGCAGCCTATTGGCAAACCCGGAAGAGCCAGTTTCTGTGACAAACCGAGAACCCTAGTGCCACTGAGTGGTTCTGCTGCCGCTGTACAAGACCAGAGGTACCTTCATTTGGATGAGATACGCAGTAAAGTAAATTCATTGCTAAAGAAAAGGTGTCAAGGCTGTAGGCAACGGCCCTGTATACTCTTTCATCAAGCTACAAAGGGAAGCACTTTAGCTATGCCTTTCAGTAAAGTCTCCAGCGCTTGCCACTAGAGGCTGAGAGGATTGTCAGTTGTGTCAAGCTATGTCATGTTCCAGTACAGACTAAAAGCAGGGAAATCCAGCACTGAAATCAGCCTCAGTACAACTACTTCACACGGTCCCTGCTGCTTCTGTGAAGTAAGAAACCCAGCCATGCTTTCAGTCTTCAAGAAGGTCACTGCAAAGTAAATGTGACTCACGCAGGCTCCATAGAGCAGGAACCTCACAGTGACAAGAGGGGGGAACAATCTCCATTGGTCACTGTCTGTATTGTACAGAGAGCAACTCTCAGTTGTACCACACCTACATAGCCAGTTCAAGAAAGATCTGACCTCTGATCTACCTGAACTCCCACTTCCCTGCCCCTCATTTCTCATGCACATCAATTTCTTTGAATACCAATTCTATTGGGGAAATTCTGGTACCACCTTGCTCTCGCTGTGTGTTCAAATTATGTTATCCTGATAGGAAATTCATGTGTTGGGAACAGTTCAGCTACCCAAGGTACTAACTCAGCAAGATGCCTTTTTGACAGATTTCCACAAGATTCAAGGAGATCCAAAAACTGTCCACTCTTATGGCCTGCAACCTTGGATATCCATCAGAATCTTCAGGGGATGCACATACACGTCACCCATGTCTGAGTGGTCCTAGCAGTCATGAAGTCCACCAGCTGTGTTCTTTGAGCTGAGAATCATATTTTGTCCTGTCCCATAAGTGAAGGAATCTGTAACAGGCAAGACGATAGGATAGTCTGAGAGAGACAGTGTGCTGCTTTCAGGCATTCCTCTGAAAAGGTATTATTTTCATTTAGGATTGTGACTGTCACCTCAGGGGATGCAGATATAGCTTCTTTCTCACATCAGCCCCCCACCCCCACCCCAGGCTCCTCTAATCTTGGTTGGTTACCATGTGTTTTTCCTTTGATTCACACTGTGGATAGTGGGACCTTTCTATCTGCGTATTAGTGTCTTCTTATGTGGACACTACTAAGGCATGGTTCTAGGTATGTTCTAGGACTTTCATTCCAAACGGCACTCATGATGTCTCTCCTACCCAGTGTTTGCTACATGGTAATCCAAATTATAAATAACAGTTTGTGACTCTTCTTAATGAAATGAGGACTAGAAGTCTTTGCTGTGAATATATGTGCCTGGAATGTGGAGCAATGCTGTATTTTATGTCATGAAAAGAAAACTAAGGGGTTCTTTTCATTAACATCAGGAGGCAGAAGGTGCCATCTCTTCAAGCCAGGTCTTCTGAGCCAATCCTAACTAGGGTTAAATGAATGTGTACAGTGTCTGGCCTTAGGCCACTAACCCAACCAGTTCCCTTCTCTCACATACTACGCTAGGGAATGTGTTCTTATCTCACAGTACTATACTAGTGAATGAGTCTTAAAGACTCTCAAGTTATCTATCACTCATCAATTTACTTCAGGATTATTCTTCTTATTTTTATGTTGGCATTAACTGGTTTATTATTTTTTTTATCAAGTTTGGCATTTTATCAAAGATGTAGGAAAATCATACCAGGAATTCTAGAGCTTGTTAAAAATACAAAATGACTGAAAATTGTTGAATCAATTAATCTACAAACAAAGGAATTAAAATATATTTCAGTGAAAATGCTACTTTAATTCTTTAATGAGAATAGCAAAGACTGATGGAAAGGTCTTTTTTGAGGAAGTTAATTATTATGATTTTTACATAAAGGGATGAAGCAGAAGCATATTCCCCATCCCATTTTTCCAACACCGAAATGTAAAAGGAATATAATCAAAGAAAATAATGAATTTAAGTAAAAAAATATTCGAACATCTAAAGTTTAGGAGACAAAAATGAATATAATTTATTAGGAAAGAATTGTGAATGAGTTGGGCCTAGCTTGGCAATCATTTATCTCCTCTTGAATAACAGCACAGTTTGTGAAGTTCACAGTAGGAACATTCTTCAAACAGTAGCAGGTAAGGCCATCTGGTCTCAGGCATTCAGGGGCTGCAGCAGGGGTTGGTGGAACCCCAGTCACAACAGGCTCCCTGCTTTCCCTTCTGGTAAAGGGATGTCTCCAACCTTCTTATTCATGTGTATCCAGATTGGAAAGTGGCTAATCCTTTTGTCAGACTGTTACTGAGAGAGAGACAGCTCTCACTCTTGTTGGGTCCCTATAATCCCCAAATTAAGTCGGTCACAGCCGCAAAACAGTCCAGTAGGACCAGGGAGGAAATTGCCCTATAATGGAGGAAAAACCTGTGTTTCCTTAACAGTATCTCCTCTGTGAGACACATGAGATACTCAGGCAAGGAAGCCTCACAGTGCTGTAGACCAAGGCCCCTTCATCTCACACCATCTGAGTTCTACAAAAGCCACTCGTTTTAAAAAAATATTATTTATTAATTTATTCATATTACATCTCAGTTGTTATCCCATCCCTTGTATCCTCCCATTACTCCCTCCCTCCCAGTTTTTCCTTACTCCTTTCCCCTATGACTATGACTGAGGGGGACCTCCTCCTCCTGGATATGCTCATAGGGTATCAAGTCTCCTCTTGGTAGCCTGCTATCCTTCCTCTGAGTGCCACCAGGCCTCCTCATCCAGGGGACGTGGTCAAATATGGGGCACCAGAGTTCATGTGAAAGTCAGTCCCTATTCTCCACTCAACTGTGGAGAATGTCCTATCCATTGGCTAGGTCTGGGTAGGGGTTCGAAATTTACAGCACATATTGTCTGAGAAGCAAAGGAGAATGGGGAAATAGAAGGATCCAGAGGGTCCTAGAAACCTACAAGTAGAACATTATGATGGGCAGATCTGGGCCCAGGGGTCCTGCTCAAGCCACTCATTGTTAACAATGATATTATCATGAAATTTTGACCACACCCCCTCTTCTTATGAAGAGCTCAGTGGAACAGAGAAGAAATGGCAGCATTTGGATAATGTTCCGTTTATATTTTGATGTTAGAGAAACAATGAGGCAAAGCTTTCCAGTTAGTTTCAGTGAAAACCTGTGAGTAAGAGAAAAGCCACTTGCAAGGCTAACTACTCTGATGTGCTTTGATTACTAAAGAAAGCATAAGGGAACACACACACACACACACAGAATCCTTAATTCAGCAGTGGCAGAAAAAATAGAGTTCTAATGAAAGAGAAAGAAAGCTGGATGTTTATTGCAAATTATCTCAAAATTGTCACCTGCAATATCAATAATTATACTGTCTGTGCACTTGGCTGGAACTTGTTGTCATGCCTAGTGGTCCAACATCCTTGAGCCAGGTATGCCATGGAGTAGATCTCTCAGTCTCCCTGTGTCTGTGTTTTTGCATCTCAGTCTTCCTGTCTCTCTGTCTCTGTCTCTGTCTGTCTGTGTCTCTCTCTGTCTCTCTGTCTGACTCTCTGTGTTCTCTTTGTGTCTCTCTCTGTCTCTTTCTTTGTCTATGTCTCTCTCACTCTCTGTCACACACACACACATACACACACACCACATACAGATGTGACTCAGGACCATGGGAACTGCTGAAGGATTTCACTGGGATGTGATATGGATTAGGGGATTAGGTCCTCTTGGGGCTAGGTGTACACTGCATGAGGCACAAAGTGGTAAAGAGTGAAGAGGTATCAGGACTTGTGGAATTGCTTCTGCTGAAACATTGAATGAGTTTCTGTTAGACATCCTCCAGTCTGCGCAGCACACAGTAAACTCAGGCAAGGACTTTCTGATGCTCACCATCTTCACCTTTACCACCAGGGAGCTGCCAAACAAGAAGCACCAGAAGTAAAAGTTGTGCCTATATTTCCACAGGTGAGGAAAGACTATGGGTGCCATCCAAATTGACAAAGCTCCAATCCAAGGGCAGACTGGAAACCTTTAATACTAAAATGGACATGTGCTGAAAGACAGATATTCAAGACTGCAATTATAGGATAAGGATCACTGCATCAACAGCCTTTCATAAGGACATTTGGACTGTTAAATTTAAGAACATTTGGTTTGATAAGCTTAAGGGATTGATAATTATTTCTGTTTTAATAGTTAAACTCAGTGTAATTTTTAGCTGAAACAGAAAAGGGTAAAATGTAGAGAAATTTTAATTCAGCAACATGGATGTTCCGGCAAGAGATCATATCCAGAAACCTTCTAGGTCTATATGATCCAGCTGGAATATACATGCCCTTAGCACACACTTTTAATGCCAAACAATGAAGGGAAAGTTAGCAGGAAGCACTCATGTTTGAAAGTGATTTCTAATTGAGAGGCAGGAAAAAAAGATGAATCAGAGAAAGATCTGGTAGAACAGTCCATGCCCAACTCTCAAGAGAACAGAGAGGAGAGAGAGGCATCTTAGGAGAGCAGCACAAAGGGAGAGAGGAGGCATATTTACGGACAGAGTTTTACAGAGACTGGTTGAAGAGAGAACAAGCTAGACACAGGTGAAGACAGAACGAGATAGAGAATGAGAAGGAGCCAGAAGATTAGAACAGATTGCTAGAGTTAGTTTGAAACCAAGCAGAGTAATTGAGTCAGAGGCTGAGAGAAGCCAGTTTGAATCTCTCAGCTTGGAGGGGAGTTTGAGTCAGAACATCTGATTTAAACCTGCCAGCTAGAGTTCAGAAATGACCTAGAAAGGGTGAGCTTATTCAGTAGTAAGTCTCAGTGACTGAAAACATTCTAGGACTAGATTAGATTATATGGAGACTAGAAGTTTCCAGGACTAGGCCCAGGTTAGCCAACTGAAGCAGTAAGCCTCAGAGATGAAAATTAATCCTGGCAGATAAAAGATACTTCTACAGGAGATGTTAAAGATCTTGTTTTGACTATAGTCTCAAAGACATTTATCAACTCCACCAGTTAGAGATATACCTCCCTGAGAACCTGTGCGAAGGACACATGTGTAGGATGTAAAAGATGCCGTCAGAACACAGGAGCCTCCTGTGTACAAGAGATAAGGTTTTTAATTGCTCTTCTAAATATCACCAAAATTAAAAAGAAATATAATCTATGATTTGCCTCTACTGTTCTTTCTATTGCCCTCTCCAATACCAAACCATTATACTTTAAGATAAATAAAATATGAAACAATATTTTTTCTCAGGTATATATCCAGAATGACTTACGTTTCTCCTACACTTTTCAGTTTATTCTATCTGGAATTATCCCAGCCTAAAAGAAAAGGCAGGGAATCTTTAGAAGACCACAGCCAGATATATTTAGATAAACCCAAGCAATGTATAAATGTAATATTCACAGAATTGAGCCCCAAAGAAGTAAAATGAATTTCTCACTCAGAGTAAGTCACCTCTAGTAAAAGTCAGGGGTTGCTTTTGTTACAAGCAACAAGGGAAATGAAAATGAATAAGTCAGATGAAAGGAGGAAAATTGAAACAGAGTAGCATCACCGATTCTGAAAATGGACCTACCCTTTGTGAACAGGGACAATAAGGAATTTAAGTAGGAAAAAAACTCAATAATAGAAATGAGATGCCACTTGTTAGGGAGGATCAAGGAGACCCAAGTTTTCTAAGACTTTGGTTATATTTTTTCCTCTCACAAAGAGAAAGGTCACTCTTGAGACATGGAGATACCGAGATAAATTGTGCATGGCATAGTCCATTGTCAAAGTCTCAGGTGATGAAAACCGAGAAATAACCAGTGGCAATGAAAGGACTGAGACTGCACTTAATTCTGAGCAGTGGTCATTGGGTGGGTGGATTTGAAGAGACTCAGAAACAGGGAGCTACAGGAGAAGGGACAAATCCCCAGTATTGCTCACAAAGTGCTTTGAGCAACCAATACAGGAGGCATCTGATAATTTGCATTGCACTTGAACCATCATCACAGCTGTGAAATCTGCAGGATCAGTGGAGATTAGCTCAAAGACTAACTGAAAACACACAAAACAACCCTGAGTTTCTGGCCAGAGGTTTCCTTACACCACTGGTTGGCTAGCTTGTAGGAAATTCCATTTCTTCCTACCTGTGATCAGATGGGGTCTGTGCCATTTCCAATGATAAGTGTTATAATTTCTTTACAGAGTTGTCAAGAATAGGACAAGGTGCATGCACCATCCAAAGGTTGAAGATAGAAATGATGGCAAGATTTTCTGTAAAATTATATCAGATATCATTGCCTGGCACAGGAGACTGCCTCTAAAATGAACATTTAATCCAAATTCAAATTGCTATAAAGCATTTGAGATACTCTGTGCTGGGCTGTGTTTCCAATATAGAAAAAGAATTCCTCCTGAGAAAGTATGCTCACCTTTAAACAGGACATTTGGATTCCTGAAATAAAAATCTTGTTTCAAATGAAAAGTCATCTGTTTTTTGATACCTGAACATTAACTCACCCCTACCATGTGGAATAATCAAAATGTGAATTTAGGTCTTGTGACACATTGATATATGAAGAACTATTGTACTTTTTTCCCATTTTTTTTCACTAAACTCTTAACATGTGGTCTAAAATATCCACTTTCCGTAATACCTCTGACAGAGTTAATGAGGCTCTCTCTTCACCATACCTTGTTAATGACGTCAGTCTGAGTTCCCCACGAGCTGTTTGTTGTTTGTCCAGCATTGCATCAACAGATACCCTGGCAGTGTAAGTTTATCATGAAGTTCTTGAAATGTGTCCTTAGTCTCAAAAAAAAAAAAAAAACTAAAGTGGAAATGGGGAGGATCAGTCTGTTAGAGCAGTCTGATAGATCTAACAGGAAGGCATGAAAGACTCTCACAAGACACATGTAAAATGGTGTACTTCATCTATTCCTACAACTTATGGGAAAGCAGTCACTGGAGGCTGGACAGGGCCTTTCCATGTGCACAGGAGTTACAGCCAGTGTGTGGGTGCTTGGCTTCGTCCCTCCTGCACAAAGTGCCTCACTGTATACACACGTGACAAAGTTTGGTTGTGAACGATGTGAACAAGCAATGAAGAGCTCTCATGTGTGAGAATGTTTACTGTAGAAAATAGGCTTCCATAGAAACTCTTAAAAACTTTGAAAATATTTATTCTTAAAAAGTTAAAATATCTTCCCTTCTAGGACACTGATATGATTCTCCAAAGGCAAAGTCAGAAAGAGTCTCATGAATAGAGAAAGCACAGAAAGCTGGATAAGAGCTAAGACACTGAAGCAGGAGATCCTGTGAGGGCCAGAGAGCTTTAGCACCTGAGCAATCGTAACCACGGCAGGGGTACAGGGCAGCAAGAAGCCTGTTACTGATCAGTCCTGAACCTGGGTAAAGTGTATGGTGACCTCTCCATCCTTTCTGAACCATTGACTCATTGACTAGGGAGAGATAGAGTGTTTTTTTTTTTTTTTCATGTGTATACACATTTACAAACCTATCAAGCCCTACTGGATAGCTCTCAACACATGGTCACAAAGATGTCCCTGGTCAAACTCAGTAGACGACAAAATGAAACAAAAAGGTGTGTGTGTGTGTATGTGTGTGTATGTGTGTGTGCGCGTGTATGTGCGTGAGCGTGTGTATGTGAGCGTGTGCGTGTGTAGGTGGCTCGGAGAGGAGGTAGACAGTAATCAGCATGTACCATGTACCTCTATATTACTATCAAAGAGGCACCTAAATGATATTCATCTATTAAAACACATTTTCCTTAATAATTTTATCCATTTTTTTCAACCTCCTAAAAATGCTATAGAAAAGAAAGAGAAGAAACAAGTGCACATTGGGAGTTAAAGAGATGGATCTGTGATTTTGAGACCAGCCCCAGTATACAGAATGAGTTCTAAGACAGCCAAGGCCACAGAGAGAAACTCTGTTTTAAACCTCCCTCCCTCCCCTCTGCCCCCCCACCACAGAAAAAACATAAAATTTAAATATTTACCATGATGTTTATTTTCAAATATTCTATCCAAAAGGGTGTTAGCACGAGTGTATACACTGACAAAGGTGATAGTGACAGTGGTGGTAATGATGATGATTAGTAAGAGGGACCAACTGAGAGACCTGATTATTAGAGATGGCACAGTTGGACCTGTGTTTACATATATTAGTTTAATTTTTATGGTAAATCTGTGAGTATTAGGATGCTAATAGTGCTAGATGCTTTATATATGAAACAATTTTCCGTGCTGTAGAGATGGTTCAGTAGTTACGAGCACTGGCTGCTCTTGTACAGAATTCAAGCTCAGTTCCCAGCACCGACATGCTTGCTCACAACCACCTGTAACTCCAGTTCCACTGAATGAGATGGCCTCTCCTGACTTCTTGTCAGCACCAGACCTCTGCACATAATGAAAATGCATACAAGTAGGCAACACAGTCATGCACATTAAAAAAAATAAATCTATATTTTTAACAAAATAGTACTTCTTAGGAAGGTACATTAACTTGATTTAGCTTATCCTTTAAACAAACAAGCTACTGAAAATAGGATTTGGACTCTTGGTAGACTAATCTCACACCTCATATGTTGAGGAACGTCATCTACTAATAAAATTCTGCGGGGTCAAGTTGAGAGGTGTAGCAGCAGAAATGCTAATGCAAGTGTTAATACAGAAAGAAAAGGGCTACAATAGGAGAGTGTGTCCCCTGCTCTCATACTTCTGTTCTAGAATGACGTAGGGCCTTTATTCTAGGGGTGGAAGCTGCATTAGAATGCAGTTCAAGAAAAAGAAACTACAGACATGGTTTGTTTTGTTTTTAGGAGAAGGAGTCTAACATGGCCTACGCTGGAGACTAGGACTCACTGCAGAGCCAAGAAATTCAAAGATGACCTGAACATCTGCTTCTGCTACTTGCACCTTCCATTTGGTGGGAGTGCAGGTATGTGCCATTACACCAAGGGTACAAACCAGAGACTTTTAATCCAGTTCTTTCTTCCTGGTAGCAGCTGACAACTTGGAATCTGTATCTTTTTGTTTGTTTGTTTATTTTATTTTATTTTGTTTTTAAGCAGGGTTTCACGGTGTAGCCTTGGCTGTCCTGGACTCACTTTATAGACCAGGCTGGCCTTGAACTCACAGAGATCCATCTGCCTCTGCCTCCCTGAGTGCTGGGATTAAAGGCGTGGGCCACCATGCCTAGCTGACATCTACATTTTATCCTCCCTTTGCCAGATCATTTATGAAGACTTAGGTGACCAGCAAATTACTCCATCTCTAATTCAATTATTCGCTCACTGGGTTTTTCTTCTTTCTGAATACACACCAGCTGTGCAACTCTGCTTTTACTTAGTAAAAAATTTCATTTTTTCCCTTTGATCAATGTTTTCATGCCAGACCCCTAGTCTTTTTAACTGGAGTATATTATGTTATATTAAAACATTTTTAAATGTTTGGTATATTTTTATTTATCTTTTATATTAAAAATATTTTTCAAAGGTAGAAGTTTTGAACATTTTAACATATCAACATATGCAGTTATGGACCAAAACTTTTTAAAGTACAATTTGGAAATAGAACAAAATTTGTGATGCATATTTAGTGCCTAAAATACATTTAGTGTAGTT
>OU015757.1:69543305-69569230 GCA_907169655.1 Acomys percivali | reverse complement strand
ACACACACACACACACACACACACACACACACACACACACACACACCCCAAACATGGAGTCTGGCATGATGCCTATACCATTGCTCATTGTAGTTACTATGTGGCTATAATCCTACATCTGGACGTTCTCTAGAAAACAAAGTCTAACTTTGAATCCTTGATGTTTTCATGTTTCTGTGCTCTTGGAATCATCTTGCCCTGCTAAGATAAAGAGCTGGTGCCCTGCTGTGAAGGAACTGATGGCCAGATTCAGGACATGTCTCTTTTACCCATAAACTGCCTCAGCCACTTTTGTACTAAATTTGTGTGACCTTTGTGACTGCATGAATGTTATCCTTAGCTGGCCACATAGAGAAACAAACTGCCAGCTGTGAGCAGACTTCGGCCCCTTAGACAGCCACTTTTGTAGATGTTGGGGCATCTTCATTGCATTATGCTAGCTTGCTTGAGCCTGCAGTATGGAGGAAGCTGAGTGCAAAGGTGGTGATAATGTCACTGTGTGACTTTGATTGTCCTCCTCTTATCAACTGGACCCAGGGCTGGAGCAAACAGGAAGCCTGGGAAGGCAGCATCATCAAGCTCAGCTGTGAAGAGTAACTGATGAAACAGGCTTTTGCTTGCTTATATTTCCAAATATTTTTCTTGACTATCTGTAACAGATGAGAATTTAATTGATATTTTAGAGATTGTCTTACTTTTTTATAAACAGTACCTAATTCTAAAAAGAATGGATCAGATTTCTTATTTGCCAACAAAATATCTGTGATTTGATACAAGGTTATTTATTATATAGTAAGCCCAGTTACATTTTATTTTTACAAAAATCCTTTAGGTTTTCTAAGTAATGCCAGGTTAAGTAAGGAGTGGCACAGAATTTCCCTTTGCTAGCCTCTCATCGCCTGTCATCTCCTCTCTCTCTCTCTCTCTCTCTCTCTCTCTCTCTCTCTCTCTCTCTCCCTCTCTCTCCCTCTCTCTCTCTCACACACACACACGCACACACACACACACACACACACACACACACACCCCTTCTTTTTACAATTTTTGTTACTCTTAGAAACTTAAAGGCGTGAGACACTCTCTTAGCTATTGTTCCAGAAATAAGGTCAGGATGAAGCCATAGTTAAAAGCAAAAGCCTGGGGCAAAGGAGAGTTTGACAAGCTGATATCAAAGCCAAGGACATTCTTGAGTTACATTCTATATTCCCTGAAAAGTGACTGGAAAATCCTACTTAAGAAGTCTGATAAAGCCAAGAACTACTAAGAAACTGGAAATTAAAGAAGAGGCAGGGAAAATACTTTCAAATAGTACCAATAATATATACCCTGAGGGATATGCTATCAAGTCTTCCTAGGAACAAAGTTATAGTACATACTGTAAAGACGTTGACAAACCTATTGTTTTCATGGACACTGGAGTGATTTCTCTCAGCTTTTACGGTGAAACCTCACTGTTCTTTTTCATTACTACTGGGTTTTTGTTTTTGTTTTGTTGGTTGGTTGGTTATTTTTTATTTTTGCTATTTATAAATAAGTGTAAACTGTATTTTATAACATTTTTCTTTATATTATGACTAAATCTAGGCCCAATTTTGAATATCTATTAATCTTACCTTGGGCTTTTGTTGATTTTGTACGATTTTATAATGTTATTACCTTACTATTTACTATGTATTATGATTACACATATATTATTTAAGACTCTTCTTTTACTTGTATGTAACCAATATCTTCTTTTTCTTAATATTCTTGATTTGCTAATATAATATCTCAGGTTGCTTGCTCCCTTGGGTCTCCTTCTTTTGGAATTATTTTAATTTTTGTTCATGAACCTAAATGTTCCTCAACAAAAAATGGATAAAAATGTAGTATATTTACACAACTGAGTATTACTCAGCTTAAAAACAAAAATGACATGAAATTTGCCAGCCAGTGTATAGAACTAGAAAAAAAATCATCCTGAGTGAGGCAAACCAGAACCAAAAAGAAAATTTTATATATTCCCTTATAAGTGGATATTAGCTGTTAAGTAAAAGAAAATCACACTATAATCCATAGACGCAGATAGGCTAAGTACCAAGGAGGGTTCTAAGGGGGTCGCATGACTCTCCCTGGGAAGGGAAAACACAGTGCATCTTTTGGGTGGACTGGGAGTAGTGGGGATAGGACCAGGAGGGATCGGGTTGGGGAAGGAGAAGACTAGAGAGCCAATAGGTATAGGTGAGCATTTGAGGGGCAATGTGAAACCTAGTGCGATGGAAACTTTCTGGAACCTACGAGGTTGACCCTAGTGAGGACGCCTTGTAACAGGGAATATGGAGCCTAAACCAGCCTTCTTCTCTAACCAGGCAAGGCTTCCAGTGGTGGGATTGGGACACCAACACCCAACCACAAATCCCACAACCTGGCCTGTCTGCAAGATGTACTGGAGCAATGGTAGGTCAGAGCATGTGGGTGTGGCCTACTAAAGACTGCTGTAACTTGTGGGCAAAGCCACAAGAGGGATCTACTTCCTGCCACTGCATAGATGGCCAGAAACCTCAACCTGGGTGACTCAGAGATCTAGGGTAGAGCCAAATATAACTGACAAAAAAGAAAAAGAAGAAAAGCCAGATGAAATGACTCCTCATGTTATTCTGCTAAATTCACAGAATAGTGCCTAGATCAAAAGTCACCGACCCACAGCCAAACATCAGGCAGAGCACGGAAACCCAGCAGGAGAAGAGATGAAAGGACTGTAAGAGCTAGAGGATCTAGGACACCAGGAGAACATAATCCACAGAACCAACTAAGCAGGGCTCATAGGAGCTCACAGAGACTGAAGTGGCTGCCATACAGGTTGTATGATGAGTCTGAACTAGGCCCTCTGTGCATACCTGTTGCGTACCTGTTGTTATTGTTTAGCTTGGGAAGTTTGTTGAACTCCTAACAGTGGGAGTAGGAATGCCTCTGACTCGCTTGTCTGATTGAGGACCTCCTTTTCTCCTACTGAGTTGCTTCATTCAACCTTGATATGTGGGGTTTATGCCTAGTTTCATTGCATCTTGTTATACCATGTTCAGTTGATATCACAGGTGGCCTGCTCTTTTCTGATGGGGAGAGGAGACGCAGTAGCTCCAGGGAAGAAGAGAGGTGTGGAAAGAAAGGAGGCTGTGGTCAGGATGTATTGTTTGAGAAAATAATTATTTTTAAGTTTTCATTTCTTCAACAAACTCACTGTTCTCAGCACTTGAAGACTCCAGCTCTGTCTCCTTTTACACTTTTAATTTCCTGATTTTTCTGTTATCTATATTATAGGCAGGCATGACTTATTTTGTGGTTTAGAAATGGGATATTGTTTACAGCAGTTTTAATGTTTTATTTTTCTAAATCACAATGCAGTTTCAGAAGAGATAGGAAAGGAACCCATGGGTTCTGTCTCTCATCTTGACTAAGTTTCTTTTACTTATAGATTTTCTGACTTCCACAGAAAGAAGAGGTGAAAATGTGAGAGATTCAATAAATCAGGCTGTAAACCAATCTGAGGGCAGTGAATAAAAGCCAGATGAGGAGCTCAGCAAGCCCATCAAAATCAATGAGCCTCTCTGGATGTTCAAGACCATCAATAAGAAAACCAGGGAGTATTAGCAAGCATAGTGTGAAGGACCAGACCTGCAGGTGATCACCACCTGGATTCAGAATCCGTGGACTGTATGGGGCTTGTATCTAAGGCATCCATGTAGTGTCATGAAGAGCTCGCACAGCTGTTGCTGAACAGAATTAATTGCAGGCAGAAGCCCCAGAATCTAGGCTGTTAACTACAAGAATTCAGAAAAAAAAACTATTTCCGTGTCCATACTGTCTCTTATCTGTGATCCTGCAGCTATTATTGCTCTGCAGACTGACTCAGTGTGTCTTCAGATCCACACTTTGCCTCCAGGAGGCATCTGTAAACTGTTTCTTATGTCAGAATTGGTTAATATCTACTGTTCCCATACTAGAGAAGAAATGAAGACTTTAGGAAGGTACTCCAGTATAGATAGACTTTCTGCTATTCCTAGGAAGGTACTCCAGTGAAGATTCTCTTAGAAGCTTTAGAATGTGTCTCTAATATGGACAGATGTGAGCAGCCAAGGGTTTCCATGGTGATAGCATTATTAAAGCTGATATTTTCCTTATGGTAAAGAGATGAAATCCAGTCTTCGGTTCATGAGGAACTCTAAATATTTTGCAGTTTTTATTTTATTGATCAACTACTTTATTAGACAGTTTGAATATTCAAGTCAAGCCCTGTTTTATATCCACAATAAGCATTAATTTTAATACAAATACTAAAGTTCAAACAGATCTCTATTCAATGGAATTTTATTCAACTATAAAGAATGAGATTTTACTTGAAGGAAAATAGATTAGCTAGAAACTGAAATTATAATTTTAATTAAACTAGCCACACTTAGAAAGAAAAAATATTATTTGCACTCTTTTATACAAAACATTTATATGAATGAGTGGCATGGAAGTGGAAGAGTATCACATACAAGGAAGAATTCTACTGTGATTGGCAGGGAAACAGAAGAGAGTTCTCATGGAGAAGATACAGAAACATTCCTTAGGTTTTCTCCTTTAAGGAATATCTTTGTCTGTCTATCTATCTATGTATCTATCTATGTATCTATCTATCTATGTATCTATCTATGTATCTATCTATCTATGTATCTATCTATGTATCTATCTATGTATCATCTATCTATCTGAAGAAAAAGCAGCAAAGTTATTTGGGAAGAGAAAAGTACCAAATCGGAGGAGACAGTAATAAATAGACAGATACATTTAATACCCAGGATGCATATGTATGGAAATTTCCTAATGAATGTCAGCATTTTGTATAATAACTAAAATAGTCCCTATGACAAAGTAGTGATTTTTTGCGTGAGAAAGATAACTATCATATTCCTCCTTAAGATTGTAAAGATAGAGATAAAATTATTCCTTTAAAAGGATTCTCTGCTGTAATTCTAGCCAGGAGAAGTTCAGCAGAATACATCCGAAAAACTATTCTCAATAATTAAAGTAACTAATTCATTCTTGATATAATCTTTGCAATTATTATGATTTTACATTTTATAAATGCATTTTTGTAAACAAGAAATAATTTACTTCCTGTAAATTAAAAGCTGTAAGTTGGGGGCTGAAGAGATGGCTCAAAGGTTAAGAGCACTAACTGCTCTTCCAAAGGTCCTGAGTTCAACTCCCAGCAACCACATGGTGGCTCACAACCATCAATAATGTGACCTAATGCACACTGTATACATAATAAATAAATCGTTTTTTAAAAAGCTGTAAGTTTATAAAAATAAAAATTCAACCAGGAAACCACCATTGGAATTTACTGAGAGATTTGATTTTCGTCGACTTGTTGTCATGATTTAATTGCACAAATTTTTGTTTTTTTCTTTTAGACTCATGCAACATTCTCCTTTCTGTTTATTAAATCTTCTATTTCATATATTAATACTTATTTACTGTACGAGTCTAACGGCATGGTGTGTCATGGCTGGGAAGGCCTGCCAGCAGGACCCGAGGAGGCAGGTCTCACTGAGTGGGCACTTAGGAAGCTGATGGAGGATTCACGGTGTGTTCTACTGACCTCAGTACTTTTCTGCTTTGCTCAGCTTCGGACTGTTATCACCTCCTGGGTGGGTGGGAGGGTCTTCTCTCTTTGCTTAAATCTCACTAGAAACTCACTAAATGATTCCGAATCTAGTCAAATGATAGTGGCTAACCATGGCATTTAATCACTAAGAAAAACAGTGTTTCAATATGTTTATTATTTACTGATGACTGAACCGTGAGAGAAGTTATTCAGGTTTCATTTGGCAAGAGATGACCTCTTCTGATACTGAGTGCCGCATAAATAATTTCAGGAAGAACTTAAAAGGACCCTCTTCTCTTTTCAAAATGGCAAACCAGATTTTTAATATTGTCTTTATTATTTATTACTTAAAACTAATCAGCATTATTTTAAAATGTCTAGTTATAAAATAACTTGATATTTCCAAGGAAATGAAAGAGTCCTCTCAGCCCCTATCAGAGTGCTCCCTTGGTCTCTCCCATCATGTCTTCCCTCCTGAGGTGATTGGCTGAGGATCCCTCACAGGACTTCTGCCCCTGTGTTTCAGGCAGTCTCATCTGAGACATCTCCATAAGCTCTAAAGAGAGAAGCACTGTTCTAGAATGATAATTCAGGAGTTAATGAGTCATATTAAATTAAAATTTTCAAATCATATTTAATTTTGTTTACTCTTTGAATAGCTAATGTACAGTTATTATTCATGATTCAACAATTATAAAACTTAGAGTGAAAATGCTACAACTTCCCCATTACCTCCATTCTCACAGTCCTATTTTCTTCCTTTGAAGAATAAACATTACTAATTCTTTTGTGTATTTTAGCCTATATTATCTTCCCTTAACTTTTATGGATACACACATTTACTTAGTTTTCTTTCTGTTAATTACATCCCCTATAGATAACTTCATAAAATTATGAAAAAATCTTCTTATTTAGAAAATAATGTATTCATTTGGTAGCTCATTATGAACATTAATGACAAAAATGATTTGCTTGAGATTTGGATTATCTGAAGATATTTTTGTTTGCTCAAACCATTTATTACATTTCATGCAGACATGCATACACACATCCACAGCACTCAAAGGCACATTAAAGAATCACCACACATTATATTCACAAGGAGGGTAATACAAAATCATCCTACATGCAAAGAAAACACGACCTCCATTTTCAGAAGAAGCACAATTTGCAGTGTGCTCCTGAAATGACTGAAATGCTAGATGGACTGACAAACTCTGGTGGGACTCACTTCTTTGTCTGTATGGTAAGAGGTCACAGGTTGAAACTCATAAATCACTGATTTAATTTCAGGATTTCTTTGCTTGTGGTTCAAAATATTAAGGCTTTTATCATGCAACTCCTCCAAACAATAGCTCCACACTTTGCTTACTTAGCAGTTATTTAAAGAAACATGTTAGATTTACTATTACTTTGGTACAGGTATAATATCGTGAATTTTTCAGTTATTTTTCTTTTCTTATACACTGTATCATGTAACTTATTTTGTCCTGGGTGCAACACTGTGTGATCAAGAGCAAGAAAATCTATCAAAAGAAGAGAATTTAATCAAAACAATTGTCTGTCAAAGAATACAAAAGGAATTGAAAATACTATAAGCAAAGCCATGCCTGAAATGACATTACTCTAACAGAAGATGCTATCCACAGAAGAGGTTGTTAATTTAGACTGAAAATTCACAAAGAACATTTCCAACTGTATTTACAAGATTAAGAGCTCAGAAAGATATGCATCTGGGTTTGTGGAAACTGGTGACTTCAGCACTAATGAGGCTAAGGAGGGAGGAGAGCCAGCTTGAGGACAGGAAATCTTTTTCTATACAGCAGTTCCCATCAATTGCAGGCTCCACAAGGAGACTCTGTCACAAAACAAACAAAGAAACAAAGAAACAAATGTCCCCCAAAACAACAACAACAAACTCAAACAATCAAACAAAAATTAAAATAACAGAAAAATAAAAATATAGAAATAACTGGAAAATATTTACTATAAATATTGGAGAATATTTATGTAGCTAATACCCCCTGTCCAAGTAATCTGTGGTAAATATATCACTTTTCATATTTTGATAATTCTTCTATCTAGCAAAATATTGTCAACAATTTTCATATTATAAATATACATATACTCTTTTGGCAAATACATATATTATTTTTTACTATCTAAATTATACTTTTCTAAAGTTATTTATTGCAATGCTGTTCATAACAAGAAAGAGTGGAAATAGTCTCTAGCCCATCATTGAGGTCTTTTTATAGTCTATGGATGATCCAAAGTTAGTAATAAACATGTTGTTTTTAAAACACTATATTTGTATTTGTACTGAAAAATGTCTCTAAATTATGCACAGTTAGTGAAAGAAATAATATACAGACTGTTGCAATGCATACTATCTTTTATAAAAACAAAAAGTAAGATTTTTATTGGCAAGCTTCCACATGTATATATTTTATAAGGTTATAAAGGAAAAGACAGCAGTAGTCAAACTATGATACACAAACATAAACTGGGATACTAAAAAGATATAGGATTGATGTTTTAAACTATATTTTATTAGTTATATGAATGAAAAATTATATCTAAAACTTCAATTATATCTAAAACACATCAAGCAGAGATTCAACTTCAATGTGAGGCTCAGCTCTGGTGTACTGCTGATAAAAGCCTGAAAGAAAGAGAATGAAGATATTACACACTTATGCATACTATGGCTTGCTTCAGGATATTTTGCTTATTTTTAAAAGGAGGAATTTGTGGCTTATTTGTCTACGTCACCTGGGCACCAATCCTAGCTTGGTTACTAATTTGTTTACATCTTTTTTTTTTATTTTGGGCTGTGATATAGTCCAATCTCAAAGTCTTGCTTTTAATCCATAAATTTACTCTGTAGCTGGAATTACAAGCGTAAGCCATCAAAGTCCATTGGTTTCAAAGTCCTATTCAAACATTGACTTTTCCTTACTGCTCGTAGGAAAGAGGTACACCTGAAACTCCGAGTATTCAGTTCTTATTTCCTAGGCAAGTGCTGGTCCTGCAGAAGTAATTAGGAGGCATCTATCTGGGCTACCACTGTTAGAAGAACTTACCTAAGCAAGTGGGGTGAGGTGAGCTGTGTGGCCAGAGTTCCCAGCATATCACTCATCAGCCCCTGTGGAATGGGGCAGTCAACAAGATGGTGTCTGAAAGTCCCCTCGAGCCTTACACACATTGCCTTACACCGCATGCTCTAAGGTCGGCTACCACATGTTATCCAACTGAACCAGGGTGCAGAGTTCTGTGAGCCTACTGTTCTTTTCAGTTCTTCTGAAGAAAACTGGAAAAATACCACCATTGTAATTATTCAAAGTTTCTATGAAGCAAGTCCAGATACCACTTCTCAGTTGGGTGTCAGCCATAGAAGGACTCAATCAATTATCTAATGTATATATTAGCTCACTGGTTCACATAGTAAAGGTAGACGGATTCCAGACACTGGGAGCTGGAGAATTTATTTGGCAGTTGAGAGAACATGTTGTTCCTGGAGAGGATCAGGGATCAGTTCCAAGCACCTACATGGTAACCTGCAACCTTCTGAAACCTGAGACCCCAAGTATCTGTAGGTCTCTTCTGGACTCCTAAGGCACCAGGCACACACACCTGGTTCATATACAGACATGAAGGTGTAAAACATTCATATACATAAAAATACAATGTTTTTTAAAAATGAATACATTGATTTCCATAAGACCATAGGCTCACTTCAACTGTTGTAATTTTCTAGTGATAGAATGTCTTATAGAATCAAAAGTATCCCTTCTGTATTTTTCTCAACTTTTTTTCTACATAATAAGTGTTCATCAAACGGAAGTAATAATACTTGAAAGTATTAAACATTATAAATCAATACTGTATCTTTAGAAATGAGTTCATTCCTCACATTTTCACAACTGTCATTCATAACTGTTTTTTTTTTTTTCTGTTTAGTTGAGTGTACGTACTGTATTTTTAGACCTACACTTGCATGGTTTACTCACTGTTTCTCAAGCCTTAAGCCTAAATGAAAGAGAAAAAACACATGCAAATTTCCATAATTTAGGCAAATAAAAGTGACTCAGGGAAAGGGAAGTCACTGAGAGTATTTACTAACAGAACAAAACTTGAAAGCAGGCTGCCATTCTCTGTTCTGAGCTCTGACTTCCTTTCCTGAGCTCAGTTCTGGAAGGGGAAATGCACAGCCACACACATACTGTTGACACCCATGAAGGGGCAGAGAGCCCAAGCAAGGGGCTCGTGTTGCTGCATATTCATGGATGCAAATCAGGCCCCTCAGCCACAGCACTTGGCTCTGAGATTTCAAATGTGGGCATTAACTGGGATTCCTATAAGTTTCAGTGAATATTAACCACAAGAAGAATATCAAATAGACAGCCAGTGCATGTTGAGCCTTTTCTCTGTCGATGAGGAAAACATACATATCTGGTGAGAAGATGTCAAAGTTCCCAAATAGCATGTCTGTATTTTAGTCACCCTAGCCATGGAGCTACGGAGACAGGCACAGTAGCTACTAACACAGTACACCCCAGCTGAGAAGATAGTGCCTGGGTCCCTGTGCTAGCTATCTGTTGCTCTATTACAAATAGAGGTCAAAAACAGTAACAATTTCTCACAGAATAAGCTATGACTTAATAGGCACTTTGAGCTCTGGGCTTTATCACAAAAGTATAAAAAGTTCAAGACTTGGCTGAGAAGGAACCACTTTGTCACTCACTTACGTGGTTGCTGGAAGAAATCAGAGCTTAATTAATTAATTAAATAATTAATTAATCTATTTATTTATTTTGCCTTTCCGTGTTAACAGAGGTTACAGTAAGAAAATGCCAGCAGTGGAATGTTATACAAAAGCCACAGTTATGGTTTCATATACAAATGTGTATATTGCTTATAATTGTCTTATTTTGGAAAACTTGAGACACAAGATACATTTTTATTGTAATTCTCTGCCATAGTAATACAAATACTTTTACAAATAAAATGTTAGTCAAAAAATTTCAATGTTTATTGAGTCACTACTTAGTTAGTTAGTTTAAAAATGTAATTTAGGGGCTGGAGAGATGGCAGTGGCTACAAGCACCAGCTGATCGTGAATCCCAGCCTCTTTCCAGGCTCCAGCAGCTGCACACACAGATGCAAGGCCTGCTGTGGGCCATTTGCAAAGCCGGCACCACATGGTGCTGCAGGCCTTTCCCTGGTGGGCTGCATTGGTAGCGGTGGCAACGACATCCACTCGAACCTGGCCCATGGCTTACCCCAACTGCCATGCTGCTGCAGACGTGAGGAACCCGTCAGGTGCCCACTCACCACGCCCACGCAGCATGACCCAGGCAGGGTTCCAAAGTGCGGGAGGATGTCCGACGCAGCTTAGTGAATTCCCAGGTAAAACCGAACAGTAAACCTGATAGCAAAATCAGCAACCAATAGAAAATGCAAGTACCAAGGTAATCTACAAAGCCAGAATATAGATGCTGATCCAAAACACAAAGGATAGCTATTAACCACAAAAGAGCCTTTTTATTATGAATTTTCATCTAACTGAAATTCTCCTGTCAGCTAACGTTGTGGCACCATTATATGTTGAACTTAAAGACAGAGAAGCAACAACATGGGAAAGATGATTGTTGTTATAACAATACTCAGAGTTCAACTCAGTTTTCAGACATAGGAAATGTGGATAGAGAGCATCTCAGTGGGCCCACTTCCCTGTCCCCGAATCTCTCCTGAGCCTCACAACCTGCATGGATGTTGGAAGTGATTTGAGAATAGAAACAGACCTGAAGTGTTTACAAAGCTTTTATTCAATCAAATCATTTCAAAATTTTTAGGGTAAATGGTATTGAATAATTATTTCTTACCTCAGTCTTGCATAGCATAAAGTTTCACACATTTGAAGATTTGAATATGGAAAATTCTGGTTTTGTTTTTAAGATTCTAAATAATCTACAAATAATAATAATAATAATAATAATAATAATAATAATAATAATAATAATAATAATAATTTGTTTGTTGTTAACCCAGTGAAGCATACCAGTGAATAATGGCTTCAGAGAATCAACACTGGCTACCAAGACTAAGCTTTACAGTCACCTGAAGTTTCTCCTCACCACCTTCCTTCTTAAGTTTGGATTCTCAGTATTGAATCTTCCGCATGTACTCTTGAATATTAATTCTTTTCCTTAGCATTCATTTTTCTCTCATGCAATACACCCTGACCACAGTTCGCACTTCCTCCATCCCTTCTATTTCCCCACTCACCTTTCCTCTCCTCAGATCCACTCCTTCTCTGTGTCCTTTCAGAAAAAAGCAGGCCTTCCAGCGATGTCTAGGCGTAAACCCTCATGACAATGCTATGCAAAGCAACACAGGAAAGGAAAAGGCATCCAGAGGAGACAAAAAAAAAAGGGAGTCAAGGTCATCCCTTTCCTTTTAAAAATTCTTTCTTACTTATTACCCTATCTCTTCTACCTAACTTTAACTTTAAAATTATATTTTTCCTATCATGGGATAAAAGATAGTAAATGTCTTGAGGGCACCTTATTTTATGATATGATAAGTTACATATAAGATATATACTTGGTAAAATTACCACAAATATATTTAGTGTTTAATTTTAGAATGCAGTGAAAATACCATCACCAATATTTTTACTTTTAAAATGCCAGGCTTAATTGTTGAGACTGTCTTCCAAGAAAGCTTGAGTTCATTGTCACATAGTTTTTGTCTTCATATAGAAACAGTGTTATTCTTCATAATATTCCATGCTGAAACAATAAATATACCGTGTTTGTGAGTAGCAGACACGTTATCACACTTGAGCATCCTGATCAAAAATGGTGTGCTTCTCTTGTTTCCATTAACATGCTCAGTTTTCAATAAACAAAAGCTACATTTTACCCATTACTTTTACTGAAAAATTTAGAGCAAAATTCACCACATACTGAAATTTCTGTTGCAATTTGTGGACTTTGTAAACAGAATGTGTATTTTCAACCACACAACATCCATGGCATTCTTTCATAGCTTACGTTAAGGCCAGGTATGTTTTAATCTGTCACTTTTTTTATTTGTAATTTTTAGACATTTGTTTTTTCTGCTGATGCCTTTTTGTAGTCCTTTGTATATTATTGTTTATTTACATAACTTTAAGTATTTTCTTTTCTAAAAATGACTATTCCTCATATGATTCACATAACTTAGCATATTTGGAATATAAGTCCAAAATGAGATGTTGATGGCTAAACTTTATTCTATTTAATTATGTGTCTTGCAATCAAGCTAGTATGTTATATTGCTCTAGTTACCACATCATTACTACAGGTTACACACTGAAATAAGTACGTGGCTTACCCCTCAGGAAAGATATTCCTTCAGTGATCTTTGTTTCCAGTTCATTATCTGATCCACAGTCTACAATTTCACAACTTCATAGATAATTACATATAGAATTTTACCCAGTAAGATGACCTCTTATTCCTTGTTATTTTATTTCTTATTCTGAGCCAGGGCCTTACACAAGTTAGGCAAGCACTCACCAATGACCAATGATACAGCCTCAGGCCTTGTTGTTGCTTCATATAACTTTATTAAGGCCTATACGCTATCAAATATCAAAATACTCTTAAATGGTTTTTAAATTGATACTGTATTAGAGTTTTCATTTATAAATTTTAACATGCTCTACAAAGGCATTTTAAATAAAGACACATGGAACCCGAGTCTCTAAAAGGAACTGTAATTCAAAGGACAGGATTCATCACATTAACTATTCTGGCTGTTGTTCATAGCCTTCCTCTCTTTGTTATTCAATCTAAATGATTCTTGTAATATGATTTGAAAATGATTACTTCTGATGATAACTGACCAGTTAAGTCCACAATATATGCAGTCCACAATAATGTCCACAATAATAGCAGTATGGTAATGTATTGTTGTTTAATTTTATGTTTTATTTTAAATCAGTTGCTTCAACTTTCTCATAAATGACATTGTACCATCATAAGAAAATAATTTTCTTATTTTTTCTGTCACTTAAAAATGGGTACAATATGATGTCCTCCTCTCTGTTCCAGTTTCCTGGTAAGCGAAGACTTTCATGGGACATGCCCCTTGGCCTAGTATGCAGATATAAGTGAGTACATACCATTTGAGTCTTTCTGCTTCTGGGTTAACTCACTCATTATGATCATTTCTAGCTCAATCCATTTGTCCACAAATTTCGGCAATTCCTTGTTTTTAATAGCTGAGTAGTATTCCATAGTGTATATGTACCACAGTTTCTTTATCCATTCTTCTACTGAGGGACACTTAGGCTGTTTCTATGTTCTGGCTATTATGAATAGGGCTGCTATGAACATGGTTGAGCAAAGTTTCTTGTTGTGTGCTGGAATATCTTCTGGGTATATTCCAAGGAGTGGAATAGCTAGGTCTTGAGGAAGCCCTATTCCCAGTTTTCTGAGATAGCACCAGATAGATTTCCAAAGTGGATGTACTAGTTTGCATTTCCACCAGCAATGTAGGAGTGTTCTTCTCTCTCCACATCCTCTCCAGCATGTGGTGTCATTTGAATTTTTGATCTTAGCCATTCTGATGGGTGTAAGATGGAATCTCAGAGTTGTTTTGATTTGCATTTCCCTGATGACTTAGGAAGTTGAGCATTTCTTTAAGTGGTTCTTAGTCATTTGATATTTCTCTGTTGAGAACTCTGTTTAGTTCCAAGCCCCATTTCTCAATTGGGTTATTTGGTTTGGTGGCGTTTAATTTCTGGGACAGAGGGGAAGACATCCTATTAGTACTCTAGATGAGAGAAGCATGGGAGAATAGCAAAGTAGAAGGATCCAGAAGGTCCTAGAAACCTACAGGAAGAACATTATGATAGGCAGATTTGGGCCCAGGGGTCCCGCTCAAACTATGGCACCAGCCAAGGACAATACAGGCAGTAAACTTCGAACCCCTACCCAGATCTAGCCAATGGACAGGACATTCTCCACAGTTGAGTGTAGAGTGGGGTATGACTTTCACATGTACTCTGGTGCCTCATATTTGACCATGTCCCCTGGAAGGGGAGACCTGGTGGCACTCAGAGGAAGGATAGCAGGCTACTAAGAGGAGACTTGATACCCTATGAGCATATGCAGTGGGAGGAGGCCCCCCTCAGTCACAGTCATAGTGGAGGGGAATAAGGGGAAAATGGGAGGGAGGGAAGAATGGAAAGATACAAAGGATGGGATAACCATTGAGATATAACAAGAATAATTTTAAAGAAAGAAGAAGAAATGGGTTCAAATGAATGCTCATAAAGATACTTTCTAATATCAAGCTTGATTTTCCATACCTATTGCAGAGAGAGAGAGAGAGAGAGAGAGAGAGAGAGAGAGAGAGAGAGAGAGAGAGAGAGAGACTTTGATGACTCCAACTAAAAAATAATTAATGAATCATTTTTGGGAACAGGTCCATTGGTTACTGGATGAATCATCAAAATCACCTAAATGAAAATATAAGAATCCAACAACAACAAAACCAGTTGAATTTCTTATAATTCTTATGTCAGATGTAGAAGATTTAGGTTTCATTTTCCTTATCAATTTGTCATGCAATGAATATATTATGTAGGTTTACAACAGAAAGTAAAATAAAAGGTTTCTTGTGTCTCTTCCGTATATGATGACTAACTATATATCTTTTCAGTATTGTTCTAATAATTTCATTCAATGGTTGCTAATGCATGAGTAAAAACAACCTGTTCAATTGGCTCCTCTTTAATCATATTTAGACTTCTCAGAACCACAGAGATTTTTCTCCATCTGTGTCTTCTTATATAGAAGAGATAATAAAAGCTCAAGTAAATAGAGGTAGTAGGACAAATGATTATAAGATCACAGAAATTTTAGTGTCTGAAAATAGCTGAACATTGGGCTTCAGAATATTAAGACATAAATCTCTAGGGATGCAATTCTTCAATGTGGCCTTCACTCTGTTTCCTCTTTCTGTCTTCTAAGGAGGGACTTCTGCACATACATACCTGGTTTTATCCCTCTTCTTAAGTTTGCTTAAAGTTCTTCATAAATATGTGAGTATGTTTGCTAGAAACGGAAACTTCAACCTTAAGGTTATAGACCTCTGAATGTCCACCATCTGCAATTTTCTTCTGTGACTTTTGGTTAGAGCCTCAATCTTTGTTTGTCTGTCTAGGGCAGTGCACGGCTGACCCACCCTCACACAAGTAGGTAGCCTGGTGTGACTGAGCTGAGAAGGGCTATATGTTAGAATAGGCAAGGACAGTGGATGGGAGGGTCATCATTGAGTAACCGGAAACAGAGATAGTGGAATGTATAAATAGATGCAGCACATTCAACAATGTACTATAACACCGAAGATGAGATTGTTATGATAAAATAAGATAATAAAATTAAGCTTTATTTTGAAATCTCAGGAATGGAGTGGTTGTAAGATCTAAGTGATCTTTGATGTTAGCCATTCTGATGTGTGTAAGATGGAATCTCAGAGCCTTTTTGTTTTGCATTTCCCTGATGACTAAGGATGTTGATCATTTCAGCCATTCGCTATTGCTCTGTTGAGAATTCTCTGTTTAGCTCTGAACTCCGTTTATTAATTGGGTTATTTCATTTGGTGTTTAATTTCTTGAGTTCTTTATATATTTTGGATATTAGCCCTTTGTGGGATGTAGGGTTGGTGAAGATCTTTTCCCAGTCTGTAGGCTGTCATTTGTCCTGTATGGCAAGAATGTCCTTTGACTTACAGAAGCATTTCAGTTTCATGAGGTCCCGTTTATTAATTGTTGACCTTAGAGCCTGAGCTATTGGGGTTCTCTTTAGTAAGTTGTCTCCTGTGCCAATGAGTTGAAGGCTCTTTCCCACTTTTCTTTTAACAGATTTAGTGCCTTTGGTTTTATGTTGAGGTCTTTAATCCACTTGGACTTGAGTTTTGTCATGGTGATAAATATGGATCTACTTTAATTTTTCTACATGTAGACATCCAATTAGACCAGCACCATTTGTTTAGGATGCTACCTTTTTTCCATTGTATGGATTTGGCTTCTTTGTCAAATTTAGGTAAGAGAATTTATTTCTGGATCTTCAGTACAATTCCATTGCTGGGAATTATGTGGAGAAAGGGGAACACTCCTCAATTGCTGGTGGGAGTGCAAACTTGTACAATCACTTTGGAAATCAATCTGGTGCTTTCTCTGAAAAATGGGAATAGGGCTACCTCAAGACCCAGCTATTCCACTCCTTGGCATATGCCCAAAGGATGCTTCACCACACAAGAAGAACAAACACTTGCTCAACTATGTTCATAGAAGCCTTACTCCTAATAGATAGAATCTGCAAACAATCTAGATGTCTCTCAATCAAAGAATGGATAAAGAAACTGTGGTACATTTACACATATTCTCTGAAAGTGACACAATTTTATTCTCCATTGTTAAATAAAATTTAATTGCCTATTTGTGCTATATTTTCTTCATTCACGCACATATTTATGGACACCTAGGACTACACCATGACTTTTATGCTCTGAATTTTGCCACAGAAAATAATGATAAGCAGTTCTCTATAGTGCAAGTGTGATTCCTTTGGGAAACACCAGGATTTATATAATTTTATGATATACTTGATTTACTTTAAAATTTTTAAATCTGCATTGATTTTGGAGTTTGATAATTTTACACTCATGAAATGTATATTTGGTTGTGATTACCATATTTCTCTAGCCTCTCCCTCACTCTTAGTACCTTCTCTTTCCCCACAACCTCCAAACGATCACTCTGCACATCTATGATGTTTTGTGTGGAGATCCATTGGATTTAATTAGGAATATTTGTATGACCTGGGTTTGGCATTATTTTGATGATTCTCAAACTAATTTTCACACTGGCTGGCCTAATTTGCATTCTCATCCACGTGGTATAAATGTTCCTTTTCTTCTCATCCTTGCCAATAACTTATAAATGATAATCATTCTGACTGAAGTGAAATGAACTGTCAATATAGTTTTGTTTTCATTTCCCTGATGCGTAGACATATTGAACACCTTTTCATATACTTATTGGCTATCTATACTCCTTCTTTTGAGAACTGTCTACTATACTGATTTTTTCCATTGATTAGATTGTTTGTTCTGTGGGTTTGTAGTAATTTGAATTCTTTATATTTTCTGAATAGTATCATCCTGTCAGATGAATAAATGGGAAATATTTTCTCTGTCACTCTGGTAATTGTTTCTTTTGCTGGAGTCCATAGTAGTTAGATATAATATAATATAATATAATATAATATAATATAATATAATATAATATAATATAATATAACATAACATAACATAATATAATAATAATATAACCACAGGCCACAGAGGTGCAGATTCAGTGGAAATAGGCAAAGACACACTGAGACTATCCTAAAGGTTTCCCTAGCAGTTTCATGTTAATAAACATGCTAATCACAGCTGATACCTCACACCTCACAGTGACTGAGGTGTCTTTGTATCCACTCAATACCAAATACAGGATAAGTGTTTAGAGCGAAAGATTCTGACGTTGCTTATTAGATCAGAGCCACTGTGACTCTCATGCTTAACCCTTGCCTCCACCTCCACTTCAATCCAAACCCCACTGTGAAGTCTCAGGACCTGCAAAACCTTCTTTCTTTTTTTTCTGGTCCACTGTAAAGTAGAACAGAAGTCACCATGAGGTCAGACAATGCACAACATTCAAATACACCCCAAAACATCTTTTCTGGAGGTTATGACGCCATATCTGAAGAGGACATATATGTCCTGCCCTCCTTCCCCAGCTAAGCATGAATCACCTCAGGTGCTTCATGGGTGAGCGTCATGCAGAATCTAACAAAGCCAAGAGCAGCTAAGCAAGCATAGAGCCAATTTCTCTCTCAACATGGGTATACCAGGAAATCTCAACTGATTCATCAGGACAATATTTCCCATGCAGAAACAAGAGTAACTTGAAAAACTTCTATTTTTAAAGAAAAAAGAAATTGTATATTTTTTTTCAGAAAATAATGATGATGGAAAATATCCTACTACATGTTCTCCCTTATAGCTTTTAGATCCATATGCTTAACTTGAAATTCTGGTTGAGCACAAGATACTTGAAAGTGGTCACAAAGGTGAAAACAGAATCTTGGAGAGTAGGAATATTATAACAGAGTAATATTGATGGAAAATCATTGCACTGCAAAGGGTTAAGAGGGAAGAAGCTGGGGTTGGGGGAAAAATCGAAGGAAGGGTTAATTAATGACATAAATGTTAACCAAAACTTAGGAGATGTGAAAAAGCTGTATAAAACCTACAATTGCTAAAGCCAAAAAATCAAGAATATTAATGGAGGTACATTCATAGACAGATAATTCCCTTCCAGACGTCAAAAGTTATTAAGTAGGACTCCCAGTACCAAATGTGTACTGCCTCACAATGAGGTTTTAATCAAGGAGGAACCAGACACACCAAAAGCAAAAGAGCTTGGCCATAGCTCCTGGTTGGCCTCTTGAACTGGATAATTATTCTGTTTTGCTGAAGACACTTCGAAAAGAGAAATTCAAAGCTCAAGCTGTGTCTGAGATGGATGTTTGTTTTTTTGATGTCTAGTTTACTTAGTGACAGAAGTATTATGTGATAAACTGTAGGAGGAAATTTATCAATAATCTCACCCAACCATAGGCCCCATATATTATACACTTCTGACACTAGCCAAGATGTTCTAACTGGTGCAATATTTGCATGACTGTTAATGGAAGTAACCAGTGCTTTGATTTTAAGTTTAGGCATGCTCAACCAAAGGGAGTTGATAATTGTTGCTATAAACCTAGTCAAAAGCTCAGGGCTAGAGACGTCACAGACTTAGAAGTAACTTACTACAGTTGCTTTTGGAAAAGGACAGGTTGTCAAACTCCCTTCTAAATTGTGTTTTACCCATAGATTACTATTGTTCTGTCTTGGTCAGATAGTCTTTTCTTTAGTAGTGGTTAATGCAAAGAGCCATGTACAAAGACCATGGCTGGTCAATGTGCTGAGAATAAACGACTGTTGAGCCCTCAGTCTTACACTAGACATTTATATCATCCCTCTAAAACTCAAAGAACATTGGGAAGTGGGAGATGGAGTGACTGTGATTCATAGAGGAATAAGAAGAGGATAGTAAAATGCTGTCTCCTGACAAGATTCCTGAAATCATAGCAAATCTGGTTATTTCCACAAGGCCTATACAAGATTAGAGCCTTCTACATGCTGTCATAAAAGGAACAGGGACAAGGAGAGCCCACCTTACCCTGAGTGCCACTGGTAGGTAATGACCCCTCAATGAGAGGAGGAAAGTAAGTTTCTCCAATGATACAGCCACTGATTTTGCTCTTGCTCTAGTAAATTATGCCTCACCAATGCTTATGAAGGGAACTGAACTAAACTCAGTATGGCCCTGAGAAGTAGGTAGATAGGTAAACAGGTAGATAGATGACAGATATATATATATATATATATATAGATAGATAGATAGATAGATAGATGATAGGTAGATAGATATATAGATACATAGATAGATAACATGAAATGGACAATTTTTCAGATAGAAGGGGTTTAGTAGAAGTAGGTGAAATAATGAGGGAGTATATATGATGAACAATTAAAATAAATATACATGCATAAAATGGCTAAAAGATTAATAACAAAGAATTTCATGTTGCAAGAGATTCTTTTTTTTTTTCTTCCCTAGTGTTTTTTGTTTTTCTTTAGGGTGGGAGGCAGGAGGGAAATACAGGGTGAGAGAAAGGACTGAAAACAGGTGACCTAATTTTTCTTCTCAAACAGGAAGTACCTCCATCCGAGAGCAGGTTCGCTTAAAGGGCACATTTGAGTTTGTAACAGCATCCTGTAAAATTCTGAAGGAGAAATGTTTGTTTCTTTTGACACGTACGCCCACCAAGCATTAGGTAAGGTGGGTCTGGGCTCATTTCTAACGAGGATGGGTAGAGGTGACTGTGTGTGGCTTTTTCTGACTGAGACTTATCAGGGTAGAGCTTGGCGGTGGGGCAGAGGACTCAATCCCTGGGACCAGACACTCCAGGGAGTAGAACAGCAGATGAGGGACACATGCCGATCTGCGCCAGGGACTCCTAAGTGGGCAGTGCTTTTGAGGGGGGAGGGCAAGAGAAGAGATAGGACAACAACAGGTGGATAAAGGGTGGAGCACAGAGGCTTTATAAGGAAGTGGAGCAGAGTGCTGCAGACGCCATGACACTTCCCACTAAGACTGCCCTGTCCAGGTAACCCTGGAGACAGTGTAGCACTACCTGCTGGGGGAAGCACACTTCTGCTCCCTTCTAACAACCAACACAAAAGATGTGTGTGCCAAATCACAAGGAAACCAATACATTGAAATCCTATATAACAGGTTTATATATATAGAATATGTGTATTTGAAGCCCTCTACAGACCGAGTCTGTGTTACTAATTCTTTGTTCGCTGTGTTCCCCGTCTTGGACTAAGCGTGACTGTCAGCCCTCCCTCTGAGGCTGGCACCCCAGCTCCTCGGAGGAAAGCCAGGAGCCAGGGCTGGGGGTCCCACTCAGTGCACTTACCTTTGGGCCCTGGAGAATCAGAAACTCCAACATTTTGGAATACTTAAGGGCACATCCTGAGAACAAAAATAAAAATTGTTTATGAGCAAAAAATAAAAATAAAATAAAATAAAAAATAAAAAATAATCTTTTTTTAGGTATGTTTTAATTAATTTATTCTTGTTACATCTCAATGGTTATCCCATCCCTTGTATCCTCCCATTCTTCCCTCCCTCCCATTTTAGAACATTTTGGGTTAATATATTGAATGGTTGTTGTATCATACTTTTGTTATTCCAACCCAAATACAGCAGGGAAGACTGTTTCAGCCTCCGTCAGTCAGTTGGCTGACTTATAATTTACATTCCTTGAAACTACTACAACTGTGTTAAATAATATTTTTGGAATATATAATTTCATTTTATTATATGCTCACAAAGTTTACCTTAAGATCAGTTTTTAATTATTTTCTGTTCTTTCTAAAAATAAAGACAACAAACTGCCTTCTAAGTTGTTTATTACAAAGGGGGAAAATGATATAATTATATTAGAATCCCAAACATACTCTTCAAGGTTTTTAAGAAAAAAAAAATATACTAGATTAGCTCAGAGCTGACAAATGTACTGAAATATAGGAAGGGTTGAGATTACTCAGCTGGTTGTTCTGTTATTTTCCATTGTAAGTAATCTTCAAAATACGAAGGGTGAAAAGTGTTTCTTATTATACAGCTGGGAGTCTGATGTTTCTTCACAACTGTAGAAAAGTTTTGGAAAAAATTCAGAACAAATTTAGCCGATTTAAATAGTCTTATTTGGTACCAGTTTAGGCAAGAACCAGGCAGCAAATCACTTGTGACTTAATTATCAGGTCATATTAAAATTTGGCAATTTAGCTGCAATTAGGGCTATAATAATTTATTTATGAAACGCCACTCTATACATTTACATTTGACAGTCCATTTCCTTTCAGCCTGGTACCTGTGTGTGCTCCATTAAATTATAAAGTGCGAGGTCATTAACCTGCAATTCCATTTGTGATCATGTTATTAAATTGCATCCTGTCCCCGTCCTGGTTGAGACCAAATTGTTAGATCATTTATCTGTAACTATTTAATTTCCCTCTGAACTTCCCAAAGCTCTTATTATTGCTAATTAAGCAGGTGTGACCTGTGTAAAAAGCATTTGGCATTCCTTGAACATCTGGCAGGGATCCAAAATTAGGTCAGGTCTCTTTAGTGCTCTAATTTTCCTCTTATTTGCTTTTGGTCATTAGTACTGTTGGCAGCCCAATGCATGTTTTCATGTTCAGGATCATTAGGGCTTGAGGGACTTTAACTAGAGTGCTTGGCTCATGCCCACATGCAGTGTGGCCAGACTGTGCCCATGAAGCTCTCCCTCTGCTGGAAGCCTAGAAGCCTCTCAGTGTTGAAGATTGTGGATTTTCAGCTTAGTGCTGAAAATTTGTTGAGGGAAGCCTTTTTCCCCCCCTCTATGATTAGACCTGGATGTACTTGCAATCCAGAGTAGCCATGTTTTCTGTGCATCTGGCCAGGGAATGAACACTTATTTGGGTGTTTGCTCTGGAGTGAGGAATGGAGAAAAGAGGAGAGTTTCCACTTGCATCACTCCCACTGGTGTGTTAGTTCGACTGGGTATGAAGTGTCTTAGCGGAAGAACAAGTCAGTTTGCTTATAATGCTGTAAGAGATAAACTACTATAAAGCAATCTTACTGGAAACAGGAGTACAGGAGGGAGAAATGCACTCCCTGAAAGTTTCACTGTTATGTAACTTGTATCTAAAGTCATGTCTGTAGAACTCCACCGTGCTTCCTGGCAAGATTCCGGCACACTCCAGAACACCATTGGCAGCTGGAGCCAGGCATTGTGTCTGAGGATTAAGTGTGCTTGATCTTCAGTCGTGCTGACTTCGTTTTTTGCTGATAGCATGATTAGGTGTGGAAGTTTTATGCATTGAAACAAGGACAGAGGAGCCTTAGGGAAAAGACAGTCAAATTTCAGGTATCAGAAATATGTGCCCAAAGCTGCATCATGCCCATAATTATGCCCTAAGGATGAGTGCATGAATGAATAAAAGAAGCCATCAAATAAATATACTATTGTTAAACTATGTTTTTATTCTTGTGTCATTTCTATTTCCACTGTGACAACTTTAACTTGATGGGCAGAGATTATGTCACCCTTAATCATTCCAGAATTTTCTCTCACCTAGTGTATGGTTCTTTATATACTTAGGATATCTTATACTGAAATTAAAAAGAGATTCTATAAATATTGCATATTATGTAGTACAGACTTTGGATGATTTTCTCTAGGGTTTTTGAAATATGGCTATTTTTCCATTTACTAATATCCTGACCTTATCACAATTTTCTCTCTCTGTCTCTCTGTGTCTCTGTGTCTGTCTCTGTCTCTTTCTGTCTCTCTGTCTCTCTGTCTCTCTCTGTCTCTCTCTTTCGCTCCTTGTCTCTTTCTCTCTCTCTCCTGATTATAAGCTTATATCTGTTTAGTTTTTGATCATACCTCTAAAATATAGGCATTTTTAGGTCTTATTATTAAGTGAAATGGTTAAAAAGTTATGCACAAATTAAAAATAATAAGCTTTTAATCTGAGTATTAAATATGGAGAAGGAATGTAGAAAGTTGTAGTGAATTTGATATTTACACATTTGGCTTAGGTAGTTCTAAGACTACATTGGTTATTTAAAGTGTTTTGGGTTTTCCTTAGTAGAACAACACAGGCTTAAAATGTCAACAATCTTTGACATTTTCCATTGTAAAATAGTAAATCTCTCTCTTTTTCTTTAGTCTAAGGTTTAATTCTTGTCCTCATTGCTGCTAACTCTAATGCCTTCTCCTAACAAATACCACACTATTATCACTTAGTGGTAACATCTGAGACGACTTTCAAGAACTACACTTGCTTAACTCGACTAACTGTTTGTAAACTCATCGATTACTCAATATTTTTCTTCTTCCTTCCTTAAACCCTGAGGGAAACATCATTTTAGAGAAGTTGAATATCAGGAAGGCACAGTGGCCACAGGAGGCAGGTGCAGCTACTATCTATGTTTTACAAAGGAGGAAATAAATTTAAAGATACGATGAACTCATTTGAAGAGATGATTATATTTTACCAAAGTAATTGTATGTCATTATGTTGAACTTCATATTCAAGGAGTCCTAGTCTCATATTCTTTATTTCTTTCAAAATTAGTACAATTTATCTTCATAATAATGAAAGCTCAATTTTGCACAAATGTAGTTGCAGTCTGGTTCTATGGTTTTTTTCTTTGTTTTTGATCCATTCTTCCTTAATGAACTTGTAATGAAACTTTCATTTGCTTCTTAGCTTTCATCTAGTCACGTGTTCTGATGTATATTTTTTTTTAGAATTGGCTAGTTAAATGGATCCCAGAAATTCCTGAGTGTGTGACCTTTATCCTCAGAGCAAGCTTCCAAGGGGTGTCCAGTTTTGCAAATGAAATAATAATAGTAATTAAAAAAAGATGATGTAGTACGTTGTGCCTTGTTGGCTGTCAGGTGATATAATTAAGGATGCCTTCAGGAGAACCTCTGGTAAGGAATCAGTCCAGTGACATACACAGCCTTCACAGGGGCTTTGCCACTGAATACTAAAAACATGATAGGCATGTATCAGAGCCCAGACAAGCACTGATGGAAACCCTGTACATGATTTGTATTCCTGTCTATGGCTGTACCATCATGGATGTGCCTGACTTCAGGTGGTTTGTATTGTGTCTGGGACCTACTCATTGCTGTTCTACAGAGATACTCAAGTAAAGGTGATGAGCACTTTGAGCAAGTATAAACTCCCAGTTCTCTAATATACTCCACTTCTCGACACAGCCCCTTATCACTGCCACAGCATGTCAGGTCAAGGAACAGAAAGATGCTTCATACCTATTTAGAAATACATCCTCACAGCCACACTTTCAGTCTATGGGTTATGAGTTCAAGGATGAGGCTGAACATGCAATTTCGATCTGTGACAGTAGCATTCAAAATATCCCCAGGACCTAATGTGAATGTCATGATTAAAAATTTGTGCTTACAAGAAACAGATGCAATTGAAAGAAGAGCTTACACTAGATCCTGTGTTTCTAAGTCTGCCAGAGAATTTGTCTGATTCCCACTTAGTAAGCTAGTAAATAAATAATAAATAATAAATAAGAGCATATTAGTAACTCTAAGAGCCATCAAACGTTTTGCTGGTGGAAGAGAGGGCTGGTTCCTCATCTTCCCGCAGGAAATTGCATCTGGGGAGAGAGATGATACTCAGTTTGGGGGCTTTTCTCATAAATCTTTGTTATGAGAGAAAAGAGGGCGAATTCTCTGTAAAGCACGGGCACTGCAGACACAGGCATGTATAACCCACAACTTAGGCAGCATGTGGCCTAGGATATGTATGAATAATGCCCAATGCAAATCTCAAACACGTGTAAAATATTAGCTGATATTTTGTTCTTTTATTATTTACAACTAAAATACAGTTCCTTAATTACCCTCTTCCTTTTCTCCCTCCAATCATGTTCCCTCTCCTGTGCTCTCTCTTAAAGTCATGCCTTTTTCCCTTTAATTGGGGTGTGTGTGTGTGTGTGTGTGTGTGTGTGTGTGTGTGTGTGTGTGTG
>OU015757.1:69512316-69529933 GCA_907169655.1 Acomys percivali | reverse complement strand
AAAAATGCTGAGCTTTTAGGAAGTGGTTTCAAATATTGCAAATAAATACAAAACGAAGGAATGAAGGAATACAAAAAATTAATGCAGTGAGTGAGAGAAGATACCCAGTAAACCATTGTTTCAGAAGTGTGCTTTGCTGTGTTGTGAAACTTAATGTAATTATGTAATTTTATTAACTATAAAAATAGAAACTAATTGGGTTCTTGATATCAAATGGATAAAGTTATACAAGTGAGGAAATGAAACACATATCTACTTTTAACTTAATATTGGCCATTATTGCTTTAATTTGGCAGACAATCTTACTGATAATAAATGGCTGAAATGAATTGTGTTTGCTCCAATTTATTAGTCATAAGGTCCCGTGCTTTAGGGTGTTTGTGCTGATGCTGGCTTGTTCTCAGATGAACAGGGTTCTTCTGAGTAGAGAAAGTTTAGAAGGCACTGAAAATCGTTTAATACTGTGCTACAATCCTTGCCCCTTTCAGTCCCTTCATTTTGAGAGGTAGGCACTTACTGCAAGAAAATGGGTTGCTACAGAGTTTTTTTCTGAGAGACACAATATTGACATTCTTTATTGCAGTATGTTATTAAAGTTATTTTGCTATTATTGCTTTTAATCTCCTACTGTGATGACTTTAGAAATTCAATTTTGTCATGGGTATCTGCTCACAGGAAATAGAGAAGAGATTTCAAAATTCTCATAAAGTCTTAGAACCTAGTGCTGTGGATTAGCAGGAGATAGTACATTATAGGTCCTTTTATGTGGCCAAATAATATTCTATCAAGAGCTTATATTATTGATTTTTAGTAAATGATAAGCCTCTGATATATATATATATATATATATATATATATATATATACTTTGCATTGTTATAAACAATGCTCAATGAATATTGCTAGACATTTTTTCCTGTACACAGATATTTTGACTTGTCTTGAGTTTATCTATCTGCATGTAGATTTCTGGGTTATTAACTACCTCTAGTAAAAATATGAGTAATTGCTAAAGTATGTTCTGTAGTGGGTACATTATTTTATAACTCTACAAATAACGTGCATTTTCTAGTGTTTTTTAAAATATTTATTGCCATTGTTTTAAATTCTTATTTGTGTGTGTGTTATATTTGTGTGTAATATATGCCAATGTAATATGTGTGTGTGTGTGTGTGTGTGTGTGTGCATAGAAGTGCCCTTGCATGTGTGCATAGGCCAGAGTAGGCAACTCCATGCCCTGATTTATTACTTTGCACTTTATTCTTGTGAGGTAAGGCTTTTCACTATTTCCAAGGATAAGATAGTGGCTAGCAAGCACCAGGAGGCCTCCACATGCTTCTGGCACTAGGGTTACATGCCTGCGTTTAGGGCGTGTCCCAGGGATTCAGCTCAGGTCTTTGTGTTCCCTACCCAATGCATCATCTCTTTATGCTCTCACCAACAGTTCACCTTGTTTTCTCTATTATAGCATTCTATGGGGTGCACTATAATATTTCCCATCTTCCAGTAACAAGTATTAGTGTAAACCTTTAATATTCTTTATTTCTATAATTTCCCTGACATAAGTAATTCTCTTCTTAAGGAAATTGCATTCTAATTCTCTTCTTTGGAGTTATGGTAAGTCTTAATTTGCATAAACTTAATACCATACTGAATATATGCTGTGGGCAAATATATTTCATTAAACCATCAGAGTCATCCTGTCTCTGCTGTCAGAAAAAAAAATAATATTACAGTACTGGTGTATTCTCCAAAGAGCTACTGAATAATCTATGTAGATTTGAAACTTTATTTTTAAAACGTCAGTGTCCCCAGATCCTTTGTCTTTCTTTTTTTTCAGGGATATTGAATTATATTTCACACGTGTATTCTTAAATGTCCTATTAGAATGGGAATTGTTTTTCCAGAAGCCTTAGTAATGACAGAAATATACAAGTTCATTCAAGCACTCAGGACCTATAGGGTGAGGCTAGTGAGAAATACAGTTTTAATACAACACCCACAATTTCACTGATGAGATATTGCCACATAAGCCCTAGTTACTTGATGAAGGAGGATACCTGTGGGGAGGTGCTGAAAAAAAAAGGGAAAGGAAAAGAGAGAGACAGTATGATGTTTTATTGATAGACTAGTGGTTTGAAAACTGCATCACCAAGATGAAAGCAAAGCTCATGAATTCAGTAGGCAGAGAATTACCATTCTTCACTTTATCAATGATGTCAGGTTATTTTTATTCCTGCAGGCTGGACACAAGATAACAGTCTTGGAAAAATACTTTCTCATTGTGTTCTTTCATTCTATAAATGTTTAAAAAGCAGTATGCGCAGGGCCATTTAGCAAAATGCTTCCATGGGGTTCATAGTTTGTAATTTTAAAAAAGAACAACCAAAGGCTGCTGTATCTCCTAAATTATGCAACAGTGGGCTTTGAGAAAGATGGAGAAAAACAGAGGCAAATCCTATATTCCCAGCAGGCAAAATATTGTTTGACATTTTTAATCATAAGGAAGCATACAGCCGAGTGGGACTAAACTAAAGCGCATTTGCATGTCAAATGCATGTTCCACTTAATTATCTGAAGTTTCTTTGTTAGCCTTTCTGATATTTATGAAATAATTAAAGTTTACAAAGAACAAATTAAATCTCCTAACTGACAAGGGTTCTTCCTTAAGAGTAACAACACAGATACAATTAAGACTAATAATATCATTTATGCTTCTTATTTGGTTTACTTGCGTTGCCTGTTCTACTCTTTGAGGGACAGAAGAGGGGTTTGGGCTGTGACTTATGATGAAAATGAACTACACAGTTTCAGATTTAGAAGTGAGATAACAGGCTATAAGTTTGATAAATGCTAATTTTAAATTTTTTTTAAAATGAAAGAGTCCATCATAATTTTTTTTTTACAAATTCACCTTTTATTTGTCACTGGTTTTTGTCACTCAGTAAGTTGAAAAGATACTTTAGCATTGTGTAAAGTGTTAATTGTAAATTAATAATTAATTTTTTTCTCTAGACTATTCCATTTAAAAAATTAATAGTATTCAAATTTCGAATTTGAGATAAAGCCTTAAGAAGTCTAGGCAGTCCTTAAAATATTATTATAACTTATCAAGAATCCATCAGGACTCGTAGTGAAACTGCTAAGTTGGAGCAGGCATGGTATGACGTGCCTACAGTAACAGCACTTCGGATGATGAGATAGGAAATCTGGTGTGAGTTTAAGATCATCCTGAGTACTATAGCTTTAGATACAATTCAGGTACTTGTAACAGTGTGCAGAAAAGAAAATTCTTATGAACTTACACATCAGACACACAGATTTTCCAATATTCAGCTACTACTGAACTAATCTTTTCATTGAATAGATAAATGAGATTCTTAAATGTCGTATGGAAAGCTGTAGTTTAGAACATGTGTTTGCATAGCCTGTTCTTTTGATCATTGTCCCTGGGTATATGAACTTTCCTGCCCCAGGGAAAATACAGTGTACCATCCTTGGTTCTGAGGACTAAATGCCTGACATTTTCTAGGAACGTAAATATCACAAGGTCAAATCTAAGTGCACAAACTAATGAATGAAATTGAGCTGTATTCAGACTTAGGTTCCTGAGAGGAACAGTGTCTTTCAATATTGTGATTCCATGACAAAGGTCTATGATGTTGTATGTTCCCAGACACTGAATTCTACCTAAGAGAAACAGAGAAATCCATATAAGGGAAGCCAAATATCTTTATTTTGAGCCAAAGTTTGTTAGATTCAATTTCTGTTTCCAGGATCTTGTCCTCTACCCTTTCTCTCACTGACCACTAAGGCATTTGTCCAGTTCTATTTTCTCAAGTACAGCCCAAGTTCTTGATTTATGTCTCTTTGGCTATTCTACTTGGGAGACATTACATGTAGAGAGCAGGGACTAAATCTGACATGAACTCTGATGCCCCATAATTGAGGACCTCCCCTTGGTGGAGCCGTGGTGGCACACAAAAAAAGAGCAGGCAAGCTACCAAGATGAGTCTTGATAGCCTGTGACCTAAAATGGGGGAGGAGATCCCCCTCGATCATGGATTTAAGGGAGGGGAATAGGGTGGCGGTGAGAGGGAGGGAGGAACAGGTGGATCCAAGTGATGGGAGAACAATTGAGTTGTAATCTGAATAAATTAATTAATAAAAATAGTCACCACACCAGAAAAAAGAAAAAAAAAGAATAGAGGGAGGGACGGAGAGAGAGGGAGGGATATGTGGCGAATGCATAAATAGATGAATAAATAGATGGATTAAAAAAAAAGAGAGAGAGAGAGAGAGAACCCAGCTAACACTATTCCTTTGTAACAGCATGTCCAAGATTCCTCTTCAGTGTTGAGATTTCCTAGTGAGACAATTGAAAATCATAGCAGGAATGAGACACTGGTATCACCAGGGGCTATGGCCTTTGGGTTCTACCTGAATGGACATTGTGACTCAGTGAGGAAAAGGTCTTCCATGCTCATCCCTGCAATTGGTACCCTCTACTGCTACAGCTATTGTCAGAACTCAGGATTAAGACTTAAAAGATTAAAGAATTGCTCTTCTTAAGTGAAGCTAATATTCTGGGACCCAGCTCTTATGCTCACCCAGCATTGTGAGAACCTCAGATTTACAAATATAATTATTTTGTTTCCCCAGAGAGTTAAGACACCTCAATCTGTGGCATAGATGATATAGCAGCTTCCAGTCCTGGTTTTCTGAATTCCTGGGTCCTTGTTCTGGACCTGGGTTCATAGTCCCTGAGCCTGGGGTACTGGGGACTCTCAGCAATGAAACTTGACATACTCTGGAACTCAATGATCAAGGTGTGCAGTGTTGTTTCTTTCTCTTTCCTGCATCTCAGTTCTTCATACTCCTTTTTGCTGTATTTTAAATTCACTATTCTTTGGATATTCAGTTGCCTTTTGTTACTATGGCCCCTCTAATACCTCCTCTCAAGATCAAGGACTGCTGTTTGTTCTGCGATTAATGCTAACATCTGAGGCGGTTAGCGTCAGGTCATGTGGTGCTGCCTCTTTGGCGACTATCTATGCGCAGGCCCTGTGTATAGCATTTGTACCTTGACCTGCTAGCTATTCAGTGATGACTGTTCTTCAGTACCAAGCAAGCAGTCACTTTGCTGCTCTTCAGATTCATCCTTCTAGCCACTCCAAGGTCACTAATGCCTCTTTTTTTTTTTCTTCATATCATCAGTTGCAAAAACCCTACTAAAAATTGGTAAACCTTGACCCTGGAAAGAAACCTTTCACTGGGCCTGAGGATGAAACATGAAGCAACTCACACCCAGCTCCCCTAGTGTCCCATAAATCCTTCTTTGTTTGACAGGGAAGTGGTGCTGTACCATTTCTTGGAATGTGCAATTGAAGAGTTTTTTTTTTTTTTATCTTGTACAGAATTTTATTTTTTTGTTTGTTTTTTTAAATATCTTTTTTATTAATTCATTCATATTACATTTCAGTTGTTATCCCATCCCTTGTATCCTCTCATTCCTCCCTCCTGCTTACCCCTATTCCCCTTCCCTATGTCTGTGACTGAAGGGGGACTTCCTCCCCCTGTATATGCTCATAGGGTATCCAGTCTCTTCTTGGTAGCCTGCTGTCCTTCCTCTGAGGGCCACTAGGTCTCCCCATCAAGGGGGCATAGTCAAATATGGGGCACCCGAGTTCATGTGAAAACCAGTCCCCACTCCCCACTCTGCAGTCACTGTAGAGACTGTCCTGTCCATTGCCATTCCACTCCTTGGAATACACCCAGAAGATGCTCCAGCACACAACAAAGACATATGCTCAACCATGTTCACAGTAGCCTTATTCATAATAGCCAGAACATGGAAATAGTCTAAGTGTCCCTCAGCAGAAGAATGGATGAAGAAACTGTGGTACATTTACACTATGGAATACTACTCAGCTATAAAAAAACAAGGAATTCCTGAAATTTGTGGACAAATGGATTGAACTAGAAATGATCATAATGAATGAATTAACTCAGGAGCAGAAAGACTCAAATGGTATATACTCACTTATATCAGCATACTAGCCCAAGGGGCACATCCCATGTGTCTTCACTTATCATGAAAGTGGGATAGAGAGGAGGACATCCTATTGGGACTCTCGATGAGAGAGGTATGGGAGAATGGGGAAATAAATGCATCCAGAGGGTCTTAGAAACCTACAAGAAGAACATAGTGATGGGCAGATTTGGGCCCAGGGGTCCTGCTCAAACTATGGCACCAGCCAAGGACAATACGTGCAGTAAACTTTGAACCCCGAACCAGATCTAAGCAATTGAAGAGTTTTGCTGATAAAAACCCCAGCAGCAGTCACTGCAGCCAGCCCTTTCTACAAGCCACTGGGAAGGAGACCCACTCCAACCTGAATGGAATAGAATGGTGCATCTGGCTTGAAATGGCTCTGTCTGGGGCAAAACAAACACTCAAGTGGCTTTTCCAAGTCATCCTTCCAAAATGCCTGCTTGCTTGGGTAAGGCTGGTACAACACATTGCTTCACTTAACATGGAATGTCTACATGGTCCGTTCCTGTGATAGTAATCTTCATTTCTTTTCGTTAATCTTCCATGCTTCTAAGCACCATAGAAACACACCTTGAGATGTACTTATGAAGATGTTGCTAGATTAGTTTAACTGAGCAAAGAAAGTCCACACTGAGTGTGAGCAGCACTGATACATGAGATGGTATCCAGATGTAGTGAACTGGGAAAAGTTAACCAAGCTCTGGTCCTTATCACTCTTGTTTTTGTGACTGAAGATACAATGAGACCGTCTGCCCCATTCCTGCCACCATAAATTCCTCATCATGATAAGCTATCCCCTCACCTGTAGGAAAAATAAGTCCTTCCCTCCCAAAGTTTCTTTTGTCAGGTTGTTTGTCCCAGAAACAAGAAAATGATTAATTATTAACATAAGTAATTGATTTAAATTAATTATATTATTTACTTTTTCAAAGTTGTCATCAAATACCCTTCAAACAAGTCAAGGGAAGAAGGCTGTATTTCTGCTTACAGTTTTAAGGGACATCCTCATACTGAGGGGAGCCCTGGTGGTGGGATTGGCTCTCAGCTTCTCTGAGTAGGTCCAGAAGTATTGAGAGGCCTTGTTGGGTAGCATGGTGGACTACAGCATTTAAGGCTTGCTCCTCCCAATGGTCCCAGACTTGCTCCCCAGTCACACACTTCCTCTAGCTAAGGCCTTTCTCATAAATGTTGCAGAATGTCCCAAAGTAGTGCTACTATCTCAGGACCAAGTGAGGATACACTGTGCCTGTGGGGACCATTTCACATCCAAGCCACAGCAACACTCCATGAAGAGTTATGGGCTAATAGGTTGATGGCACTAAAAGGTGATGTCTTCTCTGACAATTGGATGATAACATTCAGATGATAAAGTAACTCAACAGAGGTATAATTACACATTTAGATAAAATATAGCCTTCAATGCAATTTCAATTGTTTTTAGTGCCAATTACTATGAGGAAGCAAAACATTTTGACATTATTGTGTCAATCTTTTCTTGGCAAAAGGTTATTCTCTTTATTAGTTTTAAAAATGTTTCTGTAGTAATATATATTATATGCCATAGCCACTATTATTTCCCATTTTGATTGCCAGCTGAAAAATACTATAATTATTTTCTTTGTAATTTTTATTTTCATAAAATTGTTCTATATTTTAAATAAATAATATTTCTGAATTGGAATAAAATTAATGTCTGTTGTAGCTCAACCCAAAACTATTTTTATAAAATATTCTATTAAATTAAATGCTAAGTGACTTTTCAAATGTTAAAAAATATTAATAATACTGTTAGAAATAAAATAAAATAAAATAAATACTGTTAAAAAGAATTGCTTCTAAAGTTTGGAATGCTAAGAAGAATAAATGTAGCTCATATATTAAGACCTAACCTAATCTGAATCTATGTGCATAATGTAATTAACCAAAATAAAGCAGTATATAAAAATGCAAAGTATAAATTTTAAAACAGAAAATGCCTTAACTCTTTGATTTTGTACATACACCTATGTATAAATGTGAAGCAAAATGTATAAATTTTTTATTTTGAGTTGAAGTCATGAAGCATTTCTATATTCTGCTAAGTTAAAAATGATAAGAAGAAACACTTCATTTTTAGTGACTGACAGTTCTGTGTAGCATAAGCCAAAATAAAAAGTCTGTCTCTCTTGATTCAGACATTTATTAATATGTCAGTATGTGCATTGATTTTGTGCCATCCAGAAATACAGTGACAAACAATACCAATGCATTCGCTACCTTCAGAGACTGTATTCTAGTTAGAGGTAGAGCCATGTCTGGGAAAATAAAAACATACAAAACATAATGGATTATTAAAGAAATCTGTAATAGTGGAATATATTTCAGAGAAAGTAAAACTGTGACCACATGGTATAGGATTGAAATGTAGGCAATTTTGAACCAAATGGTTAGAGAAGAGGCTGCAGCTAATCTCATTAAGGATTTCTCATTACCCTAATGTTATCAATGTTCATAAAAAATGAAGAATAATGACGGGATAAAACCTAAGGCTTATTATAATTTCCATTGTATTGACTGCTTAAACATACAGGAAAACTAAAATTCTGAGACTGTAGAATGAGCTCAACAGTTAAGATCATTTGTTGCCCACACATGAAAGCTGGAATTCAAATCCCAGTATACAAGTAACAAAGCAAAATGTATGGGATTTTTTTTAAATGATGAGTAGAATTTATGAAGTGTCTCTACATCCCATTAAGGTAAAATGCTAAGTAGGAGCATTCACTTTTAGTGATTGGCAGCTCTGCATATGATAAGCCAAAACGAAAAATGTATATGGCTTGATCCCAAATGTATATGGCAAGCCAACACCAAGTGTCATGGAGACAGGACAATTTCTGGACTTACTTCCTGCCAGCTGGCTGGGAAACATGAGCTTTGGATCCAGTAGGAAGCCTTGTTCATGCTAGGTAAGGTAAGGACGTGTCTTAGTTCCACAACAGTAGCTCTCTTTTGGTGTCACTTCTATCTTAGTTGTGTATTTATTGCTGTGAGAGAACATCATGGTGAAGGATGCTAATAAAAGGAGTTGTTTAATTGAGCTTGTGGTTTCAGACAGCTGGAGTCCATGGTGGCAGAGCAAAGGCTTGGCAGCAGGAACTACGAAGAGCTCGCATCTCGATCCCCACGTAGCTTGTAGTGTGGAAAGAGACAAACTAGGAATGGCATGAGTCATTTGAAACCTCAAAGCCTGCCCTCACAGATGCACCTCTCCCAACAATGTCACACCTTCTAATCGTTAAACAGTTCCACCAACTAGGAACAAAGTATTCAAGCATATGAACCCATGGGGACCAATACCCATGCAAACCACCACAAAGCTGTAAAGGGGGATACCAGACTCTCTCTAGCCTCTGTGTGGCCTATGTGTATCTAACACACATGTGTGTATACACCCACTCACACACACATATATAAATACACCCCCAACACACTTCAACAATTTAGTTATGTGCCCGGTTAAAACATCTCAGTGGGAGAAGAGTGATTCATGATGTGGTATAGCTGTGTTACTAAGAGGGAAAGGGTTGGAAAATTTAATGCTACTCAGTATATTGAATAAAGAAAAGGAAGACCCCTGCATATGAAAGACTTAAAAAGTGAAAAGCACTAAGTGCTTATTCCATATCATTTGGATTCTGATGGTCTGGAGGCAGTGAAGGCACAGTAAGTGGAGTTGCCGGCGACAGGGAGAAGAGTTGATTGAGAACAGCAGGTCGCGCTTGCTTTCTAGTGCTCCACTGTTTAGATGCCCCTGAGAGCTGCTCTCCATACTGCTCCTCTGCGTCTCCTCTTTGTACTGTACACCTCTACTGTATGAATGATATCGTGGGGAATTTAGAGAGAGACAGGAAAAACACGGAAAGCAGATGGATCAGGTACAAGCCTTAGGGAAAAGATGAGAGAGACTTATAAATAAAAATGAGAAAACTATTCAGACACAGAGAAATTTAGACAAGAAGCTGCAGTGTCACCACATAGTGACACTGAAGAGATCTAATGTCTGTTATTAAAAACAACACTGTTGTGGATGTACTCAAGGACCAAACAGCTTCAGCAGATAAAACAAAAAAATCATGAGAGACGAGAAAACAGGAATTTTTGCAAATTGTTGTAAATGATCAGAGGCCAAAGCTACATATACAAATAAATGGTATTGAAATGGAAGGTTTAGTAGACATGGAAGCAGACATAACAATCATTTCGCCAAAATCTTGGCATAGAGATTGGCCTCTTCAAGAGGTACATATTCAGCTTCTAGGGATTGAAACTTTATTTCAGGTAAAACATAATGCAAGATGGGTCGAGTATATAGGGCCCGAAGGACAAACAGGAAAATTAAAGCCATATTTGGATGGTATAGCCATGAATTTATGGTGACATGATTTCTTGCAGCAATGCTAAACATAGATTCACTATTCCTCTAATCTAAGAAACAAGTTATAAAATAAAGAATTCTTCTAAGAAAAATATTAAAATGTATCATTAAGAACAGTCACAGATCGTTCAGGTTATACATAAGCAGGGCAAAACAGCTGCTGGTCTTTTAAAGGTACCAACCACATTACTTTAAAATGTTTAACTAGGCATAAATAATCATGATTAATAATAATAATAATAATAATAATAATAATAATAATAATAATTTAAAATGATAATTTACCAAAGTCAGATGTGCCTTACTGGCATGAAAGTGAGAAATGGGTTTTCTTAAACCATGTGTCTTAATTCCACATTAGAATATTAATCTGTAAATTGCCATATAGCCCACACCTTCTTGGATATCACCTTTTGAGTTTTCCTCTTAAATAAAATGGTTATTTTTGTATTTTGGTATTAAAAACATAGTTAAGACATTTAAAATGTTTTAGATAAATTCACAGGATTAATATAGTTCAAACTTGTTTTCTAAATCTCTAAGAGTGGGAGTAACTTGGAGCTAACAAAATGTTTGAGCAGGATGGTGGTCCCCCATGCCTTTAATCCCATCAGAGACAGGTGGATCCCTATAAGTTAATTGTTTTCTAAATTCTGGAGTTACAGTAAATGCCACCCAGGGACAAAACTTAGATACAGTTCCTAATTGGCATGTCTGCACACTAGAGAAATCACATACCATGTTTGCAGGTTATTATTAAAAAACGTCTGCAGAGTTACTAGAAAGGCAGTTAATTTCCATGGTGACAGCAGCAAAGGCCACCTTATGCAGCTGCTGGTAAGCTCATCTTTGTGTGTATAAACCTGACAGATATTGAACTAGGTGATACTCTAATTATGGATATCATATTTATTGGTAAATTGGAGGCTGGGGACTCTTCATAAAGCAAAAAGGAGTCCACCAACATTTGTCTGTAGGTTTCTATTGCAAATGTTTTTCATATGCAGAGAATAAGTATTTTCACTTTGAGAAACAAATCTGAACATTTTTATGAGGCGTGGGGAACCTTATACTCAGTCATTGCCGCTCACCCTGTGGTCAGAAGTGTGCTCCTTACAAAGATGGATTGTCTCTGTTTGAAGGCAGAGTCCTTTGCAGGCTTTGCCATGGAAGGAAAGGTATTAGAGTAGAACTCGTACCTACCTGAATTCCTTTGGAAAGCTGCAACCTATTGACACGGGATGGAATGGTTAACACTGAGAAAGGAATCACAGAACCAAGTCAGCACTATTGGCTATAAGACAAACGACCAGGGAAGCCAAAGGAAAACCTCTGTCTTCCCCAGTTCATGGTGTGTGTGCAATGATATAGCGATATGCTCATACAAATGGAAAACCACCAACTGGCAGATAAATGTCAAGGATATCTGGCCATGGGCGGCATGGACGGAAAAGGCAAAACCTAGCAAAACTTGTGAAGACATTAAATTTTAGGTAGCTAATGCAGGCAAGAGAGACAAAATGTCTGAATATAATGAAATAGTGGGCAAATTACAAATATAAGTGGCAAATTCTCCCTATGTGGTCTCTGTTCAATTAAACATTAAAGCAGGCTTTGGTCTTAGAGCGTGGCTTTCTCCTTCTCAACCCACACATGCTTGTTAGAGGGGAATCCAAAATCTCAGTCTTATATCAGAAGAGGAACCTGGTATGGGATAGAGGAAAACAAAAAGTAAGGGACTTTTCTATTCACAGTAATCTCATAATCTTTTTATTTTCAGTTTACTCTCTAAAACTTTCCTTAGGTATAAATATTATCTCTAAGTCCATAAGATTATAATGTATATATAAACTTTCTGTCATGATACCAGTAGTCATACAGAGCACTAACTAATTCTAGGAATAAGCTTCATTGAGCTTCCTGTATGTGTTTTTATTTTTAATGTTTAAATTGCAAAGTTTATTTAATAAACAGAGTTTTCAGGTTTGAGTGTGAAGCAGGTAACTAGGAAGAAACTTTGTGTACCTCAGATATACTTAATAGATTGTGGTTCTTTTTTTTAATTTTAAAGTATATTTTATTAATTTATTCATATTACATCTCAATTGTTATCCGATCCCTTGTATCCTCCCATTCCTCCCTCCCTCCCATTTTCTCCTTACTCCTCTTCCCTATGACTGTGACTGAGGGGGACCTTATCCCCCTGTATATGCATATGTATATATGTATATGTATATATGTATATGTATATGTATATGTATATAGATTGTGGTGCTTAAACCTTCATAGCTCTGCTGGATATGGCATTTAAGATGTTTAAGTTTTATACAATAAACTGTGGTCATTCCTAACAGTAACCTTTGAGGTCTTCAGAAAGATTATGATGCCCTGCAGCAACAAATCCACCTGGACTTTGGTAGCGGTAACCACCAGATATAATTGCCCTATGCTTTTTCTGCTGCCAGTGCTGCACAAACAGTGGATGCCTTTGGGTTGACTGCTACGTTCTGCCTAGCCAGGATTTCCATCCAAAGTTCAGCTTTGGACTACAAATTGCTCAGGACATTCAAATTTCTGAGTTCATATGAGACTGTGACAAACATTTTATAGAACTCTGAACTCTAAAATACTTAATCCTAAAACTTCCAAATACATCCAAGCTAGACATTTTGGAAAGCTTGGCTGAAACAGCTTTGTTACTGTAAATGGTTTTACTGTATTAGAGTCAAAACTTTTCCTTTTTATTTAGACAAAAGGAAATGTTGCAGGATATTTGATCACACTGTAATATCTGAGATTTTGATGTTACTGGAAAACCCTGTTTCTACTTGTGGTGTGGCTCAGCCCTAGCACAAATGTTTAATCCAAGAGCTTTCTCCTAAAACAGGATTAAATAAAGTCAACCATAGGTCAAGAGACAGAGTAAGCAACCAGTTGACAGGGAGTGAACATAGGAAAAAAATATAGAGAGGAAGAGGAAGTCAGGAGGACAGATAGAGAGACACATAGGAAATAGAAGACAGGAACATTCAGTTTGAGGGATTTTTGAGGTGGCATGAGATAGGGATTTCTTTTGTGATATCTGCTGAGAAAAAAGGTCAGCTGGGTGTTTTCTCTATCTCTCTGAGCTCCAGGCTTTCACCCCAGCATTTGAATCCCTAAACTTCATTGGTAAAATTAAACAAATGAAATATTGTTAAAAACAACATTTTTCTTGTATTTTTTTGTCTTCAAATATTTTAGTTTCTCACATTTTCAGGTTCTGTTTTTGTGGATATAAGATCCTAGGACAATAACTTTTATTGTTAATCATTTTAAATATAAACATTTCTGTCCTGTGACTTTCTTATTTTTTTTTTGCTTTTTTATTTTATTTTATTCTTTTTCACAGCTTTTTAAAAATTAATTTATTCTTGTTACATCTCAATGGTTATCCCATCCCTTGTATCCTCCCATTCTTCCCTCCTCCCATTTTCCCCTTATTCCCCTCTGCTATGACTATTCCTGAGGGGAATTACCTCCCCCTGTGTATGCTCATTATAATAGGCAGATTTGGGCCCAGGGGTCCCACTGAAACTAAGGCACCAGCCAAGGACAATACAGGCGGTAAACTTTAAACCCCTTGACAATGGTCAGAATATTATCCACGGTTGAGTGGAGAGTGGGATATGACTTTCTCATGTACTCTGGTGCCTCACATTAGACCATGTCCCCTGGAAGGGGAGACCTGGTGGCACTCAGAGGAAGGACAGCCGGTTACGGAGAAGAGACTTGATATCCTGTGACTTTCAATGTTACTGATAAGAAATTCTATTGTAATCTTACTGACGAGCTCATGGATGTGATAAGGGCTTCTCTCCTGCTGTTTTCAGGATGTTCTTAATTTGTCTTTCCAAATATTGGTACCGTGTCTCTGCACAGCTATGTTGATCCAGCTTGTCATTCTTTGCTGTGTACATCTACTTCTCTAATGAGATATTTTTAAAAAGTTTTATTTATTCAAATATTCTCTATATATCTTTTCTCCTCATACTCTGGGTCAGCGCAGAAAGTGTGTGTTGATGCCTTGGATGCTGTTTTATAGGTCCTTAGGCTGCACTCAGTTTTTCTTTCATCTTCTTGCCATCTATACTCCTCACTTGGTAATTTTAATAGTATTGTCTTTGGTTTTGCCAGTCCTGTCTTCTCCTGGCCTAGATATATCACAGAGTGATTGTTTTGTTTATTACCTGATTCTTCTCAGCTCTAGAAATATGTGTGTGTTATAGTATCTTTTAATATCTATTCTTCTCCTGCATTAATTTTTACACTTTTAACACTTATTATATTAGCTCCTTATGCATATATAAGACAATGTTTGGAAGTGTTTGTCCAATACATAAATGTAGTGTTATATATTTTAAGATAGTTTATATTGGTTTACTGATGGACTTCTTGCCTTAACAGGGATTATGCTTTTGTTTGATTGCTTTTTGTTTGTTTGTTTTGTTTTTTGTCTTACTGCATGCGTTATTTTATTGAAGGCTGCACTCCTGAATCAAGTAATGCAGTAAATGGGAATAGATTTTTCTACTTTCCAGGTGTGGCTATTTTTGTTTTGTTTTTGACTAGTAAAAGCAGTGTCTGTGTTGAGGTATGAAGTTCAACCTCTCTTTGGGTGTTTTCTTAGTTACTGATTGAATATCCATATTAATTTTAAACATCACTACATGTGTTAATATTTTTGAATGGCTTTATCAGCATTGCCTGGATGCAAAAAAAGAAGAAAATGAGGAAAACAGAGACATTGACTTGACGCAAAGGAAGAGGAACCCTTTTTCCCTGGATTTTTCTTTTCTTTTTTCTTTTTTTCCATTTTTTATTTAAATAATTTATTCAGATTACATTTCAACTGTTATCCTCTCACTTGTATCTTCTCACTCGCCCCTCTTTCCCTCTTTCACTTTATTCCCCTCCCCTCAGCCTGTGACAGGAGGGGACCTCCTCCCCCATCATATGATCACAGCCTATCAGGTCTCATCCAGATAGCCTGTTTCCTCTTGCTCTGAGTGCCACCATGCCTCCAACCAAGGGGAAATGGTCAAATAGAGAGCCCCAGAATTCATGTCAGAGTCAGTCTCCACTCTCCACACAACTGTGGAGAATGTGCTTCCATTGGCTAGATCTGAATAGGGGGTCTGAATGCATTTTCTTGGTTGGAACAGTAGTTTGTGCAGGACCCCCTGGGTCCAGATCTGCCAACCTCAATGGTCTTCTTGTAGGGTTCCAGAACCCTCTGGGTCCTTCTATTTCCCCATTCTCTCATACCTCTCTCACCAGAGTCTCAGTAGCAACTCCCAGCATCTGTCCTGGTCCTCCAATGAGTGAAGACTCTCAGAGGACATCCAAGTTGGGCTAGTATCCAGTTATAAGTCAATATATACCATGTGTGTCTTTCTGAGTCTGTGTTAACTCACTCAGGATGATCATTTCTAGTTCCATCCATTTGCCTGCAAATTTCAAGATTTCCTTGTTTTAAATACCTGAGCAGTATTCCATAGTGTAAATGTACCATAGATTTTTTTTATCCATTCTTTGACTAAAGGACACCTAGGTTGTTTTTAGATTCTAGTTATTATGAATAAAGCTGCTATGAACATAGGTGAGCAAAGGTCCTTGTTGTGTGGTGGAGCATCTTTCTGGAGTATTCCAAGGAGTGGAATAGCTGGGTCTTGAAGTAGCCCTATTCCCAATTTTTTAAGAAAGCACTGGATTGTACAAGTTTGCACTCCCTATTTCTCTTACAGAAATAGAAGCAGTCATCATGAGTCCCCCAAGCAAGAAAAGGCCAGTGCCAGATGGATTCAGTACAGAATTGTACCAGACCTTCAAAGAAGAGCTAATATCTATATTCTTCAAACTACTCCACAAAATAGAAATGATTAGAACATTACCAAACTCATTCTAGGAGGCCACAGTCACGTTGCTATCTAAACTTCACAAAGACCCAATAAAGAAAGAGAATTTCAGATTAATTTCTCTTATGAACATTGATGCAAAAATACTCAATAAAATACTTGCAAACAGAATCCAAGAACACATCAAAGATATCATTCACCCTGGATTTTTTCTTTAGATAGATAGAGAGAGATGTAATTATAAAATCAAGAGAAGAAATCTACCAAATATAATCACAATTCAGTGTTCAAACTTTCTCTTGAAACCAGAGACTTTCTAAAGACTCAAGATGCTGAAATCAGTCTGAGTCCTGAAGTATGGTCGGTGCCTGGGTTTTGAGATGTAATCCTTTGACTATTTTTAGCAATGCCAATGCCTCAGAGCCTTCTTTCTGGCAGTTAATTCTTAGTTTCATTGCCATTGATAATTACCATAGAAATCTGTACATACACTCACATTTTCCTATTGCCTGTCTCAGTTTTCTAATTCTGAAGAGTTTCACTGAAACAATATAGTTTTTCTATTTCCCTTTTGAGAACAGGTGGTCTTAGATCATTCATGGTTTCTAAGAAAAATGAAATTGTTTAAAATATATTTTCAAAGTTGAAAGCATGCTTATAGTCTTACCTACTCATAGACTGAATTCCACTGTTAGCTACGGAAATACTCTGCCTTGTCGTGGTTTTTCTCATGTACTATGAGAGGCCTCGATTCTCCATTCATGCACTAAGAGTTCTAATCTCTGTTCTTCCAATTATGAATTTGATAAGTTGTTATACAATATATACCTATCCATTTCTCAGGACTTTATTTTGTACAATAGAAATAATAGCAAACTTCCTGCCATATTATATATTATATATTATATATTATATATTATATTATATATTATATATTATATATTATATATTATATATTATATATTATATGTTATATATTATATATTATATATTATATATTATATTTATATGTTATATATTATATATTATATATTATATTATATGTTATATGTTATATGTTATATGTTATATGTTATATGTTATATGTTATATGTTATATGTTATATGTTATATGTTATATGTTATATATTATATATTATATTATATATCATATATTATATATTATATATGTTGCAAGATTAGATTCTATCTGACAAAGTATAAAGTATATGCATACCCAGCCCTTAAGTTTGTTCCACTATTGCCATAT
>OU015757.1:69479816-69507316 GCA_907169655.1 Acomys percivali | reverse complement strand
ATATCCACTGCTCCTCCATTTCCCTCCAGAACAAAAAGCAGTCTTTGCAGTGTTATCAAGGAAATAACATAATAATGTGCAATAAGACTAGAGACAAACTCTCATATCAAGGGTGGACAAGACAACACAGTAATGGAAAAAGCATCCCAAAAGCAGGCATAAGAGCCAGAGAAAGTCCACATTCTCACTATGGGGAGTCACACAAGATCACCTAGCTACACAATCACAGCATGTATGTAGCAGGACCTAGTGCATACCCATGCAGACTTCGTGATTGCTCCTTCAGTCTCTGCGAGCCCCTATGAGCCCTGCTCAGCTGATTCTGTGGGCTGTATTCCCTAGTATCTTCAACCCTTCAAGCTCCTACAGTCCTTCCTCCTCTCTCCTGCAGGGTTCTAAGAACGTTGCCTAATGTTTGGATGTGGGTATCTGCCTCTGCTCTCATTAGCTGCAGAGGATGCTTTTCTGATGGTGACTGGACTAAGCACTGATCTATGAGCAAAGCATAATATCATTCAGAATCCTTTTGCTGACTTGTTTTATCTTGTTTTGTTTTGTTGGCTGGTTTTGTGGGGTGACAGGAGGTCGTGTTTGGTTCTACTCTAAAACGCTGGTCCAGCCAGCTTCCTGTTCCTGACCAGGCAGTGACAAGCATGCATACTCCTTTCATGGTGTTGGTATCAAATCAGATCAGCCACTGGGTGTCCAATCCCACAAGCTCTGAGTCACCATTGCCTCAGGACATCTTGCAGGCAAGACAGGTTGTGGGTTGAAGGTTTTGTGGCTGGGTTGGTGGCCCAGTGCCATTACCGGATGCCTTGCCTGGTTAGAGAAGATGGCTGGTTCCCATCCCTTCCCCTACCCCAACCCCTGTCCACCTGCATCGTCTATGTCCCCTTCCCAGGAGACCCATGCATCCCCCTAGAGCCTTCCTTGTTATGTAGGTTCTCTGGGTCTGTGGGCTGCAGTGTGATTATCCTTGACTCAACAGCTAACGTCCACTTATGAGTATGTACCCTGTTTGTCTTTCTGGGACTTGATTGCCTTTCTCAGGATTTTTTTTTTCTAGTTCCATAAATTTGCCTGCTAATTTCATGATGTCATTTTAAAAAAAAAATCTGAGTAATGCTCCATTGTATAAATATATCACTTTTCTTTCTCTGTTCTTCAGTTGAAGGACATTTAGGTTGTTTACAGTTTCTGGTTATTATGAACAAAACCACTAAGAACTTTTTGAGCAAGTGTCCTTGTGGTAGGAGTTAGTGTCTTTTGAGTATATGCCTAAGATTGGTATCTGTTGATTTTCAACTAAACCTGTTATGATTAAGGAACCCTTCATATATTTTGGATATTAAACTATTATCATACATATAGATATATAATTTAAAATATTTCCTACTATGTAAGTAGTTTTCATTTTGATGGTTGTTTGCAGTGGGCTATGCTTGTCAGTAAGTTTTTAGTTTTCCAGTCACCTATTTTCCTTTTGATTTTGTTTTTGTCATATACAAGAAATTATTCATCATTACATGTAACTTTGTGAAGCTTCCCTTTTATTTACTTCTTAGATATTCTGAGGTTTATACTCATATGCTAGTAATAAAGATCTAACTTAACACTGTTGTCTGTGAATATCAAAGAAGGAATTACAGAGATGTCCTTTTCACCTGTGTGCCTTTAGATGTCTAAAAATATATTTAGTTTGTAATCAGATAAATACAGAAAGAAATTAAGAAAAAATATTGTGATAAGAATAATACTTTGTGGGAGTTTGAGCTTCTGACTACTGTGTCTTATTTGTCTTGTTTATTGTTTAAACATGGCCAAGAACAAAGCATGCCAACATCAAAATCTATTTCTTTTGTGTTTTTTTAGTTTATTTTTATTTTTTTCTCAGTGATTTATTTATTTACTATTACTATGACAACAGAGAATAACTTAAACAGTCATTATTAGGTAAGTGACCACTGTACAAAGAAATATTTTTAAAAATCAAGAGTTTGTCCTCTCTGTCAATTTCAGGCCTTTTGAGTATCTTTTTTTTTTTTTTACAATTTTTAATTAAATATTTTTACATATGAATTTATATTATTACACATACATACAATTAAATACCTACAGCAAGAAGAAGCATGAAACAGCCTACCTCAAAGGAGATGATGAGCATCAAAGAACCTCCTTATAGAGTATTTTTTTAACTCAATTTTTTAACTCAAAACAAAGACCATTCACTTATTAGTGGGGAACTTGTAGAATGTTACAAAACATTGAATAACTTTTATATTTCTTTTTTCTGTTTTACATACATTTAAATTATTACATATATAGACAATAAATTACCCACAGCAAGAAGATACATGAGACTACATTTGTAGTGTTTTGGCTATTTGTATTTGGCAGCCTTGAAGAGAACATCTCTCTTATCTTGGTGAGTCTAAAATTCTGAATGTAAATGAATATCATATCTCATCTTTATCAATTGAAAACATCTATCTAGACCTAAAACTATCTTAACCCCTAAACAACTAATCTTAGTTGTAAAACTAAACTATCTGGTCTTCATCACCATCAGAGACTTGAGAAGGTATAAAATTCATTATCTCATTAGACATGAAGTGCAGGCAAGAGCCTTCCACAATGAGAGAATGACAGGGACAGTTTGATGCCCAAACAGTTACCCAAATCTCTGTATAATGTCGGAGCATCATCTTCAGACTTATGGTCCAACATATCTGATAGACATATTGTGAGGCAAGAACTATTGAGGACTTGCTTACGCTGTCTTGGCAGCTGTGGACTCTGTGGACTCTGCCTGCATTCAAGCTTGCCCATTTTTAGGCAGAATTCTATTTGAGGCAAAAACTAAGACATTTTGCCCAGTGGCTGGTTTGTGATGCTTGAAGATATCTCCATAAGGAGATTTTTTGATGCTCATCATCTTCTTTGAGGTAGGCTGGGTATTGCCATGAGTTACCCTGTCTTGTCATCAAAGAATTTTTAAACTAATAAAAAAATATCTTTAAACACCATATTCTGTAGGTCTCTGAGGCTTTTGAAGACCTTATCTAACTATTTTACCTCATTTATCTATAGAATCCTATTCATCTGTTAAATCTAGGATGTATATTCTTGTGATAGAAATAGACTAGTCATTGACATAACCATGATTTTGGTCTACTAACAATGAACTTGTATTGTTTACTTATGCTATGCAGCCTGTAATAGCACTTTCAAAATATTAGGAGTAAGCCTTGTATTATATTTGAGGTGTATGGGTAGAAAGCTTACCCCCAGTGTCACACTTCCTCCAACAAGGTCAGTCTCCTAATCCCTGTCAAGTACTGCCACTCCTTAATGACCAAGCATTCAAATATATGAGCCAATGGGGGCCATTGCTACTCAAACCACAACAGGGTTGTTCTATATTTTATTTGTTTCACCTATATTTTTTCTTGTTAACTCAGTAAGACAAGCATTATTTATATAATTAAATAAATAAGACATTCTAAAATGAAGCATGCTCGTAAACAATTTTGTTGCTATGGTTTCTATAAATGTTGCAATTAGGTCACTTGGCTGAGGCATGACCATTCTGGTAGCTCAAGCGACAGTATAGTTTTATCAGAAAGGTAGGGTTAAAGCAACAACAATAATAGTGATCATAATATACAAAATTATGTTTGAAAAAAGAAAATAGACCTCTTACTGTTTTCTCTGAGAATATATGTACTACAAAAACAAGAGACCCCAGCAAGGGTTGTATTTAATTCATCTCAAAGAGTACCGAGTATCTCTACTTCCATTAGAAAACCAAATTGTCAAACATTTCTCATCTTATAATTCAACACACAAACCACATTTATTTATTATCTATTTTCTCTACCTTTGACGTATGTCTAACATCATGTTTAACCATAAGGATAGATAATATATACTCACACTCACATCACAGCCTATATGCTACCAACATACATGAATTTAGTAGTAAAAGTTAAGAAGAAAGCTGTATTAGTGAGACATGGAGTTTAAACACTCATTATGTTTGATTGTATTAGAAAAAAATCAACCATATGTTAGGGACTGGTAACATATTATGGATATAATAAATATAAATGTGGCAATTTAGTAATCAATTAATTAATTAATTAATAATGTTCACTTTCTCTTAAATACTTAAACCCTGGAGAAAATACTGAAATCAGTGATATGAAGCAGATGGATCATTTCATTTATTTCTCAATTACTGCTGTCATGTTAGTTACAAAAATTCTCATGTCATATTTATGACCCATTTTGTAGCTCTGCTTATTGTTGTAATAAATAACTGCATAATATCCTCATAAAAACAGCAATAAAATTTCTATTAGAAACACCACCCAAATAGTCTTACCAGGCAAAGAACCCAGAAGGAACATAGGGAGAATCTTAACCCAACAAAGAATCCATCTGTGTTTGGCTACAAACGATGGAAAAAAAAAAAACAATCTTGAGAAATGGGTGACATTTAGTTTTGTCAAAGTAGCTATTCATTCTTGAGATTATTAATATCTCACACCATCTTTTAATAATACAGACACATTTTAAAAAATCTGTGAGTATGGTTCCCAGCAGCAAATGGGAACTACCTTCTAGGACACAGATGCGTGATCAAGTTATCATCTCATTTTCACTCATGTGTGCACTTCCTACTTGGTGGAGGGAAATAGAGAATCAGATTTTGTGGCTGCTTAGGTTAGTAAAACACGGGGATTGCTCTATCAGCTTTCAGAAGAGTTGGTCCAACAACAGAGGCTATTTGAGCACCTGCCTTTCCTAATTCTGTGCTAAGGGCTGAAGCTACCCATCAGTGTCCCAGTGTGGCAAGAGTTTTTAGACTTAGATTATAGAATGATCTGGAAAATTTTCTATTTGTTTATTTCCCTTGTGTGTTGTAGTCTTGGTTAATTTTCTACTCTTGATTAATATTTTAATGAATATCCTTTAGTTTATTTTTTCTGTCTTTAAAATATTCTAGATAATATGAATCTTATAAATTGTAGCAATCAAACATGGAGTCAGACCCTTAAGGCCAAGCCAACATTGAAAGCTGCGTGGATTGAACAGCGTGATCCAAGCTACCTAGGGAAGACTTTGAGTTTCCGTGTGTGTTTATAGGTAATAGGTAAATGTAATTTTCTGTGAAACAGTGTTTTGTGAGACATGAAGAATGCAGAATGTATCACACACCGAAAGATGGTGAGTAGAGGAGAAAATACACTCTTGTATAAGTGACTTCATTTACTAAGGAGAAAGCAATTAGTTTGAGCCCAGGAGTAAAAAAGATAGAAGGTTTCACAATGGAGTATTCCTCAGGTCTAGAGAGTTCATCCTCAATGTTTTCTTCCTCAACACTAGCCAGCAACAAAACAAAACAGGTCTTCCCCATCAGATCTACAGAAAAGAAGTTGAACTAAGCAAGTGTGTATTAAAATGAAAATAGTAAACTATATCATGTCTACAGATATTGATATTTATATCCGGTGTTTTTGGCTGTTTATAAATTAGAATCTCTTAAATTTCAACTGTATTGGTTCGAGTCAATAATACAAGTCTTTGATCTTTTGAAAATTATGAGATTTATTTCTAAATTGGGTTTCATTTTCTGATTTTTCTTAAACATTCCTCTGTCTTCAAAGAACATATTTACTCGTTGCACTTAGACCTGTTGGTTGAAGGTCAAGTGCACTGTTTCTTCAGAAGAGACTATTTGAGTTCCAGAAAAACCAGGTAAGTTCAGGATATGCAGGATATTTGTGCTCATATTGATTTTCTATACAGAGATTAGAATTTCCCACTAATAGAATGCATACAAAGTCACCTTTCCAGGTGATAATTACAAATATTGACCTGGGAGGACTAGGGGAAGTATTGTAAAGTATTGTAAATTAGTCACTGGGGAAGGAAGATTTTATGTCCATCAAAGTCATTTACATGTTTCCTCACCTCTATTGTATGGTGTTTGGGTCTATTTCTTTTCCATCTATATGTTATTTGTATTCTATATTTGGTGGTGAAAATATTCTTTTTCACTTTTAGTTTTAGGAGGGCAATTTTTGGTTTCAATGTGCATATAAATATGTGGCTAATTATTCATACAATCCAAAATTATTCAAATGATTAAGGGGCACTCCTCATAGAAAATATGAGAACTGAAATAATTACCTGCATCATGACACAATAGATATAATCAAGAGTAAAGAAACTGTAAGAAGCAGGGAGACTCTTTGTTGATAGAAAGCACAGAGGACTAGTGAGCCTGTCCCATGACAGCGTTTCTGTATCCATCAAGTCTTGTGATAACAAAGCTCCCATCATACTCAAACTCTGGTCATTGTTAAAAATTCATGATAACACCTATCATGTTATTAAAGGAGAATGCTGACATTTTTACCTTTGGTGCTGGTTTGTTTGTTTGTTTATTTTGTTTCCTACTGTTGCATTCATATTTAACCAGCAGACAACCTTGGAGCTGCCTTTTGGTTGCATTGAAATCCAATTTCAGAAGTTGAAGCTTTACAAATACATATTAAGTTAGAGCCATACTTATTCTTATTATAAATCATCTAATTTGATTCTTCTAAGACTTTCAACTTACAGATATTCTTCTTCTTAGTTTTAGAAATCAAACTAATGTGTCCAGTTGTCAGGTACATTTTATAGTATTTCACTCCATTCTCATGTTGTGAATATTATCACATTTTTCTGGATGCAAATGAATCATAAACCTCAGTTAAATAAAAAATTACATTCTTAAGAATGTGTAAATTCAAAAGTCCATGTCTAAAACCAACCACAAAAAGTTTAAAAATTTTATAGTGCCAATGTCACATTTTATAAAATATTCCATATTGTAGAATTCTATTGCATTCATTTTAAATATAAAGGCTCAGATCCAAAGTGATACAGATCGCTATAACTCAGAAAATCTGAATCCAAATCTTCATCAATTTCTTTCCTGTGCTTTACACTCTGTCTTTATCATTAGTCTAGTGCCAACGACTAGCTTAAAAAGAAACCCAGTAGCAGAACGCACTGAATATACACTGCATCCAATGGTTAATTAGTAAATGATGCTTGCAAGGAATACAAAGACGAAACAAACCCACAAGTTCACTTGGCCATCAGAGAGTTTGCAGCCTGATAATGCCATGTAAGTAGACAAACTCCAGTGCTAATGGGTGAGCATACTTAATGAGCGTCATGGGTGATGGGGATTATAGATAAGGATAGTGATTATCTCGCTCACTCCAGGAGAATTAGTTCAGGCTTTACTGTGGACTTTACAAGTTGCTCAGATTTGAAGGATTGGGAAGGGATTACAGGGTGAATAGAGATAGCTTATCATGTGTAGCCGAGAGAGCAGTGTGCACAGAATACAGTGTTGAAAATTCACCCATGCGCTATAACAGCAATGACAAATACTATTATGGTGGCTTTTGTTCAGTGATCTGATGGCGAAGTACTTTATTAGGAGATAGGAGATGCTCAAGAAGGAAATTATGGTTTGAGTCATGCTATGTATTCTTTATTTAGCATTTACTCATAGTTTCCATCAAGGTAGTTATGATACTTCTTCAAAAAGAGAATGGTTGTAGTAGTAAGAGTAGGTGATGATGGTTATAATTTGGGACACTATAGTAGCTGCTTTACAAATTAAAAATTATATTAATGTTCACAAACTACAATACTTATGTGTGAGTGTTCTTTAGCAAAGCTCTCAGCTGGTGCCAGCCAGAATTCATAAAGCCCAGTCCCTCATGCAAAAAGCCACATCCAGGCTTCTCTAGAGTGGAGATCTGGCCCATGTCCCTAGGGTTCAGCAGCAACTAACCCTCCCCCCCATTTCTTTTCCGTGGGCTTGTTTACCCTTTCCTGGTTGGCAAGTCTTTTTTCTGTACCTCACTTGCCTAATTGGACCTACATGAACCTATAAAAACTTGAATATCCTTAATCCACTCCCAGCGAGTTTTTGTCCGGGATGGAGCTTCCAGGCTTGGGCTGATGGCTTCTGTGGCCCAGGGGAGACAGGCAGGCGGTCAGCTGCATGACTTTTGAGGCATGGCATTCATCTGGCTTCCCGATATTCTTGCCATTGGTTTGCTGAGATGTTACTGCTATTTCTAGCAGGGAGAATACTGCTGCTCTGGGACACCCACTCTTCCTGCTCCACAGACTGTCTGAGACTTGCCATCCTGGTTGTACTCACTCCTGTGTTGTACTTTCTGATAAACAGTAAAACCAAAGAGAAAATGGAAGAATGTAAGAGAATCGGAGCATCGTACAACCAATGAGACATAACTGACATCTGTCGAGCATCAGCCAGCCTATTTAATGACGCATAAAATATTGACTGAATGGGATTTATTCTAAAACAACAACAAAAATATCAATGAATCTGAAGACAGGAATCGTTCATGTTTCCCCATGTAGCAGATGCTACGTGAGTTAAATAACACAACAAAGGAGTTTGGAGCATGGCAACTGTGAGCTTAGCTGTGTTGACATTAGCAAATTATTGGTTTGAAGAAGAAAACATTTACCCAGAGTTTGCTACCTTCTGTCTCCATCATCAACAGTGCTATTCTGGTAATCAACTCCAGCATCTTTGACCTCTGTTTGAAATATTACTCTAGAGGCCAACAAGCAGCCTCGTCAGTGTGCACAATGCATATTTCCCTTTTAAAAATGGACCAGCGAGAGCACTGGGATTGACCCAATGACTCTCCCCAGGCCCCATGTTTTTCAAGTTCTTTCTGTTGAACGTTTCCCTGCCAAGTTTTATTGCCAAATTACCTTATTCAGTACATTATATAGGCTGAAATAAGTACCTTGTTTTAGAATATTTTTTTCTACTTTTCTACTTAATCTATGAAATCAGGTGTTTTTTGCTAGGCCTCAGTAAACACAACTCTTGAAAGATGAAGAACAATTTTCATATCTTTGTGTGTTGCTATGAAATGGGGTGTGGAACTCACTAATATCACCACTACAGAACTAGATTCTTTTTTAAAATTAGACATTTCATCCTTGTATAAATTACTAATGAATCATGAATGATGAAATGTATATGCTAAAATTAATCTTTTGTTCTGCATCCTTCCCCTGACAGAAGTATAGAACAATTACAGGTTTTATTATACTGTAGAAAAATAAGGATTTTTACATGGCAGACCCTGTATATAATTTCTAGTGATTTCATAGTCTTCATTCCTATTGGCCTGTCACATAGAACTGTGATCTCTGAATTGTTTAAGAAATATTCATTCAGCTTTTAAAGGGACTATCTTACCCTTTCCAAATAATCCATGATATTAGGACAAATAGCTCCTTGTTACTGAAATGCTGTTGTGCGTTGTGTTTGTGACAATCAAAATCTTGCAATTTAAATGGCATCATTTTATCCATTAAAATAAGGCTACAGAACCAATGAACAATTATTATTAAAGTGTAGAATTAGTAAAAGGAAGATCAAAATATGAATATGTCATATTCAAAGGAGTATGGTTACTGTTTACTGCTCAGTATATACAGACATACATGTATACTGCTACACTTATACACACACAGAGACACACATATGAAACACCATCCTACTCACATACACATAGACACACATGTACACTGCTATACATATACATACAGATCTACATGTAATACTTCTAGACATATAAACACAAACATACACCACACTAATACACATAGACACACTTGTGTGCTCCCATACATAGACATAAAAGCATACATATATAGCACACTCATGTTATGAACGGGCTATATTAGAAAACTTTAGAAGTGTTTAGAGTAAAGATGGTAGGACCTGCCAACCTAGATGTGGGTCTCTAGCAGAGATGTTAATGAGAGAATGTGTTTTAAACCTAGTGAAGAGTAAATATTAAAAACTGGATAGATATTAATAATTAATAATTAAATAATGCTCGTTTAGTGACTGTAAGATGCTACATATCTTAGTAAATTTACATATATACATATGCACATTTACATATGTATATATGCTCATATACATATTTACATAATTACACTTACAGTAAAACTAAATAGAATCTTTTATTTTCCTTAGCACAAACAGATACTTAGTTCATTGTTGCAAGCTTGACAGGGTACTATTGTGGTGCCTCGCAGCACTAGCGCCATTGCTAAGATGAAAGATCATTCTGTGCAACCAAAATATCTATTTCATAATTTTTATTTTAAAATACAGTTTCTAAAGACATTTTATTTTATACCATGATGAGTAAAAAAAGCAAGTCATCCGTTCATTTTTCTTGTTCCATAAACACTAAGTTTTAGTAAACAGCACTGACTATCCTAACATTATGCTCTACTTTACGCTGTGAACAAAAATATCAACAAGAATCTTTTAAGAGTCATTTTTTTTTCATGGACTGTTTTTATGTAGGAGTTTGCAGGGGGAAGAGAAAGAGAGAGAGAAGAATATTTCTCCTATCTCTTGACATTCCTCTTAGATTAGTGTTTAAAAATAGGATTAAGGAGAAAAATCTTCTTCTATGTCTTACATGCCCCTAAATACCTGAGAGTTTTTACATGACTAAAATATTCCACGTGGAAAGTTATAATAAATGGAATTTTATCCAGATATGGTTTCATTAGTATTAATAAAAAGTAAAACAGCAGCAGCAACAACAACAAAATATTTTAGAGATGTTCAGAATGAGTTCTATTTAGAGGCAAGTTCTCATTGGTGTACAGAAGATAGATAGATCTACCTTGCTTGGGGAAAAAAGTTAAGTACGTCGTAGAAAACACAATTTAACTTGATTTTAAGGTAAGATAGTAATGCTTCCTCGTTGACATAGTAATGGAAAAAACATTCATCTTGGCTTTGATCAGTTATCAATATACTTTGTTTTCACAAAATTGTTTATATTGTTGATGGTGAACATGGCACCGTAAACTGTGATCACTGCTGGCTGAAGAGTAAAATCACCTTGCTGCTTCTTGGAGCTAAAAATGCTACATCTCTCCTAAAAGGGAGGGTTTTTAAAATAGGAAATGCATTCTTTAAATTTTTATCTATTATTTTGTAATTCCAGTCATCAATTCTTACATTTTTTCAGCTGAGTCAATATGAGTTACAGAAGCTACAATCTATTTTTGGAATAAATTTTAATAATGAGGCTTTATTGGGTTTCAGTAATATAAAAGGCATCATGTGGGTTAGAAACTATTAAAGATATATAAAAAGAAACCAGGCATGAGTATTAGCAAGCCAAGCCAGGAGAAAGAGGTATGTGAGGAAAAATATAAATGGAGTGACAGGCAGTGATCACCAAGAACCCAGGTAAGGTAGAAGTGACATTTTCCCACTATGACAAAGCTAGATCTTTTGAACTCTAAATAAAGACACTCATGAAAATTAATATTTGATATCTTAAATATTTTTAAATAATTTCTTTAAAGACATTTTCTGGTATCCTGGGAATTCTCCAAGTAATCAATATTTACTTCCTAGATACTTGGTCTTTCAGAAGTATAGTTAAGTCTACAATGTGATCCAAGAAATACTGACAAAGTGCTATGGCTTTGAAATATGATTGAGAACATAGAAGAAAAAAATAATCCTGAAGGGATTAATTCACTTTTTAATATTAAAATACTGTATCGGCAAATGATTAGATTCTAGGCATTGCCAAGAATAAAATAATATAAAATCTTGGGACCAAATAAAATGAGAATAATGAAATAATTTATGCTTAATTTGAACAAGAGTTAGTAAACATTCCACTCAAGCTTTTTCACTAGCATAGAAAGAGCCCACTTACATCCTTGATTAAAACTGTCATAAATGTTGAGCAGAGAAGATTGTATAGACACTTCCATGTCCTTCCAAAGTTTCTATTTTACCTTTTGTGAATCTTTGTGTTCTACTTAACCCTTCTCAGGGAGTTTGCCTCTGCAATTACTAGAGTGTAAAGATGAGGGCTTGACTACTTCGAGGGGATGGCGGGATTCTATTCTCTGCAGTATGCTTTAAAATTATTTATTTTTATTTTATGTATGTGGGAGTTTTGCCTCTGTGTTTTTCTGTGAATCTTGGGAATCCAGGGAGACCTAAAGCAGGCATCTGATCCCTTGGAACTGGAGTTACTGGCAGCTGCCATTTTGGTGCTGGGAACCAAACCAGGAGGCTCTGTAAGAACGTCCAGTTCTCCCATACTCTGAACCACTCCTGCAGCCCTTGTAATGTATTTTATTATGGGTGAATGCTATGTTCATGATCCAAGCACAAGAAAATATAGGAATTATATAAAATAGAAATCTTATCTTATTCATAACAATATTGGGAGAGAATAAACTGATATTATATAAAAATATTGTAAAGCCTTAAATGAGTACAAGCATATATGCATTATTTTTAGATGAGGTTTGTCTGTGTAGCTCTTGGCTGTCTGGGATTTACTCTGTAGACCAGGCTGGTCACAAACTTAGAGGTCCTCCTGCCTCTGCCTCCCTGAGTACTGGGATTAAAGGTGTATACTACTACTGCCCAACATGCATTTCTAAAAGTTGATTTTGTACCTGTGTGTGTATGTGTGTGTGTGTGTTATTGTACACACATGCTATATGTATGCAGGTGCCTACAAATTCCAGAAGGAGACACAGGATCTCTGGTATTTGAAGTGGGTTCTGTGAGTGCTCTTAATCCTTAAACCATCCTTCTAGATCTCTCTAATCCATTTTCAAGGACAACAGTCTACCCCAACAATGGAGTGGAACTTGTGACTGTGCAGACAGTCAGCTTTCCGTCCTGTCAATACTTTTGGAAGTTGCTTGCCTGCACTTCCTTCATATTAGATAGTTTTTCTTTCTGGGGTCTCTGATGGGGTTGAAGACTAGATAGCCACAGTATTAAAATAAATTTAGTTAAAAGAATCAGTAAGCATAGGATAGTGGAATAATTTCTTAATAATAGTTAACTACAAATGGACTGGCCCTTGCAAATATTGACTTAATGGATAATTCTTATTTTGCTGTATATAGCTTATTTTATTAAATAGAAAGGGGGAGATGAAGGTGAGATAAACCTGTTTTTATGATCCCAAGTGTAGCATTGTAATGGTTAATCCACTCGAAGACCAACCACCTTGTGCGAGAGCTTGAGTGTTGCCAGCTGAAAAGATCCCATAAACAGACTTTGGAAAGAGATATGTAAATGAGCTGAATTCTGGAGGTGGGGCTTTTTGGAGACTTTGGATAGTTTTGGCTGTTCATCACTCCACATTTAGATGTTCCTAGAGAGAACAGCTTGAGGGAAGGCTTCACGGCTCCTGTTCCTGCTGAGGTTTCGGGTTCTGGTTACTCCAGGTACCAACAGAAGAAATTTTGATTATGCCGGGAAAATTGCTCCTCGGAACTGATATCCTTACGGTTTTGTTGTTGTGTTCCTTACTCCTCATTTCCTATTGTTTTAGTTAGTCGGGTTATAAGTGACCTACGCTCGGTTAATAAGTTGTTATTAAAATATATTAGTTAAGAAAATTGAGTCAAGAAGAGACTTGATACCCTATGAGCATATATGGGGGAGGAAGTCCCCCTCAGTCACAGTCATAGGGAAGGAGAGTAAGGGGAAATGGGAGGGAGGGAGGAATGGGAGGATACAAGGGATGGGATAACCATTGAGATGTAATATGAATAAATTAATAAAATAAAAAAAGAAAATTGAGCCTACAACACTTTGCCTTCATAAGTTTTATAAAAATTTGGTCTTCAGTTGATGAACTTTATCAATAAAACTTTATGTCAGTCCTTGGTGTACCTGGTGACACTGTTTCCAAGCAAATTTGTAGAATTTTGCTGTTAAAAGTTTATTAACAAACTCCCGTGGTTTTAAAAATGATATTAGCTTGTCAAAGTACCTGCCATCCCTTGATTTTAACATCTCCCTGAAAGAATTTAGAATACCCTGGGTCCTATAGCAGCACATCTTCTTTCTCAAGCAGATTAATTTTATGAGTTTAGAGTCATCTGGGAGAAATAAACAGTATTAATGGCCATGTATCTTTTTTTTTCCTGATCTTCTTTATGTGCTCCAGCTTAATTTTGATTATTAAGAGCTCCAATTTCCTTTTGAGTGCTCATATTGGGTAGGGGACACACATGTCCACACATACTCAGGCTGGATCACAAAGAAGTGCGGGTGAGGTTTGTTGTTTGTACTTTAGACTGTCTTCTAGACTCAGACATGTTACAGTACTGAAGTCACAGAACACTCATAGATCCCAGAAATGGCATCACTGTGGAAGAGCATCAGGTGGCTCCAACCCTAGACTGCAACTAGCCTAGACTACCAGTATTGCACTATTTTTACACTCTGGTCCTCAAGTATAGGGCATTTTGTACCACAGTTACTTTAATGTCTCATTCTTTGTCTTCTTCTGCTATGCACTGCCTCCTCACTGCAGCTTCTCTTCCTAGGTTACCCGCTTCTCTTTTGGAGCTCTGATGAAAAATGGATTCAAGTGCCTGCGATTCCTTTTGCCTGAGTGTTAAATATGACCGATCATGATCATGGTTCTAAGATCATATAAAAACCACATTGGAAAAACCACTGATTTGCCGCTTTGTTGGTGTTAATATAAAGGTAGGATCTATTAAATGTCTATTATTAGCCATGTATTATTATGGCAGTATCTTCTAACCCACTATCAATCAATAAAAACACAGACACTTGCTACATTTTAAAATAGCCTTGCTTCACCTGGAAAAGGGCAGATATTAATCTCCTAAACTATCTTCCATATCTCCCAGTCCCTACCCCATCCCATGCCATCTGCTTCTAATAATTTCTATCGAGCTACCTCACATCCATAATCCCAAATACTTGCTAATGTTTTTCATGTGTGCCAAATCCTCCACGAATGTCTGCCATATGCTTCTCTGTCTATCTACCTCATGGTGGCAGCCTCCTTCTCCCTTTCCTCTCTTGTATCTTTTTCTTCCCAAGACCCTTCACACCCCAAGCCATACCTACCTTCTTCTGGTCCTGCTCAGATATCTGCTTTTATTGGTCAAAGAGGAATTTATTTTTAGGCAAGATTACAAACATGATTTTGGAGTACCTAAGAATATGCTTGTCAAGGCAGCAAGCCAATCTTGGAAGCCAGTAATTAGCACCAAAATACATCAGACCAACCTCCACTACTGATTGCTGTGAATTTTATATTTCTCTTATATATAATGTACAAAGGTCAATAAATGTGTTTTAACCCAACACAAAAAACAAAAAAAAGACAGTACAAAATATTGATGGGTCATAGAATACCCTATGTAAACATTAGATCAGCAACACCGGAGAACATATGTAGCTCTAGTGGAGAAATCTACTGGTACTGTTTATGTTATCATTATTATAATTAAAGGACAGAGTCAAATGTTAAGCTCTGGGGCAAATGATTATTATACTTGTGTATGACTGTAAAGCCAATTCAAGAAATTAAGGCAAAGGCACCTTTGTTTTAAAGATTCATGTTGTCTCTCTGTAGCCTAGTCCACTTTCATACATACCTCTGAATATAGACTATCAATACACTTCACTGTCACTGTTTCTCCATTGCCTCATTTACCTCGATGCAGTGGAGCAGGGAGCCATCATTTGGTCTCTGCATTGTAGTCACGTGGAATTCTCAGAAGCACAGGCAGCCCTCTATACAGGCCTCAAAGAGCATAGTACCAGCTACAGTTGTATGATAATAGGTGTGGAAGGAAGGAGGAAGACAGTGCGAAAACACGAGACTACGTACGACAAATTAAAATCCTAAGTGTACCATTTCTTGCATCTGAGCTCTACTCTCTGTGAGCCTTTGTTTCCTTTCTCAGAAATGAGGACCACATCACCTCCTGTGTCATGTTCTTTGAGAGATTATATGAGTATGAAGTAGTAGAGTAGGTGATGTGCTGGTTGGTTTGGTCAACTTGACACACAAACCTAGACATATCTAGAAGGAAACTTCAATTGAGAAAACATCTTCATTTTATTGGCCTTTAAGCAAGTATGTGAGTGATTTTCTTGACTTATGATTGATGTGACAGAGCCAAGCCCGCTATGTGCACTGCCACCCCTGGGTAAGTGGTGCCGGGAGATGTAAAAAAGGTATGTGAACTTAAGCTGGGCAAGCAAGCTAGTAAGCAGCGTCTTCCAGGGTTTCAGTTTCTGACTGTAGGCTATTTTTTTTTTTCAAATTTTGTTTTGGTGGTTGTTTTGATTTGTTGCTAATATAAATAATACACTCTCTTTTTTATTTACTTTTGTTGAAATTAGATTTTCTTCTCACATAATATATCCTGCTAGAGTTTACTCTCCCCATTCTCTTGTGACCAAATGAATCAATCTTCCAGTACCAGAATTGAATAGTATCTAATAGAGTTGTTGACCAAAGGTGTCCCATTGGGCACACTGAACAACCGAGGTTGCTGCCAATTCTGTAGGCTGTTCTACACAAATTGATAGCAGAGCTGCATTTCTGATGACAATAGTGTGTCCTTCTACCATTGACGGTTGATTAGAAAAACAATAGTCCAGGTGGAGTCCACAGGTCCGCGTCCTGAATTCCAGGCCCAGGATGGCTCCACCCGGCCTATCTCAGGGAGTATCCATGGTGTGTCCAAGGGTAAAGCCTGCCAAGACTGCTTTCACCTGTGACAAAGCTTACAGTCCTTCCCACAATAGTGTTGATGATATTTTTATAAAACAGCATTTGTTTTTCTCTTAGCTTATCTCTTAACCTGACTATCACACAAATAAACTACATAATAACCTTATGCCTACATTCCCCCTGTTAGTCTAATAAAAGGCTCCTTTTTTACAATAACAAACTATATGCAATATAACAATTATGAAAATTATTACGTATAATTTATGTTTGTATGAAGTATTTTTCTATCTATCCATTTCTATCATCCTAAGCAATTGAAGTTTGACTGTGATACTATAACTATGTAGTATTCAACCTCATCAGAGACTTAAGAAGGAATAAATATTACCTAAATATGTAGGAAGTGCAGGCAATCAGCTTCCAAAGGTATGGAAATGACAGAGATATTTAGGTGGTTGGACAGTCCCTCAAATTTTTTCTATAGCATTGGAGCATCATCTTCAGTCTTTTTGGCCCAGATTATTTTACAGACATTTCTGTGAAACAGGAATAATAAAGGACTCGCCTACTTTTTCCTTGGAAAGCTTAACAGTCAACTTGATTGCATCCAGCTTGTGCTATTTTGACAGTATTCTGTCTATAATTGATTCAAGGACATTTTCTCACCAATTGGCTATCTTGCCACATATGAGTAAGTTTTTGATTCTCTTTGAAGTAGAATGGGATGCTCCCGAGAGCAGACCTGTCTCACGTTAAAAAAAAACTTTAAAGGAAATATTATGTAGTTCTCTGAGGTTTCTGAAGACCATCTATCTATTCATCTTATCTAAATTGTGTAGTATTAGCTATTTTTATCTGTCAATCTAGGAAATATAATTTTGTAATGAACTAAACTAGTATCTAACATGATGTGAGTTTGATTGTCTATTATACGTTTCTTACTTATTGTAAACAGGTCGCAATAGTAGCTTTCAAAATGACTAGAACTTAACATTGCAGTTTTAAGAATTACAAAGGTATAATGTTTTAGCATATTGTAACAAAATATAATACAGATAAATATATATATATATATATCAATGTAAAATTTTTGGCTTATTAATGTTCTTTGGTCTAAAAGTAGATTCAATAATCTACCCTTTTACTAATCATTTCTATAACCCACTCCTTTACACAGTCACAAACATCTATTACCCACAGAATAAAAAAAAAAAAAAAACATCAATTCCCCCCCCTCACACACACACACACGGGAATGACACATAGTTTTCTTTTGGGGGGACCTAAGAAAATTGGGATATTTTTGAGTATGAAGAAAACCTGCTGAAACATTTGCAGTCCTGTCTTCAAAATTTCAGAGAAAGTTCAAAGGTTAACTGAAGTCCTCACTGGAACAGTCTCTAATGCTGGGCTAGATAGCCATTTTGAGATGATTCCAGATGATTTTCAAGGAAACATTTTTATTGAGGACATCTGTGAGGTAGAATCACCTGTGCTACTTGGCTTGTGTTTTTTGGTGCATGGTCCTCTTGCTCTGTAAGATATATAAACTTTCAAAGGAGTCATATATATATATATATATATATATATATATATATATATATTGTGCACTGAGCATAGTTTTAATATAATCTTTTGTAAAATGAACTTTTATCTGTGCCATTTCAAAGAATGGCATGATAAATCCTGAGTATTTTGTAGCCAAAGATTTATTGTCCATGTATCACTCATGTCCTGCCTGGAGACATTTTCATGTCTCTGTCAGTCTCAGTGCTGTTCTCACGTGGAGTAATCAGCAAATAATGTTACCTGTCTGTTTGGTCTTCTTGAATTCTTTCCTTCTGTCTGCAGCCAAAGTCTTCAGGAAATCTCCCCCTGTGAAATCTTATTTTCATCAGTTTGCATGAAATACATAACTTTTTATTTTCTGTTGAGATAACAGCATATTCTCCTCCCCAGGGCAACACATTTCCTAGCTTCCATGTCAGAATTAGGACCTTTACGTGCTGATCTAATTCAGCAGTTCTTTCTAAAACCCAGCGTATCTTAGCATGTAGGCTACTTGTCTCACTTAAAATTTTTTTTAAATCAATAAATCTTTATATAATCTATTTTGGGGAGATATTATAGTTTCCTTCTCTTTTTGTTTTTATTTTATTTTTTATTTTTATTGTGTTCCTTTTTTAATGTACACATTTATATTATTACACATGAATAAAATAAGCTACATACAGCAGGAAGAACCACTGGACAATCAGGAATTGTATAAATGTTACATTCATAGTGATTTGACTATTTGTATTTGGCAAACTTGAAGTAAACATCTTTCCTATCTTGTTGAGTCTATCTTGATCTAAAAACCTCTTAACCCCTAACCTAGGAAGCTTAATTGAAAGATTAAACTATCTGGTCTTCAATCCCATTAGAGACTTGAGAAGGAATAAAATTAATTACCTGAGTAAACAGGAAGTGTAGATTAGCAGCTTCCAAAATGAAAAAATGACTGAGACAGTTTACTGCCTGAACAGTCACCCAACACTCTCTAAAATATTAGAGCATCATCTTCAGCCTTCTGGCCCAATATATCTGATAGACATATTTGGGAGGCAAGAACTATTGGCAGAGTTTGGCTGTTGACTCTGCCTGCATCTAAACTTGCCTATTTTCTGGCAGAATTCTGTCTGTGACAGAAACGAGGACATTTTGATGAGTATCAAAGAACCTCCTTATGGAGCTTTTTTTTTTTACTTCTCTTTTATGACCATCTTTTAAAAATTATTGTTAGATCTTTTTATAATTGCTTGGCCTATAGGATTATAAGTTATATCTGTAACAAGTTTTATGTCATATCAGCCCCAATTTGCAAAAGCATCTCCAAAATAGTCACCATGTCTAACAAATGTGTAACCTTAGAATCATGCTTTCCAGAATTTAAGGCAAAAGCCCATTGGAATTCTGAATATGAACCTATGACATGGTGCATATATTTTAGCTCTCTATTCTCTACAAAATGGAGCATACAACCATTGTATGACCTTGTTTCAAGACAACACCAAACAGGATCTGCATTTCTACTTTGGCATACAGATCTTCATCCAGCAATTGAACCTTGACAGTAGCCATATAATATATAATATGACCATATGGGCCTATAGGCAAAAGATTTTTATCTGATATCTCAATGGATGCCATGCAATTTTTTTTCAGCCCTTTGTGGATTTTCCTCATCTTGAACTGCCCACTTTTGGTTTTATTGTAACCTCCAGGATGAGTTTGTCTGAGGGATCCCTATTTTGGTTTAAGGATTCTGCTCACCTCTGTTCTATAACCTTTAATTTACCATCTAATTTTCCAGGCTCTTCTTTCTCCATGTCTCTTATCCTTATCTATCCCAAAGAGGATATGCAAAACTAAAATTGTCAGTGGAGAAATTATGTATGCTAAGATAAACAAACTCAAATGAAATCCAGAAGCACAGTGTCACTGTGTCTTCCATTTCTATCAACACAGAAAATAATCCTCTTCTTCAATCTCAAAAGCTCTCCATAAGGACTTTACTTTCTTAGACCCAGCTTCCCTTAGACCTTACCAGCTCAGAGAATTGGAGCTTTTCAGTCTGTCTCTGGCTCCTGTTTCCACCAAGAGGCTTTTTTCCTGCCTCCCTTACTAGATTTCATTGTGTAAATACAGCACATTTTCCTTGTCCATTCATCTGTTGAGGGACATCTAGGTTGTCTCCAATTTTCTGGCTATTATGAATAGGTCATCAGTAAAAAATTGTTCATCAAATGTCTCTGTAGTAGAATGAAGCATCCTCTGAGTATATGCCCATGCGTGGTGAAGCTGGTTCTTTGTTTTGTTTGCTTTGCTTTGATTTGAGACAGGGTTTTTCTCCATAGCCTTTGGTGTTCTGGATCAGGATGGCCTGGAACTCACAGCTATCCACCTGCCTCTGCCTTCCTGAGTGCTGAGGTTAAAGGTGTGTGCTACCACTCCCAGTTGTAAAGCTGATTTTTTGAGGTAGATACATTCCCATATCTGTGAAGAACCACCATGCTGACTCTCATATGGCTGTAGAAGTTTGCCATCCCACCAGCAATGGATGAATGTTCCCCTTACTCTGCATCCTCGCTAGCACGGGGTTTCATTTGTTTTATTGTTCTTAGACATCCTCTGACTCTAGGTTCTTGTCTTGACCTCCTCTCCTGACTTCTCTCGGATTAGAAGATGTAAACTAAGAAAACCGTTTTTTCCCTCAAGTTGCTTATAATCATGGTCTTTCATCACAGCTATATAAATCAAACGAGGCACATGGTGAAAAATTGCTTCCCTCTACAATATTTGATCTAAGCTGGGCATGGGCCTCCAGCACTCAGGAGGCAGAGACAGGCAGATTGATGTGTGTTTGAGATCAGCCTGGTCTACAAAGTGAGTCCAGGACAGTCAAAGGATACACAGAGAGACCCTGTCTCAAAAAAACCCAAACAAAAATAAAGTATTGGATTTATATCTTTGTATGTGTTAACCTACCCACCTAATAATCAATTGTGTATGTATTTATTTACGTACCTGTTGTCTACATACACATCATCTCTTATCCATTTCCCTTGGATGTATTGCTCTAGTCTTCTATCTATTTTCTTACCTGTTGTTTCCCTGCATGTCACCTCTTATCCACTTCTCTTGGATGTATTGCTCTAGTCTTCCATCTCCAGATGCTTACAAAACCCTCATTATTCATGATTATTCCCAACAACATGCCAAAAATATTAAGGAAATGACAGGTGTGATTTTAATACCTCTGCATACCTGGTTTTCATCAAGAAGAGAAAAACACCTGTCAATATCTGTTCACCAGGAATGTACCATCTTCCTGCTGTGTGGGGAAAGAGTGTAGGGGTTTTCCAAAATCCCATAATTTTCACATTTTGATTAATTATTCAGCAAGCAAAATTTTCATGAATTCTGTTGCTTGTGTATAAAATCTTTTGTTAGATTTGTTCATAATGACTTTCTAATTGCTGTTCATGGCATTAATTGATATCACACAAGCAACTAACTACTCTGCACAAGTTATCAACCCTCAGTAATCACTCGTAGCCTAAAGTTAGATGGTGGGTATGCATCTCTCAACTCTGGGAATCATTACCACTTTCTTCAACACAGATTTAAGAGCCTAAAATGTGAAAACGCATTTTCATTAAAACAAATTTTTACAATCAGAAAAGAGGTGATGGCACAGGTATCCTGAAAAGACAGAACATTTTAACATATACTCCACTGACTGCAGAGAAAACCAAAATTAAAATAAATAACAAACACTAAAGCAACCAACCAACCAAATAAAACAAAACAAAACAACAAAACATGGCAAACATTGGCCTGGGCTTGATTATGGACTTTCCCTATATAGGAAGCCAAGAAAAGGCAGGATTTGCAGAACCTTGTTTCTCTCTTGTGCTTTATCTCAGGACTGACTAACCCTGTGCTATAAATTATTGATCTCCTTGTTTATAAAGTATAATTTTGCTGTCTGTTTTTGTGTGTTTGGGATTTCATTTCAGAAAAAATCAAACTGTGAGGCTAGGTGAGTCTCCATTTTTCCCCATTCTCTGTACATGCTGTGTCTAGGTTGAGCACTTCAGCTATTCTAGACCTCGTTGAGTCAACATCATTTATTCATTTGCTCATTTATTTATTCATGTTCTTTTCTTTAAGAGTTGTTCCCTTAACATCCTGTTTGTAGCCCTTCCTTCATCACCTCCCAGGCCTACCCTCCCTCCTTTACCCTTTTCCCACCTCCCATAGTCTTCAGAAAGGGGTAGCCCTCCTCCCCTCTCATCTGACATCAGCCTATCAAATCTCACTTGGACTGCTGTATCCTCTTCCTCTGTGACATGGCAAGGCCTCCCTGCCAGGGGATATGATCAAGGTGTGGGCACCAGAGTTCATGTTGGAAGTAGTTCCTATTCCCTGTATTATGGAATTTACACAGTCAGTGTGCTGCCTACTTAACTACATTTGAGCTGAGGAGGGTCTATGTCCTCTCATGCACTGTCTTTGGTCGGTGCATCAGTCTCTGCAGCACCCACCTCCTCCACCTTGATTTGTTGGCTCCATTGGTCTCCTTGTGGAGCTCCTGTCCTCTCCAGGTCCTTTTATCTCTCATCTCTTCCGTAAGACTCCCTGTGCTCCACCCAGCAGTCTGGCTGTGAGTCTCAGCATCTGCTTTGATTTCCTGCTGGGTGGAATCTTTCAAAGGACCATTCTAGTAGGCTCCCTTCCTTCCAAGTGATAGCATACTGGGGGCAGGGAAGGTGTGGAGAAAGGGAAACACACTTATATTGCTGGTGGGAGGGAGTGCAAACTTGTACAAGTAACTACTTTGGAAATCGATCTGGTGCTTTCTCAGAAAATTAGGAATAATTCTATCTCAAGACCCAGGTATACCACTCCAGAGCTTAGACTGGAAAGTTGATCCACCATTCAACAAGAAAATTTGCTAAAGTATGTTCATAGCAGCTTTATTGTAATAGCCGGAATCTGGAAACAACCTAGATGTCCCTCAATCAAAGAACAGTTAAAGAAATTGTGGTATATTTACAATGGAATACTGTGCAGCTATTAAAAACAAGAAAACATTCACATTTTCAGGCAAATGGATGGAACTGGAAATGATCATCCTGAGTGGGGTAACCCAGACCCAGAAAGACACACATGATATAAACTCCTTTATAAGCCACATAGTGCAGGATAACCACACTAAACTATACAGACCTAAAGAAGCTAAATAACAAGGAGAATCCTAGGGAGAATGCTTAATTCTTATTCAGAAGGACAAATAGAATAGACACCAGAAACAGTTGAGTCAACATTAAAATGGAGATGTTTAACTGAACTGGTCTAAAGTCCAAGTACTCCAAATCAAATAAAGAAAATGCAAATATATTTAAATTACTTAAGTCTATGCCTAGTGTCCAAGGCTGGGGCCTGAACATCTTTGGTTTCCTTTCTGTAAATATAGGGACCTCCACCTCTACTGTGACATCATCATCATCATCTTCATCATCATAATTAACCTATTTCTACCTACTAACCATTCATATGCTACTTTTTTAAAGAAACAGAACTGGTTGTGTTAGATTTGTGCCAGCATGTTCAATCCAATAAACCTCTCCTCTACATGTGAAGCAACCTTTATTTCTTTCAACAGCTAAGATGAAAGGTGATCTAGAGGCATTCCAGACCCCTATCACTTAGATCTGAGAACAGCGTATTGTAACTGTCTCTTCAAAAATACCTTGAAATAAATATTCTATATGAGATCCATGTAGGTCTTGGAGATGTGAGAGTCATTCAAATATAATCTAGTGTAAGGTGAATACACTCTGTCATGTTCCTCTTCTCTCTAGAGATGTGCTGCAATGTGTCCTGTGATAGTTTTCCTATGAACCTGCCCTGGCATCTGCTCTCTGTTCTTGCCTACAATGATTGCCTTAGGCTAGACAGATAATTCAATAACTTTTATAGCAACTTAAAAGAACGACGAAAACAAAGGAAACTTTGGGAATTCATTTCATTCTACAGTAATCAGTTATTTAATTAATTTGTAAGAAACTTCAATACAAAAATTTCATTATGTCTTTTTCCTTTGAAAAAATGTATGAAAAAAATTAATTATATATATTAAAGTACTTACAGCAAAATGGAGTGAAGTCTGACAATTTCAAAGGTCAAAGAAATATATTTATAAAATGATCATTAGTTTATAATGTTTAATTTGGGTTTAATTGCTTTGGACTGCAAATATGCTCTCATGATAGGGTGTCTTTACTGTCACTCTTATCCTCTCTCATCTCCATTTTAAAGTATTTTTTTTTCAGTAGAGTTAGTGAAATATTTTTTAAGTTTAAAGTCTTAATTGCATTTTGGAATATATGTGTTTGTGTATGAATGTGGGTGTGAATGAGTGTGTATATGGGCAGGCACACAGGCCTGTTTACATGTAGAAGCCAAAGGAGGATGTGGGTATAGAGTGAGAGTGGTAGTAGACAAGAAAAAGAGATCCTCTGTCTCCATCTCAAAAAACATGGGATTCCAGGAGCATGCTCAGCCGAGGCCAGCCTGATATGTAGAGGATGGGAAGCACACTGGGGTTTGTACTTCATGCCTTTGCAGCAAATAATTCCAGCCAAGGAATCTTCTCTTAGGCTATGGAAAGTAGCTTAACAACCAGCAAATATTTCTATTATTATAAGCTGTATATTGATCCCGGTAGAGCCTAATATTAAGGTGTGATCATATTTCTTGTCCTTCCATGGTGTTTAAATTGAAAACTAACACCAAGGTTAGCATAATATTAATATCAGTATTTTTTTCCAAGTAGGCTCACCTGAATCCTGAAAATTACATCCTCAGTTCTATATCTGCTGGGAGATAAATCATACGGTTTCCATTTTACATCCAAGTAACAGAGTATCGATGAGAGTTCAGATACATATATAATTATCGTCTTGTATATTTTAGAATTTTATTTTTGTTTAGTCAACTTGGTTCAGTTTGGTAAAATTGTAGAGGGCACGTATGCTCACAGATAAACACTGGAGAAACCAGGAATGCTATCCCATAGGTTTGTCTCATCAATGGAGGAAATGGATACCTGTTTTCCACCCATAAGGCTGGGAGTGGACTTTGTGAATTACCTGGTGACCTATGCTGGAGGTACACAAATCTCCCAGAATGTTTAACCCAGACTCTTTCTAAGCCATTATCTTTAGCATTGCTTATCAGTCAAAAGAACCCAAACTTAGGGAAGATGTCACAAGAACTGTAGAGCCTGGTCAGAAGCCACACCAGGTACTAGGCCTTTAGTGATGTAACACTTCTTCATGTAGAGGTCACATGCACTTTAAAAATGGATTTTGATGTAGTATCCCTTAAGATTTATTGTGCACATAGGACTTGGATAATTGTTGCCAGGAAACTTTTTTCAAAAATATACTATACTTAAATATGTCTAAAATAAACTGCATGGTGTCAGACTCCAGGAGTTTGAACCACCTTCTGGATAAATCAATCACATTGAACTTGATTTTCTTCTTATCTTATTTGGATTGTTTTCCTGCCTACTATGATGCTTTGAACTTGCAGAAAAGGACATGGTGACAAAACAAACAAGCAACAAGAAAGCAACAAAGGAAAACAAAACAAAACTTCCTTAAAGAGCACTGGAATGGATAGGAAAATCTCCAGTTCACATCTAAAGACACTTGCTCTATTATTTACCTGTAAATTGAAATTAGTTGACTGCCTAACTTTTAGAAGACATAGGTCCTGAATGTGAGCATCCATGGATGTCAGGAAAGACAGTGCAGCCTTCTGACTCTCATAGTATTCTTTTGGTCTCAGGCTGTGGGAAATATTTTCAGTTATCCCAGATATCCTGATAGTCAACAAGTATTTAAAAAATGTTTTTCAGGTTTTAGAAATCCCTTCTGTTTTTCTCTCCTGCTCTGTTAATTCCATCTTGTTACTAAAATATATTTTACATTTTTCAGAATGCACATGAAATGCTAACAATAGAATGTAAGCAAATATCAGGATACTGTAATATTGGAATTTAATAGAAAAGAAAGCCCTTTCAAGGAATGATTCTTGACATCTTGTTAAAAAGTAATTAATTACAGTTCTATCAAATTCTCCAAAGAAAAGTATTAAAGCCATTGAAAATTATTCAAATTTCACTGGAGGACAAGTTGAGTGAATTTTAAATATTTTAAAATATCAAATTATGTAGATATGTTCTTCCTTCTTTAGCGTGACTGTAATCAATTTACGCTGTGGTAAGAAGAGGTACTGGGAGCTTTCTACATTTGTATTGAGCTAAAAGCTATGATTTGGATTCTTCAGAACATTTTGAATGTTATAAGATAGGTCTGTGTATAGAAGACAGGAGACAAGGTAGAATCTGTAAGTCAGTTTTTCACTGCAAAGACAGTTTAACTACATTTTGAAGTCAGCACATGAGTATGTAATTTACATATAACAATTTGATCAGTTTTTAATGCATGGTTCCATGGTTTTTGCAAATATATTAGATTAATTACCTACAGGTACAAGAAGGAAAAACATAACATTGATGGAAGAGTTTACTTAGCTTTCTTTTTCCTTGTCAATTTTTAAAATACTTTTCTAATCCATATCAATGAACTCTTACCATGGAAAGTCTTTTGTGTCCAGCTTTTGTCCTTTAGTATAATATTCTAAGATTCATTCATGTCATTTCATGTGATAACACCTAGGGAGTTTTATTCCTATTTTTTATACCTTAATTTTTGATATAAATTCCATAAATAAACTCTTGTTACCACTTATAATCACATCTCCCTGGGAACATAATTGATATTATTGTTAGTGATAGGTATGGTGTTCTGAGGAGCTGAACCATGTCATAAAGTAAATCATGCATATTCAATGCTGCAAGAAATGATATAAATACATTCAAAGGTGATAATTGCTATTTTTGTTTTTATCACAAATGCTTGAACTTCCAGGTTTTTTTGCTTTTTAAAAATATTCGGGTAATTTTAAGAATATGAGTGCAATGCCTGCCTGTATGCATGTGAATCATGTGCAAGCCTGATGCACATCAGATGAGGACATAGGACCCGCTAGAATGTAAGTTTAGATGGTTGTGAGCAATTACATGGCTGCTGAGAACAGAAGTCAGGTCCTCTGCAAAAGTATCAAGTGCTTTTAACCACCAGCTAGCCTCTCTCTCTCTCTCTCTCTCTCTCTCTCTCTCTCTCTCTCTCTCTCTCTCTCTCTCTC
>OU015757.1:69430925-69479098 GCA_907169655.1 Acomys percivali | reverse complement strand
GCAGGAAGGGGTGTTCTCACCCCTGCACAGTGGAAAGGAGGGCAGGAAGAGGTGTTCTCACTCCTGCACAGTGGAAAGGAGGGCAGGAAGAGGTGTTCTCACCCCTGCACAGTGGAAAGGAGGGCAGGAAGAGGTGTTCTCACCCCTGCACAGTGGAAAAGAGTGAAGGAAGAGGTGTTCTCACCCCTGCACAGAGGAAAGGAGTGAAGGAAGAGGTGTTCTCACCCCTGCACAGAGGAAAGGAGGGCAGGAAGGGGCTTTCTCACCCCTGCACAGCCCATACAGAGGGTCAAAAATCTGCTTTGAGGAAGAGGTAGCTGCCTAATCTCATATTCTTAATAAAGCCTCACTTTCAGTAAATGTATTGAAAGACTAAGGAGTGAGAAGATAAGGATGGAACAAAATTACTTGCTGCCTTTAAGACATAGAAATGAGACATGAGCCCAATAGATCTGTGTCATCCTAAGGATAAATTGAACATTCCTCCTCAGCATCATGCTGGGCAAAGCGGAAAGTAAAGCAGGGGAACTCATCTCTTCTCTGTGTAGCTCTGCAGGGGAGATCAGAGCCTTCGTTTTAGAAGCCTGTTCAGACTCTTTCTAGAAATTTGATATCGTCTGAAGTCAGGCTGAACAGAGTTTTATTGCTACCCCTTCAGAGTTTATTTTCCTGCCTATCATGACTCATGCAAGGATCGCCTCATTCATCCTTGTGGACAAATTTTAATCCAGCCACATGGCTGCTCTGATCAAATTTAAAGACCATCTAGATCTGTGTTGTACAGCTGAAAGGCAGACATACACTTTGCCCCAAAAATAAAGCTATTTTGTAGAAGGAAGCACCCATGTTTGAAAGTGATATCTAATTGAGGGGCAGACAAAGTGACAAATCAGAGAAAGATTTGACAGAATGAGCCAGAGATGGATATGTCCAACTTTAACAAGAGGAGAGAAAAGAGAAGTGACTTAAGAGAGCAGCACAGAGAAGGTGGGAGGAGGCAGTTTTACCAGGACAATTTTATAGATACTGACTGTAGAGAGAACAAGCCAGACACAAGGGAAAACAAATAAGTTAGAGAGTGAGAGGAAGCCAGAAGGTCAGAACTGATTGTGAGAGTTAGTTTCAGGCCAAGCAGAACAATTCAGGCAGAAGCCGAGAGAACCTAGTTTAAATCAGTAGCTTCAAGGGGCATTTCAGCCAAAACAGCTGAGTTGAACCATCCAACATGAGTTCAGAAAAGAGGTTGAAAGGGTACACTTATTGACCAGTAGCTCTCAGAAGCTGCAAAGTCCTAAGCCTTGATTAAATTGTACAGAGGCTGGAAGCTTCTAGGACAATGCCTACGTAAGCAGATGGAGGCAGTAAGCCTCAAAGCTGACAATCACGATCAAGCAAATAAAAGACACTTTTATAGGCTTAAGTCATTCATAGACCATGAGGCAAGACCTGAAAGGCAGAGGGCTTGTAACCTCAAGTGCATTTTTCTTTCCTGAATTGACCTTGAACCAGATTTCATGCCTCCTGTGACAAACACTTACATTCAGTTTACAAAACATATTCATTCCTGCTGGGTATCGGTTTTTAGCTACAGAACCCAGCGTGAAATCCTGTTGAAAGGATATGCTGAATGCTGTCTTCAATGTACTCTGAATTTAGGTATCACCTTCTGCCTTGCTTTTGTGTTCTCCCAGATATAGTCTGTAGTACATACCAGGCGATTGTGTTTGTACAGGTCTATCCTGCGAGAGTTCGGGGGAAGGGCTGCTCTATGGATGGTTAGTACGTGCTAACTGACTTTATTTATGCTTTTCTAATCACGTTTTTCTGAACTCAGACAACCTTCCTTGGATCATTTCTTTCTTTGTTATATTCAAGTGTAAAAGTACACTGAAACTGAAATAAGATCAGCTGTAGCATCCGACTGTAGTCTGCCCATTCTTCCGTGTCCTCATATCCCCAGCCCAGCAAAAAAGGTCTGCACAGGGTGGCTGGAAATTCTACAGGTGTATGAGCCTTGATCTCACATGAAAGACGGTGACCACGAGACTAATATTATGCTCTGTACTGGATAGTTTTATGTCAACTTGACACAAGGTAAAGTTAACTGATAGGAGGGAACCATGATTAAGAATACACCTCCATAACATCAGGCTGTAGGTAAACCTCTAAAGTATTTTTTTAGTGATCAAAAGAGCAGGGTCCAGCCAATTGAGGGTGGTGCCATCTCTGGACTGGTGGTCCTGATCTGTATAGAAAAGCAGGCTGAGCAAACCATGGTGAGTAAGTCTGTAAGCAGCACTGCTCCATAGCATCTGCATCAGCTCCTGCTTCCTAGATTGAGTCCCTACCCTGCTTAAGTTACTGTCCTTGACTTCCTCTCACGGTGGAACCGTTATTTAGAACTGTGAGTGAAATAAACCCCTCCTCACCCTAAGCTGCTTCTGGTTATGGTCTTTCGTCAGAGCAATAGAAAAGCCAAGACATGTTCCGTGCCTTGTCTGTACTATTCACCGCCTTTTGCTGATTAATTATAAAACCAGGCATAATCATCCTATGGAAGCTTTCCTTATTTTTCTCTTGCATACAAGGTCATGTAGGAATTAGATGGTCAGAGATGGTATGTATTTGGATTAAATAGTGTAAGTATAAATAGCATAAATATATAAATAATATAAAAGGCATCTCTTATATCACTTCAAATTAGTTTACTTTCCAAGAAGAGGGAGAGTGCCAAGAGTGTAAGCCAAAAATCACTTGCCATCCCATTGTGGGAGGCTTATTATAACAGTTCCAGTAATTTATTCATGCTTGACTGTACGCTTTAAAATATGAATCTGAGAAAGTCATATCCCTCTCTCCACTCAAGTGTGGAGACTGTCCTGTCCATTGGCTAGATCTGGGTAGGGGTTTAAATTTTACCGCCTGTATTGTCCTTGGCTAGTGCCTTAGTTTGAGCGGGACCCCTTGGCCCAAATCTGCCTATCATAATGTTCTACTTGTAGGTTTCTAGGACCCACTGGATCCTTCTACATTGCTATTTTCACATAGTTCTCTCATCTAGAGTCCCAATAGGATGTCCTCCCCTCTGTCCCAGTTTCTTGGTAAGTGAAGGCTTTCGTGGGACATGCCCATTGGGCTAGTGTGCAGATATAAGTGAGTATATACCATTTGAGTCTTTCTGCTTCTGGCTTAACTCACTCATTATGATCATTTCTAGCTCAATCCATTTATCCACAAATTTCGGGAATTCCTTGTTTTTAATAGCTGAGTAGTAATCCATAGTGTATATGTACCACAGTTTATTTATCCATTCTTCTACTGAGGGACATTTAGACTGTTTCCATGATCTGGCTATTATGAATAAGGCTGCTATGAACATGGGAGGATACAAGGGATGGGATAACCATAGAGATGTAACAAGAATAAATTAATAAAAAAAAAAGAAAAAAAGTGAGATCAGCAAAAAAATAAAAATAAAATAAAATAAAATATGAATCTGAAGCTCCTTCCATCAAGAACCAGTATTTCTTGTGCCTGCAATTTAGATTGGCCTTTTGGATTGTATTGGAAATCAGAATGAGTAAGGGTGGGTGACATTTTGCTAGTGCCAGGTCGAGGCCTGTCACCCCCCCCCCCACTAGCTCTCTGAAAAACCTGCCACTGCCATGTGAAAAGGCACGGGTTTGCCCCGAGGGTGATAAACAGGTCCTGCCAAGAATAGCTATGCACAGCCCAGATCTGCAGAACCATTCAGTTAATCCATAGACTTGAGAACAACACGAAATGATAATTGCTATAAGATATTGAGTTGTGGCTTAGTATGTAATAGTTTGAAGATTGGTGACTGAAACTATGCTTGCAGCTGCACATGTGAAAGTCAAACTGTCACTTATGAAGCCAATTTAGTTGATGAACGGAAATAAAAAGCTAACCCAGGTGTAAAGTGTGATGTGCTCAAACCCAACTCTAGACAAGAGAAGCTGCAAAGCCACGCTATAGAGTACATGGGTACAAGGAGGTATTGCAAACAGGAAAGGCTGATCAATCTAAAAGACTGTAGAATGTCTTTTTCCCTTCCTTTTCTCCTACTTTATTCATTTCATTCATTTGTTCCTTCCTTCCTTTCCTCTTTCCTACCTTCTTTCCTCTTCCTCCCCCGTATACCTTCCCCTCCCTCTTTGCTTTCTTTCTTCCATACCTTCCTACATTCTCCTGCCTTCCTTCCTTCCTTCCTTCCTTCCTTCCTTCCTTCCTTCCTTCCTCTCTTTTCACCCCTCTTAAACTCATACACCTGTTTCCTCCTCTGCAAAACAGAGAGTTCTTTATGTATTTTATAAAAATTTCTTGTTTTTGTCATATTTCAACAGGATGTTTTATTTGTATGAGTTAACTACATTAATCTAAAGATAGCTGTTCTTGAAAGTAGTTTTTCTTTCTTAGAAACACTAATGTAGACATATTTGACTCATATAGTTTTATTTTGGGGGATATCATAATGAAACAGGGCACTAAATCAAAGTACAGTTGATTAAATTGATCTGCAATGTCTCTAGTGTTATATATTGCACACCAGCAACTACACATTGCTTGACTTTGGTATTTGCATACCACCCCCCTTTCCATTAGATAAATATACTGGGGTTTGTGTTAAGGGCAAGGTTTAATTGGTTTATTCCCAGCACTACCCTAATAATTAAAGATGGACCACTTCTTATCTGGGTACTAATATTTAATCTTTGTGGACATATTTGTAATATTAAGTATTTTAATTCTTCTAATGGTATCTTTTGAATAAAAATGTCAATCTCTTCAGTCAATCTCTACAAACACACCTCATTTTTAATTATTTTATTCTTATTTATATTTGTAAATAGTGCCTTTATCAAGGACTAGAAAATGCTTAACCTAAAGCATTGCACCATTATATTTCATGCCAGGCCAGCGGTATACCAAGGAGACAAAATGTAGTACCTCGTACAGCCTACGTAAATCACAGGGTCTGGAGGATCACTGCTTTCAGTGGGAGGGTAACCGTCTTTATCTCCTTGGTTATTTATTCAGGATCTCTGCTCTATTAAGAAATATGCTAAGCAAGTAAATATATGCTTGAGGTAGATTAGGAATAGTATTTATGAGGCCTACTATGTGTCCTGTGTTTGGTTCACATTACTCCATTTTTGAAATAAATCTTACGGTGATGGGTGGAAAACCCAAAGCTTAGGTCAGAAGCCTGCCTGACTTGTTCTAGATTAAAGTGTTAGGAAACAATATATCCAGGGTGCAAATTCAGAGAAACTACTTATAAAGCAGGGACCATTTAGTCTTCCCTTAATAGCTTGTAAATGATGTTAGAGTCAGGTTAACAAAGCAGCAAATGATTGAACAGTAGTAAAGAGGCATTAATTGGATATATTAGAATTCTATTTAGGAAGATCAAAGTACTTAGTGAAAATCTTGGCTCAGCAAAACTTTTGCATTGTGTACAGTCAACAAAAATGAAAATGATGCTCACTAAGCCAAGATGGGACACATAATCAGAGTGTGATTTACTCCTGCGAAGTGGAGACAATATCTCATGGCAAGCTCTGATTCTCTAGCTCTTACAATCTTTCCTCCCAAACTTCCACAGTGATTTCTGAGCCTTATGTGCTAAAATTGTACTAGGCGTTTATTCACTGGGTCTGGGCTTGACAGCTCTGCATTGTGATTGGTTGTAGTTTTCTGTAATGGAATGACAAATGTCTCATATTCTCTCTCATCTGAAGAATCTACCTCCAAATCTTAAGATGTGAGTGTATATCCTAAACTAACTATAGAAACAACAACAACAAAAGGTAGTCCTCACTCCTCATCAAGGAAACATCTCAACAGATGAAAAACATTACAAATGGTGTGTCCTAGGAATGTCAGACTCTATAACCATAATATATATTCTTTCTTAATTCTATGGGAATTGTCTTTCTTAACTTTCAAATACTATACAATAGCTATCAAATTTAAACAAAAGGTTGAATGGGGACATATCTTCTAAAGGTGTTAACACTGTATAGACCTGGAGATTGACATCAAAGTTTCAGAGAAATAAAACCCCTAGATTTGTGTAGATCATGGGATGAATATGTACTGTTGTGTATATGTCTATGTAAATCTGAGTTTAGGTTGTTTTCACTCAAATGAGATTAATTAATTAATTAATTTATTTATTCATTTATTTTAAAAATTGAGGACTTTTATGGATATGTTTTCACACACTTAAGGTACCTTTCCTATGATCCCAGAACAGAGCAAGAGGCCTCTTTATAAACAACAGCTTCTATTACAGTTCTTGCTTTAGCTATAACTTTAAACTTGTTTGAAATAATTTCACAATAAAGTTGGATGTCCCCTTCGCCATCTTTCTGTTTTTTATTTCCTCACTTTTCCTTAGACCTTGGTGACATCAGTAAACTGTATCCATCCCTACACATAAATTCTGTGTTGCATCCATATTTCTGTCAACAATTACTGTATTTATCCTCACTCAAGTAGGGACACAATACAGCTATATTTTACTCCCAGAACTCTACATGGATGGTCCCATGCCAAATCCCCAGTAGATCTTTTGTCCTTCTCTGAAATCCTATGAGCTGAACCTCAATCATCTGGCTTTCCCTTAACATTGTCTTCTAAGTTTCCATACAAACTTTTTAAAGTCTTTTTATACACTATTTAAGAGCTTTTCCAGCTTAAAATTTCAAAGTCTTTCACATCCCTTGGGAAACATGCTTGAAAGACCCCCAAACTACAAGCTACAGTTTATCAAAACAATAGCCTCAATTTTCAGTATCAGATACTATTTTTTTTTTCAGCAACAGAAGAGGTGACAACAGCAACTTAAAAAAGGGTTTATTTTGGACCACAGTTGCAGGGTTTCATCCATTGTGATGAGAAACTGGTAGTGGCAAGAACTTGAGATAGCTGGCCACATAGGATTCATACTCAGGAACGAGAGAGGAATGGATGGTAGGTGCTCATTCCATGATCTGTGTTTGCTTGACCTAAACTTTGAGTCTTCTAACCTCAGTTAACCTAATCAACTAAATCTCTCACAGGCATGGGCAAAGACCAGGCTCCAAGGTGATTCTGTACACTGTCCAGGTGAACTCACAGGGCCCTAGTGTTTACGACTTTGTGGTGACTGTATTTGTTATAGGCAGTATCCAGAGATACTGTGTAACGGAAGGTGCAGATTCGGAACGACTTTGATTTTTAAACTCACTGTACATCCCTACTTCAGCCCCCTTCCTCCTCTCTGCCCAGTCCTACCTTCCCACCCTGGTCCACCTTTTCCTCCCTTCTCTTCTCCTCAGAAAAGGAGAGCCCACCCACCAACCTGCCCAGGCACATGAAGTCATATCAGGACTAAATGCATCCTCTTTCACTGAGGCCCAAAGAGGAGGCCCTGCTAGGTGAATGGGATCTGAAAGCAAGCAACGGAGTCCATGTCAAAGACAGCTCCACTATAATTGCTTTGGGACCCTCATGAAGACCTAGCTTCCCATCAGCTACCAATTAGGGGATCATGGTCCAGACAATTCATGCTCTTTGGTTAGTGGTAGTCTCTGTGAGCCCTCATGGTCTTCAGTTAATTGACTCTATTGGTCTTCTTGTGTTCTTGTCCTCTCTGGGTCCCTCTATACTTCTCCCAACTCTTCCACAAGACTTCAGAGCTCAGCCTATTGTTTATCTATGGGTCTCTGCACCTGCCTTGATCAACTGCTGGGTGGAGCCTCTCAAAGGACAGTTATGCTAATCTCCTCTCTACAAGCATAGCAGAGTACCTTTAATGATGTCAAGAGTTGGCTCTCTTCCATGGGGTGGGTTATCAGGTTGGGTCAGGAGTTGCTTGGCTCCTCCCTCATTTCTGCTCCATCTCTGTCGTTATCCCTGCACACTTTTTTGGGCAGGGTAAATTGTGGATCAAAGATCTTTGTGAATGGGTTGGTTCCATTCTCTCCACTGTAAGTCTGGCCTGGGTCTAAACAGTGTACATTTCAGTTTCCATATCCCCACTACTAGGAGTCTCAGATAGAGTCACCCCCATCACCTCCTAAGATCACACCCCACCAGAGGCTGTCTCCTGCTTGTCCCAGAGATGTCCTCCCCCCATTGGCTTCCCTTCTCTATCCCAGACCTCTCACGTCACACACTCTTCTCCCACCTGATCCCTACTTTCATTCCCCTTTCCACCACCTCTCCCACCCAGTTTTCTTTACCTACTTTCAATGTCTACTTTATTTTCCCTTCTGAGGGAGATTCAAGCATGTACTCTTAGATCCTCCTTGTTACTTAGCTTCTTTGGGTCTGTGGATTGTAGAATGGTTATCCTGTACTATAAGACCAACATCCACTTATACATGAATACATACCATGTGTGTCTTTTTGGACCTGAGTTACGTCACTCAGGATAATATTTTCTATCCCCATCCATTTGTCTGAAAATTTCAAGATTGCTTCATTTTTAATAGCTGAGAAGCATTCATTTCATTGTGTAAATATATCACATTTCTTCTATTCTTTAATTGAGTGACATCAAGGTTTCCAGTTTCTAGATATTATGAATAATGGTACTATGAATATAGCTGAGCAGGAATCCTTGTGGTATTGTGGAGCATCTTTTAGTAATATGCCCAAGAGTGGTATAGCTGCATCTTGAGTTAGGATTATACCCTTATATCTTGTCAGACCACCATGGACTAAAGGTGGACCACAACAACTGAAACATCAGAAAACCTAAAGACTGATGGAAACTGAGTAATTCTCTATTCAGTGACCACTTGGTCAGAGAAGAAAAAAGAAATTAAAGACTTTCTAGAATTCAATTGAAATGAAGGCACAACATACCCAAACTTATGGACCACAATGAAAGCAGTGTTAAAGAAAGCTTACATCACTAAGTGGCTCATAAAGACATTGGAGAGGTCTCATACAAGCAACTTAACAGCACATCTGAAAGCTCCAGGACAAAAAAGAAGCAAACACACCAAAGAGGAGTAGCCTTCAGGAACTAATCAAACTCAGGGCGGAAGTAAATAACATAGAAACAAAGAGGATCGTACAAAGAATCAAAGGTGGTTCTTTGAGAAAATCAACAGGAGAGACAAATCTTTAGTCAAACTAACTAAAAAGCAGAGAGATAATATCCAAATTAACAAAACCAGAAATGAAAAGCGTTGAATTTGATTATTGGTTTCTAATATTCAAACACAATTTTTCCAAAGTTCTTTCTGTGCTCCAGAAACCTCCCAGGATGTTAAGGCACCAAAGTGTTGCTAAGACTACCTATGTCAGTGTGTGCTACTTGAACATGGCAGCCATTCAGTGTTTTCCTTAGGAATTGCCATTTCACTTGCAATCTAAGTCAGTTTCTGATTTTGGACAGGACACATAGGATTATAACTTAATTCTTTGGACATTTTCATTAATGTAAATTTTTTTTAAAGTCGACCTTAATCTGATAGTGATTCATTCCACTCAATTTAACAAATAATTTTATGTGAATAAATCATTTTAATGTTAGTTAGTGTCAATTTAATTGATGGAGCAATTTACTAGCCATGTCAGTCTTATCTTCTTGAGATTGAGTGGGTTAGTGACTCAATCATTGGTAGTATCCCTTTCATGGAACTTGAGAGGCAACGCACAAGATATACTAGTTCAATTAACTCTACAAATGCTAATTGAGTGGATATCCAGTATCAGATATTGAATTAAAAGCTAAAGGAATAAAAATAAGAAACACAGTCATGCTTTGGATTAACACGAAGCCTATTATTAAAAAAAGAAATTGTAAAAAATATATTAACCACCTATGTATATGTCAGATATAGGTATGAGGATGCAGACCTTTAGTCTCAGCAATTAAGAAGCAGAGATGAATGAAACTCTGTAAGTTCAATTCCTGCTTGGTATACATAGTAAGATCCAGAACAGAAAGAGCTACATAGTAGGACCTTGTGCCAGTGTATGTGTGTGTGTGTGTGTGTGTGTGTGTGCTGCATGTTTCAGAATGTTTGAGAATATGAAAATGAGCCAGACCTAAGCAGGAAGATAATAGGACAACATCATAAGTATGAGCTTCTACAAGGAGCATGCATATATATTTATTCATGTATATAAGCATATATTCATAGAAATGAATGTTTTATCACTTAATGAAGTATGGTTAAAAATAGTGGGTTGTTCCGTCTCTCACTGACCTTCAACACTGTACCCAGACCAAATGCTTTTCAGCTGTAGTCATGTCTTTGGTAGAAAATTGTCTTGTCAATGAGTCCTGACTTTTAGAAGTATAACTCCAGACATTAAGTAGGTATAAAACTTTCTCCATAACAAAATAGTCTTCCAAATCTCTTCCTCACAAAATACAATTTCTCATTCATGCTGCATATCAGAAAACAACAGATTTAAGGACAAGACCCTAAACCAGGTGCTATCTTTAAGTGGTGTTTTAGACAGTTTCGGATATAAAAAAAGATCCTAGACTTAGTAGTTTCTAAAAACATTTTTATTGCATAAATTTATGAATGCTGAAAAGTCCACTAGCAAGGGGAAAACAGTTTGGTATCCAGTGAGAGGCCCTAAGTCTTCAATGATCATACATTGTATTTGCCTCCACATGACACAACATGCAAGGAAGCTGTCCATGCTATTTTGTAAAGGCGCTACTTATAGTCACAGGGGTGGGCCCATGGGATTCAATTACCTGTAAAAACAGCATTTCTTAACATTGGATGTTAGCATTTAAAAATAAAAATTTCAGGGATTTATCAAAATTCAAACCACAAGGGTCAGGGATATGGCAGACAGAGAGAGGAAAGGCAAACTTTAATAATGATGAGCGATATTGGATTCTATATATCCAATACAACACCTTCGTTATAGGACATTAGAGGTAATAAACACAGCCTCTGAACGAAGGGAGGGGACTAAGAGACACAGCAGTATCATGTGAGTGGATTTGCCAAGGAGACTTGGTTAGGAGAAGCCCAGTGCCTAAGCATGTTAAATATAAATTCAAAAGACTCATAAGACAATGTAAATGATTAAATATTATTTAATTAATTACTACTGGTTAGCTATATTGGAAGAGGGAGATTAAAGTGAAGACTAGGTTTCAGACAAAAGACAAATTATTCATGATAATATGAATGAGAATTTGGAAAACAATATTAACTTATAGACAGAGGGCAATGGCACCCATGAGGTGAAAAACTCACATATATATGATATATATTATATCTAATAGTAGACCTTTTATTTTAGAGCAATTAGGCAAATTACCTAGTGGCAAATTGTGCCACCCTGGTACTTATTCAGCCGCTAATGAACAGATGATACCACATCTATATATTTTATTTTAGCAATTTTCAACAAAATTACACAGAAATAAAATGCTAAGGGGAGATAGTTAAACATAATTATTTCGTTAAATCTTATAAAAATGCAGAGTAATGAAAAATATAGCTAAAATGTGGAAAGTTCACTCCTACTCTAACACATTTATTAGAAATATTTACTTTATTGGAAGTAATGAGAGATTTACTACAAAATTTACAGAAGTTGTTACAGAAGGAAGATGAAAGTGATCAATTAGTTCAACAATAATTGACCCAGCTCAGATGATGCCTTCTGAACTGGTGTGCACTGTTGAGGAAGTCCAGTGTTTTGTAGAATCTTGACTTGATGAGTTAAGTAAGGAATGGCTGATGGACACAGAAATTGATTGCTGATGTTTCTGTCTAGAAATATTAACCATTGGCTCCCCAAGTTGTCTCACAAATTTCTCTTGGGAAAAGGGTGTACTCCTATGCAGAGGCAGCACTTATTGCTTGCCTGTCCTCTGAAATAACTGTTTCTTCTTTGTAACAGATCAAAATCATGTCAATAGCATAATGACCCTTCAACCCTTTTCTAAATTTCAAAAGCAATACAAAGGCCCAGGCAGTTCCATGATTAATTACATAATGACAATGCAGCACTCTTTACACATTTCCTTCTAAAGAAAAATAATTCGCCATTTTAAAAAACCTTTGTTTTGCCCCAAAGCCAGTTTTCAAATCACTGTCTCATTCCTATTGTTTTGTGCTGGCTGTTACATCTGGTTAGTTCCCAAGGTGATCTGAACTGTTCTATACATGGTCCTAAATAGGCATCTTGGTGGCACATTATAATGTAGAGATAAGAAAAAATTTATCATCAATAGTACTTCACTTGCTGCAACATAAGGATGACAATATTAATCTCCTAGGATTGCTTTGATATAGATTATGTAAATTAACTGGTATTATGCTTGATATAGATGAATCATGTAAATATGAATAATGAGAGGGAATATACGAAATCCTTTGCCAATTATTCTGTTGTTCTGGTGCTGATTCTACTACAACCTAATGAGGAGGCAGAATCCAGTAATCATTTCACGGTGTTCTATGAAATCAATTGCTCTTAAAGTTCTGCCCACATATCTAAATGCTATGAATTTGCATATATTTACGTATGTATGTATGCAGTTGCTTGTTTGTATACACACACACACACACACACACATATATACATCCACTTATCTAAAGCATTCTACTTAACATTGCATTTGACACATTTCTTGAAGTTTTTTAGGCATTGATAGTCTCTCTCTTAACTGAATTCCTCACATTTATGTTTTGAGACAAGGTCTCATGCACATCAGCCTAGACTTTAACTGCTATGTAGACAACACTGACCTTGAATATCTCATCTGTCTGCCTCCAGTTGCTTTATGTAATGTTCTGAGCTTTGACATGTTTTTTTTTCCTCTGCTGAAAATCATCTGTATATTGCTAAACCTACCTTCTATACTTCCACATGAGAGAGCTAAAGTTACTTTGAAAAAGACTCCTGTCTCCAGCACTAGATCTCTCATCAAATTGGCACTGGGCTTTGGACATCAGATAAGGTGTGCTGAAGTCTGCACTAGGGAGATGGGGTTGCCCCGGGAAATCGTTCTTCTTGCTCCTTCTGTATGCTGGCTTGTTTTTCCTGTTCCAATTATTATCGTCAGCCCTGTCTTTTCAGGGTTCCTACCTAATTCTTATAAACCCTGCTCTCAGAGGCCACGGTGCGCTTTAAAAAATGTTATATGGATGTTCCCTTTATTTTGTAACTTGAAAAAAGTGAGCTCTTTGCATGATTAAGCCAATAAATGAGAACAGAGATTGTGCTATCTTAAATGTATGTCTCTTGCAAACTGAGAGAGTTATTACGTCACCGTTACAGCATCTCGGGAGGAAATAAAACATTCAAACATGGTGAGAGTATACCTGACACCAATCCATATTTATAAGTGTTTTTGGAAAGAGTACTTTAGGCAGCTTTCCTGAGTATAAATCAGGATCATTATTCCTGTTCCCACTATGGTAGGAATATCTCTGTGTGCTTCCATTGGAAGACCCAGATGCAGTGCCCTTTGGAAGCCCTCCATTTGAATTAACAATTTTTAAAATACTCTTTCTGAAATATTTCTATTATTAAAAGGAAATATCTTAAGTCACATCTTCTGATCAACAGCGATGAAGAAATTGTTTGTTTGTTTGTTTGTTTGTTTATTCTGGAAGGAGCCATGTCTCTTAAGACAGAGTGAAGCACTGATGAAAGAGTGATTAATCTTATAATCACTCATCGTACATTTGTGACATGAAACTGCATATGTAGTATTGTCTGGTCATTCTTAGTACCTAACAGTTTTTGTTGACATTCTACTTATATAATTTTTTTAAACTCAAATGATGCTCCTTAAGGGCAAAGACAAATACATGAAGGACTAGAAACCAATCTCCTTCTGTGGTATGGTTTTCCTGTGCTCCTGTGGGGCAGTGTGAATGATGAATGAGGGCAGAACTAACTTATGGATCAAGCTATGCAGCTTTCATCTTTTCTAAAGCAAATGAAACCTCCTTGGAAGTTCCAGAAGACCCATTAGACAACCAAAGGGTCTGACAGTACTGCTTCTGGATAAGACTTTATAAATCATTTTCCTCACAGTCTTCCACATTTTCACACGAGTTAACTTTTTCTGACGCATATATTTTGGTAATCAAAGTTGGTCAAACTCAGCTTCTCTGGTTGAAATTCTAATTCCCCTTAGTTTTTTTTTTTTCCATAAAATGAGCTGTTTTGAAACTTTTAATCCAGCCCCATTTTATTTAACTCAGGGCATCTTCTCAGGAGTGACTACCCCTCCCATCTGCCTGCCCCTCACCAGTCGATAATCAGTAAAATTATCTAAGTTCTCCTTACAGAAAATTTGAACAGAAGCCCTTTCCCCATTGAGGTTCTTCTCCCTGTGGGACTCTGCTGGAGAAGAGTGAAGTCTGACATCTCTGCATATCCATTTTTGACCCCAGTCTATGATGGTGGACTCCCCTTTCTCAGCAGGATCCTCACTCCACCTGATCTGGTAACCCCAGATTTTGTGAGGAGTGTCACATAACCCTCAAAAAGGATTGCTGGCCCAACCCTTTCTTGATAAATAATTTGTTCACGGAGCAAAGGGAATTCCCAGAAGTACCACACCCTACGCTGAGGAGATCCTATCCTCTAGCAAATGACCTTTAATCATACCTAGAAGAGATTCCCTCACTCATAGGATAATTAAATACCGTTTCTTCCTTCTTGTGATGGGGCACCCTGTTACTGCATGAGAATGATGTACTGAACAACTGTATGTAGATTAAGTATCCTGGCATCCTTAGCCATGTAGATTCAGACACATTTACCCTAAAACCCCTCGCCACTGTCCAAGATTTATAAATAAAGCCTGGCTGGCTTTCTCCTGCTCATGTGCTCACCATTCCCTCACCATGACCACCTGACACTCCATTTATTCTAGGGTGAACTGCTGTTGGATGCCTGGTGGTCTGGCAGTGATGGCGGAACCACCCTGCATTCGCTGTGGCCTACTTCATCACCACTGCAGGCTTTGTTTTAAGCTCTGTTGGAGCACCACCAAGTACGCATCTTATTGGGTCTGCCTCCCAGTGAGTTTCTGACATCTGCTTGCTTCCTCTGCTGTGCTTAGTAGCCAACAAGGAACTGTAACACTTTTAGTATCGTCACATACATGTGGAGCTCCCCAGTCTCCACCGCTTCTGGTACCAACAATCTCATTCTAAAAGAGCTAAACAGTAACACTCCATGGAAAACTCATTTTCCACCTCCTCTGGTGAGACCAAGACCTAGTACTCAAGTCTGGAGCCTCACACTGAGTACGCTAAGCTGCCCCTAAGAAAGAAACGGGACCTTGGGACCTTTGATCTCGATGCCCTTCTCTTCTATTCAGGAAGCAAGCAGCACCAGGACCTACCCACGAGATGTGGAACCTGGATTGACCCACAGGTGATGGGACCCAGGCTGCCCCACCGGATGCTGAACGACATCTTCCCAGATAATACTACATGGTATCCATTTGACTAAACCCTAACTACTACGTGTTCTAAATATGATTATCATTGAATATTTTGTAGTTATTGCCTGTATAGTTTTCTTAATCAAAGAGTTTGGGGCCTTCTGGTGGGTAGAACTACATACGGCAACTTTTACAAAATTCTGGTTCCCATTGCTTTAATTCTGACTAGGTTTCTTGTTCATCAAAATAATTTATTCTGCTGTATATACCCTTCTTTACACTACAGTAGTTTTACAGCGTTAGATTGTAAAATTCCATGGGATCCTTTTTTTTAATTTTTAATTTTAATTTTTATTAATTTATTCAGACTACAACTCAATTGTTATCCCACCCCTTGTTTCCTCCCATTCCTCCCTCCCTCCAGCTTTCACCCTATTCCCCTCCCCTAGGTCTATGACCGAGGGGGACCTCCTCCCCCACTATATGGTCATAGGCTATCAAGTCTCATCTTGGTATCCTGCTTATTCTTTCTTTGAGTGCCACCAGGCCTCCCCACAAAGGGGAAGTGGTCAAATATGTGGCACCAGAGTTCATGTCAGAGTCAGTTCCCGCTCTCCACATAACTGTGGAGAATGTCCTGTCCATTGGGTAGATCAGAGTAGGGGTTCGATGTTTACTATTGTACTGTCCTTGGTTAGTGCCATAGTTTGGGCAGACCCCCCTGGGACCTGATACATCCATCACGATGTTCTTCTTGTAGGTTTCTAGGCACTCTGGGTCCTTCTATTTCCCCATCACCAATATTTCTATCAAAGACAATGCTAAATCTGAACAATTCCATTGGGAACCTTTCTTACTCAATAATTTCAAACCTAGTCAATAAAGCAAATTGCAGGTACATGCAAAGCTCCATCATAGGAAAATGTCTACTGACACATACCAAATTGGACTTAAAGTACCTGTTGTACCTGTGGATTTACTAACTTCACTCATGGTGTTACTGTTCATCAGGATATTTCTGACAATTAAAGAACAAGAAATGAAGTGAAAAAATGTACAAGACCTCTGTTGCATTCAACAGAAAAACAAAATGTGATAATCACAGCACCTTTGCCTCTCAATATGAGCCTTGCCTATCTATTCACAAAGCTAAAGGATGTCTGAAGTATCTAAAGGAATTCTATTATCTATGTCAGGAACCCTAAATGTACCAAAGATAGGACAATATTTCACCTGAATGTCTATAATAAACCTTCAAAGACTCATATATAGACAAACTTTATTTATTCTTTTGAATCTGCAGAAAACAGCTTTTTTTTTGCTTTCTGGTATAAGAAGAACGATAGTTTAGGGTTTGTATAAAATCCTTATTCTCTGATGAGTTGTTAAGTGATGATGCTAAAACCTTCTAGTAAAATATGGAAAAAATTACTCTTGGCTACAAGAATGAGAAGGGAGACTCATGAGGATGAGGTACACAAATGATACAATACAGTATTCATGTGTGAAATACTGAGAAAAGATTTAAAATTAAAACTAAAATAATTAAAATTTAAAAATTTTACATATGTGCAAAATTAAAAAGAACTCATTTACTCCCTTTCCAACTTTAGATCCTCATACTCTATTTAGCAAATTCCTTTCACAACTTCATGTATTTAAAAAAAACACTAAGTCCAAAAATTGATACAATATGTGTATTGATATAGGGCCTGCATACATACAGGTAATAACAGTGGCCACATCCTAAGAGAATAGTGATCATCTCTCCTTTAAAAGTTATAATTAGGCAAAAGTTCTGCAATGGGTGGGGCCTGTAGTCATCTAGCTCACCTATGGTGGAATTTCTGGTTCTTGATCATGTGTGGTGTTAAGCAGGTAACCCCAGCTACTGTGAGTTCCTGAGTGCCCTAGTCCAGAAGGCAGTCCAGAGGGAGACACCTCTCCTCCAGCCCTCCAGTTCGCATAATCTTTCCACCTCCTCTTATACACTGGGTTGATATAAATATCTGTCTTAGAAGTTAAAGAAGAGGACATAAATTGTGAAGTTAAAAGTTTAGGGTACTCCAACGAGAAAAAGAAGAAATAAAGCAGGGGCTTGGATACAATATAATATATTGCATGAATGTAAAAATTATCAAGAATAAATAAAATGTTTCTTAATGATCTGTTGAATTGATATTGAATCAAAGAAGGAAAACAAATATCTTCCTAAACAAGAGAGACCCAAATTCATTCTCCCCCTCGCCCTATGTCTCCTGTCTGTCTGTAAATTGTGTTTACTAGCTTGTTCATCCTCTTTGCTGCATATCAGATATTTCTATCATTGTTCCTTGTTCTTTCTCGTTGTCTGTGTCTGAATCTGTGCCCATCGCTAACAAAGGGCTTCTGTGTGTATTGAAAAACACAGAAAACATGGCACGGGGAAGAAATAAGATACTATTTTCTTATTTGTTTGTTATTGTTCTGTTTAATAAGACAGCCTGCTAAGACTGAAGTGCCGACCAAGAATCTTTCATGGATTGGACCTAGGCACCCTACAAAATGTAGTCAATGGGCAGCTCAGGATTCATGGAGGTCCCCTAGTAAGGAGAGTGGGGGAATCTCTCTGATGTGGACTCTCTTGACAGCTTTTCAATAACTTCCTCCTGGCAGGATTGCCTTTCCAGGCCACAGGGGAAGAGAGCAGCAATGAGAAGTAAGTAAGCATAGGCTTATGGTATGCTTGGAGAAAACATGGAAACTCACATACAATGTTGATAATATGAGGTAGTGCAATAAAAATTTGGATAGGTAAAACTATTGTCTGCAGGTAAATGAAGGTAGGGATTTGTTAGGGAGAACATAGAATGGGATGGGTGGTTACTGGGAAAAGAGCAGTGAAAGAAAGTGCACTGGGGGTGGGAAGCGCAGGCAGAACACAGTGATTTTCTCTACAAAACTGAGTATTAGGGAATTTTAAGTATGTTATTAAAAGATAAAGTAGGGAAAGTCTTTATTATTTTACCTCTACGACCCCTAGTATTTCATGACATTTGTTTTGTAATATACATTTGTAAGTTCTGGGTAACATGTATTATCTTTTAACCTACAATATCTATAACCTGATTTATTTTCCAAGCAGCTTCACAACATCTGTGTTTACAGGAGGCACTGACTCAATTCTCTCATCTTTTACTTCTCTTGCTTCCTTTTTTTCACTCCTCCCTACAACAGAGTAGAGAGAAAGTGGAGTGGCAGAGGAAGAAAGGTAGGGAGAAAAGGAACAAAAAAAAAAGCCAGAGAGTCAGAGACAGCAGATACAAATTGGGCAAAGGACCAAATGGCAGGCAAACTCCAAATAATAAGAAAACATTATTATCATTTTAAATGACTTTCATATTTATTTCATTTTCATATGTGCACTACATGATGCATTTTCTATTTCATATTGAATATAAACCCAAAGATAACTGTGATGTTCTTGGCATTAAATGTCAAAGGAAAATGAAATATGCTAGAAAGATCCTGTTTCTGATAGATACAGCATACTCTAGTAAAAGGTGAGAGGGTTGAAATCTGAATTTGTAGTGGGTATAATACTCTGTGATTCTGTATATATGTGTGTGCATAATATTATATAAAATATATATCTACAAAACTACATCAAGCATGCAAACACACACACATACACACAGAAGAGAGAGAGAGAGAGAGAGAGAGAGAGAGAGAGAGAGAGAGAGAGAGAGAGAGAGAGAGAGAGAGAATGTTTCCTTAATGGCATGTTTTGCACCAAAAATCCAGAGGAAAAGTTAGGGGCACTGATTTACTGATTCATGAAAATAATTTTCCAAAAAATAAACTAAAAGTAAGCAGAAATTTTAGGGTTGGAGGGATTTTAAGCTGTGGACTGGGCTAAGACACCACTGGACGTTTCCTTTCATTCCTTTCTCCCCTTCAGCTGCTTTTATCCATCCTAGTCTGAATATATCTGTACTCATGATCCAGAAGACTTAGAAGATGCTGGAGGGAATATTGATCATGACTTTTCAAATTTTATTTTCTTGTCTACCTTCAATCTATTCCTCTTCTAAAATTCAATTCTCTCTCTGAGCATTGATTCAGAAACATGACATCAGATGGTATTTCCCTGTGAGTGATGTCTGATAGGCTCCTGCCATGTGCACTAATCCAATTATTGGGAGCTGAAGAAGAGTCTAAAACCTGGCTTGTGGGAAAAAAGTATTGATAAAATCTTGGACAGGGAAGAAAGGTATTGTCAGTGCCAAAGACACTGTGTGTCTTTTCATTTTAAGAGGTGTCCTATGAACTAGATCCTTTTGTAATGAGAAAACAAGCTTAGAGAAACTTTTCTTGGTTATAAAACACCCTTAATTCCTGTGACACTAGATGATGGCACTAACTGAGATAAAGATGTAGAATAGTCATGTAGGGACACTTACTGGTCCATAAATTGCCCTCTCATACCAATGAGTTTGTCTTAGTATGGACTCATTTGAGTTCTGGATAGGCATTTTGCACATACTGATTGATTTAATCGTCACAATGATTCCACTGAGTTGCTATGGATGATCCTGAGCATTGACTCACAAGGTCTCACATTGACTCACAAAAGCAGGCAGTTAAAACCGAGTTTGTACACACCAAGAACTGTTGTCCTTTCTGTTATTTTTCCATCACTAGAATTAGAATATTGCCTTTCTGAGAACAGAAAAACAAATGAGCAGGATGCAGGCATGTCCACGTTCATCCACGACAGCACAACAGTTCACGAAGATTGTCCTGTTGTGCTGGCTCAAAGCAGAGCTGGCAGCAGTGAGCAGCTGTGTGTGCTTGGCTTTATTAGCAGAAATGTATCTCACGACTCCAACGAGAGTAAATGAATATTTTACACAGCATCTATTTTTATCTGTTTAATGTATTACATACATGGTTTTTATTCTGCTATTTTTGATGCTTTATTTGGAAGACTAAAACATGGGAATGACAATGTTTTATGAGACACAAGAACATCTTACAGCAATGTCTTCACCCCCTCAAATAAACTGTCTCCAGAGAATGTAATTTAGTTCAGGTGATTTATTTTCATCATAACATAAAATCACCATCTCTGTGTTTGCCCAGTAAAATCAACATAGTCTATGCTCATTCTCAGTCCAATTGCTGAGAAATTCAGATACAAATAGTCAGCAATTCATGACAAGGTATCACAAAAAATCTTTAAGTTAATACCCTATTGTTAAAATTTTTAACTAATAGAACATTGACTTCCTCTTTCATCTTTATCAGACACATTCTCTTGGGAAAAGTAGAGTTGATAGTTCTCAATTTCAATGAACTTTCTGCAGTTTTGTATGAAAGATTGAAAATCCTGAGAAGAAACCTGTATTGGCAGGAATGTGACTTCCATATTTCTATTTATAAAGTATATATGATTATTAAAGAATGTTAAAAAAAAGGTCATTTTAATAGTGATTGTTGCCCTAAGTTTCCACAATCTGCTGAATTGACCAGACCAAAATTCTAAATGGGATCAGCCATGCCAAAGTTCCATGTCATCAAGTACTTAGTTGATTTTTCTATCTTGCCAGAAAACATCGGTTGGTTTGTGGGGTTGGGCGGGCGCACTCCTCTTTTAACTCCCTCTCATTCCTTCTAGCTCTTGCCCTTTCTCTTTGCAAGTCCCCCTTTCACATTCATGCCTTTGCATCTTATCTTGTGACTCACTACGTGTACCTGGTGCTGTCTGAGTGATCCTGGGCCAGTGGCATCTGGTAATCTTACTAGGGCCTACTCATGTGAGAAAGTGGTGACCACCTCTTGCCTAGAATTCACCAGTAGACAACAGTTCAATAAGGTGTTAGACTGTTTTTCTATTCTGTCTCCTTGTCCACAACTGATATGGAAAATCCAACTCATCGCTTTTGTTTCTGTTTCATCCAGCTGTTATTTTCACAAAACCATTGTCTTCTGCTGAACTCATTAAAAAACTTTTTGCATAATGTGTAAATAAGTGTTGCAAATTCTAGAATTGAAGAAAAATGATAATATTAGTACGCTAAAAAGCTATAATTTTATCCTTTCACATAGCTAATAGGTGATAGAAAAGAACATAAAACTAGATAAAGATAAGGATATAAGTAGATATAACTGCAGCAAAATACAATAGGATACTTGTGGAGTAAGCACCATGCTGTAATGAGTGAAACAGGACTTTGTGCTCACAGGACCAAGGTTCACACGCTTCTTTAGCCAGGGGACTTTGATATATATTACCATGAAATCATCTGTAAAATTGTAGCCATGACAACCAGTATTATAATGATCATCAAACAAGTTAATTCTTTTTATACATTTGTTCACAAAAGACATTTATTTCTTAGCACTGCCTAGTCCCTCACTAAAAAATATAATATAATATTGGTTTGTTAATTTTTTTAAATTGTCAGTAATCTAACACCCCAGAAAATATTCTTTACTTATAAAACCATACAAACAAACATCAGCATCAGCATCAACAAACAACATGATTTAGGACATTGTAGAAAACTCCACAAATAATTTTATTTTGCAAAATCACTGACAGTGAATTTGTTTGAGTCTATTTTTGCGTGTGCATTCGGAGTATCCATGGCATCTTGAAGGTTACCGTTCAGGAGTCATTTTCAAAGTCCTCATGGTTGCATGTCAATAACTTCAAGGACTAAGCTTTCTCCCTCTACCTGGATCTCCTTTTCCCTCAATGATAGGAAATAGATGCCCTTTAAGAATTTACTTTGTCTTGCACATCCTAATTTCCCTGTCCCAGTGACTTGCATGGCTTAGATCTTAATTTCCAGATGTATAGTTAGACCTGTATCAAGCCTGACTAATAAGAACAAATCAAGAATGTTTTATTTATTGAAGAAAAAAAATAGGCTTCTCTTAAGAGCCAAGTCAGATCTGTAGAGATGGTTCAGTGTTTAAGAGAACTTGCTGTTCCTCCAGAAGTCTTGAGTTCATTTCCCAGCAATCACATATTGGTTTACAACCACTACAGGATCTGGTGCTCCATGGGATCTGATGCTCTCTTGTTGTGTACAGAGATACACGCAAACATAACACTCACAAATATAAAATAGATAAACAAAATACATAAACATTTAACAAAAAAGAGAGATGGTAAGAAAGATGCTACTATATGGAATTATTTCATACATAAAAATAGAGGTGTGGCTTGCACACTTACAATTAGGTCCATGGTGCTGTTAAGGTGCAGACAAGGATTTTTTTTTTTTTTTTTTTGCTTTGCTTCATGGATCACAGAAGTGATTCAAGAGGGAAGACCTGAATTGGTACTAGAGAAATAAACTGCAAAAAATGGATCACATGCAAAGGTGTCCTATCAAAGAGACTGGATTTTTAGATATAAAGAATATGAGAAGAAGAAGAAAAAAAAGAATATAAGAATAGTTGTAAATATAAAGTGTGAACACTGGTAAGAAATCTGTTAAGTGGAAGACTTTCCTTAGATTTAATCTTAAATATCTCTTTAACAGTAAAAATAAGTCACAAATTTAAATCCAAATGGCCATATATAGATATAAATGGTGAGATATCAAACTTCCTAAGGGAGCTGGGATCTTTGAGTCGTCTCCTGATTGGAGGAAAGAAGGTAGAGTGAGGCTATAAAGAGGTGATAGTAAGTGAGCGTACCACCAGTCAGGTGGAACCAAACCCCTGACAAGGAAAGACAGGCCTATATGTTTACATGAGTGCAGGTAACAGTCCCCATCCTGCATGGCTCTTCCACTGCCGTCCTTTGTCATCTCCGTTAACTTCTGTGAGTAGCACTGTAAGCAGGGCTGCGAGTGTGTTCTTCCTCTGGAAAATTATGGTTCACCTGTTCCACAAGTAGAATTCTTCAGTGCTCTGGTCACTTGTTCGCTTGCTGTGGACAGACAGCATGCTTCTTCAAAGTACCTTCCTCAGTGAGAGGAAGATCATCATTTGAAAACGGCAGGAAATATCAAAAATATCCCCACTCAGATCCTATGGCGTGCTTTATTTCAGATGATCTGTGTTCTGGCCATGAACCATCATGTTTTAATATTGTCTCAATCAGTAACACTTTATTTCCAATTTTATTCTAAGTTTAAAATAAAGCGCATGTGTACAGTTTTCAAATAAAGACACCTGTACAAGTTTTATTTAATTTTAAAAAGTACATTTCACTTAAAATATCATTGCATCCTTTTCCCCCTTCCAGTCCTTGTCAAGTCGTTTCTCTCTGCGTCCTTCCTTGTCCCCTGTCCCCACTCACTCTCAAATTCACAGCCTTTTCTTTGAGCCTCTTCTTAGAGGATATGGATTCTTACTTTCTACATAATCTCTTTCACAACCTACGTCCTTTTTTCTTTCTGCTTTGCAGTTCCTATAAACAAATACTGTAGGTAAAAGTAAGCACAGGTTTCAGAAACAAGCCATCCTGGCCTTAATTGAGACCTCCAACACCTGTCATATTTACCTTTCCCGGTTCAGATTTAACGTCCTAGGTTTCCTTATTTAAAAAGATCAAATGATATCTCCAACCCAAGGACAGCTCTTATACAAAACGAGGCTCGCACACAGGAACTGCCTCGTCTCTTGTACAAAACTAAGCCAAAGATGATTAGTTTCACCTCACAAGTATTAACTTGAGTATCCCTTGAGGGTAGCAACCTTTCATATCTTGTTCTAAATATACCTTTCAAGTAAGAAACGAGGATTTAATAAAAACAGAAAGGATGACTATCAAGCAACACAGTTGTGAAGAATAGTGACATAGTCATTGACACTGTGGAACATGTAAAAATGCTGAAAGCAGATGGAAAACCCAAAAAGCATCAAAATGTGTGTGTGTGTGTGTGCAAGTGTATGAGTGTTCATGTGTGTATGCACATGTGTATATATATATATATGTCTGCCTATGCACATGTGTGTGCCTGTACATATACATGTGTGTGCAGATATGTGTGAACATATGTGTTCCTGTACCAGCACCTGTATATTTGCACATACACGTGTGTGTGTGTGCGTGTGTAATGAATATCAAGAATTAGATGTCAAATTCAATCAAATTTCCATCTTGATAAAATGGTTTTATTTGCCACACTGCGAAATAAAATAATTGACTGCCTTCATTGCTTAGTAGGGAGGAAGGTGGTCCTAAATTACAACAGAGACCTGCACCTTGTTATAGCTCGAAACCCGAGAAAGCACTGAACTCTCTCAGACATCCAAATAATTGTCATCTGGATCAAACATCAAACAGGCTTTGGAAGGCATAGACTGTGAAGTGTAGGCAAGGCTGACCTGGAGTGATGGACACACATGTGAGATGCTCTAACCACCAAGCTCACTGTCTTATGTTATGAGATGCTCTAATGACCAAACATTATGAGATGCTCTAACCACCAAGCTCACTGTCTCCATCATCTTTTCCCAGATGTCACAGTGCTACAGTTAAATGCTTCCCATATCTGTTGAGATTGTATGGTGAAAAACCTAATACTGCAAATGCAAAAGGAAAAAGAAAGTTGCCCTCAACTAACTGAGCAGACAAAGTTGGTGGGGACCTAGCTAATTGGCTTCTGGACAGTGTGACCACTACTTTAATGAATTTTGCCAAGACATGCAGCTTCGTGAAACTTAGTTACAGTGTGTGCTGTGGAGAATAAACTGTGTAACAGATGCCTAGGTTTTCTGAGTTAAACAGAATGTAATATGAGTGAACAGTGCAGTTTAGTCTCTCTCTGTGTGTATGTGTGTGTGCCCACATTTAAATATAGGGATACAATTGTATGGAGGTGAATGTGTACATGTTTGTATGTGTTTATATGTTCATACATGTTTGTGTTCAAATGTGTTTGTGTATGCATGCTTGCACATGTTTGCATATGGGAACACATTTTTATGTATGTATATACATTTTTATATCTGTCATATATTTAATCTATCTATCATCTGTCTGTCAATAGCATCTATCTATCTATCTATCTATCTATCTATCTATCTATCTATCTATCTATCGATCCATCCTTTCTATCTTTCTATCATATCTCTCTTTATCTATCATCTATTATCTATCTGTCTATCTATCTATCTTTATCTATCATCTATCTAGATATTATCACTCTATTATCAATCTATATCTATCATTTATCTATCTATCTGTCTATAGTCTCTCTGTCTGTGTGTATGTATCTGACTGTCTCTATATATAATCTATTTGTCTGTCTGCCTGTCTATATATCTATCTCTGTGTGTGTATATATCTATATCTATATCTGTATATATATATAAACACACTTGAAATTATGGTCCTTCTGCCTCAGCTTCTTGAGTGCTTGCATGAGAAGTGTGTGCCATTGTCACCAACGCGAAGGAATTTTTCATCTGTTTTCCTGCACCAATAGTGGAAAGGATCCCTAAACAGTCTTTGAGACTTATAAAGAGTAAAATTTGTTATGTTTTTAATATGTGCACAAAACTTTCACCAATCTATAAGAATTCTGGTATACATTATAAATTATACTCCTTCCCCTTAGTCAACCCTACAGAAATAATCCATTGTTGTCTATGAATTTATTGATTCTAAAGAGTTAAAACTGTCTCATTCATACATTATGTGGATTTCTCACTGTTCTACTTTTACACAGTATATGTTTCCCAAGATTCTTCCTTTTTTTTTTGTATATTGGCAAGGCATTAATATCACTTATGAGTATTTTTTATTTAGTTAATTTATTCTAATAAGCAATAAATATTTCTGTTTGGAACTTACTTCTTGGATACTACACACAGAAAGAAGTCTTACACTTTGTTGATTGTTTATTTGTAAGTATTATTTTTATATAATTGTAAATTTTTTGTTCATTAGTTTCAGACTGTTCATTATGTATAATTACAGTTCTCTTTTTAAACTTACACTTGAAGCTTTGCTGTGCTTGCTTATCAGTAATAACAGCCTTACATTTTTTTGGATTCCATATAACTTCCTCCATTCATGCTCATGGGTATGGCAGTTGCATTAGTTTTACTTCCTTCCATCCTGGCTTAAATACCTGGAACTTCTAGAGTGTTAGAGAGAAGGTAAATCAACTTATATTGTATTGCTTCTAAGTCTCTATGGAACAGTCTCCATTTTCAACGGTCTTTGTTGTGTTGACATGGGTCTTCTGTGTGTCTGAAGGGATTAAACGAGTCTTCCCTAAATCGTGAGAATTTTGACAATGAGAAGGTGATGGATGTTACCAAAGGCTGTTCCTGCATCGGTTAAGATGTTCCTGCTCTCCCCTTCAGTGTAATTAATATGGGGTCTGATATTGTAACTAGGTTAGTTTTTATTCCTCTCACAGCCTCACTTAGCTTTGATGTATAACCCTTATAATATTATGTAGGATTTTTTCTTCTCTATAATGTATCATAGCATGTCTTGTGGGAGGACATCATTGTAGCCCAGGCTGGCCTTGAACTCTTGCCTCCACCTCCTTCAGCAAATCCTACCAATGTGCACCACCACAACTGGCATGGACATCATTGTAGATTGAGAGTTTGTAGCTGGGTTAGTATTTATGTTTCTTTTTTGCTAGATTGCAGAGTACCTTCCTGTACAGAACACAAGCCTGTAAAGGTGAAGGCTTTGGGTAGGTGCCAGCTCCACTTCTCTGTGTTCAATGTGTTGTTTAGGTGTTATCTTCATCAATAGAACCTGCCATAATTTTGTGGAGAGCAATCTCTAGCCTTGGCAATAACTTGTGTTGTCTCAGGGTTCCCATGGGACCTCTTTGGCCAATAAATAAGTTACATCTAACCCATTGCAATTACTGGAAGCTCCACTGGGCATGAAGGGATGTCCAGTTTAGGCTCTATCTCCTTCATTATTTGGCAATTTCATTTAGATGACCTTCATATATATATATATATATATATATATATATATATATATATATATATATGTGTGTGTGTGTGTGTGTGTGTGTGTGTGTGTGTGTGTGTGTGTGTATGTGTGTGTGTGTGTGTATGTGTGTGTGTGTGTGTTCTAGGATGTTTGTACTGCATTAGGTTTCCACACTGCCCTTCAAATGGCCTTTAATTTTAGCTTTCTCTAGCTATATCCCATCCCATCCTTGATTTTTTTCATTGAAGTTCCCTTTGTCCCATTTATCCATAACTATCTATTAAATTTCCCTTTTAAAACAAGATCTATCTGTCCCACCATGTCTTATTCCCTTCCTCTATAGCTATTGTTTGTGGTTCTACAGATTTAGTTTGCTTATCACTGACTTAAAGAGCTAATATCCACACATAAGTGAATATATACCATGTTTGTCTTTTTGGGTATGGGTTACCTTATTCATGATGATATTTTTCGTGGTTCCATTCATTAACTGTGAATTTCATGATTTCATTTTTAATTATCTGAGTAATATCAGATTGTGTAAATGTACCAGATTTTCTGTCTAATTATTCATCGATGAACAATTAAGTTGTTTCTGAGTTCTGGCTATTATGAATAGCGTAGCAATGAGCATGGTGGAGTAAGTGTCTGTGAAGTAGAGCAAACCATTCTTTGGGTACATTCTCAAGAGTTGTATAGCTGGATCTTGAGGTAGATCAATTCTTATTTTCCTAGGAATTGCAACAGTGATTTTCACAATGGCTCTACAAGTTTGCATTCTTGTCTGTAACAGATGAGTGTTTCCCTTACTCCAAATCCTTGTCAGAATGAGCTGCCACTTGTGTTGTTGATATTGAGTGTAAGATGAAATCTTAACGTAGTTTGATTTGTATTTCCCTGATGATGTTTTGATGTTCAAATATGTTGGACATTTCTTCAGGTGTTTCTCAGCCATTATACTTTCCTCTTTTGAGAATTCCATTGAAATTGGGTTATTAGTTTTTTGACATCAAGGTTTTTTTTGAGTTCTTAATAGATTTTGTATATTAGCCCTCTATCAGATGTGTAGTTGTAAAGGGTATTTCATTTTCTGCCACTTTGACTGAGTGATGGTGTCCTTTGCTAATGGTGTTCAGTTCAGAAAGTCTTTGACTTTGCCAAAGATTGAAGGACATTACTTAGTTTATCTTCTTTCAGGTTCAGTGTAACTGCTTTTTATGTTGATCTCTTGGATCCATTTTGAGTTAAGTTTCATATGGGATGAGGTATAAGAATAAATGCTGTGTTATCTTCTCAGAGTCATATTTATCTTACCTTCACTTCCTTCCTTTAACATATGTGAGAGTACAGTAAGGAGGAAATAAATTTTTTGTGTGTGTGAACTTACATCATCGATGTAGGATAGAATAGACTTTTTCATTAGACAACTTGGTCTCAGTAAGTTTTACTCTTTACACAAACTGGTCATCGTATCTTTGAGAGTGTTTGTCTAAAATATTGAATGCTGGTACAAAGTGCAGAACAATCATGCCCCAGAGATAAGAATACCAGCTCGACAGGCCCAACAGTCGATCTCTCAATGGAAATAGATAATGACCACATTGTCAGTCTGCCCCATTGGTTACGGTTGTCTCCCATGAGTTTTTGACCAACGTTAATTCATGTGAAAGGAAAAGGAATGTGAGTAAGGAGGCTAAGAAACTTAGAAAATGTATTCCTGCAATGGCGTATTTACCCAATTACTCTCCCAGGCTGTTTCTCCTTGTATAATACAACTGCGCTGTCAGTGTAATGCAGCTCTTTCAGAATGGGCTGGCTTGGCAGAAATGTGAGCAGCATGCAAGCCACAAATAATATAAACACAATCAGAGTGGCCCATCCCAGAGGAGGGGCCGGTGCCTGAGGTGGTACACATTTTCATTTCCCTTGCCACCACATCAAAGCAAGTCAAAGCCACCTCATGTGATTAAAGGGCAGCTCTGCTCACCTCTCTACGCCTTCCCCCAGGTCAGGAAAATGGAAATGTGTTTAAAAAGTCACTTTTCTCTTTTTCTTTTTCCATTCCAAGCTGATTGGATTTCTCTAAATTAAACTGGACTCTACATATGTAAAGGTCAGCTTAGCCTCAGCCTACGTATTTTCTTCATTAATAGCAAATGGAAATCTAGCTGTTTCTGCTTCTACCAAATCAGGATGCCTGAGGATGTCATCAGCAAGGCCCAGTGGAGCACAGGAGCACAAAAAATCAATCGCAGAGGACAGAGGCAAGCGTGATTTAGTTCACATTATTTATTTTATAATCATATTGGTACTGTAACTGTAATTTCACTGGGTTTTACACCATAATGCTACTTTAAACTTAATGAGCTTCTTCAGGAAACAATAAAATCACTGTGTTACATGCTTCTTCCCACTGAGACATTTTGGTTTCTTTGATTTGTAGTGTTGAGAGTCAGGCAGCCTTTATGATCCACTGTAGTTCTTCCTTTGTCACAATGTCTTTGTCTCTATTGACACTTTTCCTGTGACTAGAATGTATGGCCTTTTTAGAGAGATCAGCTATATATCTATTAATAAATATAGGATAATGTAAAATGACTGAACGTTTTAGCACAATGACTAGGAGCTGATTCAAACAGAACAGGAAAAGTATGATGGTGAGACAGGCTCACATGCATTATCTGTACACTGCAGGAGCTGATGACATGTTACATACTTAGTCAAATTTGACATTTAATTGGTTATAAATGCCAATTAATAATAGTAATAAATATAATATTGTTATACACAATAAATTACAGTATATACATAATTTATATTTATATTACATAAATGTTTATATTAAATATAAATAATAAATAATAATAACAGGTTAAATTTGAAACATATATAAATCTAATATTTAGAAAAGGAGAACAATAAAACAGTTGAACAAATAAGTTCACTCTTAATAAGACAATAAAAGCAGAATTAAATATTAAATATGAATTTCAGAGGATAGATCTGCACATTAACTTGTCATATTCCAATGTGTTAGTTTTTCTTTTATCTTATTATATGTCATTATTATCCCTTAGAAGCCTGTTTGTTTTCTACTGAGAGACAGAGAGAGGGTGAATGCAGTTAGGAGGAGAGGTGGGAATGTACAGGGAGGGAAACTGTAATCAGGATATATTAGACAAAAAAATACAGGTTTTTAAAAATTAGTTAAAAAAGAAAAACCAATAGTATATTAGGAGGCTGGAAATTTCAGAGACACTTTATATCTTGCTTGAAGATAAATGCAACTTTGTAAACAAGCAGCCAAAGACAAATTCTCCTTAGATACGGGTTTCCTGCCATAGAAGGAAGGGCTCCCTCAGCTGAAAAGATGAATCCCATGGACTCCTCAACATTCTGAAATTCATTTGTTTAACTCATTCACATTCAGAATTTTAGATGTACCAAGACAGGAAAGATGTTTTCTTCATGGCTGTCAAATACAGATAGCGAAAACACTAAGAATGTAATATTTAAATAATTCATGATTGTGTCATGGTTCTTCTTGCTATAGGTAGTTTACTGTGTATATGTGTAATAATATAATGTATATGTAAAATTTTTAAAAAAGTTTAATTAATACAAAATAATGTCAAGGGGGGAAAAGAAGCATTTGTTAAATACTCCATCTGTTTCAGACAACATATGACAGACTGGGGTTAGGAAATGAGTGGGAGATGGTCCCTACAGAGGAAGCCCTCACCATCCCAAGGAAATAGCCTTGAATACACTGACATGGAAAGTTTCTTAAAAGAACATCATTTCCACAGGCATTAACATCAACAATTAATAGTTGGAACCCCATGAAACTGAAAAACTTCTTCCAGCAAAAATCGCTATCAGTAAAACAAAGAGGCAGCCTACAGAATGGGGAATATTCTTTTTTTTTTTTTTCAAATACACGTACCATAGAGGATACAAAGAATTCAAGAAACTAGATATAAAGCAAACAAGTAGCCTAGTTTTAAAAAATGGCGCACAAATCTAAACAGAGAATCATTAGAGAAAACTCACATGGCTGGGAAACATTTAAAGAAAGGTTCAACACACGTCATCTGGAAAATGCAAATCAAAAATGGATGTTCAATACTGGGAGGGTAAAAGAAGAGAAGGTTTTCAGTCTATATAATACATCCTTTTTGTATAAATAGAACTTTTTTTTTCACTTTTGAGAAAACTATAACTCACAGTAATTACAGAATATCATAAAGAGATCTCATGGACTTAGTGTTCAGAACTATCGCCCTGTGGAACAACTGGACCAGAAGCACAAATAAAGGCGGCTTTGAACATTTAAGCCAAGCACCTCCAGCATCATGACAATACCATTCACTCTCTTCCAGCCACATCTACTCTGAAGATGTGTTCTCTGTATTTATGCTAACACATACTTTCATATTTCTATGTTAGTTTTCCAAGAATGGAATTATTAGAATCCACTGATGAAAAGCAACTTTATCTCCTTTGGCTCAGTCCCAGGGAAGATGAACTATTTCAGTTTTTGCATATTCTAAACAGGAATCAAATTGTTATATTATATTTTAAAAGTTTAATAATTCAGGAATGTGTATAATGTTATCATTTTAGTTAGAATTCGCATTTTCTTGATGGGGAGTTTTTCTTTTGAACATGTATTATATGTTTTATTGTGCCCCAATTTTTTAAATTTTTTATTTCTTCTTCTCTTTTATATTACATTTCTACCGCAGTTTCACTCCCTCCTCTTCTCCTAGCCACACCTCCCTACATCCCCCTCTGTCCACTCCTCATTGATTTCTCTTCAGAGAAGCCTTGGCCCCCCCTCCCATGGATATCAACCAAACATGGAATAGCAAATTACACTAATACTAGGCACTTCTTCTTCTATTAAGGCTACAGAGGGCAACCCAATATGAAGAAAATGGCCCTCAAAGCAGGCAGGAAGACCCTGCTTACAGAGCCCCTTAAGAAGACCAAGCTACACAACTGTAACATGTGCAGACTGCCTAGGTCAGACCCAGACAGGCTCCCTGGTTGTCAGTTCAGTCTCTGTGATCCCTGTGAGCCCAAGTCAGTTGGGGGTTTTCTCATGGTGTCCTTGACCCCTTGGCCTCGTATTTCGTATTTTATTGTACCATGTCTATTGCTGTCCTCTTTAGTAAAACATGATTCTGGCGTGTAGTCTCAGTTGATCATTGATTTTATTTGCTAATGACTTTTGAGAGATTGTTATATATTCTACAAACTAATACCCTGAATTTTTGGGGGTTTTTTTTTTTGTTTTTTTAAGTTAGTTTTTTAATACAGCATATTGTGATTGCAATTTCATCTCTTCCAACTCCTCCCAAATCCTCCCCAGCCTCTTTTGTTCTCTCTCATTAGAAAACAGAGCCTTAGAATCAGTTTGTGAAGATCACCCCATAGTCTTGGCAATGGCCTAGTTATTTTGGGAATTTCCATGGATCTTTTTGGCTAACATCATGATTCAGTGCTACTCATGGCTGATAATGGGTGTTTCATTTTCTTTCACAGATAAATGGAACTAGAAAAATTCAATCCAGACCCCGAAGACAACTATGGTATGTTTTTGTTTATGTGTGAATGTTTAACTCTGTAAGTTTTCAATAAGATAACTACATCTCCTGAAAAGAATTAGGCAATGATCCTTTTGTTTCTATTTTGTATAATATTTTGAGATGTATTGGTGTTAAATCCTCTTTTAAAATCTCACAGAAGTCTTAATGAAATTCATCTGGCCATGAGATTTTTTTTGTCATTGCTTCTATTTCTCTTGTGCTTATAGGTCTGTTTTAGTTTCTTTCTTTCTTTCTTTCTTTCTTTCTTTCTTTCTTTCTTTCTTTCGACTTTTAATATATTTTACTAATTTATTCATATTACATCTCAATTGTTATCCCATCCCTTGTATCCTCCAATTCCTCCCTTTCTTAATCTTGACTTAACTCCATTGTGGTATAGCAAGAAACTGACCCATTTCTTTGTGACTTTCCAATTTGGCCAAGTAGAGATTTTTATAGTATGACCTACTGATTCTCTGGATTTCATTGGTGTCCTTTGTTATCTCTTCTTGTGTCTAATTTTATTTATTCCGAAACTGTTCCTCCGTTTTTGTTAATTTGGTTGAATATTTAACAATCTTATTAGTTTTCTCAAAGAACCAGCTCTTCATTTCATTGATTATATTGCATTTTCACTTCTATTTTATTGATTTCAGCCCTGAGTTTGGTTATTTCTTTTTATCCACTCCTTTTGAGTGTGCTGTTGGTTAATTGTATAACATCTCTCCATTTTTTAAAAAACATTGGCGCTTAGGCTTTGAATTAGCCTCTTAGTAATACTTACATTGTGCCACATAGGTTCGGGTATGTTGTGTTTTCACTTTTACTCTATTCTAAAAATATTTTAATTTCATTATTAATTTGTCTTGACCAAATGTTTCACCAGTAGAGAGTTGTTCTGTTTCCATGAATATGTAAGCTTTTATATGCGTCTTGTTACTATTGCTTAGATTTAGCTTTTAGTCTGGTGTGGCTATGTAGGATGCAGGGTATTGTTTAAATATTTGTATCTATTGACATGCGCCTTGTATCTGAGTAGGTGGCAAATTTTGGAGAAATTTTTATGAGGTGCTGAAATGAAGGTTTATTCTTTTGTATTTGAATTAAAATGTTCTGTAGCTATCTTTTAAGTCCATATAGTTTATAACATCCAATAGTGCAGGAATTCTCCACTTAGGTTTTATCTGGATGAGCTGTCTTTTGGTAAGAGTGTGGTGTTAAAGTCTCGCACTATCAGCCTGTGAGGGTCTATATGTGATTTAAGCCACAGTAGCGTTTCTTTTGCTAGGCCGGGTACCCATGTGTTTGGTGCATAGATGTTGAGAATTGCAGTGTCCTATTGGTGGAATTTTCCTTTAATAAACATGTTGTGTTTTTTCCTATTTCTTCTGATTCGTTTGGTTTGGTTTATTTTGTCAGTAATTAAAACGGATACACCAGCTTTGGTGTGAAGTCTGTTTACTTGGAATATTTCTTTCAACCATTTTACCCGGGGGGGGGGTGGTGGTGGTGGTATTTATTCTTGATGTTAAGGAGAATTTGAGATCCACTCCTAAATAGGATATCTCTGTCAAGTGCTCCACCCTCAGCTCAGGGCTACCTGCAGAAGAAGAGGCAGATGGAGTAGAAGAACCACAGGGGAGACCAAGAAAACAAGAGCCTCTAAATCAGTGGTTCTCAACCTGTAGGTTGTGACTCCTTTGGGTGTTGATTGACCCTTTCACAGAGGTAAACCTAAGACCATTGGAAAAGGCAAGTGTTTATAATACTATTCATAACATGAGCAAAATTACAACCATGAAGTAGCAACAAAATCAATTTTATGGTTACGGTCACCACAACATGAGGAACTGTACTTTGGGGTCATATCATTAGGAAGGTTGAGAATCGCTACTGCTGGAAATCAACACAAAGAAAGTTCATATGACTCCAGCATCATGCACAGGACCTGCACTGATCTTCACCAGGTCTTCTGTGTATGTACTACGGATTCAAGTTTAGTGGTTCTTAATGTTTTATGGGAAAGTGTACAAATGAGCAGGTCTCTGGTTCTTGTTCCTTCTCTTGGGCTCTTTCCTTTTGATGGTTAATCTTGTGCAACTTCAATGTGACATATCTTGTCTTATTTCATTATATTTTATTTTGTTATACTCTAAAAAAAAAAAATGAATGGCCGAATAGAATCCTAGTCAGTACGGTAAAATCTAACAACTGAACTGTCACTTAAACCTGCTGAGAAAGGAAAATCCAATTTTCTCCAATGTAGTGACACTGGGTTTATCAACCACTCCAGGCCAGGTCTCATGTTCAGGAGTAGTTCAGCCAACTTATTTCAGAGTATTATTGGGTTCTTCTATTTGGGTTTAGTTTGGTGGGCTTTTGGAGGGGACAGTACAGCTTTATTTTCTTGGGTTTGGAGGCTTTTGTGGTTGTTTTGGGGTCTTGCTGTTGTTGTTGTTGTTGTTGGTTGTGGTGGTGGTGGTTCCTTTTTTTTTTAATTTGAGGGAAAAAAACAGAGTTGGGTGGCTAAGGAGGGGGGGAAGATATGGACAGATTTGTGGGAAGTGTAGAATGTGATCAAATACATTTAAATTTGAAAGTCTTTTAAGTAATAAAGCTATAATAAAAAAGAAAAAAGTAAATTTTAAAAATGGCTGGTACTTAGAAGGGTTCACTTGCATAGTGAAAAGGATGCAAATTACTTTTAAGTCAAGCAAGCATGGCTCCTGTCCACAGAAAAAGTATACACTCATACTCAGCTAGTAAAGAGGGATGTTGTTGATGCTGACCTTTAGGGAATGTTGAAAATGGAATTATTACAAGCAAAGTGCATAGCATAGCACCTGGTGATCAACAAATGATTACAGTGTTATGACTTTTATAGACTGTAACTGATGTTTGTACAACCCGAAATTCACCCAGAGGCTCCCCCAAACCCTTCCGTATCTTTAAAACTTACATCAATTTCTTAAAAGACATAACTGAAGATATATTTCAAAGAGTTTAAAGTCTTGATGTCCCCTTTTTTATTTTGTGATCTCGGGTATGTTACCTAACCAGCTAGATCTCAGATTCTCAGGAAAGAAAAAAAAATGTACTAGTACCTTCTCCATCATAAGGTTTGTCTAGAAGATAGCAAATAATTGAATGTCTGCAAACAATGCAAACGCTTCAGAGTATAAATAACTAACATTAGTATGAGAAGCAGTGATAAAATAAATAACTCAGACATTGTTTACTAAAATTCAAAGGTTTGTATGTTCTGTTCTGTTCTGTTCTGGCTTTTTTTTATTGTTTGTTTGCTTAAAGTGCTACAGACTGATCCCAGCGCGCTGTGTATGCTAGATGGCTTCCTTACACTGACTTATATCTACAGTCTTTTGTTAAATTGTAAGGCATGTTCTCATTATATTACTCAGACTCATCCTGAGCTTTTTTTTTTTTTTTTAAATACAATTTGACCTTAGTCTTGAGCTCCTCTGGAATCACTCACCAAAGTAGGTGCAATTTCAGCCATGTGGGACAACATCCAGAGAAACTGTGTTCTTAAAATATCTCCGAGTTTATATATCTTATATATCTTCTATCATCTATTTTTTGTCTTAAATTAGTTCAGGTCTGGTTTGGTTGTCCAATTATATGTTTTTTTTTTCAGTTTAATTAAAAGATAATCACAAAATATTCTGACTTCCCTTTCCTCTCTGCAAGCTCTTTCAGATATCCTCCTGTCCATATCTTTCATTACCACTTAGCCTCCCTCAAATTTATGTCTTTTTTATTGGTTATTATTGGTACATAAATATATATAAAGCTATGGATACAATCTTCTGAAAAGTAAAACATTTTACTTTGGTTTATGTGACATACTTGTTACTGTTGGTGTCCCTAATTGGGGGTGGGTGGGTGGGGAACCTATGCTCATGAGCACAGGAAAGCATGGGATAGGAAGACCCATCAGTAGGGGTTCCACAGGAAGAGAGTAGGGAAGATGAGACACCTTATGCTATACTTACAAACAAGATACAATTAAAAGATATGCATGGTTTAGAAAAATTTAAATCTCCGAAGAACATGTTTTAGGAAAATGTGCTTAATATATACAGGTTTAAATTTTTATTTGCAAATTAGTATTTTCATTCTAACATATACAGAAACTTGCACTGACATTTTTCTCACATAAAATCGATTCTCATTTTTTAGCAAACTGCTTCAAAGATAATAATCTAAGACACTGTTTTATAGTAAGTCATTGGCTAAAAGGTCAGTGGATTTAAAGTAAAGCTTTTAGGTAATAGGAACTTAAGACTGTCTTATAAATGTTTTATCTAAGATATTTCTTAGTTAAATAAACAGAAGAGTGCCCAGATCTAGAAGCTGTATGGAGTGTGCATGAGTACATGAAAGTGAGTACATAAAATAGAACCAGCTTGAAATAAGTTGTGTTTTTGTTGTCACAATTGTGCTGTTATCATAATAGGAATAATTTTATTTGTTTTTAGAAATAGGATAAAAATCTGTCATTGTGAAAGTCCAGCCTATAATGCCTGTGTTTTCAGGGGGCAAGATATGTGGGTGACAGAAGAAGGTATTTGGTCCCTCAAAGCAGGGGCTACTTCAATAATTACCTGAACTAGAAGGTGGGCTTGTGGGAAGTTAAGATTATAGCCAGTTTTGCAGCCAAGTTTTGCAGTGTCAGAATGGTGAGTAGCTTGTGAAGGGGCATGTGTCTTATAGAACATGCTTAGTAGCTGAGAACAGCTGGCTAGCAGCAAGTCCAGAACTCTTGCCTATCTCCCTCTGCCCACATCTAGGATACAATTATATCCCACCACATTAGCTTAATTTTTGTAAACTGAATTAAGGCCTCTCACTTATATCCCAGCCTAGAATAGGTCATTTCCATGCAATAATTTTTCACTTAAATAATTTTGTACATGATTTTGTCTTAGCTTTGGTTTTACCTAAATAAATAATTGATTTCTGATTTAATTAACTGTTGAAATATGAGGCAGCCAAATTTTAATTTTATGCCTTCTCAAAATATAATTAACATGCTTTAAAATTCTCCCATTTAGAATGTACAGTTAACTTTTTCATAAATTTTGATCTATCTAATTTGACCACAATCCAACTACATAACTCCTTGGTGCCCACTTATACTCAGCCTGTGTTGCTCTGTCATCGCTTAGATAACAAGGATTAATGTTTTCTGTCTGAAGACTTTGTTTTCTGAACATTTTACATGAATGTAATCATACAATAGATTGTCTCCTGCCTGTCATAATTTGTATCAAGAATTGATCATTTAATGTGTCTGTAATTTTAAGGTGATGGAATAATTAATTATGACTATTCACACATAGGTCTTTATGTAAAGATAATTTTGGTATGAAGGAGGGAAAATATAGATAATATGAGTCATGCATTAACTTTTGGGGGGTCACTAAAAATCGCTGCATTATTTTATACTCTCACCCATTAGTATCTATTTTTAATGTCTCCTCCAATATATGTCTGCTCTAATTGTAACCATTCTCATTTGTTAGAAGTAGTATAGCATTATGATTTTAGTTTCTAAGCAAGATGCTGAGCATTTAAAAAAATTCACTCCTTTGATATTTATGGATGTTTTTTATTAAATATCTACTTCCCTCTGTCTGCTAATTTCCCTTCTCATCTACTCTTTCATTTAGTCAGAAGACTGGAGACAGAGAGAGACACAGGCTAAAGGCTTTGTTATCTCTTCTATTGCTTCATTATTTGTTTGGACCAAAGGGAAATTCCTTTCTTTTTCAATATTTCTGGCTGCTTTTTTCTATTTTTCACAATATTATAAGGTAATCTTTCTTTAATATCATCCAACAACTAGCTCAGGATAAATATATATGACAATTCAGGATAAATTTTACATAAACAGACACCAAAATATTTTCCCTTCTTTTTCCTCCCCAAGCCCTTCAACTGTTCTTAAAAATAGATGTTAAAAGAAAGCAAAGGTGTTATTTTTTAACAAGATGTTTCTTTACCTCAAGCAGCCAGGGAAGCCAAATCATAATGTAAGCCTTTTAGCGGTTTCCAGGCACCTCTGTTTTATTTACTTAAACAAAAATGCTTGCCTGAGAATAAAAAAGAAGCAGTGTTGACCTAAGTACTATATTTTGTGCTCTACTTCAGATCCTGAGGTGCCCAGCCCTAATGAATAGATGTCCAGAACAGCTCTTGCACCCAGGCCTCAGGAGCATTGCAGAAGAGGAAACAGAAAGATTTTACAAGCCAAAAGACTAGGAGGTCTGCTGTGAGATGGTGTCTCCTACAGATGACAGAGAAGATGCACCATGATACTTAAACACTATGGCTGCCAAAATCAGACCTGAATAATGACATACCAAATATGCCTGCTAACATGAAAAGGGGAAATCTCACAGGCTCCTCACCTATGCAATGAACTACAGCTAACTAATGACTACCGAAAAAGGAGACTTAGTCTTCACCAATGCTGAGACCCATGATTACTTACTAATTCTTAGTGGTCAGCTCTGAAAACATAGACATAAAACTACAACTAAACAGACTCAAAAAGGTGTGTGTGTGTGTGTGTGTGTGTGTGTGTGTGTGTGTGTGTGTGTTTATAACTGACAGAGAGACAGGCAGGCAGAAAGACAAAGATAGATAGACACACACACAGAGACAGAATTAATGAAACAGAAAACATAATGTTGAGAGGAAGTAGGAGTTAAGTGAAAGGGATTGGAAGGAAGAAAACGAAGGAAAAATTAAAACAATATATTTAACACACACAAAGAAAGCAAACGTATACTGATAAAATTTTAAATCATAGTAAACATGGTTTCCACAGGCAGGGACCCAAAGATTGGAAAATGTTGATCTATAGATGCAAATTTTCAGTTAGACTGAAGCAATGCCTTTCAGAGATTGAACATATATATCACATGGCCAACAGTTAATATAAATTATAGATTGGAAAATTGCTAAGAGACACATTCTAAGTAACCCCTACGTGGCTATAAATTTGTGATAAAAACGTATTTCAGTATCCTGATCTGGCATTTCATGCCATTCACATGTGTCACAGCCTGATATTTACACTTCAAGTATAAACAGTCACTTGTTATGACTATAAAACACCACTGCAGTTAACTTATTAACTTCCTTATTAATACATATTTACAGAATGTTATTTTATAACTGAGCAAAACTGATAAGATTCTTAATTACATGTTTGAACTGACCTTTTAATTGACCTTTTGCATTTTACAATTTTTACATCTGTACATCAGGCTGTCACAAGGAAGCATTGTTTGCACTGACACAATGGTGCATTGTGATGCCATCACATGCAGTAAGACACATTGCAGTGATGTAAACGTGCATTGTGATACCATCAAACGCAGTAGGACACATGTCAGTGATATTAACATGCCTTATGTAGATTCCATCACATGCAGTAAGACATAGCAGTGATGTAAGCATGCATTGTGATGTCATCACATACAATAAGACACATGGCAGTGATGTAAGCATGCCTTGTCATACCATCACATGCAGAAAGACACATGGCAGTGATGTAAGCATGTATTGTGATGTCATCACATGCAGTAAGACACATACATGGTAGTGATGTAAGAGTGCATTGTGATGCCTCATTGTAGCTGTGATGTCACACTGGAGCTGTAATAGCACAATACACAATTGTTATTGTACAAAAAGAGTCATTTTCTATAAAAATGAAAATATTACTGTCATGATGTAACATTTTGTACACCAGGATTCACAGGATAATTTCAATTCAGTGAGCACACAGATGGCCCTGGTTAAACCAAAGGCAGGGCAACACAAAGCCAACAACCATGCTCTGGGAAATGGGCTTGTGAGGACAAGAATGCAATTGCTGGGAATGAAAGTGAAATAAAAGAGGTCTGTAGGAGACAGAATGAGAGTTATGAAATTAATTTTTAAAATATTATAACTTGGTGTTCTTTGTATGCTTATAAATAGGTGGCTTTGTTTTATTTTAACATGAAAATAAATACTTTATCAAAAAATCTTACACTTAAGATGCAATGCACCTTAAACACAATCATCCTCAGAGATTTATTTCATCAATGTGAGGTTCTGGGCAGCGTGTGGGTCCCAAGTTCAGGAGTTGGTTTCTACTTATGCATATAATTTGCCTTCACAGTTTCTGAAAACTTCCTGGTGACAGTATTCACAAACATGAACAAACTTTAGAGCCTTAACCTCACAGAGTTTACACTCTAACACATTAACAATAAACAGTACAACATCCATCATACTATACATTTATCTGTGACTTGTATGAGTGTTTTAAAAGAAGGATGTATAGTATTAACGAATTTTACATAGATTACAGTAGGGGAAAACTCAATTAGATGTGTATACAGGTTCAACTTCTAATGTGATAGCTTGGTGATAATGAGTGATAAAATGTTATTGGTACCAACTCTCATCTCTCTGTAGCTCATGGTACAAGCCATGTTAGGAAGAAGGATGAATAACTGGAGCCTATCTCTAACTAATTCATGGCAGCACTTCATCTCTTTCTTCTTTAATGCAGCTATTGTAGATGGTTGGGTTGATTTTTTTAGTATTTGTTGACCATTTTCCTAAATAGTCAGTACTTAACTGCTTTGCTCAGTCTATAAAGACTGATATGTACCATAGTGTCCAGGCAGAATTCCAAGGATAATTCAAAATTGTATGCACTGAATGTGGGTTCCTAATGGAACAGGTGACACTACAACTTGGGGTTTTATTATTATCATTACTACTACTATTATTTTTTGCAAAATGAAATGGTTGAAAATGTTATGTAATTCAGCAGAATGCTTATGTTTATAGCAGCACAACTAAAAATAATAATAATTCTGGTAAGTAAACTTAAGTATCCTGTTGTAAAATTGCCTCTATAAATAAGTCTGGCTGCCAGTAATTTATTATTAATTTTTCTCTCTGTCTCTGTGTCTGTTCCCCCCCACCTCTCTCTCTCTCTCCCATGCCAAGTTCTTATTATGTAGCTCATGATGACCTGTAACCCAACTTCTGTCTCAGCATCCCAAGTTCTGGTCTTAGAAACATCAACCACCACAATCAGCTTGCATTAGTAAGCATCATTTCTTACCATTAAAAACCATTCCATTTTCATCATCACAACAGTATAATGTAAGTCACAGTGAATTTGGTGTTTATCTTTGCAGATTAATTCAGTATATATCACTAATGTCTCTCATTCATGTACTTAGTATGGGCATCTTTTTCTCTCAACATTACAAAGAGGGCCATTGAATTGAGATTTTAAAAAAAATATCCTTTGCTCTTAGGCCAAGATGAACAGTATATGTTAATCACCACCACTCTTTCTTGTTTTCTTTGGATAGACTCCTCATCTATACATTTTCTATATGAAATGCTTAATATGATAATTGTAAAGAAAGATTCTGAAAATAATCACATTTCAGGAAAAAAGTATAATGGTTACAAAAAAAAAAGGGATGTGGAGCTACCATTTCAAACAAAGTATCTCATAGATATTAATGAATAAAAATTGACCTGAGAGAGTTACTGATTCTTCATTGCCAGTACAAAAATATGTACATGTACAAATAATTCAGCTAGGCTTTTGCAAAACATGGTTATTCACAGACCTGAAGGGTCCTTGGTGTTCTGCAGGGACCAGAATCAGTGTGTATCATAGCTCATTTTAAGTAGAATTCAATGTTTAAAACCTGAATCACCACTGAATTTGCAGGAATGTAGCTATTACTCCTGCATAAAGCAAACCAAAATGACATTAAAATCTGTAGCTCAGTAGGGTAGCTTCTACAAGACAGGAAGTCCCATCAATCCTAACCATTATTTTTCAACACAACCTATTCTAGTGTGAAGTTAATGTCAGGCCCCAAAATGTTCCCACACACAATCTCCCTAGGAATTCACCATATATTTTTGTGATTCTTCTTAATGGGCCCAGGCACAGGGAGAATTCAAAAAGAGTTTAAGTACATTTAATAAACATAATTGGGCACTGGAAAATTTTGTTTTATACTTGGCAATCTTCCTACTCCTTTAGGAATGAGCTATTTAAAGATACTTGAAGTGCATTCCTTTGCAATAAGCTGTATTTTCCACAAAATGGCATAAGACATTGCTCTTGGGAGGTTGTGACATTAAAGTAGGGCCTTTGTATCCCTGGAAAGAAATCTTAATGTTGAAAGACTAGGGATCAGATGTAATACAAATTGTGAAGATCAAATCAGAGTATTGCTTTTTTTTTAAAACCCTCTTAAATATTGTAGTTTCTAGGTTTGGATGTAGTTTAATGATGAAGAGCATACAGGGTATTAACATGTATCGGCCCCTAGTTGAGACTCAGTTCCCTGTATGGTAAACCAACAATGTATACACCAAACACACATGCATGTGCACACATACACTCACACATACACACACTCACACACATACAAAATATATCTGTATATCATATATCTATCTATCTGTATATATAATTTATAGGTACTTTCATTTTCATGTTGGTCCTTATGTTCACATTTTCTCCCAATAAATTCATATACAATATTCAATGGAACAATTTCGATTAAATGGTCATTTTCAAGCTTGTCCCTTTCACAGTTATTTTTGCCTAAGGTTTTCCCCTTGGAATCATAATTAATATTAATAATTTATATATGAAAGTTAGCCTTTTAGAAATTCTTATTTTATTACCAAGAGCTAATTATCTCTGTGGATTGGCATTTTTAATTAAAAAGAAATTGAAAGTGAAGCTTATAAACTCTTTTAGAATCAACCTTCCCAGGCAAGGTCCAACCTGTCTGTGCATAATAAGCTGTGTAGCCATCTAAAAGTGGACACCACTGAGGGACAAGCAAGGAGAGCAAAATAGAATGTGTCTTGCCCTTCTGCCTGATTGGTGCTTGACTGAGGAAATTGTTCTTTCTGTCATTTCCCTTTTAACAATGACCTGAGTGTGGGCATTGCTATGACTTCCTGAACAAAAATCTCTCCACAGACAAGTCTCCTGTGCTTGGAGACAGTCATGCTTCAAGGCATCAGGCAGGTTGTAATTTCCTGTTCTAAAGTGTGAGGGTAGACCTATTCCTGTGATTTGTTAACGGATTTGTTGACTTAGAGGATCAACTAAATGCATAGAAGTGCATTAAATGACATCAGTTTAAGACTCCTCATTTTTTACTCAAATTTCCTTGATTTCTACTTCCACCAAACTTTCCTTATGTTGTCCAGCTTCATTAAGAAAATCACTGAGACCATTGTGATGAAATACCATGACCAAAGCATCCTAAAGAGAAAAAGGTTTATTTCATGTACACTTCCACATCACTGTTCATCATCAAATGAAGTCAAGACAGGGACTCAAACAGGGCAGTAACCTGGAAGCAGGAGCTAATGCACAGGTCCTGAAGGAGTGCTGTTTTCTGGGTTGCTCATCATGGTTAGTTCCGTCTGCTTTGATATAGCACCTAGGGCCAACAGCCTAGGCATTGCACCACACACAGTGGGTAAGCCCTTCCCAAATAAATCACGAGTTAAGAAAGTGCCCCCACAGCTTCCCTACAGTCCAATCTTAGGGGGGCATTTTCTAATTGAGGGTCCCTTCTAATTGATGAGGCAGTCTTGTTTCAAACGGCATAAAAGTTGCCAGTACAGACATTTTGTGAGTGAAAATAAAATACCAAGAATTATGTGGAATGACAAATATACATTCTTGATAAATAATCCACGTATTGTACGTGATGACATGGTACTAGACTTCCCTTGGGTTTCTTATGCATACAAAGCTGGTTAAATGTGATTCTTTAATTTTGTTTTAACTAAAGCAGCACAGAGTCTTCATAATTAAGTTACATTATCATTTATCATTCAAGAAAATATTTAAAAGATAAAAAGGTTTTATCAATTAGTCTAGATAAGAATCATAAACTGATAATTTTTCTGTTTTGGAAACCAATTTATGAATTTACTTAAAATAAAATCTGTGATATGTTTCCTAAACAAATGTATTCAGGCTACCAATAGTAGGTCTTTACATTTGTCTCAGGGTTGTGGAAACTGAAATGCATAAAAAGTATCAAAATTAACTTTCAGTAAATGTTTTACAAGAGTGAAGATAGTTAATTAACTTACAGTATTGGATTTATAAAATCTACAGTAGTGGGAAAACAATCACTCTACTGAATTTCTGGAAAAATATGTAGCTATTAAATATATAAATTAACACATTTTCAATATATCTGGTAAATATCTATTAATCTCTTAATATATTTCAGCCACGGAGCAAGGACATGACATAGGTATTTATGAGTATTAGCACAGAGATTTAGGTTACTGAAAATGATAAATAACAGAGAAGCCATCCTGAAGGCAACAAGAAATTATTTGACATATTACCAAACAGTTCAAGGTTTTGGTAAAGATGAAGTGACCAGTGAAGGGGAATCAGAGGTTGGGTCAAGACCTACATTGTTCATGAATATGAGATTTGAGGTTTTCATTTGTAGGCTAGGATTAATCAGTCAAGGGGTTTACCTTCAGCATGATATGTCAGATGTATCTTTAAGGAAAGCAACTCTGAGGACTACCTGATCCTATGATATATCTGAAAGAATTTACAACCATGATGAGGACAATAGTAGCTACAGAGCTTTCTGAGCATTTACTTTGAGTTTATTATAACTGGGGTTTTTATTTGTATTTTATTTTTACATGTATGCCTATAACATCCTACACTAATCTCATTTACTGATCCATTTGTTTTAGAAAAGTATAATAAAGCTGCAATGCATTAACTAGTTATATCATAAGGCCATATTACTAGCAAATACTGTTGTATTTGCGCAAAGAACTTCCTCTTTATTTTAGATCAGATTTTTTTAGAACGAAGATAGAAAAAAAGTATTAGAGTTCTGTGACTTGCATGTCTTTGGGGTTGACCTAAGTGTGAAATAAGTGATGAAGAAACTACAAACACAGAGACAGAAAAGCTAGGATTGGGATGTGTACGCATGCTGATGGCAATGCACCAGCAACAGCCTGGAAACCCAGCACCTTTATTACACAGAGATCAGTGAGGAGGAAAGCAGTCAGTTTATCTCAGAAGGGTGTCTCTGTGAGGGCCTTCACTGCTATGCTGAAGTCATCCAGGAGGAGGAAGTTTTGGTCCATACGTTCTACACACTTTGTCAACATCTATACTTGAGCTTGGAAAAGCCCTGTCATTCCAGCTTATCTAAGGCACTGGGTCTTTGAAATGGCTTTGTTCATGTCAATTATACACAGTTCGTTCAGGACTTCATTTGTTCCCCACATTACAGAAGATTTTATCTCCAGCAATTTTGGCTACTGGATGTGTAGCAATAACAGCTGAAACAATCTCTAAGCATGGCCTTGTGTGAACTGAAAATAATGTATTGGCAGGACTTGGTGATACATGGCTTGAAGGCAGAAGTGGAGGAGAGGATCTTTCAAGGCCAAACTGGTGTACAAAGATAGTGCCAGACCAGCCCGGGTCACTCATTGAGACCTTATTTCAAAAAGCTAAGCAAAATAAACAACAAGAAAAATATGTTCATCTCAGGTGATATCGAAGTACAGATTCCTGCATAACACATTGCTGGGTTTTCGCGTACAAAGCTAGCAGGAGGGGCCAGAATATATATGCTGCCAAAATAAATGCTGCCAAATACACAAAAACAACAATTCAATTATACTTATTCCAACCAAACCCTGAGCACAGTACCTATAAAGGCAATGAAAATTTGTTTATTTATTTATCTATTTTTGTACGAGAAACCAACTGATTCCTGGACAGCTAACAAAGTAAGAGTGATTTATACAATAAATATGTCTAGACAAACACATCCCACAGTGGGAGGACTTTCACCCCATTCAGTTCTGCAGCTTTTATCACCTGGGCCATTCCTGGCAAACCCACATGTTCCTTCTGCTGCTAAATCTTGCTATCTGCCAGTGCTGCACAGCAACAAGGAGCACTTGCGTTTTCCTCAGCTCTCTGCTGATTTATTTGTCCATGAGCTGCTGCTCTAAACACAAAACAGGACAGATCTCTACAGAGTGACGTAAAAGGGAAAAGGCTGATGTCATAGGGTCCCGGTGGTGTCAGTCATTCCCTGTGCTGATCTGTTGCTGTGACAAAAACACCTGAGGAAAATCACGTAAAGAAATGAGGCTTGAGGCAGGTGTTGAGAAGGCTCAGCATGTAAAGACGTTTGCTGCCAAGTCTGACCACTGCATTTGATATCTGGGACTCACATGTTGGAAAAATAGAACTGACACCTGCAAGTTGTCTCCCGACCTCCATGTGTGCATACCATGGCATGCATGTACCTACATATGTGAGTGCCCATACTGTATGCTTTGTCCTCCCACCCCTGTGCTCTAGACCATATTCCTAGTTCTAACTTAAAATAAGCCAATATGATAATCTACATTTTGCCACTTGGCTGGTTACCTTTGATCAGGTATGATTTGCCTGTCCTCCTCACATCTTGACAGCTGAATCTTGCATCCCTGGATCTCTCCCAGAATCCTTTCTGCCTAATAGATATTCCAAGTCCCATTTCCTGTCTGATCTATAGGCCATTTTATTTTTTATAGACAGATGTTTCATCTATACAATATATAAGATTTTCTCTCAACAACACACAAACTCATGCATGCATTTGTGGTTGTTGTTGTTTTGGTTTTGTTTTTCAATTCACAGTTCCTATGTATAGCCCTGGCTGTCCTATGGACTAACTATGGAGACCACGCTTGCCTAGGACACAGAAATCTGTCTGCCACTGCCTTCCAAGTGCTGGAATTAAAGGCCTGCGTCACCACTGAATTTTTAAAAGGAAGGAAAAGCTTATTTGGGTCCTGATTTCAGAGGCTTCACTCAGTACTTGGCTTGCAGGATCCGTTGTTTTAAAGCCTGTGGCAAAGGAGAGAGGTTATGACAATAGTATGTGAAAGAGGGAAGTTATCTATTCAATCCACTCAGGAGGGAGAAAGAGAGAAAGTTTCTGTGTGTGTGTGTGTGTTTGTGTGTGTGTGTGAAAGAGAGAGAGAGAGAGAGAGGGAGGGAGGGAGGGAGGGAGGGAGAGAGAGAGAGGGAGGGAGGGAGGGAGAGAGAGAGGGAGGGAGAGAGAGAGAGGGAGAGAGAGAG
>OU015757.1:69408779-69430825 GCA_907169655.1 Acomys percivali | reverse complement strand
AGAGAGAGAGAGAGAGAGAGAGAGAGAGAGAGAGAGAGAGAGAGAACTACAGCAACCATATTGGAATACTTGTAAGAGTTAATCACTATGTAATTCCCTCTATTACTTCAATTGACTTTCCAACAGCCTGTGGGGGTACATGTGATTTTTCTCTTTGAACAAATGAAGAAATAGAGATCAACCCTGGTTACATAACTCTTTAGAGATAAATCAAAACATAAAGAAGCTGACCCCAGCATCCAAACAAGATCCCTTAGCTGCTTCTTTCATAAAAACACAGCTATCTTCATCGTTTTCTGGACTGTGAAGTGTAGAAATGTGCAAACACCACCTCCCCTATGTTCTGTTCATGGGAAGGGGCTCAGGGCCACAGCACTGAGCAAATCCTGCCTCCAGCTATGGGTCAAAAGAAAAGGCAACACAGATTCCAAGAGGGTTGTATCATGGTCCCTTGTTGCAAAGACCCTCAGAAGTGCTCTTGCCCTTGCAGCACAAGGGCAGGGCTGAAGAAAGCAGACCCAGGACTCCCTGCTGGGAAAGAACAGGGGCTGGCTTGCTCAGGAGCACTGGGCCACTAAGGTGTCTGTCACTTTTCCCTAGTTAACCCTTCTATCACCAAGGGAGGACTTTACTCCAGCAGTGCTCTTTTGTGGCCAATATGTCACCTCTTAAAATAGATCAATTTATAATTTATGCAGGATTATTTATGTCTTCCAAAGAAATCTCCTCACTTTAGAATATTTAGCAAGACATAAAATACCCTCTTAATGTGTTTTATAGATACTTTTATTAAAAATAAAATATTTCAATTGTGAATAAGAAATCAAGTACAATAAGTATAAGGATTTATAGAGAATTCTATTTTTAGCAATTTTCTCAACTTACTATTTTTTGGTAACATTATAAAAATAGGTTCAGCTTCTTTTTATCAGATGAAAACCTGAGCTGAAACATTTTGCTCTGCATTCTATCATATGCTTTATGGTTGTGTCTTGCACTAATGTCATGTCCAGCATCCATCACTCCTTTACAACAGCTGCTATCTAATATTCATAAAGGTATTTCATAAACATTATCTAAATTTACTCTTATAGGGATGCTGATAAGAATGGTAGGCAGTGTTTACTCAACAGATGAAAAACCTGGGGGGAAATGGTGTGTATTATTTGCCTGAAGAGACATGGTAGATTAATGGCTGAACTCCAGTAAAAAAATGTTCTCAAGTTTTCAAAAGAAATACTGGATAGGGAACCCTAGTTGGACATCATTAGCTATCCGAAATGTATATTGAAACTTCTTTAAGATTATATATTAACCCAGTCAGGATGGCCATTTTTCAAAATAAAGATGACAACAAAAACTGATAGCTTACTTAGGGTTTTTATTGCTATGAAGAGACACTGTGACCACAGCAACTCTTATAATTGGGTCTGGCTTACAGTTTTAGATGTTTAGTTCATTACCATCATGGTGGGAAAATGGCACTATGCAGGCAAACATGATGCTGGAGGACTTGAGAGTTCTACAACTTACTCTGCAGGTAACAGAGAAAGAACTGACTTGAGGTCCAAGACCTCAAAGACCACCCCCACCGTGATACACTTCCTCCAGGAAGGCCACACCTACTCCAACAAGACCATACCTTCTGATAATGCCATGCCCTATGGGCCAAGCCTTCAAACTCACAAGTCTATGGGGAGCGTTCTTATGCTGACATGCATGTGGAAAATGAGTCCCTTACGTAGTTATGATATGCCTGTTCTTCCTAATTGCAACTTCTAATTAAATCACTTGCTCCAGGATGCAGACAAAACCCCGGGAGCCTCAGAAAGTGAAGGAAAATCTCCTTTAAGAAAGTACAGAAACTTAGATGTTTCTTCAGGGTCCCTATACAACAGTGAAATAAAAGGGGAAGAGCAGGTGAACAATTTCTGTGGATGGAGACTGACCAACCAAACTACACACACACACACACACACACACACACACACACACACACACAGAGAGAGAGAGAGAGAGAGAGAGAGAGAGAGAGAGAGAGAGAGAGGGACAGAGACAGAGACAGAGAGACAGAGAGACAGAGAGAGACAGAGAAGAGAGAGAAGAGAGAGAGGGAGACAGAGAAGAGAGAGAAGAGAGAGAGGGAGAGAGAGAAGAAAGAAGAGAGAGAGAGAAAGAGAAAGAGAGAGAAGAAGAGATAGAAGAGAGAGGGAAAGAGGAGAGAGGAGAGAGAGAGCTAGAGAGAGAGAGAGGGAGAGAGAGGGGGGGGTTATGACATAGTCTTTTGAACTGGGAAGAGTACTCTGGGATTGCAATCTTTAGTCAGTCTTTATGGTATGGGATAGGCATAGGCTGGTAGTTCCTGGGGATACTAATACAGAAGACAGTGGTGCTGAAGCTGATTTGAGTTCTGGGGTCTTGTCTAAAGAGATACCAGAGGAGAAGAATAATAGTATGTGCCCTGGAGACTGTTCTTGTAATATTTTGACAAATAATGTGGCTGATTTTTTCCCTTTTTCAAAGAGTCTGTCAGAGTCTAGACTGAAGAGTTTTGTATTAATTACACTGGTAGAGGAGATCTCAAAATACCCTAGTATGGACTCTGTCTTGTGGATATTAGTGTTCACTCTTAACACAGGTCAACAATAAAATAGAGCAAACTGAAGAAGGAAATATACAAAATGTGCAGCTCAAGAAGGGACACTAGGAAGAGGAGTGGAGCTCTATTCACAGAAATAAACAGATTAAAATAAAACCCAATGTTAACTGGAGTAAAGGGAGTGCTGACCCCAGGGTAAGACCTCACACTCCTAAGTTTCCAATTTGTGAAAAGAAAATTTATGAAGTGAAAGGAATTAAGGAAAAACTCAGTGCCAACCATGGTAGTACTTATCTTTAATCCCAACACTCAGAAGGCAGAGGCTAGCAGATCTCTGAGTTCAAGGCCATCCTGGTCTACAGAATGAGTTTTAGTACAGAAAAGCTTAATTACCTGAGTGAACTGGAAGTGCAGGTTAGTAGCTTCCAAAATTAAAAAATGACAGATACTTTGCTGCCTGAACAGTCATGTATAGATGCCTAGACAGGCCATTGCATGAAGCAGTGAAGGTGAAGCTTGGATTGCATTGAAGATGCCAAAATGTTGAAGATGCTAGAGCCATGGGTTACCTCTCAAGGTAAGCTGCTAACAGAGAGTAGTACCATCCCCAAGAGATTTAAGTGTGTGGCATTCGATAGAGTTGAAAGGAGTTGGAGATATGAAGAGTGCTATCAGGACAAGGTCAAAAGAATAATGCATGGTGAACAGTGCCTTGGGGAATGGTGAGAGAGACTCCAGGATAGGGGCATAAGGCCTTCTACCTTCGGTGCTTTTTGCTCTGTGGATTGTTTTTGGATATGATTTAGTGATTCCTGTGTTAAACATTTATGTTCAGTTTATAAGACATATTTGTTTTTGTTGGATGTCAGAACATAGCTGTAGAACCCAACCTGGTGAAGGAATATGCTGAGTGTTGTCCTCAGTGTACCCTTAATCTGGATAATCCTTCTGTCTTGCTTTCATGCTTTTGCAGATATAATTGTGTTTGTACATTCAGGCAATTATGTTTAAATTGGTCAGTCCTAAGAAAGTTCTGGCAAAGGGCTGCTCTGTCAATATTTAGTATGTGCTTGCTGGCATTAATTATGTTTTTCTGATCATGTTTTTCTGAACTCAAAGAACCTTTCTTGGATCATTGTTTTCTTTGTTACATTTGTATATAATGTATGCTGAACCCGAAGTAAGATTGTCTACAGCATTAGATTGTAGTCTGCCTCCTTCTTTAAGGTTCCCAAATCTCAGGTCTAAGAGACATATTTGCATAGGTTGGTAAAAGTTGACAAGTGTTTTGACATGAGGCACACTATACAGAGTTTGGAGTATGCCTAGGTGGTTTTTTCTCTTGCTTTGCTCCAATATTTTCTCAGTATGGTCTCTTTTCTCCAATTTTTCAGTGGTAGTGTATACCCCATGCTATTATATGTTGGAAACATGTGATCTGATTTATTTTTCATTTTACAGAAGATTACAGTTAAGATATTCATGTTCCCATGTGTTTAATCAGAGAAAGCAAAGTCAAACCACATATTCCTCCAATCTTGCTCTGCTTCTGAAGGATGTCTGATAGAGAATCTATCAAAGTAGTTACTCCACATGTATCCTACTTTTTGGACCAGTAAGTTCTTTTATTGGACTTAGTAATAGCAGTATAGGTAAAGAGTTACTGACAAAGAGCTGATATAACTCAGAAAGAAGTGACTATTTTTTTTTCAGTTTCTACATTTTTTATTAATTTATTGTTGTTATATCTCAATGGTTATCCCATCCCTTGTATCCTCCCATTCTTCCCTCCTTCCCATTTTCCCCTTATTCTCCTCCCCTATGACTGTTTCTGAGGAGGATTTCCCTCCCCTGTATATACTCATAGGGTATCGAGTCTCTTCTTGGTAACCTGCTATCCTTCCTCTGAGTGCCACCAGGTCTCCCCCTGCAAGGGGACATGGTCAAATATGGGGCACCAGAGTACGTGAGAAACTCAGCCATTAAAGGCTAGGCTCACAACCATAAATATAAGACTCTAATTTTTAAAGTCCAACTGAACACAAGTGATTGAGAAGCTGCACCCCGGGTACACTCTACCCAGCATGTAAGTGTTGTACTCATTATTTTTAATCACCTTATATTTTACATGAATTTCCACAGTAGTGTAGCGTGTAGAAGGCCAAGGAAAGAGCCGTTTGACCCTGATCTCAAAAGCAAGGCTAAGGAAAGAACACACTGCCCTTGACTTGACCCCAATCCAGACCAGGGCCAAGAAAAACCACCACAAATTACTGAGCACAAAAATCCACCAATCCCTGAGATTCTAGATCAGAATCCAGCCAATCCCTGAATTTTCCCCCAAATCAGTCCACAGAATCCCACCAGCCCCAGGCCACCCTGGAAAGCTGCCTGACCCCAAGAAACCCCACATAAAGCCCTTCTTTTGCATAGCTCCCTGCTGCTCCTCACCCAAGCAAAGGTAGCTGCCCTCCTGGGTTTTTCCCTCCCGGACAATCCTTTGTGTGAGGTTCATTGTGCTGTGTAACTTTGTGATATTTCTTGGCTACCAACTGCCAGGGCAAACAAGCCACTGGGCAAAATGCCCTCATTTCTTCCACAGACAGAATTCTGCCTAAAAGTGGGCAAGTTTAGATGCAGGCAGAGTTGATGGCCAAACTCTGCCAAGACAGGGTAAGCAAGTCCTCCATAGTTCCTGCCTCACAAATACGTCTGTCAAATATATTGGGCCAGAAGGTCAAAGATGATGGTGACTGTTCAGGCAGTAAACTGTCTCAGTCATTTTTTTTTTTTTTTCATTTTGGAAGCAGCAAACTTGAACTCCTGGTTCACTCAAGTATTTAAGTTTTATTCCTTCTCAGGTCTCTGATGGGTTTGAAGACCGGATAGTTTAGTCTGTCAATTAAGCTTACTAGGTTAGGGGTTAAGATGTTTTTAGATCAAGATAGATGTTTTAACTTAATAGAGATGAGATATGATAGATATTATTCTCCATTCAGAAATTTAGACACAACAAGTTAGGAAAGATGTTTACTTCAAGTTTACCAAACACAAATAGCCAAATCACTATAAATCTAACATTTATATAATTCCTGATTGTCTCGTGGTTCTTTCTGCTGTATATAGTTTTATTTACCCATGTGTAATAACATAAATGTATAAGTTATAAAAACATAATAAAACTTTTAAAAGATAAACAAATTGTCATATGTTAGGAGAACAGACATTGGAAGATTTATAATGTGCCACCACCATAAAAAAGAGATTTAATGGATGCTGGGAGTGAAGATTTGACCAGGCTAACTGAAGGGACTGGGTAGAGAATGCCCAGCTACATGTAAGCTGGCTAGAGTAGTCCAGAGTTGCAGTTTTCCACTCAGCCAGGTTCAGGTGGCCTTTCTAGAGATCTACCTTCTTTTAAATCAACCCGTTCCTCCTTGTCAGTAACCCATCACCCATTAACCCCATTAAGTGAACTCATTGGAATTATGAGTATAATCCTAAATCATTTAGCTTTACATATGAATGCTACAATCAAACTCAGATCATTTATCCGTGGTAAATATTTTTCTAATTGCATCAGTTCCAGCTCCCAGTGATGTCTTCTTTGTACAAACTATAGAAATTCACCCTGACACCCACATTCTCCTTAAAGTTTTAGATACATTCCATTTCTAAGCCTATGGAAAAATCAAATGTTTTAAAATTATCTACTATTTTTTTTACGTCTTAAAATTTTTATGTATTTATTCACTTCACATTCTGATCATATCTCTATCACTCCCCACCTCCCAGCCCATCCTTACTCCTGTTCCCACATTCCCCCACCCCCCCATAACTCAGAAGAGGAGTGACTCCCTTCCCATACACCCTGTAGCACCAAATGTGTCCCCTTCCCCTGTGGCCTGGCATGGCAGTCTTTCCAGACGGGCATGATTGAAAAGCTGGCAAGAGAATCCATGTCAGAGAGATCCTCTACTCCCCTTACTAGATGACCCTCAGGAATCTGAGCTGGCCTTCAGCCACATCTTTGTAGGAGGCCTACGTCCAGTTCATTCAAGGTTCCTGGTTGGTCCTTCAGTCCCTGTAAGCCCCTCTGGGCCCTTGTTGTTTGACTCTTTTGGTCTTCCTGTGAGGCTGCTATCACCTCCAGATCCTTTTCTCCTACACACCCCCCATTTTTCCACAAGGTTCTCTAAGCATTGCCCAATATTTGGCTGTGAATCTTATCGTCTGTAATTCCAACACTGGAAAGGCAGTTATGCCAGGGCTTCTGGGGCTCACTGGGCACCCAGCCTAGCTTTACAATGAAGCCTCATGTTCCAATGAGACATTTTGTCTCTATATGTAAGGTTGACAGACATACAAAGAGCAGTATACAAGTTATGTTTAGGAATTGTTATGTATCTGCAAATACATGTTTGTGTGCAGTAACAATTAGTGGGGGAAAAAAGGCCATAGATTTGGAGGAAGGTGCAAAGGTGTACAGAAGGGGTTGAAGGGAGGAAAGGGAAGGGCAGAAATGTTGTAATTACATTAAAATATCAAAAATAAACATCAAAAATATTTTGTAAAAACCTCATTAGTTCAACAAATAGACTTTGGTGCAACTATCATCTTTGATCAGCACAGGCTCTCTCAGGGTGTATACATACATGTACCTGTATTGAGGCTCCCCAGAAAAGTCTGTCACACAAACTTCACTATTTTTTTAAACTTTAGAGAGGACAAAAAAATACATACATTTGTTTTGTTTTGAGTCTAGAGCAAAGCACTTGATCCTTTTGGGGCAGTAGCTAATAAAATATTTCATTTAAGTAAATAAGGGTCTGTTCTCTTCCCAGTGATGTAGAAATGTAGATATTAGAGATAGTCCTTTTTAGGGGACAAATTGAACTATTTTGGGAGAGAATTCACTAGGAAATATCTGATGTTTCAGAGAACAATAACAATTGTGCTTGGTTACTTCTTCAATTCTGCTGTACCCACTCTTAACTATTTTCTTCCTTTGAATTTAACAAACCCTTCCCCACAGATGCATGCCTGTCACTTGAAGTTTGGGTCACCATCAATGCCAAACTCTCAATTTTTATTGTGAAGATGTTGGGTTTTATGGAACCAAGTACAAGAGTCCAGTTCCCTGTGAGACACTATGCTGTGGGGCATTTGAAGGGTAGATGGTGTCTCTAGAGTATAACATTGACTTCAATCAATGTGGATCTATGACTGTATAAGCATCATGCCCTCTAACCTGGCTCCTCATGTTGAAAATAGAGATGACTTAGAAGTAGTGTGTGGAACTCAAAGTGCACTAGGTGGGGTGAATACATATGATGGTGTCATAAACTGAAACTCATTAGTTCCTGAATGCTGTTTAGGTGATAGTCATTACTATCATTTCTCTGCTTCAAGCCTAATCTTATATTATACACTTGCTCCCCAGAATTTTACATCTACAACGACATATGTCTGGCTTATAGCCTTGTTCTTGTTTAGGTTCATGGGTTTGATATAGCTATGGGAGACTAGAAATGAAAAACAAACAAACAAACAAACAAACAAACAAAAACACAGTCTTGGTCCTCTACTTAAAGTATAAATTATGAGCCAGGATTACTTTTTAAATGCTTATACTTGATTGCATATTTATTCACATGGAGATGCATTAGTATCTATGGGGTATTATAATGTTCTGGTTGGATTGCCTATCCATTTCTTACCGATGGACAGTTAAATTCTTGTTTTTCTGGTCTAGCTAAAGGGTCACACTTCTGTGGAGACATGAACTTAGTAATTATTTTTCTTTTGAAAGAAGTGAGAATGTGAGAACATTTGTATTTAAGGAAAGTGTCTCTTTACTTCATAATTTAAAAGTAATGAGGAGTGGCATGGTGTATAACCTGCAAAGTGACTCAAAGGGGAAAGCTTTGCCTTGGCCACAGCCAACTCATAAAAGAAATTGTGCAATTAATATTTCCAACTCCTTGTTTATTTTCTACAAGGACCAGAAAATTCATCTTTTTCTTGTGTCACTTCACTTTTGAATGTTGGCCACTTTTAAAATTTGCCAAACACTTGGCTATCACACTAGAGGGCATGAAAAAATCCACCTGTGAACTGAGTTCGATCCCTTGGACATCACATCAGACAGCAGCTTTTATTTGATGAATTTGAAGTCCTATAACTGACAGCCTAAATTGGATAACTATTCTGCTACCTCCTTTGTGGAAATGATGATAGCAGAAGAGGGAAGAAAAGCATCTTATAATCAAAAAGACTCGGTTATTAATAGAAGCAACTGATGACATAATTATGGTCTCAAAAAGATCTGCTACTGAATAAGTGCTCTCTACTCTAGAACAATTTAGGGAAGTGTAGCATTTGCAAAAACCTCTGTTGAGAACTTTTAGGAATTGATGTAAAATTAGAATATTACACTTATAAATTATTATTTTATGATCACTTGAACATAATTAATACTTCATTCCAAATGTACACATTTAAATACTAATAACACATTTTAGATACATAACTCTTGGAGCGATACAGTTACTAGTAAAATCAATAATGTCATCTGTGTACATTATAAGCATCAGTTCATGTTGACAGAGGCCTAGGAAGGATGACCTTTGGGAAATAGGTCTTCAGAAGAGCTTTTTGGAAGACTAACAGCATCCCTATAGATGGAGAAATAATTTTGCATATGGTGATTGTAGTAATGAGTTTCCTTTTTGAAGTGTAAATCAGTTTTTAATCATTTAATTAGCAGATTAATCATTTAAATTGCTCTTTCTACTAATGGCTTTAAAAGGATCTAACATTGCATTTTTTCCTCTGCTTATGTATAAGATTGTCTGCTTGTATGTCAGTCTTCCTTTCTTAATTCTTCTTCATAAAGGTGAAGTGAGCAGGTGCCACTTTCTTAACATATCTTAGCATCAGTGCACTTAAAACAGTTGTACCTATAGACCATATTTAATGTTACAATGAGCATAGAGGTGTGACTATCACTTTGATAATCATGATTTCAAATTACTTTGGAGAAAATATTCAGAAACTGGATTTTTGTATCATAAGAGCACCCTAATTTTTTAAAATAGATGTTTTAATTAATTCTTTGAGAATTTCATGCAACATATTTTAATCCTTTTTACTGTCTCTCTAATTCCTCTCAGATTCTCTCCCACCTCCCTACCTACTGCATTCCATGATGATTGCCATGAGTTTGCTCATAACTAAGAAGCATCTGAACACTGAAATACTATTTAGCAGTTAAAATTAAATCATGGAATTCTCAGGGAAATAAATGGAGCAAAAAACATTATCCTAGCTAACCCAGATCCAAAAAAAAAAAAAAAAAAAAAAAAAAAAAAAACCCAAATATCATACATGCATATATACATGTGTGTGTTCTTACATGTGAATGTTAGCTTTTAAAGCTTAGATGGACATGCTTCAATACATGTAAACACTAAGGCTGAGCACAGAGTGAGGGAGTAGAGAAAGGGATAATTGTATTTTCCAAGAAAGGGGAAATAGAATGCTGTCATGCAAAAGACAACATTTAAGTATCCCGTTGACCATGAAAAAGCTAAGTCGCTGGCTAGCTAGAGGCTTACTACTACTGACTGGTGTGCATGGTACTGGAAAGTGCTCTACACAATACCAGAGACAAAGGTAACCACCAACCCGGTGTCAAATCTTTTGATCTACAATGGCGACCTGCTGGCAAGATATGCTGCTGCAATAGTGGCACCAATGTTGACGGAATAACCAATCACTATCTGATTAGGTTTAAGTCCCATTCTAGAGATGGGACAGACATCTGACACTGCTCAGATGGCCATGAACCAGAGACATATACACGGACCTAAGGAAAAACCAACCACTATTGCTCTGCTAAAGGAAGAAGGCGATAAAATGACTCCTAACAACATTATGCTATACCCATACATCAGGGTCTTGCTCAAATACCGTCAGAAAAGTTCCCTTCTATATAGATGAGAATTGAGACAGAGACACACAACTACACAATGAGCAGAGACTGAGAGACTTTGGAGGACTTAGTCCTAAATGGATGTCTTCAAATTCCTACCCTCAGGGTACAGGCATCACTTTGAAAGAGGAGGCAAAAAGACTGTAAGAGCCAAAGGTGAAGGAAGACACTAAGGAAACAGTGTATTCCAAGCACAACAGTGCAGACCATGGTAGTATGGACTGTGCCTGAACAGGTTCAAACCAGATGAGGGTCCCAGTGCTGAAAGGTAAGAGTGGGACAAGCTCACTACCCTAAGCCAGAAGCTATCTCTTCTTGATAATCATTTGCAAAGAAAAATTTGGTTTCTCAAATGCAGTGTTACTGGGTATTTTATGCACACTCAAGGGAAGATTCCGTTCCCAGAAGCATGTGGCTAATAGAAAGAACAAAAACTTGGAAGGCTCCCAAAGACCCTTCCCAACAGTATAAAAGGGAGTAAATAGTTTTTGGGGTAGAAATTCCAATCAATCCCACTGCTGAAAGAAAGCTGTTTGGACTGTGGCTTGGGCTTGAAAACTGCCTAGAAAGCACCAGGGATTCAGTTTTCTTGGAGTCCTGAGTCCTGCTGGGGTGGAATTTTCAGTGATGCTGATCCTTTACAATCATCCCTGCTCCTTTTAAGTAGCCCCTCATGTATACACCTATTAGTGACCTCAATTAAATGCTCATTGGTTCATCAACTGGACATCTGTACAATTCTGTTACTTTGGTCAGTTGTGGCTTCCCTTTGTGGGGTGAGTAAACATGGTATTTTTGTGCCTCTCCAGGAAATGCCTGTCTTTCCACAAACACCATCATATCCTGGTCTAAGCACTGTGAGAACTCCATTATTTATTCCCTAAATACTGTCTCCAGGACCTAGCAGATTACAGTTATCTATTTCCTAAGTATTGTCTCCAGGACCTACCAGATTGCAGCTATTGGCGCTGCTTTAAAGAGCTTTCTCTTGTGTGACCTGATTTGTGATGGAGGAAAATAATTCTCACTATACTATGAATACTAATAAGAGATGCACAAGAGTTTAAGGGGTATATGGCTCAGATGACTGACCCAAGCATGAGGCAAGAGGGACTTGGGTGACAGTAAGATGGGTATAATGAATGACAAAGTGAAACTGGGCCTGATATAGACCATAGATGTCCCTGGTATATATTTGAACTGTAAAAAAAGAAGATTATGTTATATAAATTGAGGCTCTGTAGGAGAAGTAAAAAAAAACATTTTTTTTCAGTTCTGTGCTTGGAACATGTAATATTATTCCCCATAGATTCAGGTGTTTTATCACATGATCCCCACCTGGGGAATGTTCATTTGGAAGGTTACAAAATGTTCTAGGTGTGGCCTGAGAGAAATATGCCAGTCTGAGCCAACCCTAAAATTTTCTCACACAACCCTAGTTTATCAGATCTCTGTTCCATGAGCGTGGCACAATGTGAACAGTCATGTAACGATTGCAGCACCCTGCCCTCCCAGCCATGATTCAGTATAAAGCCTTCAGCTCTAAGCTAACAGAGGCCCTTCCTCTTAACTAACCTCTTATCAGATATTTGAACATTGAGAAAAGTGATTAGTATTGATGACATCAAACAATCTAGATTAGACACTCTCTTAAATTCATGGCTGACCATATGTAAAATAATCCATGGGCATGTGAAACCAAGTATAATTAGACACATTGCCTTGTTTTATTTTATTATATTATTCAGATTATATCCCAATTGTTATCCCCTCACTTGTATAAGCCCTTTCACCCCTCCCTCCCTCTTTCTACCCTATCCCCCTCCCCTAGACCTGTGGCAGAAGGAGACCTCCTCCCCCACCACATGATCATAGCCTATCAGGTCTCATCTGGATAGCCTGTTTCTCCTTCCTCTGAGTGCCAACAGGCCTCCCCACCAAGGGGAAGTGCTCAAATAGGGGGCACCAGAGTTCATGTCAGCATCAGTCCCCACTTTCCACACAACTGTGGAGAATGTGCTGTCCATTGGTTGGATCTGAATAGGGGGTCTAGGTTTACTGCATGTATTGTCCTTGGTTGGTACAGCAGTTTGTACAGGTGCCACTGGGTCCAGATCCACCAGCCTTTATGATCTTCCTATAGGGTTCCTGGACCCTCTGGGTCCTTTTATTTCCCCATTCTTATAATTCACTCTCACTGGAGTCCCAATAACAAGTACCAGCATCTATCCCAATCCCCCGTTGAATGAAGACCCTTAGAGGACATCCATGTTGGGCTAGTATCCAATGATAAGTGAGTATATACCATGTATATCTTTCTAGGTCTGGATTAACTCACTCAGGATGATCATTTTTAGTTCCATCCATTTGCATTTCAAGATTTCCTTGTTTTTAATAATGTAGTGTAATGTACGTAGTGTAAATGTACCATAGTTTCTTTATTGATTCTTTGACTGAGGGGCATCTAGGTTGTTTTTAGATTCTGGTTATTACAAACAAGGTTGCTAAGAACACAGTTGAGCAAATGTCCTTGTTGTGAGGTGGAGCATCTTTTGGGTATATTCCAAGGAGTGGAATAGCTGGGTCTTGAGGTAGTCCTATTCTGAATTTTCTCTAAAAGCACTAGATTAATTTCCAAAGTGCTTGTACAAGTTTGCAATCCCTCCAGCAATGAGTGAGTGTTCTTTTTCCTCCACATCCTCATCAGCATCTGCTGTCACTTGAATTTTTTAAATTTTTTATTAATTTATTCTTGTTACATCTCAATGGTTATCCCATCCCTTGTATCCTCCCATTCTTCCCTCCCTCCCATTTTCCCCTTATTCCTCTCCCCTATGACTGTTCCTGAGGGGATTTCCTCTCCCTGTATATGCTCATCGGGTATCAAGTCTCTTCTTGGTAACCTGCTATCTTTCCTCTGAGTGCCGCCAGGTCTCCCCCTCCAGGGGACATGGTCAAATATGAGGCACCAGAAGTTAGCCATTCTGATGGGTATAAGATGGATCAGAAGACGACTTCCTGAACAGAACACCAACATCCCCGGCTCTCAGGCCATCAATTAATAAATGGAACCTCATGAGGCTGAGAAGCTTCTGTAAGGCAGAGGACACTGTCAACAGAACAAAACAATAGACCGGGAAAAGATCTTCACCAACCCTACATCTGACAATGGTCTAATATCCAAAATATATAAGGAACTCAAGAACTTAAACACCACCAAACCAAAGAACCAAATTAAGAAATGGGGTTCAGAGCTAAATAGAGAATTCTCAACAAAGGAATATCGAATAGCTGAGAAACACTTAAAGAAATGTTCAGCATCCTTGATCATCAGAGAAATAAAGATCAAAACAGCACTAAGATTCCATCTTGTACCCATCAGAATGGCAAAGACAAAAAACTCAGGTGTTGTTCTTATATAAATGTGAATCTTTATATTTTAAGGCATATTCTTGATTATCTCCTCTTTTCCACTATAACATTTCATTTTATATGTTTTTCCTATAATACTGACAGGCACATTGTTATTTTTACAATAATTTGATAAATTGTCCCGAGAAAGTATATAGAAAACCTGAGAGAATAAAACACAAACAATTAAAAACATGCCACTTCAAGTTTTGCTAAACAACACCACATCAAAGCCCCCTTTAACAAGGAGGCTTGGGGGCTCTCATCATGGACACATCTTTGTAAATGAATCTAGACAATCTATATATACTTTGGTTTTAAAGAGAAGTGTAATTGAGACTGCTGTTTGTAAAGGACAGAGCAAAGGGAAAGAGAGGCACGATTTGAGAAGAGGAGCTATCGGAATATGATGTGAACTTTACCAAGAGACTTCCAGAGGATAGCACACAAGATTACCAAGTATAGTTTTGTATTCCCTGTTGGAATTAAGTAACTGGAGTCTCATCAAGTTATCAGAAAGAAATCTAGCACAAGTCAATTACTGACTGGGAGCATAGGAGTAAGATGTACTCTCAGCTCTAACTCCGTTTATCTGCCGCTGATGGATATCATCTTATAAGCAGTAGGGTCTCAGTTTCAAGGAAAAAAATGAATGCTTAAAGTGTTAATAATGAAACTATAGCTACTACACTCCTTGGAACAGTCTGACATGCTCTTTCCTCGGTGAAAATCTAAATAACGCATCTCACAGATGTCTATAATACTGGCGTGGACCACTAGAATTATTTTGTGTAGTACTGTAAGTTGATATAAACATGATTACATTTATTTTTCTCTTAGGAAAAAACTATAAATTATCCCACTCTTACATAGTTCCTTCCCATTAGCGGGTCTTCTGGGAGCAACCATTTCATGAGATACCCTCCCCACATCCGCCACTAAGATGTATTCTGCTATCAAATTGGGTCCATGATTCTAAAACGCAAAGTGTTATAGAACCAAAGAGTTTATACTGGGACAGAAAGTATCAAACTAGAGGATATTGGCTTTAATAATGAAAAAGTGACATTATTAAATTGTTCATGATTTTCTACATTGAAGGAAAACAAACATGATCTCAGTCACTATAAGAAGTGATAGAATGGATACCAGAGAGAGTTTGGATACCTAAGTCAATGTGCTTTTTAAAACTTAGAATTTTTTTCTTCTGTGTGTGTGTGTATGATTTACATGTAGATGACATCATAGGGCGCTTTCTGGGGTTGCTTCTCTTCTTCTGCTGTGTGGGTCTTAGGCATTGGATTCTGGTCATTAGGCTTGGCAGCAACTCACTGGTTTCCAAGTCAGTCTCTAGTCTCATTTTTTCTGTTTTGTGACAGCAAATTAATCTATTTGTCTCTAAGAACTGCTAATTTTAGAAGGAACATATCTTAGTCTAACATTAAAGTGAATGGTTTAACACTAAAAAAAATACATGTCAATTTAGGAGTTATTTGGGCAGAATTAATGCTGGAAGAACGTAGATCTCCCAAATGCTTCTAGGATTTGATAATAGTTTTTGTGTGTTTGTTTGTTTTAAATCTGAATAAAGATTATATGAGTGTGTTTACTTAAAGGGAAATTTATTACAATATAAACTTATTTGCTTATATAGGATAGTCATACTTTGTATATAAGTTTATATTAAAACAAAATATCATAACTACTCCAAAGCTTTATGGAAAGGGCCAGCTATAAACATTTGTATCTTTACGTCCTGGCCTCACCCTGATTCCTAATTAAAGAGAGTACTAGTGTGCAAGGGAAACCCGCAGTAAAGCAACTAGCAGACGAAACGTGAACCGCAGCAGTTAGCTCAACACGAGTCAGAATGGGCTGCTCTTGGGAGTAAATTGTTAGTTCAATAATCATTTAACACAATATTTCTTTAGAAATAAGACCCAAGTTATTCATAATCCAGTTTATTGTTTTAGGGTATGCTCTGGGGCATTACATATTTAATAAATACCACTTATGGAGCCCTAGATGAAGCCTGTGGCTAGCCAGAGCTTTAGTTGCCAGAATCCACATTATTGCCCTGTGTGTTAATACCCAGAGGAAAAAAAGAAAGCACCTATTAAGCTGTCAGTTCACAGGGAGACAAGAAATTGTGACTCAGATCATTATCTGTTGTTGAGACAGATAACATCTAGATTAATGGAGTCCTTTATTTGCCATTAAGGTGAACTTTCAATTACACTAGAAAGTGTATTTAAAAATAAACAGCTCATAAAAGTTGAGGGTTAGAAAATGAGTCACAAAGACTTTGGAAACAAAACAACCTCAGTGGTTCCAGGTCATGAAATAACATTAAAGATAGAGAATCCATTCAAAAAAGTGAGCTTCATCTATACAGAACAGTGAACTCCCATACACAACAGTAAATTTATGCATAATATACCTGCCCATAACAGTGAATGAGATAAAATCCCTTTTAACAAGTTGAAAGAACAATGTCTTAGCAGATATTTCAGAGTCATAAAAGTCATAAAAAATTAGTGTCAGAATAGTGTAATCTTATAAATTGTAAAACCCATTTGGAAAGTTGTCTGTAATATTGTTGTGAAATTGAAGTTATATTGTTACCTTCTTCCCCTGAAACAATGAGTGGCCATTTCTCTGGCTTTTGCTGGGAAGTCTTGGTAAAATATTGTAGTCATCAATGACAAAAGCATGAAAACCTCATGAATGTGGCACTTGCAGGCTTTACTCCTTTCTGTTTATAAAGGCTGTGACTAATTGTCAGAATTCTGGCATACCAACCCTAGCATCAGTGCTGGTAGACATTTTAGCTCTCCATCTGTGAGATGTCCAGTCAGTGTCCAGTCTGCAGACAGATGGAGAGGGACAGCCATTTATTTGCCCTGTCATCTACCCTGACATTTCTTAGAAGAACTCTTGATTTTTTTTCAAGTTTTTTGTTTGTTTGTTTGTTTTGTTTTTACTTTTACTTACCATTAGAATGGAGATATGTTTTTCAAGATCTTTATAAGTCATGCTGTAACTGAGGTCCAGTTGATAGTTAAAATAGAGTCAACTTTATCTGAAATAAAATCAGGTTAGGCTATGTGCATTGTCTATTATGGTGGACAAACTGTGATAAATAAGGGCCTTGTGTGTCTGCCATCTATTATCTACCTACCACTTATTAATCTATACTCTATATCTATCATATTGCCATATTCATACAATATAATAAAGGAATAGAGTAGCTGCTGTGGATAGGGATCTATAACTTTTCATTTAAAAATGCTGAGTTACACATTGTAGTATCATATATTTAATTATCAATTTTAAATGATTATTAAACTTTATAAAATAGTCAACTTTAAAATACAGTGGAGAAAATGATTCTTTGTACTTTACGTACATGACTTAATATTATTGCTATTACTTAGAAACAGAATCCATGAATAATGTTTCTGGGATAAACTGTATTAACTCAAGTAGATCATATTTGCTCAGACTTCCTGAAGGCCAGAGAAAGCTCCATCTGAGAGCAGATGAAGTACGTAGAAACCCTTGACTTTGTTCTTTCTCACAGACTCAATACTAAGTTCTGAATGAGTGACTAGAAATCAACTAGAAACATAAAATGATATAGAAGAGAAAGCAAATTCAAAATGGGCTACCTTTATTTCTTCAAAACCAGAGACCTAACCAGTGGATTATATTGAAAACTGAGCAAAAGAAAAGGCCGCAGGAGACCATTGAATGGACTTTTACCTACAGAGGTGTGATTGCTATACGGCCATTCTAGGCAGTGATGTCAACATGTATTTGAGGTTAGTAATGTTTCTTTTACGATTGTGAGTACCTTTTACTTTGAGGTTATGTTTATCTTTGTTGCTGACTTGTGTTTCTCATATGCAGGAGAATAATGGATCCTGTTTTCTAAACCATTTTGTTAGCCTGTGTCTTTTTATTGGTAAGTGGGATCATTGAGGTTGAGAGATATTATTGACCAAAGGTGGTTGTTAATTCCTGTTATTTTGATGTTGGTGGTGCTAGTGTGTATGGGTTTGTGTGTGGTGTGGAACCCTTTATTTCCTGTGTTGTTTGTTTGTTTGTTTTGGATGTAGTTACCCTCTTTGGTATGGAGTTTTCCTTCTAGTACTTTCTGAGGGTCTGGATTTGTGGATAGAAATTATTTAAGCTTGTTTTGTCTTGGCATATCTTGTTTCCTCCATCTGTGGTGACTGAGTTTTTGCTAGGTATAGTAGTGTGGGCTGACATCTGTGGTCTCTTAGAGTTACAAGACATCTGTGAAGGCCATTCTGAATATTAGAGTCTCTGATGAGAAGTCAGTTGTAATTCTGATATGTCTGCCCTTGTATGTTACTTGGTTCTTTTCTCTTGCAACTTTAAAAATTTTTTTATTAATTTATTCTTGTTACATCTCAATGGTTATCCCATCCCTTGTATCCTCCCATTCTTTCCTCCATCCCATTTTCCCCTTATTCCCCTCCCCTATGACTGTTCCTGAAGGGGATTTCCTCCCCCTGTATATGCTCATAGGGTATCAAGTCTCTTCTTGGTAACCTGCTATCCTTCATCTGAGTGCCACCAGTTCTCCCCCTCCAGGGTAGAAGGATCCAGAGGGTCCTAGAAACCTACAAGTAGAACATTATGATAGGCAGATTTGGGCCCATGGGTCCTGTTCAAACTAAGGCACCAGCCAGAGACAATACAGGCAGTAAACTTTAAACCCCTACCCAGATCTAGCCAATGGACAGCACATTCTCCACAGTTGAGTGGAGAGTGGCTTATGACTTTCACACGAACTGTGGTGTCTCTTGCAACTTTTAATATTCTTTCTTTGTTCTATAGATTTAGTGTTTTGATTATTATGTGGTGGGAGGGTTTTCTTTTCTGGTCCTGTCTAATTTATGGTCTGCACGCTTCTTGTATGATTATAGGCATATCTTTCTTTAGGTTGGGGAAGTTTTCTTCTGTGATTTTGCTGAAAATATTTTCTGGTCCATGGAACTGGGACTCTTCACATTCCTTTATTCCTATTATTCCTGGGTTAGGTCTCTTAACAGTATCCCAGATTTCCTGGATGTTTTTTGTCATGAAATTTTAGCTTTGACAATTTTTTTTGACTGATGTATCAATTTCTTCTGTCATATTTTGTATGCCTGAGATTCTGTCTTTCATTTCTTGGTTTCTGTTGGATATGTTTTCATCTGTTATTTAGATTTTCTTCCCTGCATTTTCCTTCTCCAGGATTCCTTCAGATTATGCTTTCTTTATTTCTTCTACTTCCATGTTAGGTCTTGTACAGTTTGATTCATTTCCTTCACCTGTCTGTGTTTTTCTGTATTTCTTCAGGGATTTATTCATTTCCTCTTTAAAAGCCTCTACCTGTTTGATTTCATTTTGCTGTATTTCATTAAGGGATCTATTTATTTCTTCTTTAAAGAATTCTTTCATCTTCATAAGACCAAATTTAAGGTCATTTTCTTGTTCCTTGGCTGTGTTAAGATATCCTGGGCCTGCTGTAGTATGATACTTGGGTTCTGTAATTGCCACATAGCCTAGGCTCTTGTTATGCCTAGGCTTCTTGCTCTGCGTTTTATCCATCTGGTTGTCTCTAGTATTGGCTGGTCGCTCCCTTAGGTACACTTGTGTCTGATGACGTACACAGGTGTGAGGTCCAGTATATGGGGGGTCCAAGAGGCAAGGCCGAGTTACTGCTGTTGTGTTTGGTCTGTGGCCTGGTGTTCCCTAGGAGCCATATTCCTCCTCTGTGAATGCATGTAGGGTCAAGGTCCAGTAGATAGAGGGTATAGGAAGCTGGTGTAGCTCACCACTGCTGTGTTTGTCTAGTGATCCGGTACAAGCAGGGGCCTGGTGTGTAGAAATGTCAACTGTCTTCCCCAGGTGCCCATGGAGGGCCTTCAGAGACTGGGACACTGGACCGGGAATGGGGTGCACAGGGGATCTTGCTAAGTTTTCCAGGAGGATAGGACAGGCTGGAAAATGTGTCTTCTTCATGTTAGGCTCATTTAAGATAAGCCTAGGCTCCATTTTTTGGTCTTCAACCGAGGGTGCATCAAGGTCAGTGCTGTGCTCTAACTCCATGTCTTTCCTCCTCATCCGAGACTCTGTTTAGGTCAGGGGTAGGGATATGCTCAACATCTTGATCTTTCTGTCTTTAACTCCAGTTCCTTTAATGTCATGGATGAGCACAGGTGCCACATGTCACAGGTGTCTTAGGTTACATTTTTGTTATGGATGGACTCATGCACTAATCTTTTCTGTATTTTCAGCCTGGGCTACTCTATGTACAGACAAGAGCCAGGGCTCCAAAACTATCTTCATTCAGGCTCCTCTGGGGTCAGATGTTAGCCCAGATGCTGCATATTTCAGTCTCCAGCCGGGTCCCCTTAGTTTTAGGAATGATCCCAGGCCCTATTTGTCCATCCTTAGATAAGACTTCCATAGAGTCATTAATAGTCTGGATTCCATGGCTATAATTTTTCAGTCTGGTGCTAGCTCAGGCAGACATATCATTCTGTTTTTCATCCCTGTCTAATTTTGGCTAAGCAATGACCTAACCTCCATATCTTTCTGTTTAGCCTGAACTCCTTTTGTATCAGAATGAGGTAAACTGTAACTCAATATTTTCTTGGCTTAGGGTTTTTAAAGTTAGCAAAGATGTTGACTCTTTTAATTTCTACCTTTGGTCCAATTTTTTAAGGCTCATAATGGATCCCAAGATCCATTTACTTCTTAGTTAGGTTTGGGCACCAGGAGGCATGATGGGCCTTAGATCCATACCATTCTTTTCATTCTGCGTCTTGGGAATCTTTCGGTTCAGGGTTGAAACTGAATTTATTATTGTTGTTGTTCTCTCTGCTGCCTTCTGGTTCAAGGATGAGTGAGGCTACATAGCTTCTGTCCTCATCTCAGTGTGAACCCTAGACTACCATACAACAAATCCTCATGAATCTACTTCTATAATCCTTGGCCTGAGTGAACTGCTTTGACAGTATGTCACAGGAGGTCAGAGTACACAGGGGAGCTTCCTCATCTTGAAGTATGTAGGAGGTAGTCTTCTGCCAGATGCTGAGTAACTTGGTTCACCCTCGGTCTCCTGTAGAGGCTTTCTTGCCCATCCATCCTATTGGCCAGCTCTTATATATGCATCTATTGAATCCCTTCTGTTTCTGCCAAATCTTTCAACAATGCCTGTCCTGTTAGACCAGGGACAAAGTAATTAATTCAGAAAATCATTTTGTTGCATTGCACTTTATTCCACAAAGCCTTTGGCTTCTTTTCAGATTAGGGCAAATAGTTAAAGAGGACAGTTCAAAAATAATAGTTTAAAATGTAGAATGGCTTCTTTTTCATTAAATATTGTTATATACTTAATGCCAACGAGAGATATATGGTATATTGGGAGAGTGAGGAGGGAAAGAAAGGATGGAGAAATAATGTAATTATTATGATAATCTCAAAAATAATTTTAAATAGAGAATAAATTAAATTTTAATATTTTGTTGAATTTTTTGTCATTGGAAATTAAGTAAGAAAGTCTTCAATAAAAGACACTTTACTTTTAAACAGTAAAAAATTATCACAGTTTCACTTTTTATTTCCAGGGTCCTGGTGCTGGACATTTTGTAAATCCTGATTTTTTTTCTTTAAACATTTAAGTGTCTATTATAAAAGAGAGGAAGGGAGAGACACAGTATGAGGAAGTAGAATAGGATGTTAAAGAGGGTATAGAGGGACACACTATAGGAGACATGCTAAAATGAGGTGGACATGATGCTGGCTTGCAGCTGTATTCATGTAGCAACACTTAACAGGAAGAGAGAGTTGAACTGCCACAAGCATGTCTAGAATGAGTTGCATAAAATCTTCCTGCCTAAAAAAAAAAAAAAAAAAAAAGAAAAGAAAGAAAGAAAAGAGAAAGAAAGAAAGAACAGGGGTACCAGCAAGTTCCTGAGCTCCTAAAGGCCACATTTCTAGGAAAAGAGTTAATGCCAA
>OU015757.1:69383834-69401758 GCA_907169655.1 Acomys percivali | reverse complement strand
TGTGTGTGTGTGTGTGTGTGTGTGTGTGTGTGTGTGTGTGTGTGTGATTAAAGCTTAGAGAGTGAAGTTCTTGCAATTGGAAGCAGTGACAAGAGTTAGTACATCCCATACCTGAGGTGAGATTTTTATCAGGAAGTTCTGACACTTGGGTGGTGGTCACTATCCAGTTTCTGAGGGAGATGTACAAGACTGTAGCTTCCAGACCTCCATTTTTCTTGTAGAATATAAGGAAAGAGGCAGAGATGTGCAGCTTGGAAGAAAAGAAAAGCTAGAGCAACAACGATGACATTAACAAAAATTCATAAAAGTGAAAGAAAAGTCACCTTTCTTCAAAATTACTCAAAATACAGGTAGTGGAAATACAGAATTACAATGTTTCCATAATTTCTCAGTGACCAGAACCACCTCCTCAATCTGAATTCCAATGCCAACTTACTTTGAAGTCCTCTGATAAACATCAGAAACATATCTCTTCTGCATCTTCTAACTAGCTGAACTAAAAATTCGCAGGCTCCCGAGAGATTGATAGGCAGTTCAGGTCACACTAAATTAAGCTCTTTAAAACTGTCCTAAGGTACCAGACACGGCTTTAGAGTATTTTTTTTTCTGGCCCACAGGTCATGTAAGTGCTACTTGAATAAGACAAGAGAAAATATGTAAATGGAACAACTAGGAATTATTCTTTCTGAATTCTTCCCAAAGATATTCTTTACCAGCCGTGCACATCTCTCCTCTTCCTTCCTACACTCAAAGTTTAGCTTTGGGGTTCAGTAATAACTCCCAGAGAAGCCTCTGCATCAAACTGAAGGGTGACACTTGCTTCTGTGCCAACCTTCTGTGGTACTGTGCTCCACTGAGTCAGAAAATCTTTGGCCCCTCTCATATCATTGTCAAATTGGAATGGTCAATTCTGTTTCTAAGAGGCAAGGATTTCAGGAAATTTCTGTATATTATTCCCATGGCCCAGAAAGAAGCGCATGGAATGCTGAAATTTAGTTTACAGGATCTCTGAAAAGAATTTTTTTTTCTTTCTTTTTTTTTTTTTTTTTTTTTGCTCGTGTACAGTCACTTTCCAACTTCCTCATTTACTCAGAAAACTCATCTGCTGTTTTGTGTTCTCCAGGGTGGTGATGACACTTGTCACCTGAGAAGAACTAGATGTAATTCCTTCTCAGCTGTTTCTGACTTAGAACCCAAGACTGCTCTACTGGTTTCTTCAAGAAATAGAAGGTTGCATGAACAGGCAGTTTCTTCCTGCTTGCTCCAGACAGAACAAGCTTTTTCTAAATAACCAGCGTATCTCATTCATTCAGGGTATATTTCCTTCTGAAGGCTGAGGTGGGGCTTTTTGTTTGTTTGTTTGGTTGGTTTAGGTTTTTTCCTTTCTTTCTCATCTAGTTCCCTGAGCCTTCTGTATTAGCACCACAATTCACTTGTTCTTCAGCTGGCTGTGAGCTCTGGTACATTCCCTTCTGCCTTCATGGATACTTAAAAAGGATGGCTTCATTCCATAGATTCAGTGAAAATAATCTTCCCATAACAGTCAGCCCTAAGGAACATATAGATATGGACAACACTAAATAGACACAGATGTGTGTATGCTTGTGTTTGCATGTGTGTGTATTTGCATGTGTGTCTGCAAGTGCATGTGTGCAGGTGTGTGCATGTGTATGTGCATGTGTGTGTGTATGTGTGTGTGCATGTGTGTGTATGTGTGTGTGTGCATGTGTGTGTGTTAATTAAAAAAGAGTTCATGAATTTGATAAAGAATAGGTGGAACACAGATAGTGTTTGAATGAGGACAGAAAGAGTAAAAAATTGTATGAATATATTATTTATATGTAAATTGTCAAAAAATTGACAAAAGAATAAATAATTGTGATTGTACTAGTTACCACTGTATTTCTAAAAGGTTTACATCTGAATTTAACTCCAAGGACCACGTAACCAAAACCATGAATGAAGTAGAACAGTTTTACCAGTAAGGAAAAGAGAAAATGACAAGTATATAAAGAAATACTCCAGATCACTTATCTCTGGGGAAGTGAAAAGGACTTTGGTATCACTAAGTAACCTGACACCATAATCTCTATTGATTGCAGGCAAGGAGGCACAACAGTAGAGGTTTCAATTGCCAGCTTTTAGACTACAAATGATATAACTACTTTGGAAGAAAAATCAATATTTTTTTCTCAAAGGCTCAATGGTATACTTAGCATGACTCCTACACAACCATCCAAATGTTTGAAAATTTTGTCTTTATAAAAGCATAGTTTAATTACCTTATTATTATTGTAAAGAAAGAAAAAACACAGTATCCAGTGGGAAGCAGCTACAGCAGCAAACTGGATAAGGTGTGCTAGATCTATATTTCCATTGACTTTTACGTACTAATAAACATTAATAATCAGAAATATGTGGATTAATGAAATATAAACTGTTAAGTAAACAAAGTTAGTTTACAATATCCATATCATATAGGTTTATAACTAAAGAACATTCCAAAATAAATAAAAGGCACACACAAGCACACAAGCAAACATGCACACACAAGCACACACACACATACGTACACAGGATGAAAAAAAAATTAGTGTTTACTGGAATGTAGAGAAGAAAGCTGAAATATCTAATACATGGCAGCTTTTAGAGATATGAAATTATTAAACAAAATATTGTACTCTTACAGTTTGAATCATTACATATTTGTGAAAACATCTAAAATTTTATAGGTTAAAAAGTGGACAGAACATTTTCCACACTTGAGTGGAGAGAGGGATATGACTTTCTCATGTACTCTGGTGCCACATATTAGACCATGTCCCCTGGAGGGGGAGACCTAGTGGCACTCAGAGGAAGGACAGCAGGTCACCGAGAAGAGACTTGATACCCTATGAGCATATACAGGGGGAGGTAATCCCTCTGAGGAACAGTCATAGGGGAGGGGAATAAGGGGAAAATGGGAGGGAGGGGAGAATGGGAGGATACAAGGGATGGGATAACCATTGAGATGTAACAAGAATAAATTAATTTTTAAAAAAAGTGATAACTCATGTATTGGGTCACAAGATACCACATGACTTGCAAACTGACAAAGCACTGCTTACACAAAAAATGCCAAAGTGCAGTGCAGTGGATGAAGAACATCGAGGACCTAAGTCAGCCCGTGAATAGAACCTTTAAAGGGGAAAAGGGCATTCATTATCGTTTTCTAGCCGTCAAATGCTCTACCACTGAGCTACACCACCAGGCTTTTTGCTTGGTTGTTTTCTGTTTTTTGTCTTTGTTAAACCTGTTTAAGGGAAATACCAGTTAACTATTTTGATACTATCATTGTGCTTACTGCAACTGAAAACTTGAGTGAGCTAACATCTCTAATACTTCATTAGTATGGTGTTCCTACAGACCCAGATATGAGGATGGCATAGCTTGCACAACAGCTATGGTTTGTATTCCACACTTGTCTTTGAGTATCATCCTGCATTCTAGACAGTTACCAAGATAAAAAAATAAAAATAAAACAAGACACTGATTTTGACCATGTTTCAGACACCATAGCACAGTTCTGATGTTGGAGTAATAATGACAACAAAATAATTCTTCCATCTTTTTGTATATGAGGCATCAAACTTACCTCTGATATTAAGTGGATGAGAAGTAAGTTGTCATATGTTATTAATGTTACTCTATTGGGAATCTCTTAGGAGACACTGAGCAGCATTTACTCAACTCTATCACTGGAAATATCTGATTTCCACAGACACATAATTATTTTAAGGAAGCCATATCCCCTAGATAACATACAAATAAGTTATTTAAACATTAAAGGAGATAGACATCACATTACTAGAACAATACAGAAGGAATCACAAAGTAATTAATCCTCAGCAGGTATTTGTTTAGTTGAATGAAAGTTTCCACAGCAGGTTAAAAACAATAACATGTTTAGTTTTTCATTGTAGATCTTCTGATTTTATAGAGAAAGTAGGAAAAGCATAACCTTCCCAAACAGCTATATTATTGTAAAGAAATCTGTAATAACATGGGAAAAATAAAGGCAATTTGAGAAACAGATTTATGTGGGGCAGGTCTACAAAGGAGGTAGGGAAGTGGGAGGTGACGATGTCCAGTATGCACTCTGTACATTTACAAAATTGTCTGTGAATAAATTTAATTAATTAAAATGTCCCAGAGTACCCCCATTGTGGTGGTAAGATAATTTAGGTTTTTCCACTCAATGCTCCCTAAACATTTCAAGCTGAATTGGGGTTGTAATGGTTGAGTTTCCATGGGCTTGATTTGCCTAAGACATACTCAGATAGCTGATCAAATACTGAGAACTCTTCAAGCTAACATTCAGAGGCAGCCAAGATACATACGTAGATGTGAGTTTGAGAGGAAGCTGAAACATCTGTCCAAATCCCCAACTATCATTCTTACTCATGCCAGAGGCATGTGCTTAGGGGCTTTCCAGTCCAAAAGAAGAAAGCAGGTCTCTCCAGGTGTCTTCAAGACTTAACTTTTTGTTTCTCTCTTATTACCTCTTTTATTTTCTGATATTATAATATAATTACATCATTTCCTCCTTCCGTTTCCTCCCTTCAGAACCTCACAGGCAACTTTTCCCTGTTCTATTGCAAATTCATGGTGTAATGTCATGATGTAATGATGACACTGAAAATGCTCTTTATTCATTCATTTATTTATTTACACAATCACTTTACAGCCTGATCCCAACCACCTCTTTCCTCTACTCCTGGTCCCACCCTCATGCCCTCAACCCCCCACTACCTCCCTCCTTTATCTCAGAGACTCAGAGGTACCCAAAGATACCAACATACCCTGGCACCTCAATTTGCAAGACAATTAAGAACATACTCTCCCACTGAGGCCTAACAAGGCAGCCCAGCTAAGGGAAAGGGAACCAAAGGCAAGCATCAGAGTCAGAGAAAGCCCCTACTCCCATTGTTAGGGGGGCCTGCATGTTGACCAGGCTGCACCTCTGCTACATCTGTGTAGGAGGTCTTGGTCCAGCCCACACATGCTCTTCGGTTGATATGCTCCCTTTTCCCTCTTATGACTCAACGTTAGGCTCTTATATACATTCTCCAGTAGTCTGGTGCCTCCAAGGCTAAATCACCCCAGCTTATTTCCACAGTAACACAAGCATCCCCTTTCACCTAATTAAAATATAGGTTTTGTAAGATTGCGACTTTCATCTCTTTCTCTGCTTCATTCTTGAAACTTCAATATTAGAATTCTTAGGGCAACATGTATGAGATACTCCTCGTTTATTTCTTTAAAAATTAAAATAAGTTCACGGTAAGAGTCAATTTGTTTAATTTGGCTTCCTATCCTATTTTAAAACAGCAGCTGAAATTGAGCTACAATGCATTTACTGTCAAATTGTATAATACCCTTTTTGGAGTGTGATGTTGTGAAATAGACTACTAGAACAAAAATGTACAGTCTACTGCTTTAGAAGAAGAACAAGCTAATATTTATCCACTCTCCTGACTTTGTTGTACCTTACAAGAAAAAGTAGTGGTGACATGCACTTAAGGTTTCCAGGCCTCTTGTTAATAGATAAATGAGTTGACATTTGTATAGCACTGTTGCACACCAGATCCAAAAATAGATTTTATATACTTATAAATAAAAAAAATAAGTATGCTGGCATACCAACTTACCTGAAAACACACTAAACAGTGGTAAACTGCACCCCATTCCCTGAGCACCATTTCTCGCGCCACAAACCACCTGGAGCCTTGCTGTCACCAGGAATACTAGGTAACTCCCAACCTCCCCAACCCATAAGCCCTTGTCTGTCAACACTCCTGAAAGCAAAGCAATGGTAAATTATACCTTATACCCTGTGTTTCATTTCCTACCCCACAACTCTGCCTTCCTTCTTGGAAGCCTACTGGCACCAGGCACAACAGGTAAGACCTTGCCCCAAGTTCTTGTCTTCCATATTTTCTAAAAGCCCATCCCACTGCCTTAAACTGTACCACATCCTCTAAATTCAATTTTCCAACCCTAAATTCTACCTGCTTTCCTGGAAGCCCACAGCCACTATGGACCACAGTGGTACTAGAGACCTCAGAGGCAAGGTTATCATTCCAAACCCAATAGGCCACTCGGGCCATAAGAACCCCAGAGGCGGCACCATACTGGACCTGAAGACTTGTGAATCACCATACCCTCAGGCCACTCAGCACCTCCAAACAGAAAGGAAACAGACTCTAAGAGAAAAAACATCGAAAAAACACCTATCCAACAGAGATAAACTCAAAATCAGTATCTTAAACCTATAAAAAGAGAAAACCCAGATGGCTAAAGGCCCATGTAAGAACACAACCAACAATAGCCAGGACAGCATGGCAACCAAATAGGTGAAGGAAATAAATAAAATTGTTCACACCTGATGATAGAAATATAAACAATAAAGAAAACACAAACTCAGTGAATTTTGGACATGAAAAACCTAGGTAAGAGAATAGGACCTACAGACACATGTATTACAAATAGAATACAAGAGATGAAAGATACAATCTCAAGCAAAGAAGATAAGATAGAAGAAATCCATACACTTGTCAAAGAAAAGGTTGAATCTATAAAGTTTCTGACATATACATCCAGGAAATATGGGTTAGAAAAAGATTTTCCAAGCAAATGGACCCAGAAGCAAGTTGGAGTATCCATCCTAATATCGAATAAAAAAATCTTTCAACCAAAATTAATCTAAAGAAATAGGAACGTACACTTCATCTTCATCAAAGGACAAAACTACAATGATGATGTCTCAGTTCTGAATATCTATGACTCTAATGCAAGACCACCTACATTTGTAAAAGAAAAAATATTAGAGTTTAAATCTAACATTGAACCTCACACATTAATAGTATGAGACTTCAAAAACCCTCTCTCACCAAAGGACAGGTCATATCTTGGTGTAACTCTAACCAAGCAAGTGAAGGACCTGCATGACAATGACAAGAGCCTCAAGTCTTTGAAGAAAGAAGATTTCAGAAGATAGAAAGATCTCCCATGCTCATGGATTAGTAGGATTAACATTGTAAAAATGGCCAACCTACCTAAAGCAATGTACAAATTCAAGGCAATTCCTACCAAAATTCCAACACAATTATTTACAGAACTTGAAAGAACAATACTCAGATTCATAGGGAAAAAAAATAAAAACCAAGACTAGATAAAACAATCTTGTACAAGAAAAGAGTTTCTGAACGTACCACCATCTCTGATTTCAAGCTGTACTATAACGCTTAATTGATTAATTACAGAACTTAATTAATAAAAACTACATTGTATTGGCATTAAAACAGACAGATTGATCAATGAAATTAAATTGGAGACCCAGAAGTAAACCCACACACCTATGGACACTTAAGTTTTCATGAAGCAATACCTGTACAATGGAAAAAAGAAAGCATCTTTTACAAATGGTGTTGGTAAACTTGATGGCTGCATGTGTAAAAATGCAAATAGATCCATTCTTTTTATCACTCTATACAAAACTCAAAGTGACTCTGAGATTCCATCTTACACTCAACCGAATGGTAATGAGCAAAATCTCAAGAAACAGTACAAACTGTTAAGGCTGTGTAGAAAGGGGAGCACTCCTCCATTGATGGTGGAAGTGTAAACATGTATAGCCACTACAGAAATCAACATGGAATTCTTTTAAAAATTAAGACTAGTTCCACCTCAAGACCGAGCTATACCATTCCTGGGTATAATCCCGAAAAATGTTCCACCACACCACAAGGACATTTGCACAACTATGTTCATAACTATGTTCATAGCAGCTTTATTTGTAGTAGCCAGAAACTAGAAACAACTTTGTGTCTCTCACCAAAGGATGGATAAAGAAAATGTAGTACATTTACACAATGGAATGTTACTTAGCTATTTAAAACAATGACATCATGACATATGCCAGCAAGGGGCAGAACTAGTAAAGAGCATCCTGGGTGAGGTAACACAGACCAAGAAACACAAGTTGGTATGCACTCACTTATAATAAGTGGATATTAGTCATGAAGTACAGATTTAACCATGTTACAAACCACAGACTTAAAGAACTTTCATAACAAGGAGGGACCACGGGGAGGGTTAATGCTTGAATCTCAATGAGAAGAGGAGAAAGAATAGAGATGGAGAATAAAGGGAGGAAAGGAACTGGGTAGTGGAGGGCATGGGGAGGGGAGCAAAAGGAATGAAGTTGGGGGAAGATGGAGGGAGAGAATACTAAAGTTAAGAATTGGAATCTGAAGGCAGGGGCATATCTAGGGATAACTAGAAACCTAGGACAATGGAAATTCACAGTAATCTATAAGGGTGATACAATTAAGCCTCCTAGCAGTGGGAGATATGGACCCTGAATGGGCCATCTTCTGTAACTAGAAAAGACGTCCAATGGAGAGACTGGAGCACTAATCCAGTCACAAAACCTCTGAAGCTGCAATCAGTTCTGTCTGCAAAATGTTCAGGGACAGGCACCTAGCATGAATGTCATCTTAGAGGCTTTACCCAGCAACTGATGGAAAGACATGCAGATGCCCACAGCCAAACTTTAAAGTGGAGCTTGGGGAATCATGTGGGAAAGTGTTCAAAGAACCAGAGAGGTCATGAACACCAAGAGATAACCTCTGGAATAAACAAACCTGGGTTGATAGGGGCTCACAGAGACTGAACCACCCACCACACAGGGAGCATGCATTATACTATGGAATACTACTCAGCTATTAAAAACAAGGAATTCCTGAAATTTGTGGACAAATGGATTGAACTAGAAATGATCATAATGAGTTAACCCAGAAGCAGAAAGAGTTAAATGCTATACTCACTTATATCTGGACACTATCCCAAGGGGCATGTCCCATGAAAGTATTCACTTACCAGGAAAGTGGGACAGAGGAGAGGACAGCCTATTGTGACTCTAGGTGAGAGAAGCATGGAAGAATGGGGAAATAGAAGGATCCAGAGGGTCCTAGAAACCTACAAGAAGAACATTATGATGGGCAGATCTGGGCCCAGGGGTCCTGCTCAAACTATGGCACCAGCCAAGGACAATACATGCAGTAAACTTTGAACCTCTACCCAGATCTAGCCAATGGACAGGACATTCTCCACAGTGGAGTGGAAAGTGGGGTCTGACTTTCACATGAACTCTGGTGCCCTATATTTGACCATGTCCCCTGGATGGGGAGGCCTGGTGGCACTCAGAGGAAGGATAGCTGGCTACCAAGAAGAGACTTGATACCCTATGAGCAAATACAGGGGAAGGAGGTCCCTCTCAGTCACAGTCATAGGGGAGGGGAGTAAGGGGAAAATGGGAGAGAGGGAAGAATGGGAGAATACAAGGGATGGGTTAACAATTAAGATGTAAGGTGAATAAATTAATACAATATATTTTTTAAAAAGATGGACCTAGGCCCTCTGCACATATGATGCAGTTGTGTAGCTGGGGATTTATGTAAGACTCATAATAGCAGGAACATAAGCTGCCTATGCCTCTGTTGCCTGCCTTTGCGACCCTCTCCCCTAACTTTGCTGCCTTGTCTAGCCACAATGGGAGAGGATGTGCTCAGACCTACTTCAACTTGACATGCCAAGGCTAGGTGATATCTTTGAGAGCCTCACCTTTTTTGAGGATGGAGGGGAAAGGAGGAGACAGGGAAGGACTAGGAGAAGAAGTTGCAATCAAGATGTTAATTAATTAATTACTTAATTAAAATAAATAAAAGAACAAGTATAGTTTTTCTTGCCATTAAGTAAGGAAATAATTTGGAGATACTACCCATAGCCATGTGTTTCAGATTGCATATCTTAATAATATTTTTTATTATTGCTGCAATTATTATGATGGTTGTGATGGTTAAATGTATATGTCAGATTGACAGGGCCATGGGGTGGCTAATCGTTCTCAGACACTATTTTGATTGATTCTGTGTGTTTAGATGAAATTACCATTGAAAATGATTGACTAAAACAGATTGTCCTCTCATTTAATTAGGAGAAAGAGCTGGATAGAAAACAAAGGCTGACCTTCCTCTAAGTGAATGAGAGGTCTTCTTTACTTACTGTTTGTAGATTGAGACAAGAGTTCTTTCACTGTCTTTGTAAAATAAAAAGATGCATCTACTCTTTCTTGAAGACTAGTCTGCATTCTCCCAAATGTAAACTACAATATAGTGAATAATGCCTTTCAAGGCTTAGGCTATATTGCAACCAAACCATCAACTTAGCTGGTATGACTGTCTATAAATTTTAATTAGCCTATTCTTCATACTAAGTAATCAATATATGATTATATATATATATCATATTACTTATATATAATATATATTACATTTCATATATCATGTGTCTATGTGTATCTTTATATAGAGATACAGGCATGGGTGTGTATCTGTTGATGTGTGACTGGCGGTTCTATTTCAGTAGAATACCCTGATTATGAAGTAGTGGGGAGGGTAGCAATTATGCATTAACATTAGTCATCATTTAAGTGGTTGCTTTGAACTAAAGCATGAAAAAAACTAAATTATCTTGAATCATTTAGGGATTGATATCAATCTTTAATTTCATGTACTTCAAATATGTTAATTATTATAAAAGACAGACTTGGGTATGCTAAATTTGATGCTGGCAGGAATAAAGATTGGAGACTCACCAGCAATATTAACTATCAGTGCTGATAAATAACTGAGCTACTGTATTCCCTGAGATTAGTACACAGGAACCTTAAAAATCAGTTGGGGTTTGAAGATAAATTGATCTGAGCTTCCTCCATGACTGATTTCGAGGTTTAACTTGTTTTGGTGGTAAATGTGATTCACACTTAGAGGATGAAGGACACAGGACCAGATGCCTCTATGGACCTAGGCCAGCTTCTGTGCTGTGGGAAATGCCTAGAATAAGCATCTCAAGAGCCATTTCCTACTGACTCTGCCCATAACAACTCATAACATCCTCAGCCTCTTATCAATGCCTTGCCACTGATCTGCGAAAGATGTCTAACACTGAAATGACATCATTGAGACAGACCATTCGTCTAAATTTTGTAATGGCCTTCCTTAAAGTTCAGAAAATGCATATCAAAAGAAGCATCTTTTTTATCACAAGCTTCATGTTAATGAGCAGCTGAGGTCATTGCCCACTTTGACAGTTCAGTTAGCAAAGGTCTAATGAGCTGAAACATGCATAGGATGATAAAATATTGTGTCGATGTTTTTTTGCTTCTAAGAATCTCTCCATCGTTTTCTCTCTGTCCCTCTTTGTCTCCCTTTGTCTCTATGTCTGTCTTTGCTTCTCTGTCTCTCTCCCTCTCTCTATCTTTTTCTTTCTCCCTCCCTTTCCAAATCCCCTCTCTTTCTGTGCGTGTGTGTCTATGTCTGTGCTGTGTCTGTGTCCTTGTGTATGTGCATGTGACAAGTGTCTGTGTCATTGCATATATATATATATATATATATATATATATATATATATATATGTTTGTATCTCTGTGATGTGTGCATCTCTGTGTGTCTCTGTGTACATGTATATGTTTCTGTGCATTCTCAGTTTGCATCTTTGTCTAAGTCTCTGTGCTTACAGTCTCAGGCATCTATTAAGAAGAAGAAGAACAACAACAACAACAAAAATGATGGAAAATTCAAGAAATGTTTAGGCTTGAGCTCCTTGTTGGGTAATTTAGATATGAGACCATGTCTTCTGAAGAACAGAAAGCTTCACAAGTTCAAATTTCAGAAGAGAGAAAAAACCTGCATCAAGATTTTTAGTAAATGACAATTTACTGTACTCCTAACACCTAATACACATTGAGTCTATATTTATGTGCTTTTGTTTTTACTGTAAAGGAAGAAAAAGACATGCTGGAGACTAACTCTCATCAATATAATATGACCTGAGAAGTATAAAAAATATTTGTGACAAAAATGTAAGAGGAGGAATATTATTCAAGTCTAATAGAAATGTCTTTCTTTTTTTTTCTTTTTAGGATATATTTTTTTTTCTTTTTATTAATTTATTCTTGTTACATCTCAATGGTTATCCCATCCCTTGTATCCTCCCATTCTTTCCTCCCTCCCATTTTCCCCTTATTCCCCTCCCCTATGACTGTTTCTGAGGGGGATTACATCCCCCTGTTATATGCTCATAGGGTATCAAGTCTCTTCTTGGTAACCGCTGTTAGAAATGTCTTTCTATCTGTCTTATCCTGAGCAAAATTTTGCCTCCATGACTTGGTAGTTATATTTCTTTTTTTGTTAATAAGCAGAGTATCTTCCCTACATAAAAAGCAGCAGAAGAGAAGGATGAAGGTTTAATGTTGACATCCACTTGACTTTTTCATGTCTAATGATTTGTGTGGGTGCTGTCTTCAGCAATTGGACCTCAGTGTAATGTTGTGACGAGAAATCTATAGACTTGGCAACATTCTGAGTTGTTTGTGGATTCCTGTGTGACCACATTGGTCAACAACTCAATTAGATATAACCCAATTCTGGCTGGGAACCTTCATTTGGTGACAAAAAATGGCCGGTTAGGATGCTGTCTTCCCCATTATTTGGCAACTTAACTTAGATTGCCTTCATATAAGGATATATTTTTGAAGATTCATTTGTGTTAGGTTTCCTGAGTACCCCATAAATGGTCCCTTATTTTAGTTTTTCCTCCTCTTTCTCATTTCCTTTCCCCACTTTTTTCTCCCACTTTCCATTCCATTACCTGATTTCAGCCTCACATCCATACAAAACTATCTTCTACTTTACTTTCCTGATGAGATTATTTGTATTCCTCTTGTTCCATAACTACCCTCTGTGGTTTTATGAATTTTATCTTGTTTATCATGACATAACAACTAATATCCACAAATTAGTAAATACATACCAAATTTTTCTTTCTGGGCCTTTGATGCCTTATTCACGATAATTTTTTTCTAGTTCCACTTATTTTCCAGTGAATTCCACGATGTTATTTTTTTAAACAGTTGACTAATACCCATTGTGTAGATATGACGTGTGTTCTTTATTCATTCTCATGTTGAGTGATATCTACATTATTTCAAAATTCTGACTATGATAAATAGAGCACCAATGATCATAGTTGAGCAAGTGTCTTTGTGGTAGGATAAAATATCTCTTGGGTATATGCCAAAGAGTGTGTAGTTAGAACAAGATTTATATTAATTCCCATCTTCCTGAAGAACCAGCAGACTGATTTCCATAGTGGCTGTAAAAGTTTGAATTACCACTGTTATGGATGAGTATTCCCATTACTCTGTATCCTTACCAGCATGAGCTGTCATTGTTTTATTGTTCTTGGCAATTCTGGCAGGTGTAAGATGAAATCTCAAAGTAGTCTTGATTTGCATTTTTGTGATAATTACAGTATCGAATATTTAAGTGTTCCTTATTCCTCAGTTATTTGTGCTTTCTCTTTTGAGATTTATTTGTTTAGATATGTACATCATTTAATTGGATTATTTATTTTCATGATAAATAGTTTATTTCACTTCTTTGCATATTTTTGATCATAGCCCTATGGCAGATGTGTAATTAGTAAAAATCATATCCTGCTAGGCTCTCACCTTATTAGAATAATGGTATCCTTTGCTGTGCATAAGATTTTTCAGTTTCATTAGGTTACATTTATTAACTGTAGGTCATAGTTACTACTTACTCTAATGGTATTCTTTTCAGAAAGACTGTTTCTGTGCCAGAGAGTTCAAGGTCATTCTCCACACAGTTTTCTGTTTTTTGTTTTTCAAGTTAAGTGTATTTGGTTTTATGTTGAAGTCTTTGATCTGTTTGAAGTTTAGATTTTTGATGGATAATAAGTATGGATCTATTTTAATTCTTCTACATGCTGCCATCCGGCCTGCCTATCACTATTTGGTGAAGATTCTGTCATTTTTCCAGTTTGTGTTTCTGAATTATTTATCAAAAATCAGAGGTTCACCAACTATTAAGTAGTTCTCAACCTTCCTAATACTATGACCCTTTAATTCACTTGTTGTAGTGACCTCAACCTTAAAATTATTTTGTTGTTACTTCTTAAATTAATTGTCATGAATCACAATGTACATATCTGATTTGCAGTATATCTGAGAGGTGACTCCCCCAAATGAGTCATGACCTACAGGTTAGGAACCACTGTTTTAGAGTAACTATAATATGTCTGCATGGGCACATTATGATAATAAGCAGATAATAATGAAAAATAGACATATGTCTTCTCAAACCCCATGGAACTTTCTCCAAAATTGACCACATATATGGACATAAAATTAATATCAACCAACTTGTGAAAACTGAAGTGGCATCCGACCATAAGGTTAAGCTGCATACCAACAACAACAGAAAGCTTACAAACTCAGGGAAACTGAGCAACTGACTACTGAATGGAAATGTGCTAAGCCACGTGGTGATGGCACATGCCTTTAATCCCAGCACTCAGGACCCAGAGGCAGGCAGATCTCTATGAGTTTAAAATCAGGCAGGGCTATGCAGAGACATTCTGTCTCGAAATACAAAAAACAAACATACAAGCAAACAAACAAAAACAATGAAAGTTAGAAACTAAGAGAGAAATGAAGGATGCTATAGAATTAGATGCTATTTAATATACAACATATCAAAAATTATGGTACAAAACTAAGATAGTTCTAAGAGGCAAGTTCATACTACTGAGAATCTTCATATAAAAAAATTGGAGAGATGTTATACACGTAACTATAGCACACTTGATAGCTCTAGAAGAAAAAGAAGCAATCATGCCCCAAAAGAGAAGATAGCATGAAATAATGGAACTCAGGGTTGAAATCAACAAAGTAGGAACAAATAATCAATACAAAGGATCGCTGAAATGAACAGCGAGGTTCCTGTAGAAAAATCAGTAATATTGACAAACTGTTATCCAAACTAGCTAACAGATGGAAAATATCAAAAGGAACAAAATTATAACTAAATAAAGGGATATTACAGCAGACACTGAGGAAATCTAGAGCACTCAATGGATACACTTTATAAACCTGCACATCCCTAAATAGGAAATTCTAAAAGAAATGCATAATTGTCTCATTACATACCACTTACCAAAAGTAAATCATGATCAGATAATCAACTTAAAGCATAGCCCCCAGTGAAATAGAAACAGTCAATAAACATCTCACAATCAAAAATATCCAGAACCAGATGTACTTATATACAGAATTCTGCCAGATTATCAGACTATCAGACTATCAGAGTAGCGGGACCACAAAATACTTCCCAAATTATTCCACAAAATAGAACCTAAAGGAACATTTCCCTACTCATTTTTCAAGGCCACAGTCACCTTGATACTCAAATCATTATACACACACACACACACACAGAGAGAGAGAGAGAGAGAGAGAGAGAGAGAGAGAGAGAAACATACACAAACCAAATAAACCAAATTATATATATATATATTCAAGGGACAATGAAAATTAGCTATAAAACCTGAATTTATGCATCCAGGCATTCATTTTTGTCTCCACAGAAGATCTCTTCTCTCTATAACCTTTTAAAGTAATAAGAATACCCTCATTTGCCACTTCTAAAGGACCAATGGAGACTATCACACAGAGAACTTAAATAGTAAATTCATATTACTAAGAATTGAAGTTTGTGCTGCTTAGAGACATGACTTAACTGGATAAGCTTGTTGCATAAGTAATCTCAGGAATTTCACTTGGCACTAAACAGAAATTGTATATGGAAACTGAAGCAAAGAAAAGTAAAAACTCAAAGCTACAAATATGCTGATAGATGTTACCAACTCATGAAAAAATAAAGAAACTGTGGTACATATACACTATGGAATACTACTCAGCTATTAAAAACAAGGAATTCCCGAAATTTGTGGACAAATGGATTGAGCTAGAGATGATCATAATGAGTGAGTTAAACCAGAAGCAGAAAGACTCAAATGGTATATACTCACTTATATCTGCATACTAGCCCAATGGGCATGTCCCATGAAAGCCTTCCCTTACCAGGAAACTGGGACCGAGGGGAGGACATCCTACTGGGACTCTAGATGAGAGAACAATGGGAGAATAGCAATGTAGAAGGATCCAGTGGGTCCTAGAATCCTACAAGTAGAACATTATGATAGGCAGATTTGGGTCATGGGGTCCCGCTCAAACTAAGGCCCTAGCCAAGGACAATACAGGCGGTAAAATTTAAACCCCTACCCAGATCTAGCCCATGGACAGGACAGTCTCCACACTTGAGTGGAGAGAGGGATTTGACTTTCTCAAGTACTCTGGTGCCTCACATTTGACTATGTCCCCTGGCGGGGGAGACCTAGTGGCACTCAGAGGAAAGACAGCAGGTCACTGAGAAGAGACTTGATACCCTATGAGCATATACAGAGGGAAGTAATCCCTCTGAGGAACAGTCATAGGGGAGGGGAATATGGGGAAAATGGGAGGGAGGGGAGAATGGGAGGATACAAGGGATGGGATAACCATAGAGATGTAACAAGAATAAATTAATTTAAAAATATTTTAAAAAATTAAAAAAAATAATATTTGTTTTGCACAACTCAAAGTGGTAATATGTGATATGTGATGTTTTTGCTCACAGCCCATATTCTTAGTCCTAATGCTTTTCTGTCCTCTGTCAAGGATAGTCCTTTGAATTTACAACTGGATAAAATACTTTCTTTCTTCACACAGCTTTATTTTTTGGAGCAGAGTTGATACCATAGAGTCTCATATAGATGAGGACTTCCCGATCTGTACATACTTATCGATGCTTCTCTTTGGTGGGAAAGACTGGTACTTCCAGATGGGGAGGCTTGGTGGAAGGATGTCTGAAGCCATTTTCATGCTATCTGGGTCTCTGTTCTCTTTGAGAATAGAGCGCTAGTTCAACTTTGACATCAGAACACAAGGAAGAGTTTACTGCTCCAGGTTGGAATAATTTCTCTTTGGAAAAGAGAAGAAAAGTTTTTTCGTTCAGAGCCATTAATCATTTGGCCCTTTCTCACTTTTGGAACCCTTCTTTCAACACATCCACTCATGTAGCACATACTACATATTTATTTTGGCTTACCATAAGGCCAGCGGAGTCCAAGTGACATAAGACTTAGGCGTGGCTAGTATCTAAGGGGCTGAGGTAAGACTACACACACCTGTAGCCACAGATTGAGGAGAATCTGGCTCCTGTGGATGGCACAAACACCTGCAGTCAGATACATGCATACACAAAATCAAAAATAAAATCTTAAAAATGTCTTTTTTTTTTACAATGTACTATTAAATTGTATCAGCATTTTTATTGGTTTGGTAGACTAACGGCAACTCAGGCTGTTTTAGTATTATAAGGGGTGCTTCATCTTTGCTCATTATATGACGAAATCAGCAGAAGCAGATGCTTTTATTCTACTGGTTTAAAATATTAAGGTTTGCACTAACATACATGCACCTGGCTGTTGCAAATATTAAAGGCACGGGGCTGAGGAGTGGAGAGAGCAAATATGTTGAGGGAATTGATCAAAATACGCTGCAAATAGACATAAGATTCTCAAACAGTAACAAAGCTAAAGCCATGCCATGTCTGTAATGTGACAATGAGGACAGTTGGCATATGTCACTTTACTCTAAAATTTTATATGTTTTCAAGTAATCAAGTCTGTGTAATTATAATTTATTCAGATTTCATCCTGAATGTTATCCCTTCACTTGTATTTTTCTGTTTCCACCCTCACTCCGTCTCTTGCCCTATTCCCCTCCAGGAGACCTCTGACAGAAGTGGACCTCCTCCTCCACCATATCCATAGCCTACCAAGTCTTTCTTTCTTTCTTTCTTTCTTTCTTTCTTTCTTTCTTTCTTTCTTTCTTTCTTTCTTTCTTTCTTTCTTTC
>OU015757.1:69343258-69383824 GCA_907169655.1 Acomys percivali | reverse complement strand
TTCTTTCTTTCTTTCTTTCTTTCTTTCTTTCTTTCTTTCTTTCTTTCCTTCTTTCCTTCTTTCCTTCTTTCCTTCTTTCCTTCTTTCCTTCCTTTCTTCCTTCTTTTTCTTTCCTCCTTTCTTTCTTTCTGTCTGTCTTTCTTTTTCTTTGTTTTGTTTTGTTGTTTTTGTTTGCTCGACTATTTGTTTTTCGAGACAAGGTTTCTGTGTAGCCTTGGCTATCCTGAACTCATGTTGTAGACCAGGCTGTCCTCAAACTCCCAGAGTTACTGTCTGCCTCTGCCTCACTAAGTGCTGGGATTACAGGTGTGTGCTACCACTGCCCAGTAGCATTATTTTCTTAACGTAATGGCCTACTTGGTTTTCCTCTTTGAATTTCAAAACTTATACATCACTATTGCGCTGAATTCATATTTACTTCTGTGGAATCACCCCAAGCAGACAGTGCCTTTTTGAACAACTATATCCACATGCATATTGATCATGTGGCATGCACTTTAAGACTAATATTTACACTGACCATTTACAGAAATGCTTTAAGGGAATTGTACCTATTCATAATTTATATATAACCAGTTAACTTGAAGAAGTAATACATTTCCTGTCATGCCATTCTATTGAAAAGAAAATATAACTTTTAAAATATTTTATTTCTTCCTGGGCAGTGGTGGCATATGCCTTTAATCCCAGCACTAGAGAGGTAGAGGGAGGAAGGTCTCTGAGCAACAGTCCAGCCATGTTAACAAAGTGAGTTCTAGTACAGGCAAGGCTACACAAAGACAACCTGTCTCAAAAAAAAAATACTTCCACATGTTTTATTTCTTTACAATTTAATATATGAGCACTGTATTTATATCACTTCCATCCTTCCTTCTCCCACATCTAAATCATTTTACTCATCTCTAAAATTAATAACATCTTACTTATTTATTATTTATCACATGCACAGACACAATCTGCATTATGGAGTATATAAAATGTTTCCATAAAGTTTAAAAAATTATCCTTAGTTTCATTAATCACTCTCTGTTCCCTCTTTCTCAGTATTTCTCTCCCTCATCATTCGTATTAATCTTCCTCACGGCACCCATGCACTGCTTTTCCCTCCCCCCTCCAGAAGAACCCACTCCCATGGAACTATTATATTCTGTGGTTATTTGAGGCTACATATTTGAACCTAGGAATCAGGAATCACGAATAAGAGAGATCACGCAGCATTTGTTTTTCCTGTATTTTCTTTTCCATCCATTTACTTGCAAATTTCATAAATTCATTTTTATTTGCACCTGAATAATGTCCCATTTGACACATTTTCATTATTCATTCATTAGCTGAGGGACATTTAGGTTGATGCCATTCCCTAGATATTGTGAACAAGGGACAAAGAACATAGCTGTACTCAGCGCTGTAGAATGTAAAATTGTGAGAGAGAAATAAAATGACAGCAAATGTTGGTAAGGATGTGGTAAAAAGATTCCCTTGTTTACAGCAGTTGGGATTGAAAACTGGCTCAGTCAATCTGGATATCAGGATGGAGAATTATTAGAAAGCTGAAACTAGAGCTACACTCTAACTAGCGCTCTTCAATGGTCACTCTCTCTTCCACTGAAACTACTGCAGGATTCATGTTTGTTTTTTAAGCAGTCCTCATCCAGTTGACACTTTGGCCATGACTTAAGTGTCTGGGACTTTTTCTTTTCAGGTTAAGCCCTGAATTCTTCTGCCTATTCCTTCAGAGCCTCTTTTATTTTGGCTTCTGTAACAAACTACCACCCAAGCATGTTATAAATACACACACAAAAAAGACTTTTTTGGTGACATACCTGAATTATTTGAAGTATTTAGATCAGTTTACTATTCAGGTAGCAAACTGTCTCTGTCTTCTCATTTGGAAAGCTACTAATCTGCACTTCCGGTATACTCAGGTAATCAATTTTATTCCTTCTCAAATCTCCGATGGGGTTGAAGACCAGATAATTAAGTTTTAGAATTAAGCTTAGTTGTTTGAGGATTAAGATGTTTTTAGGTCTAGATAGATGTTTTAAGTTGATAATGATGAGATATGTAAGATATTGATTTTCATTTAGAATTTTAGATGCACCAAGATAGGAAAGATGTTCTCTTTAAGGCTGCCAAATACAAATAGCCAAAACACTATGAATGTAACATTTATATAATTCTTGATTGTATCATGGTTCTTCTTGATGTAGGTAGTTTATTGTATATACATTTAATAATATAAATATATATGTAAAACATAAAAATTAAATTAAATTACATTTTAAAAAAACTGCTTAAATTACTTTTGACTTGAACCAAGGTGAGTAAGCTCCCTGAGAGCCTAATACCTGCAGCCAAGTCCCACACATTGCCTTGGAAAAGTGGGGTGGGGGGAGGGAACAGTGGAGTGTTATTTTTGTAGTATGCTTTGTAGCTCTGTTGCAAAGAATCCAAGTGTATCCAACAGAGGAGGCTTTATAATTAGCAGGGCGTGTAGATGATTCTGAAACCCAATAAATGGAAGTAAGTTTTTGATGAAAAGAAATTGAGAGTATTGCTATGCCTACAATCCTACACAATGACTCTCTAGGAAAAAAATAAGTTTTTTATTATATTTTATGTGATTTTCTAAATGCCAGATCTTTACAGAAAAGTATGCTTTATCAGGCTGCACTTACTGCAAAAACCTTAAAAATAAAAGTCATGAACATCTGAAAAGAATAGCCCATATATTATACATCCCACTGGTACGCATACATAGATTCCATTAAGCCATATCATAATAAGGCACTTAGTATTGATGTTTATGTCACAAAACACCGGCAGGATTTCCCCTACCACTCAGCTCTCATTATATGGCCTCTGATTTTATAGTAGTTCTCAACACTGAATTAGTAAAATAAATGCATCCTGAGTCCTTCCCTGGAGGCATTTGAGGCTATGCCCTCACTGCCTACTTTCTCAATTGTAATCCTTTGCCAGAGTGACTTTTATTAGCCCTTTATTTTGGCATTGAATTTTGTAAAAGCAAATTGATTTATGGCTAAAATCTCAAGTTTCTGGCTTTCACTGGTTTCAAAACAGGCAGATAGTTAGCATTTGACCAAGAACCAGGGATTATAAATATCATTTAACCTCTGAAGTATCACTCATCGATTTTTATCTCTTTTAAGAATGAGAAGAAATGTATATACCTTTAGCTAGCTAGTCACACTAATTTGGAACGGCTTTACATAACTGCTGCTTCCCTGATCTCCCCTTGTTGCTTTGACTTACGATGAGGCTCATTGGGGTTGTAACCTGCAGAGAATCTGTGTGGTCTGTGGCGAAGTCTATGATGCTGTAAATACAGAAGTTGAGACTGATAATTATTTGAGCACCATCACAAAATTCACTGTGTTCTCTAAAATCTCTCTTCTCCCAAACCTGATGTGACTGCCCACCTATGCGTACTTTTTCCAGTATGTACAACTAGTTGGGGAGAGAAAAACAACTTTTACAAAGGTATTTAGAAGATAAATACTTTTTCAACCCTCTTTGTTTAGTTTTAAAGTTTTAAGTAAACACACACATACATGTATGCATATACTTTTCGTATTTCATATTTCAATAAACATGTGTAGGTGATAGTGAAGGGAAAATCACGATGAAAAATCAGGGAATGAGTAATTATGGTTGCGCTTATTTGTTGTGCATGTGCTGTAGGCAATTTACTTCTAATACAGACTTGACTTTTCTTCTCTTTAATATGGGCTAATACTTTTCCACGTTGGGTTTCTGAAAATCACTCTGTAAAACAAACGGGAATTCAGTGTGACTGCAACACCTTGTGCACATGCATGGCACAACACTTCTCTTCCCTCTACTAACCCTGAGGCCAATTCAGGAGCTCTTGTGGCTTCCCAATTAGATTTGCTCTCTAGCTCCATAGAGCCCTCCAAGTCATCAGGGCCACAGGTATCACAGCACTGAAAGTGCCAAAGCTGCCAATAGAGCAGTCTTTGCTAAGGCTACATTTCCATAACACTCACATTAGTATTGCAAATCTATGGTAATGCTAAGCTGCCCATCACATGTTCTATCTGGTGTTCTGAATGGGATTCTAAGTTCATCCATTCATCTTTTCTGGTTCTCAGCAGGTAGAGGAAACTAGGTGTGTCAAATGGCCAATTGGAACAGTTGTGAGAGGTAGGAGAATGTTCATAGATTCTCCTCTGGAAGACACCACCTATGGACTACCACTCTAGTGCAAGAGTGCTTTGTATCTGCTCCACTCAAGACAGTGTGCCATTCAAGATTCAATTTCATCCAGTGAGAAACAGAGTGATGGTACTGACATGTGTCTATGTGTGCATATTTAGGACGGCCTTACTTCCAAGGCCTTACTTTTCCTCACTCATCAATCTTTTCAAAATACTTATTTGGTATATAGTAAGCATCAGTAATACTCCATCTTTTTGTTCACATTCTTATTTCATTGTCAATGCCCATATTTCTATAGGAAGTTACCAACTGGCTTATATCTTAGCTTTTATTCTATAGCTATCTAATATTGCTTTATATTCCATGCTGTCTGTGCAATATTTCAGATTATTTCTAACAAAATCTCTCCCCTTAATAGACATAAGTCCTGTTAATTTTCTCATTAAAGCTTTTAGGTGCTCTGTTTGAATGATTTTGTTAAATATTTCAGTCATTTTGTGAAATAAGTAGTATAAAGCCCATCGCATGGAAGAGTAAGGTGAGTTTTCATAGAATGAAATCTTCATTGTTAGGTTCTGAGACATTGCTATCAACAGCCATTCTACCTCAGTACTTTGGGCCATTCCCCCTCCCCCCTTTAATTCACTAAGCTGTGTGAATTACAATACTAAATCTACCAAACCATTTTCTCATTGTTTTATGAAGATAAATATACCATTTTTACCACAAGCCCACCCTCCACAAAAATGGACACCTTTTATATTTTGGGAATGTTTTTGAAGAGGGGTTAGATAGATTTTATGAGAACACAGAATGCCTCCTGCAAGATCCTGCCTTCTAGACATGACAGGGAAGCGGCACCATGAGTCTTCAATGATATGTTTCCCTACACAAATCCTGCATCATGAGAACATCAATTGATGTTAATGTGGATGGCAAATATTTCACAAGGCCCCAGTCCTAAATGAAGGGCTACAGGCAATGATGGGCTCCTGAGAGAGGGCAATTGGTAGATTATCCAATTATTACTGGTCAGCACTGAACATGTGTGCATACAAGCAACTATGAGTGAACTTGTGTGTGTGTGTGTGTGGTGTGTGTGTGTGTGTGTGTGTGTGTGTGTGTGTGTGTGAGAGAGAGAGAGAGAGAGAGAGAGAGAGAGAGACAGAGAAAGAGAGAGACAGAGACAGAGACACAGACAGAGACAGAGAGATAAACAGAGACAGAGACTGAGACAGACAGAGGAAGATCCAGGGATAGTAATGAAGCAAGTAGAATACTTGCTTATGTTCTATAGTCTTACTGAGCGCTGAAAGTGTTTGATAATTTAGAGACCATATTCTGAAATCACAGTAATGTGAGATGACTTCACGGTAAGATAGTGCACTTTTGTATATTATATTTTATTTTTACTAGTAAACTTTTAAAAATGCCCAACATTAAGTTAATACTAGCACATACTTTTTGCTCTTTTTTTGTCATTGTTATGTTTTCCAGGACTATTTTACAGCCCATTGTCTTTCAGAAACATTGTCTTGAAAAGAGCATGAGAGATTGGAAATGCTTTACGTTATATTTGTGTGCATGCATGTAATTTGGTGTGCATGCCATGTGCCCACAAAGGGAAAGATTCACTTCTTGTGTGTTGTGTAAGCACTCTCTACTTTTTGAGATAGAATCCCTTACCTAGAACTCAGTGCTTAGATTAGGCTTGCTGGTCAGCCAGCTCCAGGGACTCACTTGTGTGAGACTCCACTGTGCTGGGACTATGGCCATGTTCCACTGTGCCCAGTTTGAAGGCAATTCTGGTGATGCTGACTCAGGTCTTCATATTTTCTGAGTTGAGAATTTTAAGCTCTGTTTCTAGGTCTGGTTGGACCAGTTTTGATTGTGTTTTTGAACCTTAAAAACATGTTTCTATGTCTCACTTCCTTTATTTTTAAATACTCATCAGTTTTTTGGAAATTATAATTGTATCATTTACCCCTTCGCTTTCCTCTCTCCAAACCATCCCATGTACTTCTATTTTATGGTCACTTTTAAATCCATGAATTCTCTTTTATTGTTGATAGGTATTAAGCAGACTAAAAAATGTCTTTCCCTATGCATATCTCACCTCTTCTCTTGGTTTGGACTTCTACAGAGGCTGCAGATACACTGAAAAGGCTATATTTCGGTTATTTCTTCCAGACAATAAAATTATTTTTATAAAAGGAATGGTATATAAAGTATGTGTAGTTTAAAAACATTTTAAAATTATAATATGAATCACTAGAGCTGTACTTCAGTGTTTGATGAGACATACATTTTCTAGAAAGGTCTTTTTTTTTTTTTTTAACTAGGCAATGGAATACCTGTGAGACTGGCTCTAATTCAAAAATCGCATTAAGTGTCTATTGAAGTGCACAATAAACTTTACTTGGTTTTCTTTTAAAAATAAAATAAAATAAAATAAAATAAAACCACCTTTGGCCTTTTGACCTGTTAGCCTAGAAAATGTAATTGCATATATTTGAGTGGGTCAGAGATAGAGTGAGTTATAGTGTTTAGATGAAGTCAAGATCAGCTTAAAACATGTGGACATAAGTTATAGTTTGGATTCTTTTATACGTAGTTCCCATGACAATGCAATGCCTTTTTTCCTTAAGTAAGATCATTATTTATTTTTTTCAAGTACAATTTGATCTAAGGATATACAATGGTGGTATAAAAGAGGATATATTAGCATATTTTTCCTTTGAGCTCTCCTTATGGTCAGGGAGATAAGTTGTAAGGTTATTTTAACATTGGAGGGGTAAAGAAGAATTGAATGAGTTTGATTAGACTTCCCAGGCCAGTATCCCAAGGCTCTGTCCCTTGGTGAGAAGTGCTGCCTACTCAGTTACCCCATAGGTGAGCAGAACTGGGGTAATTGTAAATCCTTTCAATGTTGTTTGTGTACCAAAGAAGTGTTTATTCTCCTAACATTGCTTTCCCACCGAGGGATCACTTTGTGTTAGAGAGGCAGAGTAGAGGCATTTCACAGGCGGCTGCTTCAGCCCATCATCGGCCAGTCCACTCTTCACTTTTGGGCTATCCTGAGGCCTTGTCTTTGATTTGACAAATTTGATTCTATTAGTGACTATACTTGCTTAACTTTCTCTGATATCTTGATTTTTCCGTTAATCACCCAGAGTGGGAGCTTTGAAATACGTTTGGGTTTATAAACAGGTTTTTGTACAAGAGCTCTCAAGGAGCCGTGTACTTAGCCGTGCAGGGCCTTTAATGAACACTCTAGAATCATGATTTCGAATACCGACTTAGCATTGCGACTACCAGGGAACATAGTTAAGAATTGAGTTTTACTGTGTATGTGGAGAGCAGTGATCCATTATTTTAAAAGTGGGTAGGTTTCTATTAGTGAAGATGACACTCAACTCAAAACATTAAAATCACTTAAATAATAGTTTGAATTTCTGTTTATATCTTAATGATATAAAATCACCACAATGGGTACTTATTCCTCAAAGTGAGCCTGCCTGTGAATAATCTGAGGAGTGGCATGGACACAGCCGTGCTCCCAAAGTCCCTGTCATTAGACATCTTCCCTCTATAAACCAAGAGCTTGGGTAAGCAGGGTTCCATTTTACACTGTCTTGAAGCAACAATTACTTACCAGAGGGTTTTGTGTAAATCATCTCGCTCCCTCCCAAAGAAATTATCCACTGAAGACAGAATCTGTGTCTAATGTTAGTTGCATCAATTCCTAGAGTCATGTGAACCTTGAGAACAGTGCCTCTATTCACTCATTATTTATTGGCTCATTTTTATTGTAAATCAATGTTGCTTCTTTGATTTGAAAATGTTAATATGAACAGTGACATGTTCTTTTTTTAAAATATATTTTATTATTTATTCATATTACATCTCAATTGTTATCCTATCCCTTGTATCCTCCCATTCCTCCCTCCCTCCCATTTCCCCCTACTCTCCTCCCCTATGACTGTCATTGAGAGGGACCTCCTCTCCCTGCATATGCTCATAGGGTATCAAGTCTCTACTTGGTAACCTGTTATCCTTCTGCTGAGTGCTACCAGGCCTCCCCATCCAGGGGACTTGGTCAAATATGGGGAACCAGAGTTCATGTGAAAGTCAGACCCCACTATCCACTCAACTGTGGGGAATGTCCTGTCCATTGGCTAGATCTGGGTAGGGGTTCGAAGTTTACTGCACATATTGTCCTTGGCTGGTACCATAGTTTGAGCGGGACCCCTGGGCCCAGAACTGCCCATCATAATGTTCTTCTTGTAGGTTTCTAGGACCCTCTGGATCCTTCTATTTCCCCATTCTTCCATGCTTCTCTCACCTAGAGTCACAATAGGCTGTCCTCTCCTCTGTCCCACTTTCCTGGTAAGTGAATACCTTCATGGGACATGCCCCTTGGGATAGTGTCCAGATATAAGTGAGTATACCATTTAACTCTTTCTGCTTCTGGGTTAACTCATTCATTATGATCATTTCTAGTTCAATCCATTTGTCCACAAATTTCGGGAATTCCTTGTTTTTAATAGCTGAGTAGTATTCCATAGTGTAACTGTACCACAGTTTCTTTATCCATTCTTCTACTGAGGGACATTTAGGCTGCTTCCATGTTCTGGCTGTTATGAATAAGGCTGCTATGAACATGGTTGAGCAAATATTCTTGTTGTGTTCTAGAGCATCTTCTGGGTATATTCCAAGGAGTGGAATAGCTGGGTCTTGAGGAAGCTCTATTCCCATTTTTCTGATATAGTGCCAGATAGATTTCCAAAGTAGCTGTACTAGTTTGCATTCCCACCAGCAATGAAGGAGTGTTCCTCTCTCCCCACATCCTCGCCAGCATGTGGTGTCACTTGAATTTTTGATCTTAGCCATTCTGATGGGTGTAAGATGGAATCTCAGAGTTGGTTTGATTTGCATTTCCCTGATGACTAAGGAGGTTGAGTGACATGTTCTTAAACACTGCTTGCTCTACAATGCAGCCCAAGAAGTCTGCAACGGGTAATGGAAAAAAAAGTTTCTGCTGCTTTTTAGAGGACAGGGGCACTTGAAAACGTTTGCCTGAAGACATCACTAAAATGTTCTGAAGGGCAATAAAGCAGCTCATTAGTGTGGAGTCAGGCTCATCCGTTTATGAGGTCTGGGCCATTAATTATTAAAAGATAAGGCATTTGTAGAAATTACCAAACCATTCTGATAAGGTCATGGTGTTTTAAGTTAAATTTGAGCCACTCTGTGCTTGTATCTAAAACTCTTTATTCTGTGACACAGGATGAGGCCAAGGAAGATACCACAAGTCTAGATCAGATTACAAGAATCATTGAGATTTTGCATATTTAGTTTCCTGATAATAGATTCCATCTTGTGAGGCACTTTCAGTTTCATGCCCTGATGTGTTTGATGTTAGCTTGGGGTGTCACAGCTTGAACATTTGTGTCTTAGAGCCTGGCCTTGGCTACTGTTTGCTGGCCTTCTAACCTGACATTAGACAAGTGACTTTTAGGCTCTTCTCTCTTTATGTTCATATATATATATATATATATATATACACACACACACACACACACACACACACACACACACACACACACACACACATACTGATCCTATCTCCTTGGGGGTGGGACGACTCCATATGGTATTGAAGTACTCGACACAAGGACTTGCTGATCCCCAAGTAGATGTGTAGTGCTTCTTGGTTGAGTCCCTGTATTTGTGTTCAGACCATGATACCAAATCAGGAGGAAATTGTGAGGAAAAATCTATAGCCAGGAACGTGTGGTTCAACACTCTGAAAGAATTTGAACTTTGTGTCTGGGATATTCTTTTATGCTACAGAAGGAGTGCTGAAGGGTCCTTTGCCTCACCACAGCTAGCATGATTTTTAGGTGAATCAGATGCCTGTTGTTCTAAGTAGCAATGTAACTTTCAGGGTGCACAATTTAAGGTGCACTCTGTATGAGCCTTTTTGACTTCAAAGCGTGTCTTTTGATTGTACTGTACAGTCTTAAAGAATGATACAGCTTACTGGTTTTTATTATTCTTCCTTCCAAAATGAGCACAGTGATCATAGCTGGTTCATATGCTTATTGTGTGATAAGCAAAGGTGGGAATGAAACACTTTTCACAGTATCTCACACATAGACACTCAGTACATCTGACCTGGTATGGTTTCCTTTCCTGAGAATTCACGAGGCAAATCATAACCAAGGAAGCTTTTAGCTTCTGAAGAGTCCCCTTCCAGAAGTCTTAGGAAAATTGTTTTTGTTTTGTCCTTCAATAATCTGTCTGTTAAAGAAAAGTCCTTTAAAGTACCTCATAAATGGTAAAGGAACATGGTTACACTGCCAGGAGGGAAATATGAAAGAAGCTGGGAGAGGGCCAAGCAAAGGGGGAGAAATAGAGTGAGAGGATCAAGAAAGGAAGGAGCCGGCTGTGAGGAAGAAGATGAGAAACTCTTCACTGATAGTCACGCATCGTGGACTTCAGAAGGCGTGGTCCACGTGTATCCTCAGAGACCATGGCTTGTGTCTGCCTCAGGGAGAAGAAGAGAAGCTAGCTCTTCACTGATAGTCACACAAGGTGGACTTTGGAAGGCATGGTCCACATCTATCCTCAGAGTCCATGGCTTGTGTCTGCCTCAGGGAGAAGATGAGAAGCTCTTCACTAATAATCACTCACTATGGATTTCGGAAGGCATGTTCCACGTGCATCCTCAGAGTCCATGGCTTGTGTCTACCTCAGGGAGTGCATGCTTTTATCACCTGGAATACAAACAATGCTTCATTCCTACCTGTGTCAGTTACTAACGTGATCAGATGCAGCCAAGCTAACAAATTCTACATGGGGTGAATAAACTTGAAGGATTTCCCAGGGAATAGTCAGTAGCATCTTCTGCCTGAGAAGCTATGATATTACATGAAACATTGTTGAGGGCCTTTAGAGAAAGGCAGTTGTAGAGTTTGAAGGGCCAGTAGCTGCCATTTCTCCTCAATGCTCTTCATTGCTTTAGGTGTTTGAGTGATTTTCTCATAGGCTTCTTGGCTTTGAATATGCAGCCTTTTGTGTGGAGATATAAAACATGATACATTGAAATGCAAAGCATCCCTGGCTTTGTTTACAAATTACCCAAGTGAATTTGAATGAACCCATTTAATGTCTCAGAGCCTTGGTTTTCCTTGTAAATACTAAAGTGCCCATCTTTGTATTGGGGCTTTTATTCAGGGGAGTAGCAGGAAAATGAGAGGCTACCCAGCAATGCTCTTGAGATGCTGCTTAAGTCTGCCCACTCCGTAGCATCAGGGTAATGCATTTCTAGCTCTGGACTGAGCCTCTCTGCCTGGAGAACATGCTGTTTAAAGGCAGAAGACTCAGTGTCTAGGAGCTATAAATGGCTATAAAGTCGGAAAAACTACATGGCACATATTTAAACAAAGATGCTCCTTCTGGACGTTTAACCCCAGAAAAGTTCTGAGACACAATGATTAAAATTTCCCCAAATTTCAACACACCCAGGTTTTAATTATACTGTCCCTCAAGTACAGGCCGAGATAGTCCCACTGCTATCAGGATACAGCACTTCTTGACTCCCATGCAGCCTGTGTCTTCCTGCTATAGTAGCACAGAGGGCATAGCTCTTGATAATATCACTAGTTGTGCTAATCACATATCTCTGGTGCCATGTTTAAACAATGAGCTACCGCACATTATTTCCTCTTCATAACTGAGCATGGTATGCTCGTATTGGGCATAGTACCTCCATTGTAACCATGAGGAACTTGATTATGGTAAAGAGCCATAATATGCTTACTCTTCTATTTGAGTTTATTTTAAAAATATACAAAAAAAAGGACATTTAAAATCCCAGTTTAAATTTAATAGATAACATCACAGAGTGGATTCCTTTCTAGAGAAAGAAGTTGAAAGAAAGTTCATCAGGACTGTGGTCCACAAAGAGGGGGCATCATAATTAATAGTTTGAGAAGAGCAATGAAAGAAATTGGTGTGACTATGAAAATATGTTTGTCTAGCATGCTTCTGAAATGGAAGATGTGCATGAACTATGCAGGAAGATGAATTGGTATTGATTCTAAGCCAGCTTGGGCTACATAGTGTGACCCTGTCTAAAACCAACAAAGAAATAGCTAAACAGCAAGCAAGCACAGACACTTTTGTTGAGCCATCATCTAGAGTGCCTCTTTCTCCCTTAGCTATTATGAGAAAATCATATTTTTGTAACCGGGAGTAGTAAGTCCTCCAGCGCAGCACAGCATGTGTCTAGACAGCGCCACTGAAGCCAGTGTAGCAGAAAGAGACTTGTGTTGCGATTTTACAAAATTCCAGATGGAAATTTTGATGCCTCCTGAGACTGTATCCAAAAAAAAAAAATCCTAATCTCCCTATCCTTGAAGAAGTATGAAGAAAGTGAGTGCACAGAGCCCTATGTTGTGTACAGATAGAAAGGAGATGGAGAGGAAGAGAGGGAGAGAAAGAGAGGTGATACATTATATTTCCTGATCAGCTGAAATCATCACACAGAACAAATCAGGGCTTCCATATATCAGGGGACCACCAACCAAAGCTGGAGTTGGTACAACAGAGATTATATTCATTGTAAAATATAGATTGAGTACTAAGTAAAAGTTCCATGGAACTGGAACAGATTATATAGGACCACAAATGTGTTCAAGGTTACACCAGAGCTGGAGGTTACAAAAGCTGATATAGCATGTAGTTTGCTGAGTCCCAATTTAGGACACTCAGGAGGCCTATGGACAGTAATTCCAAATGATATATCAAGGCAGATGGTCAAAATTCTAGGCAAAGATTAAATACCTGGCAGGAAGCAAAGAAGCACAGGCAAGTATGTACTTATTCCTGGCAGGGAATGGGGGTGGAGAGGTTAAGTTTGTGTCTGTATGAAGAAACCATTGGCTTCATTCTAGAAGTGTGTGTTTCTGAAGGTGGGGACTATTTTCAGTAGGGGATAATGAAGCATTTTGAGTGGTAGAGATGGCCTAAACCTTCTCATATGTAGATGTGTTCAGATGTATCCATTCAGTCATATATATTATGATTTCATTGAACATTATTATTTCCACTCTGAGACACGTTTTCTTTACTCTATTTCATGACTTATCCCATTCCATAGCTCTATATAATGTGCTGCACAAACATATTAATTGCCTTCACTAAATCCTAAATTCTACCACTGATTTGAAACTTTCTCAAACATCACAAAGCTAGAAACTACCTTTGGTCACTCACTAAGGTAGAGTTAGTTCTGTTTGCTGTGTTTCCAGTGGTGAACCAGCACAGCAGAATGGAATAGTGTCTGCCGGAGCTCCAAAAATGGAGGTGTGGACTGAAGTATTCAACAATGTTAGTAATGCCTTCTAGTAAAATGCTTATGGTATTCTCATTTAGCCTTATCACTTTAGGTATTTCTGAATTTGAAGCAACATAGTTAATCTGCAAACATTATAATAAGCAACATAATAAAGAGTGAAAACACAAGGAAAATGATGTGTTTATTTAATGCACATGGAGGGTTTTTTATCATTTTGAACCGTAATATGTCAATGGCAACCACACTGGTTATACCAACAGGGTGCCTTTCATTTCACACGGTATTTATAAAATAATAGTATGGTTGACTTTATCCATCATTTCCCCCTTCTTTCTTAGAATCTTGTTATAAATTGCTGTCAGGGCAAAATCGATGTTCAGGACTGGTCCTCAGATCTCCCCAGAACAGGAACAATTCTTCAGACTTGCAGGGTATATTTGATTCATCAGGCGAGATCCACCTTGGATGCCTTTGATCACAACTGCTTGTTCATCTGATATGTCCCAAAAGAATGCACCTACGTTTTCTACTCGAAAGATTAGGCACATAGTAATCATCTCATTCCTGTGTCTTCCACTCCTATCCGTGACAACCTGAATGCTTCTCTTTCTTTTGGAAAAGGGATATGGATTACAGCTGATTTGTAGTTTAAATAGACTATAACTCAAGTGTGATGGTAACGCCACTGATAATTTACCAGCCAGTTACACCTGTCATTTATCCAGGCAGCAGTAGAGAGCAGTTTGGTTTAATTGCCCAAATCCAAGAAACAAAATCTTCCAACACCCTGGTGCCTTGATCTTGCTTGGCTTGCCTTGAGTTGACATTTGAGTTTGAGAGAAATAAAACAGACAAAAGGCGCCATAAAGATTATAGATACCAGAATAAAATTGTAGGTTTGCTAAAACACAGAGGGGAGATGATAAGACAAAAACGTAGCTCGAAATATATGATCATTTTTGCTTTTATATAAATGATACAGGTTTTTGGATAGAAAAAGTAGACACTAGACTAAAGTTAGTAATAACTCCTAGAACTAGGTCTTATTTATTTGATTTCCATTTTCTATGCTTGTTATGAAGATTTATTGGCAATCAAAAGCGTTTCCACAAAGGGGTTCTCATATATAAATACATTCATTCAAAACATAGGTTGCTGACTTCAGGGGAGTCATTTATTGCTTTGCTGATATCTCTCATCCATCAAATTTGCACCAAGTAAAGTTTTACCGAATACTTCTAACCATTGCTTCTCTTACCAGAAGGTATTTTTATGGCTGCAGATTTTCTTTTTAATGAGAAATTCTCTAGTTTTTAAAAATTACTTATTGATTTTAGCACAAGTATGTTTATGTATGTACATGCAAATAGTGTGGGAAGCTCATGTGTGAGAATCCCAGAGGTCAACCTTAGGCATTATTCATCAGATACCACCTGTTGACCTTTTATTTTGAAGAAGAATCTCTCCATTGGCCTGGAATTCACTGATTAGACTCTGCTTGATAACCACTGACAGATCTGCCTGCCTGTCTTTCTAACCCCAGGATTACAACCATGTGCCACCACAGCAACCTTGTTTTTAATGTAGGCTCTGGTTACCTAGTACAAGTCTTCATGCATGTTTGGCCAGCGGGTCACTGACTGCACTATTACCTCAGACTTTGTTTGTTTTTAAACATAAGAAACAGCATTGAAAAAAGAAAGAAAGAAAAGAAAAAGTAAGTTACATGATGTTTATAATCCAAATTTGGCTGCAGGGGACCATGGTATGATGCCTCATTTTGCAACCTTTGAGAGGTCTTGCTTCTACAAGACCTACTGCACATCATGCTGAGTGCATGTTCTCCTGATGGTGGGTAATTACCGAGAAGTCACAGGAACAAACAAAGTAATCATTGGTGTCTAATAATATATAGTTGAATCAAAATGGATTTGATAGAATATGTAGGCTGAAAACCATCTTAAGTCAGAGTAGGGTGATTTTCTTCTTCTTTTTCTTTATTCTTCCCTCATACAATGCATCCCAATTAAAGCCAGCTCTCCATCCTTTCCCCCCAGTGCCCCCATCTCCACTGTTTTCTAGATCCACTGCTCTGAGAAGATCAGGTCTTTCAGTGATAACCAAATACGGCTTAACAAGATGCAATAAGATTAGGCATAAACCCACAGAGGGAGTCTTTCAAAGCCACAATGTCCTATGTTTTCTCATTTTGATTTGTAAGCAATAGCAGATTTTGGAACTTGGCTATAGTTTCTGTTTGCAAAATATAGTCAACTTCTCTGTAGTAAATGAGAAACTTGAGCTCAAGACTAAAATTACAGCCTCATTGACTCTTGGTCCCATATTTATGGATGTAGGCTCCTTTTTTTTACCTCCTTACTCGGCACCAAATTCTAAAGCCTGTCTTCTGAGTGTATTTATAACTGCTTTCTCCAATTTCCTTCTGTAAGTCTCCATCCATCTACTAATCTTCCTAAATCCTTACTCCAATCTAGTTTAAGTATGAGATGTATATTTAGAGTTTTCCCTTATAGCTCCAGCTGAAATATCCTCCTTTAAATTTATAATTTGCCTTAATTTTTAGTCTTACCAACATTTTATTTAATTATTACATAATAGTCTCATCTCTCTGATGACAATACCATTTTGTGTGTACCAAGGCAAGAAATCCATAGGTAGTGGTATTTAAGGTATTGTTAATGGAATATTATTTCTGTTAAAATTGGTAAATGAAAGTCTAACATATTTTAGAACAGTGATAATTGTGCAAAACTTCCAATAATACCTGAGAATGTAATCTTTGCCATACAGCGTAACATTTCTAAATTCTTATTATGCCCTGTGTAAAACTGAAATAAGAGTAAGATTTAATTCAGAGAACTGTCATAGTAAATTAAATGAAATGCTCAGGGTCAGGCTTGACCTCTAGCAGTTGAGTAGACCGAGCAGCTAGCTGAGAAGTGTCTACAGTTTATTTCAAACCCAAGAGGGTGAGTGGCTCCACATCTGGACTTCCTCTACCACTGTAAGTGCAGTTTGAAATGATGACACATAGCTTCCAGAAGCATCCAAGGCTGAACTGGCTTAGTGATGAATTCAGAAGCCCATCAGCTTGGGAGAATTTTAATACTGCAATTATAGCCTTTTATTCTGTTTTCTCATTTTATATTCCTTTAGGGTTTCAGAGTCCCCCTGAGAAAATTTACACTTTATGCAGATTTTCAGTCTGACAATGCCTGAAAATAACTGAGCAAAATAAATTTAACCATTTGCCTTGCATCTTGTACTAGAAGTTCACACAACACACACAAGAAGTAATTTGTTTATTGGACAGCAACAGTCTGCTTTGTATAAACAACATCACCAAGCTTAAGCCTACAGTTTGGCTACGAACACTCTTTAAACTGTTTTTGTTCCGTTTTAGTTAAAAGCTCACCTCCTAAAGATCCAATTCTCTTAAATGAGGGGAGGAGGAAACTTTGTTCTGTAAAGATCTTAAAAGTAAATGTCAGCTTTGCTTTGAGGACCATGCAAAGTGAGGTATCCTGAGAATATCTTAAATGGAAGTGCTGTAAATTGAGCCCTTGATATCTTCCTCCTTCAACTGCTGCTGTGCTTCCTCCCTGAGACCTACGTGCCATGCTCTCATAAACCTTTACCTTTGTTTCTTCTGTCCTCTTAAGTCCACTGATATGTGTTTGGGAATGCAGAGACTATTTCAAAACCTCCTGTACAGAAGAGATCCTTCTAGTCCTGTGCATATAATTTCATCCAACTTGGTGGCCAGTGTATATGCTACCAGTACACAAAGCAGTTTGTAATGGCCTTGTCATGATGACAGAAGACATAGGGGCAATAAAAACCACTTCTAACATTATGGAAGATGTTCTTGTTGGTTAGAGATGTGTGTTCACAGGAGTATAGAGTGGAAGCCAGAGACTTTACTGCTAAATAGTGGATAATTATACACTAGCTGAAGAAAATGTAGAGACAATCTCTATATCCAAAAACCATCCCTCTGACCTGTCATTGGTCTGTCCTTGTTCAAAGTAAGAGCTTGGATGATATTTGTGTTTGCTTCAGTTTTCTGAAGTGCAAGGTGGATTTAGTATCGCTGTGTGTCTTAGTGAGGGTTACTTAAACAAGACCATGATGAAACGCGCGTTGGAGAGGAAAGGTTTATTTGGCTTATGCTTCCATATCACTGAAGGGAGTCAGGACAGAAAGTCAAAACAGGCCAGGCTTATTGTAAAACTAAACTATTTGGTTGTTTAGGGGTTAAGATGTTTTTAAGTCTAGACAGCTGTTTTAAGTTGATAAAGATGAGATATGTTAGAGAGAGATGGATTTACAGTCAGAATTTTAGATGTACCAAAATTGGAAAGATGTTTTCTTCATTGTTGCCAAATACAAGTAAACAAAACATTATGAATGTAACATTTATGTAATTCCTGATTGTTCCATGGTTCTTCTTGCTATGGGTAGTTTATTGTATTATATGTGTATATAATGCAATATACAATAATATAAATGTATATAAAAAGAAAAGTAATTTAAAATAGTAACAAAGGAAACAAACAAAAAAACGTTTGAGTCAGTGACCAAGGTCTTCAGGTATCCATATTTATTTTATGGTCTAAGAGACCCATTGGGCAAGGAAGATATGTCTATTTATGTAATAGTGGCACTGGTGGTATAGTGAAATCCATTGACCTGTGACTGGATTTGTGGCACTGGCGGTATAATGAAACCCATTGCCCTGTGATTAGGTTTGTGGCACTGGTGGTATAGTGCTACCCATTGTCCTGAGATTGATTGGATTTGAGACATGCTCCCTGAAAGGGGATCCATGCTTGAAACTGAAAGTTTATCTAAAAGAATCCATGTCAGAGAGATTATAGGCTCTAGGAGGAAAAGGAATATGGTTTTATTTTACTTACAAAAATAAATATTTTTCATATAATATATTTGGATTACAGTTTCCTCTTCCCCTACTTTTTCCCAGCCTCTTCTTACCTTCTCTCCCATCCAGATTTACTTCTTTTCTGTCTTGCTTTAGAAAGCAACCCGACATCTAAGTGGTAATAATAAATAAGACAAAGTCAAAGCAAATGAATTGGAACAGGACAAAATGAGGGGGAAAAAAAAGCACCAAATAAAAAGCACAATAAACACATAAAGATGCAGAGACATACGTGTTCTCACACACACAGCAATCCAATAAAAATGCAAAAGTGGAAGCTGTAACATGTATGCAAAGGACCTGTAAAGTATTAAAAAAAATTCTCTGACCAAGCATTTATGAAACAAAAAAACATCCAAATATATTGTTGAGTTTGTTTTGTGTTGTTCATCTACCGCTGGCTTGATCGTTGCAATGGCTGTCTTTTTTCACAGTAAAAGTCATTGGGCATCTCTTTATCTAGACAGCAATTCAATTCTCAATTCTCAATTTTAAGAAATTGGGCTGAATATCTTACTAGAAGTGGAAACAGGTGCAAAGTGCTAAAAATGGTACTCACTATCAATACAGTAATCATCTACAGACCTTGACATTTCTTTAAGCAAAGGAAAAGTTTAATGCCAGACCCTAATAATTCTATTGATATTCTTACCCGGTACACAGTTACTTTCTTCCGTGGCTGGTGACTTAATTCTCCTATTCTCTCAGTCTACACAGGGAAAGATAACTGATAGTGCCAACCTAGCCTCTTTTCCTGCTTCCATTGGAAAATCATCCCTTTCTTTCTACCCTCCCTACCCCATATTTTCTGAGGTCCTGTGCAGTTGCCATTATAGAGCCCAGTGCTTTGACAGAAAACTGGCCTTCTATAGAATTCCATTTCCAAAATTGTCATAAGGTCAATGTGTTTTCCGATTACTTATAGTCATAGACAGACACTACTCTCAGCTTTGATCAGATAAGCCTCTATGCAGGGGATCAAATCAGATATTGAGTTTCACAGACAAATTTTGTACTATAAACTGTTAAAGCCTGATGCTCACTTTATAACTGTGCCACACAAGGCTGGGACCTTCTCGGGAAATGAACTGGACATTTGTCAAGAGTGACGGCAAATTCAGGTTTCTTCATTTGGTGTAGAGAGCAGTTTATTGCTTTCACATTTAAATACCCCATGGAAGAGAATTATCCAATTAAAGCATGAGATGTGCAATAAAATAAAGTCTCTCATTGAACTATGAAGGACACAAATTGATGGGGTAAGTAAAGTAGATTTACTTTGGCTTTATTAATATTGGAAGTCTTCTCTTTTATCTACCTATGCCCAATTCCTCACCCTACTAGGATTAAAAATCACTGTCTGTTATTTTAAAACAAAACATAAAAATAAAAGTAATAAAATATAGCAAGAGAAGACATTATGCTTATTTTTTAAAGAATCATAAATAAATGCAAATGTTTTCTGAGCTTTTGACCCACGGGAGTAACATCTCTCTGCAAGTGAAGATTTATTGGAAAAAACACACCCAGTGGGTGAAAATATAATTGGAATTATGACTTCCCAGTTTTAGTTAAGTTAAATTTATTTCTTAACTGATACATAAATACACGAAAATTACACACATTAGTAGGGAGCCATGCTATGGTTTGCCACTTGAATGCATTACACAATGTTTATATTAGGTTTATCATATAATATCTCACATAATCACCATTTATTGATGATGTAAATATTTAAAAATCCTTCTTCCACCTTTTTGAAAGAGAGTACATAAAACTGCTCTCTATGGTTACCCTTCTGTTCAAGAGAACCTGAGAACTTCTTGCTCTTGTCTATCTGTAACTCTTTTCAGCTCTCTGTGTTTCTTCTTTATCCACAACCTTACTTGTCCATGGTGAGAGTGCTTCTGTGAAGATTACACTATGGATTCAAAGCCAAATCTTATTTTTTAGAAGAGTAAATAGTTTAATGAAGTGTTTATAACCATTAAAAAGATTATTCATTTGCTGAAAGAAGTTTTCAGTTTCCTGATAGAGTCATTTTCTTTGTTTCTTCATAAAACAAACATTTGTCCAATGAGGTTAGAGGTAAAAAGAGATGAGATGGACACAAGAGATGTAGTTCCTGATGGACACAAGAGATGATGTAGTTCCTGCACTCATAGAGTTTACAAGGACACAGTATCTGTGAATTTCTGTCCAATCACCTTGTAATCTATTTCCCCCTCTTTCTAATTTGTCCTCTGATATCATTAAATTCTCCTCCTATTTTTCAAGTGCAAGGGAAATGAATGAGGACTTACAGGTTCCCATCCCTCCTTGTTTATAGGAAGCATGCCTAATCCCTGGAGAAGCATCAAAATGGCATGCTTTCCTAAAATACTAGAAGTGTGGTCCTAGTTGTAGATATGAGGGAGGCTGGGAAAGGAGAAGTGAAATATGTGAACAGTAACTTCAAAGCACTTCTGGTGTATTCTGGTTTCTCTGTATATCTTTGTTGAAATGAATCTGATTCAGAAAGTGAGAAAAAAGCCTTATGGTTGGTTGCTTCTTGCATGTCTTGGGGATGTGACAGGTTTGCAATGGATGACACAGATATCGACTGGTGGAAGGACTGCCTTAAGCCATTTCTTGTTGCTGTCATTAAGGAAAAGCAGTTGAATTGGATTGAAATAGCCTGGCAGCATGTTTTGTTATCATTTTCCAAATTTCAGTAAGAGCAAAGGATAAGTGACTAAATGCCAGGGAAGAGGCCAGGGTATGCTCCAACTCACAGAGTAACTTCAGTAAGTCCTATTGTCTCTCTAATCATACTGTGTTCCTTCTGTGGTGATTTAAGTGAAAATGGCCCATATAGGTTTACATGGCATCTCCATATATTTATATAATTGGTCTCTACTCGGCTGAACATTTTGCAGAGGATTAGGAGGTGTAGACTTAGAGGAGGTGTGTCATTGGGGGGTAGGGCAGGCTTTAAGGTTTCAAAAGCCCTTTCCATTGCCAGCCAGCTCTCTTTGTTTTATGATTCTGGATCATGATGTGATGCTCCAGTGTTATGCCTGTATGCGTGCCCGCTACAGGGTCCCCACAATAATGTCAATGGACTCTAAACCCCTGAAAAAATAAGCTTCAAATAAGCTTTATATATGTGTGTGTATCAACAGAATATATATATTCTCATATGTGTGTGTGTATGTGTGTGTGTGTGTATATATATATATATATATATATATATATATATATATCCACAGGAAAAATAAGTATATATTTCTATGGTCATAGTGTCTTATTACAGCAACAAATAGTAACTATGACACATATCTAGGAAAGAAATCGTTAAAAATACCCTCAGTGGAAGAGAATGCTTCTAGTTCTACAGTCAATTAATGCGCCCAGGTGGGTTGGTAGCCATGGGTGACCGCTCCCTTCTCTGAAGAGAAGAAGAAGAAAGAATGGGGAGGAGGAGTCAGGGAGGGCTGGGAGGATGGGAGCTGCAATCAGGAAGTAAAGTGAATAAATAAATCTTTTCAAAAAGCTACTTTATTTCAATAAGTCATGTTGGGAGAGCTGAAGCCAGAAGTGGGTAAATGCTAAGAGAACAATATGTGAATCTCGAGACAATCTCTGAGAGCAGCAGTGTGAAAACAGAACAATGGTATTGTATATGAGGACAATATTCCATCCAAAACTCTTACTCCTTTTTCTTAGAAATGAAATGAAAGTTCCATTTCTCTTCCCGCATTATTCTACTCCTTCAACTTCCTTTTTTGGCTTCATATTCAGTTTTATTACAAGACACACAATTACCTCATTCTTAAATCTCTTGTTGGGGATGTGCCATCCATATTATTCAGGTGTTGTCAGGGCCTGTCAACAGGCCATTCATTGTTTGTGTGAACTGGAAATGGATATGCCATATAAGAGGATGTTGGTGTTCACTGGCGGGTCCTGAAGGAAGTGCAGAAGGTCCTTATCTTTTGTAACTCCATGAGTAATTCTAGAGGCTGGAGGCCCTCTGAGCACTGCATCAGGTGATGGAGTTTTGAATTACTGTTCAGATTTCCCTCTGCCCTATCCTGCTTCTAAACCTCAATTTCACAGGTGTTGATAGCTAAGACGTATTATTAGTACCCAATTTCATCTCAGCATCTGTTTCCGGAGATTGCAACCTGCAGCATGCAGCCCCACTGTTAACTTTTGCTTGAGTAAAAGGACTGTCATTACAAGCCCCAGGCACCACTCATCATCTGCATCCTCCCTCAGGGCACAGCTCCGGCATATCTAAAGTGCTATCTGAAAGGCTTAGATTGTCCCTGGTGTAATTCACAGGATAACTCTCAGCATACCAAGAATATATATATATATATATATATATATATATATATATATATATATATATATATATATATATATATTGCTTCACCCCTTAAAAAAAAGACCTAAGTAAAAGGCATTAAGCAGTTTTGAAGGGTCTGAATATTTTCTGTCTACTGCTGTTCGTTCAGGGTCCTAAGGGCTCACTATATTCTTATGAAATCAAAAATTATCAGAAATATCTCCCCATGGTTTTGTATTTAACACCAGTTCATGGAGAAGCATAGGATCCCAACAGGAAGTATGCTTGGGAAGGTACAAGTCCTCTCTATGGTCCAAAGTTTCCAAGCTTAGAGAAAAAAAGAAGAGAATTTTAAACCAGGAAATGAAATCAGGAAGGAGTTGCTGTTGACAAGACAAATCATCCGAAGAAACTGTTCCTCCTCTTTGTCTGTTTCCCACCTGAGTGTGGCAGGCAAAGTGTGCACTTGGCACCACTTCCTAGAGTTTCTCTAACTATAAATCTTGCTTTGCATTTTTTATTGAAATGTTATGACATCAATAATCTTCTCCACTTACTCATATAGGGTATTTTCAGTTAATTACTATTTTAAATGGTATTAGAAAACATATTCTTAAAGATATTGTTTCATACTATCTTGTCTATTCTCTTGAAAAAAAACTAGAATTATAATTAATAAGCAACAGATATTCAATATTTTATTATTTTCTTTTGTATCACCACTGAAAAAGAAAAAAAATATCGGTGTCACTGAAACTTGCTATTACAATTCCAAATGAAGAGAGTTTAGTACCACCTCAGAGATCACCTTCAATATTCCTCCAATGGTCAGTTAGCATCTTTATCAAGCATCGGTGTGGTCCAGATGTCCTATGTGTGTGTACAAGACACATTCCCTTCAGATACATTAGTGACAACCCACAAAGTCTAATTATCTTCTGTTAAAAAAACTAAGATAATAACACATCCTTTTCAAGTATAATACACCTGGTTCTTCATATACATTCATGTATAAGTGTGTATATTACATATATATGTGCCTGCATATAATATATATTACAGTTATACACACATATATGTACATATATGCACTGAAGTTTTACCCTTCTTCTTTCAACTTCTTATTTCTTGTTCTTTTACATGAACTAAGTAGACTGACGTCTACTTTCATTTGCATATTTTATTTTTCCTTATTTAATTATTTCTTACTAAAAATTTGCAATCTATCTGTTTATTCTTTCATTGTAATGTTGTATAAAAGGTAATTACTTTGTTGGAGATAAGTAGATGAACTCAGTATTTTAAAAGACATAGCAATGATATATATATATGTATATATATATATATTGTTTTAAATATCTTTAAGCATCTCAAACATGAACAATGGTCAAGTACTAGGAAACTTTTGTTTAAGGATAAATATAGTGCAGGTCTTACACTAATTGCACAGATGACAATGGAATTAAAATGACTTATTCATAAAATAATGCTACATAATGTGTATTTAAAATATGCTATTATGAGCAGTATCCCATTGTAATCTCTTACTGATAACAATTTTAATATCAAAGAGTAAAAAATAAATTGAAGTATTTTAAAAGAGGAAAAAAATAGGTGAATATGCTTTTTCTGTCTTTTTGACTGACTTATGTGAAAGCTAAATCAAGTCTACCTGTGCCCCTAGGTGGCTCAGCCTTTCAGCCAGAGTCCCTTTCTTGGCAACTTAATACTCAGGAGATCTTTCATATATATGAGCCTCTACAATCTGTATGTGAAACAGCAAGAAACAAACACCTATGGAGTAACTGGACTTTAATATTAGTTGATATTTACCTGTCCTTTTCCTCTTATTGTGATCTTTCTTTACACACAGAGTAACTATCTGCATTTATTTGCTCATAGAAGAAGATATGGCTTTTACAAAGAAATTGGTTCTCTTTGATACTTTGTTCTCATCTTTGACTATCTCCTAAAACGATTCTGAAGGGAAGTTTCTGTGTCTACATGTTTTAGGAAATACCCTCTGCTTTAAAGCAGTATATTTCCTTCTTGATGGATTCCCTATGGGGTAGTGTTGGATGTTTCTGAGGTACTTTATATTTATTCATTTTCCGTTTTGTTCTTTTTCACTTAAGTACACATTGGCAGATGAAATAAATCTAGAGTACAGAGAAAATATGATTTCAAGAAAGTTCCTGGATCTTGTTAACTTGCACTCCTTTTCAATGTTTTGAAGGGACAAAAAGAGCAAGAAATATCTGGACAATTAGGGGAAAATAATTGAAGAGTTTCTGGAGCAGACATATTTCTAAACTGTTTAAACATTTTTGCATATGAAATTCACAGATTAAAAGTTAGATGTAGTGATTTTGTCTGAAATTTGGAAACACAGCCAAGTAAATGGGCCTCTGCAGTTCAGGTTTCCAGGTAGAAGTCATGCAGGCTGAGATATGTGGTTCCTGAATGTGTCAATCAAAGACGGGACACTCCTGAGAGCAGTGGGTAAATGAAGGTAAATTCAGGGATGAAAATAAAGGGAATAAAGAGAGCACATTTCTATTCATTGAAAAACTTGAGATAAACAGAATCTAAAAAAATAGATACTTACATATTGGTGCTTTGAGAAGATTTGGGGAAACACTGGAAGTAAGGTCAAATGCATAAATGAATGTCCATTTCATTGGTTTCTAGATTAATTTCGGGAAACATGTCTTTGGTTCCCAGAAAGAAACATAATATTGCCTCACACACATGAGAAATTAAAAAGCCTTCTTCATATGGGTCAAATTCTGCACACCCATGCCTTCCTCTACACCAACTGACCAGTGTGTGCAAAATTTAGCAGCTGCCTCACCTTATATATGCTTACTGCCTCAGAGTACTGTCTGCCTCCAGTGAGACTAACTTACTCCTCACTCTCCTGTACTTACTGCGCTGACCTTAGCTTTTCTGTAAGCATGTCTGTGAGCCTGTCTTACTTTCATTACCCCACCAGCCAAGTAAGGTTTCCAGACTTAAGTCTCATAAATCTGAATTAGAAGGTAGAATCTGATTGAAGACAGAAACACAGGGAACTATGAAGTACTTTAGGTTCCACTTGGACCAAGAGAGAACTTAAAATTGCAAAACCATTCTTCTGCTCTGCACAGGAATACTCCAAGGGGTCGCAGTGAGGTACAAATGCGGAAAGGACATTCCTGGGGAAATGTTCACAAACGCAACATTTTCTTCTGTAATGAGAAGCTCAAGCTTTCATCAAGATGGAGCCACAGGAATATTGCATTCAGAAAGTTCCTTCTTCATACTGTCCTAAGTTACCACATGCAGATATACACAGGCAGGAGGAAGGGAGGAAAGATCTCACTGGTGCTGCTACAGACCGAACAGCTATGTTTTGAATGCATCTCAATGGAGTCAGATTGTATGGTTACAAGTGTTCCTACATGAGGAGACTCGGTGGATCTGGTTCCTTCCTTTATATGGTCCTGTCACCTTCAGCTCATAGGCCTGAGGTTGTGTTGAAATAATTTCTAGTAAGTATTTGTTTTAGTAGCTTGCTCAACCCATTTATTTACAAAAATAGCATATCAATTCTTCTGAGTATGAGGCTGCATGATTTTTTTTTCTGGCAAGATGTGAATAAATTTCCACTCATCTAAGATATAGAACCTATGGTAGGTCAAATTATTCCAACCATGTCTCTATTAATAAATGAATGAGTTCAGCATGCTGAGAGGAATGAATCCTGTCACGTCTGATCCAGCTTCAGTGTCTGATTCTTTTGTTCTGAAAACATATAAATTCTCACAAGCATTATACAGTCCTAAAATTATAAATATATGAGGTGTGTGGAATGCAGATAACAATTAAGGCTGCTTCTCTGCTCTTTGTATGAGCAGAAGAAAGACATCTGCATCTGTAGACCAAGAGAATAAACAGAAACCTATCCAACCCCTCTTAGAGGAAATGGGACATCATTCTCTTAAGGTTTCTTCAGGCTGATTTAGGGCAAATAATTCCTTTGAAGGCCTCCCTCCCCAAATTAGGGGAAATGGTTAAGTAAGCCAGGGATAGTATTTGTGGTCCATTTTTCATAAGTTGTGAAATTCCAGCCTTAATAGGAGTCCTGTGTGGGACAGTCTGAACTGCTGGACCAGTTGAGATCAGATGCTTTCTACAACATTGTCCTGGAAGCCATCCTGTTCTGATGGGTAACAGCAACTGAGGTGCCTGGTGGGCCTGGAACATGGAGGGTGTAGGACGTCAGCATCCAGCTTGCTGAAAGGAATAAATCCTGTCAGGTCTGATCCAGTGCTGGTGTCCAGTTCTTTTCTTCTGAAAACATGACTTCTCACAAGCATCATACAGTTCTAACACTGTGATGGTATGAGGTGTCCAGGATATACAAAGCAATTAAGGCTCGTTCTCTGCTCCTTGGATGAGCAGAAATAAAGCATCTGCACATCTTCCTTCAGATGCTTATTTTCATTGGGAGTTGGTATAAGTATTATTGGTCTTTTACAGAGAGGCAACAAGGTTTGACTCAGGGATGTATCTCTTTTCCTTTATCTTTCTTTTGTAGGTAAGGAGATAGGAACTGAAAAGAAGGAAAGGAGGATATAGGAATATAGAGGGAGGATAGAACAAAATGGAGATTATTGAATCTGCTCCTCATCTCAAGGCCCTAATTATTACTCACAAATAAGGTTATTTTTAATGCTCTGTGGTCTGGTAAGGCTACCCTGCCATGGGGGGAAGTGCTCAACGTTGTTAGGCCGGAGTCTATGTCACAAGGAGTCCCTACTCCGCATATTGTGGGACCCACAAGGAGACTGTGTTGCCTATCTACTACATCTGAGCAGAGGGTCTAGGTCCAAGTCATACGTGGTCCTTGACTGACACATAAATCTCTATGTTTTCATGTGATTATCCTGTATTACATGGCTAATATCTGCTTATGAGTGAGTATATACCATACATGTCTTTCTGGGTCTGGGTTACCGCATTCAGGATGATTGTCTCTAGTTCCATCCCTTTGCCTGCAAATTTCAATATTACCTTGCTTTTGATAGCTAAGTAGTAATCCATTCTGTAAATGTACCAGAGGTCCTTTATCCATTCTTCATTGGAGGGACACCTAGGTTGTTTACAGATTCTGGCTATTATGAATAAGGCTGCTGTGAATGTAGTTAAGCAGATGTCCTAGTTGTATGGTGGAGCATCTTTAGGGTATATGCCCAGGAGTGAGCATGAGTGAAAGTGTACTTTGCATATTTAAGATCTGTTCTAGTACTATGTAAGTCTTTATTTAGTAGCTTTACTATAGTTATCAAAGAAAGGAATTAAGCTTATTATATACCCATAAATTAATGTACCTCTCAAGTCTCAGCAGAGCTCCTTTTATTTGTATTATATAGAGATTAACACAGAGACCCACAGCTGGTCAAGGTGCAGAGCCTAAGGCTGAGCAATGCTCAACCCTAAATGGGGTGTCTGTGTCACAACCCCTCCACCTAACTCTAGGGATCATGGGAGAAGAGCCCAAGGGAAGAGGTGGTGATGACTACAAGGAAACTGTTCTGTATGTAACAAGGCGGGTACACATTTAGGTTCACAATGGTTTTGATAGCATGCATAAGAACCGTACAAGCTAAAACCAGACAAAACCCCACCATGGAGATGGAAGGAGAGATGAACTCCCAGCCTTAACTGCAGATCTAATGGCAGCAGATAAGAGCTAGAGGGGAGACTGAGTTTCCTTTAAGAGTGTAGCCCCTGATAAGGTTAATGTTCTCCAATGGAAGGCCACCCAGCCAAGAGTATGAGGACAGCACAAATGAGATGTAATGAATTTAAAAAAATGTAAGTGGACAAATAGCTGGGTTGGAAAGGAAGGGAGTATGTATGGCAGGACTTAGGCAAGGAAGGATGTGAAGAAAACACATTGTTTTGATAAAAATAACTAGTAAAAATTTTAAAAAAGAAATGAAAAAAAGGAAAGTAAACATTCTTAAATGAAACATCGGTTATCATCTAGGGCTTTCAGAAAAAAAAAAATGTGAGGAACATATAATGAATCAGGAAGGAAAACAAGACACAGAGAACAAAAAGGCGGCTGATGATCTTTCCCTATTGTAGATCATCTCATAAATATTTCTCCTAAAAAGGTGTTATCTGTCAAGATATCAGCACCTTAAATTTTTTTATTTCATTTAAATTATTCCAGAGATAAAAATATTGTAAGAATAAGAAAATATTCCTATGTCTTCCACTTGGGTTTCACAAATCTTGATATCTGTCACCTTTTATTTCATAAATTTTTAAAACTGTCATATAAATACACCAGTATGTGTACAATACTTTGAATGATTAATAAATATGTTACAGAAATTATGCTTCTGTTCCCTGATGATTTTCACATTTACTAATCACATTGTATGTGATTTTATACATATCCAAGGCAACAATTTGATATTAGCATAATATGATAATTGGGACCACAAATTTTATTTTAAAATGGGACAATTTATTGAGCATATTTGTTTTAGAAACTACTTTGTGCAAGATATAATAAGTAATATAGTTATGACATTTACAACATATTTAAGATATTTTCAGTGCTTTTTTCTGTTGAGTTTTTTTGTGAGAGTGGAAGACTATAAAATTAGTTTGTCAATTGTTCTCCTGGTATCCAGAAAATTGAGACTATTTTGGGATGGAAGCCTGCAAATTGTCCACATTGTCACAGTGCATGGACATGACACCTTATCAGTGATGCCAGCATTATTGCTATTTGGGAAAGCTGGTACCTTTAAGATTTCTCTTCTGTGCATTTCTTGCCTGTCTCATTTAAAACTAATAAATACTTTGTAGGAAGATACACTAATACCATATTTTGTTTTCTTAAGAATTTCTGTTTGAATCAACAATTACTATGAAAGTTTTCAAATGTGTTTTCCTAATACTTTTATTTCTCTTGAACCTTCTTTTTATCCACGTCTAAAGAGTATCATTTTTCACTTACTTAATTAAACGTTAACTCATATCAAAATGTACTGGTGCAACATTATACAGGTTGATCAAGATATGCTTATGTATTTAGGATAACACACACACACACACACACACACACACACACACACACACACGGATAATAGGAAAATTAATGAAAAAGGAGGCCATGGATTTTAAAGGGAACAAACAGGGATATATGGGAATGTTTGGAGAGAGGACAAGGAAAGAAGAAATTATGTAATTATATTATGGTCTCAAAACAAAAGAAATAATCTTAAAATGCACATATGGGATTTGCATTCTTATGTAATTGAGTCTGCTATAGGCAGGGTTCAGTGTTATATTCAAGTTACCCAACCTGGTAATCGAGCTCTTTCAGTGCGACTTCTAAGTTCTTCTGACATTTTCTTTTGTTCTGGACATATTTCTCCTAGTTGTCACAGAATGTTCCAGTTCAGTTTCAGACATCTGTTGTCAATGTCTTAGAGTCATTTCTCTATGGGGCCACAGTTATTTTACTAGATGATGGCATTTAGAAATGGGAATCTGATCACTATGGGCACTGATGACAAGGCTTTTCATTGGACAGAGCTTGAAATGATATCATCACAAACATTTTTGTATTCTATTTGTATCCCAATTGATCAAAGACTATGAGTTTGCTTCAGTATTGGAATTTGAATTCAGCACACTTTGTGTCCTTCTGGATCTTGACTTTTGTTCTTAACCTTCTTTCCTAATCATGAGAAGCTTGGGTCTTTTTTGTCATTAAATTCATTTTCTTTTTTCCCCCTTTTTTTATTATTAATTTATTCTTGTTACATCTCAATGGTTACCCCATCCCTTGTATCCTCCCATTTTTCCCTCCCTCCCATTTTCTCCTTATTCCCCTCCCCTATGACTGTTCCTGAGAGGGATTACCTCCCCCTGTATATGCTCATAGGGTATCAAGTCTCTTCTCAGTAACCTGCTGTTCTTCCTCTGAGTTGAGCTAGAAATGATCATAATGAGTGAGTTAACCCAGAAGCAGAAAGACTCAAATGGTATATACTCACTTATATCTGCATACTAGCCCAAGGGGCATGTCCCACGAAAGTCTTCACTTACCAGGAAACTGGGACAGAGGGGAGGACACCCTATTAGGTCTCTAGATGAGAGAAGCATGGGAGAATAGCAAAGTAGAAGGATCCAGAGGGTCCTAGAAACCTACAAGTAAATTCATTTTCTTATTTGTTCATTCTATCCACATATTGCCAGTTTACCGGACAACTTTTTATTATAGAAGCTGGCTTAAGTTTTTTATTTCTTTTTTTTAAATTAATTTATTCTTGTTACATCTCAATGGTTATCCCATCCCTTGTATCCTCCCATTTCTCCCTTGCTCCCATTTTCCTCTTACTCCCCTCCCCTATGACTGTGACTGAGGGAGATCTCCTCCCCCTGTATATGCTCATAGGGTATCAAGTCTCTTCTCGGTAACCTGCTGTCCTTCCTCTGAGTGCCACCAGGTCTCCCCCTCCAGGGGACATGGTCAAATATGAGGCACCAGCCCAGGGGTCCCGCTCAAACTAAGGCACCAGCCAAGGTTTTTTATTTCTTAATATCAAAGCTTTGGTATCATTTAGTCAGACACTTGCTGTGGAATCGCTTTCAGAATAGCTAAAATAACTATAACCCTCAGAATCATTGTCTTTTGAAGAAATTTGTTTGGAAGTTCGGTGGGAAGCCTTGGAGACTTGTGACTTCTCTATTAGTCATATATATTAACTCACCATTAAATAACCTATATTCTTATCCACAACTGTGCCCTGGTTTTAATCTGTGTCTTCCTAGGCCAGAAAGTAATAGTGGGAACAAGTACGTAGAAATGTTGCATTCAGTAGCTCAGGGTGCACCTTGGAGGAAAACTTCACCTAATGTGTGGAGGCCCTAAGAGGAATCTCTGTTCCTGGCCGGGGGGGGGGGGGGGGAAGTGATTTTTGGGCATCTGATCCAGTCCACCACCATATTGACATAACTTTAAACATATATGCTAAATTAAGCAATCTATTTCTAAATTAAAATTTTTGTATAACAGTACTTATCTGAATCTTGAATAGTCCAAGCTGTAGAGGTCAAATGTAGAATGGTGGGTGTAAAAAGCAGTGATTGAAGAGAAAGGGGAATTGTCAGTTCATTGGTAGAGAACTTAAGTTTTACAGAATAACCAGATAAGTGACTGGTCATTATGGGTGCACAAGAGTGTGAATGTTCTTAATGATACCCAGTTGTTCCTAGAAGAGGTTAATGTACTGACTTTTATGTTACATACACTCTGATATAACTTAAAGATGAATAGATTGAATTCGAATATATCCAAATATTGGCATTGAGATATTCTGCAGACTGTTACTTCTATTAATGTTAGGCCATGGGACTGAACCCATCTTAAGGAGAGCTGAAGTTTATCTATAGATTTTAAATTCTTACTTTGCTAGAGTTTTCATGCTTGAAAATGTTTAGTAGATGTCGGGTAGTGATTGCACAAATCATTAATCCCAGCTCTTGGAAGGCAGACGCAGTCAGAGCTCTGAGTTTGAGGCCAGCCTGGCCAACAGAGAGAGTTCCTGGACAGGCAGAGATACACAGGAGAAACCTTGTCTTCAAAAACTATTTTTTTTAAATGTAGTAGAAATTGAGTGAGAAAGCAGAGAGAAGGCATATAAAGAGAATTTCATAGTCTCAAAATTGGGCCTTTTCAATATCTGTTGAACACTGCTGAGCTTTTTTGCATTTAGTTATGATTAAAGTCAATTCATTGAAAAATTCATTAGAAACAAACACGACTCGAGAAGATATCTCCCTTTTTATTCTACTCCACAATCTCACCTGAAATCATTTTTTTACCGAGCAGTTTAAAATGCCAGCAACAGGATTTTTATTTTGCGTTTATTTCCATGGGAGCCTCATCAGGAGGACAATGTGGGTTCCCTCTTGTTGCTGCAGTTTTCAGGTTGACTTGTGTCTTGTGTGGTCTGGAGAATAAGGAGTCTCAGGCAAGCACAGCTTTGATGTGCAGTTCCATGAGCAATGACCTGAGGACTCCTCAACACGCATAGCAGACTCCTTCATATGACCATACATAAGTATCTACTCAGACTCAGTTTTGCTTTCCTTACATTGAAGACACTTCCAGGTTAGTGGGTAAATAAAACCATTTATTTTGACATTATACTATGTTTGCTTGTATCTTAAACTGTAAGAATCATCAGGAGGCTGAGCAGTGGTGGTGCACGCCTTGAATCCCAGCAGTCAGGGAGGCAGAGGCAGGTGGATCTCTTTGAGTTTGAGGCCAGTCCGGTCTACATAGTGAGTTTCAGGACAGCCAAGACTACACAGAGAAACCCTATCTCAAAACAAATAAAAATCAAGAACTTTAATAAACTAATCTGCATTGAGAATCTTCATCTATATTTGATGAATTTGCTCCTTCCTTGATTATTTGGCAAAAGTCCTTTGTAGAGCTCTTTTGGAGATAAATCTGCTCTATATGGCTCCTCTTGCATTGTTACTATAAAACAGATCCATTATATAGACAGAACTTTTGTTAGGAGAGAGGCACGGAAGACTATTTTTCAGCCCTAACTTGTTCAACGTATACCCTGGCCAGTGTCTACCTTGCCTGATGGACGCATGGTTGCTTTCAGGTAGATTACACCTTCTTTTTCTAGGAAATTCTACAAATCAGTATTTTCTTGCTAATAACTGATCCTTTTGCGACAGAGATGATGAAGGAAGAGTATTTATTTGGTGCTCTTTGGCAACATGTAAACTTTCTCATCTTCCCTTCCATAACTAGAAGCAGACATGTTTGGTAGTTTAATGTACTACCAGGGAAAATCTGCTGAAAGTGCAACTTTACATAATATTTTGTTTTCTCTATAGTAGAAAACAAGAAAGGAATCAACTGAAAAGGAGTATAGCATGGTGATAGGAGGGGTTTGAGGGAGAAAAGAGAAAGAGAAAAGTGATGAATTACTCTTTAATTAAAAATTTAAAAATAAATATTTTAAGTTGGCAGAGAAGAGATATGAGATATTGATTCTCATTCAGAAGTTTAGAATCACCAAGATAGGAACGATGCTTTCTACAAGGTTGCCAAATACAATTAGCAAGACACCATAAATGTAACATTCATATAATCCCTTATTGTTTTGCTGTATGTAATTTTTAATATATATGTAATAATATAAATGTATATGCCAAAAACAAAATAAAATCTTTAGAAGAAGGAAAAATTTGAACAGAATAGAGTATTACCTTGGACTTAAAGTTAAGGGTATGTATTTTGTTCATATATGACAAGGCTATTAACAACATAAAATAATTACAAATGATTGTGACAGTTTTAAATATATTCTTATTAAAGACAAGTATTTCTTCCTAACTTAATTGTAATTACAGTTGACATGGTGAGGATATCTGCTAATAAAGTTATTAAACTCTCTGACGTTCTGGTCATCTTCTGTTTAAAACTTGGAACATTGTGCATATATCTCTTGAATAAACTACAACATCCTATTGGTTGAAAACATAATTTGAAAGATATTCTATTACCAAGCATAAAATTATCCTAATGAGCATATACTTGGGTTTTCTTCATCTTAGTTTAGGTAAATGTAGTCATACTTTTCACTATTTTTTTCCTTACATCAAACATTTCCTAATAGAAATGAACACTTCATTTTCAATATTGTGAAGGGTGTTTGAGCATGGAAATACATTTCTTATCGATGATTATAAACCCAGTCTTTATTTTTTTAATTACTGTATTTCTTTTCATTGTTAGTCAAGCACAAAACAAGCAAGTATTCCTAAGAAAACATCAGCTCAGTTAGTGTATCTAAGAAAATATATAAGTAGAAAATACAGTTAATGAGAAACATACACACACAGGTGAGGATATGCTTTTCTGGAGTAATCCGTGTTTCTTTAAGCTGTAAGCTTCCTGGGAACCTTTGAAGTGAGATTCAAAGTCACAAAGTAAGACTTTACTATGGCTTTGAAGAAAACAAACGATCCGAGTTCTTTTTGTTTCTGTTGCCAGTCACGTGCCAGTTCATTCACAAGAAGTGCAGGACAGAGGAGGAGGAGTCAGGAAGTTATAAGGCGCCAAGTTATTGCAAATGTTGTACAAATATAGTTTCAGTGGATGGATTGTCAATGTATCTTGGGAGCAAAGGCGGCTTGCAATTTAAATGCTTTCTTATGTATTAACTTTGCATAGCGGCAGATTCCCCAGCCCCACACATACAATTTAATCATCTTGGAGTCAGTGCTCAAATCTCAGTGAGCCATATCATAGCCCCTCGCCAGGCTGGATGTTCCTTGAGACTCAGAAATATTACAACTGTTGCTTTGGTCTTTGAAAACATAGGAGAAAAAAGTATAATGATGGAAGAATCAGTCAATCTACTTGCTTACCTATCTAAGGTCTTTAGTATACCAGCCTACCACATATGGCTCTACTAGCAGACCACACCCACCTATATACCACCCTTCCACACCTGACTCTATCAGCCTTCCATACCTACATACATCAGCCTTCAAACGTGCCAATGTAAACCTACCACACCTGTCTATACCAGAATACCACACCTGCCTAAACCAGACTACAACACTTGCCTATAGAAGCCTACTACATCTGCTTAAACCAGCCTTCCACACCTACCTACTATACCAGCCTTCCACTTCTAACTATACCAGCCTTTCACATCTACCTACTACACCAACCTTGCACTTCTAACTACACCAGTCTTCCACGGCTAACTATATCAGCCTTCCACACCTACATACACCGACCTACCACACCTACCTATATTAGCCTAACACACTTGCCTATACCATTCTACTTTACTTATCTATACCAGCTGTCCACACTTACCTATACCAATTACACTAATTACATGCTTGTTTCCTTCTCTTATCAGATTATTTTTGGAAACTGTCTAAAATCCATAATTTCATAATTCCATGAATATTTTTCATGGTGTTCTGATGAAAGTTATGCTTAGATTATGAACAGCAGAAAAAAGGTACAATGTCTGACATCAGAGACTTGAATCTAATCTCATTCAATGTATTATTGGGAAAATAGTATTATTAATAATAAAATATGTTAATCTATATTACTGCAACAAAATATCTGATGTTGTATAATTTATAAGAAACAGAAATTTGTAGGTTACATTTCAAGAAGTTAAGAATTCCAAAATCAAGTCATAGGCCTTCAGTGAATTCCCTCTTTCTGTGTCATCACATAGAGCAGGAGGAAGGACAGTGAGCCACACTGGTTGCTGTTACAATTTTATAGTCATGTTCATTTTTTACTGGGAGGAGAGTTCTCAACTCTCCTTTGTTTCTCTCAACAGTGTTTCACTAAAGTTTCTACATGAGTTTTAGGGGGGACAATACCATTGAAATTGGAGCAGAATATAGCAAATAACAAATATCATTGAAGGCGGGCATGGTGGCACATGTCTGTAATCCCAGCATTTGCAGGGATGTGAGTTTAAGGCTAGCCTAGTCTACAGAGTACAGAATAGCCAATGCTACACAGAGAAACACTATATCCAAATAAAAACAAAGACAAAAAAGAAAATGAGGAGAAAAAGAAATGTTATTGAGAAGTAGTAACTAGATTGCTAATATGAATTTAGTCACTTCATGGTTTTCTTATGCTTGGATGAATTCCTATTTACAGTGAATATTGATCAAATTTTGGGGTTTTAGTAGAGACATACTGCTATTTTTGGATGAATCTGGGTTTAAACCTCCTTTTGCCTTTGTGGAATCTCTTACAAGAGGCCCACATCTATCACACACGTTGCTGATTTCATGCCTCTCCTCTCTTGCCTTTATTCAGACCAGCGTGCTATCTATGAAATCAGAACCACCATAGTAAGTCTGAATCAGAGGAAACCAAGACACTGTGTACTTCCGCATTGGAGATGCTGACATTAGAATTCGGTTGTTTCAAGATCTTTTAGTGAAGCATATCTGTTATGTGAACTTTGAAAGTTCTAGAGGAATACAGAGCAAATGTGCCAAAATCCAATTATAGGGAAAGGCCATGGGCTCCACTGTCTTTAACTTACGAAATAGTAAGAACTGGCAAGCCGGGTTGCATTGAAGTTAAAAGATTCAGTATAGGAAAAAAATAAGAGTGAAGAAACAGACAACAGGATACAAAGACATTCTTCATGTTTTAATTCTTTTATAGTGCCAACGACTTGGAAGGGAAAGCATAAATAGCCTTTTTAGGGTGGAGCCCTCAATTATCCCTTATTCTCAGCTCCCTGGACAAGCATGAGTATCTGAATTCACCGTTACTCACTGTGCAGAAAACTTCTCTATTTAATAAGTCAGAGAGTAACATGTGTCGGCTACTATCAGTGTGTGTTCTTCCTGTTGCTATTTTTTTAAATTTTTTTAATTTAATTTTTTTATTAATTTATTCTTGTTACATCTCAATGGTTATCCCATCCCTTGTATCCTCCCATTCTCCCCTCCCTCCCATTTTCCCCTTATTCCCCTCCCCTATGACTGTTCCTCAGAGGGATTACCTCCCCCTGTATATGCTCATAGGGTATCAAGTCTCTTCTCGGTGACCTGCTGTCCTTCCTCTGAGTGCCACTAGGTCTCCCCCTCCAGGGGACATAGTCAAACGTGAGGCACCAGAGTACATGAGAAAGTCAAATCCCTCTCTCCACTCAAGTGTGGAGACTGTCCTGTCCATGGGCTAGATTTTGGGTTCAGGCCCTGTTGCTATTTTTGAAACAAAGTCTCAGGTAACTGAGATTGACGAGACCTCTGGATCCTTCTGCCACTATCTACCAAGCACTGCACTTATTTGGTTTTTACTTGAGATAGGAAAGTAGGACATACAACAGAAACTCACACAAAACAACAGAAATGATTAAAAGACCCTCTTTAAAGAGAAGTATCAGCTAGATTAATAAAAAAAAAAGGACTGGTAAAAAAGACATCATCATACTACTAATCAAAAGAAAGCTAACTGTATTAGGTTCAGACATCAATCAACTGTTAGGAAAAATAAACAACCAATATGGGTAGGTAGTGACCCAAAATAACATTCAGTTCTAGCTTTGAATTTTCATTCTATGCAATATACATTGCTTCATTTTATTATGAGATTTTTATTTTCTCAATTACTGTAAAGAATAACAACAAATATCCCAAGTTCTCAGCTAAGATATTAAAGTTCCAATTCATTGTTCAATGAATACTGAAATTTATATGAGCGGAAAACAAAGAAGCCAGAATTTCCAACTCCAGTCATCCAATTCTTGTACCCAGAATGGATTGTTGGTTAACTACCAAGTAGTTGGCATTATTCATTGCCAACAGTGTACTTGCTATCTGGAAATAATTATAAACAAAGTTCCCAGAAATTTTATTAATAATCTCCATTATATTCCACAGATTAATATTGTTCAGAAAAATACAAAATATATTGTTATCTGCCAAGTTTGAATAGTGGTTTGGTGGAAAGGATATGTGGACATGTTTCGTAGTGAATAATAAGCTATAAGCAATAACACTGTAGACAATGACCCTGGCGATGATGAATCTAATTTATCATTTGAGGATTCGAGAAATAAGTACCCAGAAATATTCACCCAGTGACCAAAACAAAATGAGAATGGAATCCTCCTGACTTAGTGATGATTCCACACTGACTATGTTACTCTGCCTTTCCTTTTGAGTGATTTAAGTATGACTACTGTAAAGTTCAAAGTTCTATTTAATATTCTAAAGTAGAACTGCTGACCTCACAATTCTTGGGCACTGTAGTCCCAAGAGATTTTAATCTCCAACATTATTATTTTTATGAGAATAAAACAGATATTTTTCTGTGAGAATCTGAGTGAAAAGCCTGCCCCCTCATTCCAAGTGTCTGCACTGATAAACAATATTTGTATATGTACAAAGGGAAGGATTGGACTGCCTTTTCTGGATGGGGCTTTTGCATGGATTTCTGCAATGTCCTCATTTTCATAGCATTGGCTTCTTACTCAGAATAAAGGAACCTTGTGGAAAAATTAAAATAAACATGTCTTTGTGTGCTTTAGTTTATTAACATTTTTCATAAAAGTTCAAAATACAGTCCAGTCAACCTGATATTTTCATATTTAAAAATAGCAAACAAGTAAATCAGTTCAAAATTCATAGGACCCTCACATGGTTATATTTACTATTTCTCTATTTTTTACAGTGGTGGGGAAGTGTAGCTATTCAACCATGCTTTTCCATGTTTAGTGAAACGACAGGAGATATCCAACATTTCACAATCAAAGCATCAGAGGCTAGCATGCCATGAGAAGATTTGGAGAATTCTAGGCTAAGCTATGACATTTCATAACTTAGATGTATCAAGTGCTTTCCCAGCTATTTTTTCAACACATGATTTGTTTATTGTACATTGCACATTGAACAGCATTTGTAGTTGCAGAATGTTACCTTTTGTGCAATATGGGTGGCTTTGAACTATGTTATCATGACATTCAAGTAAAGCAAACTGAAAATTTCCCACCTAGCCAATAGATCCAGCAGCCTTTTATGTGACCAATATTTTTAGTTATCTCTTAAAAACCACATTTCCCCTCCAAACTTATCACTCTATTTTGCCACCGTCTTTCAAAAGCCAACTTATTGATAGGAATTTTGCTGTTTGAAATACAATGAAAGATCACTGGACCCTGACGATGAAGAAAAATAAATGCTAGGTTTTAACTTGGCTCAGCTTAAAAGAGCTAATCAGAAAGTGACCATTAAAGAAATGTTATCGAGATTATATTTTCTAAGAAGCAATAAAATGCAAAAGGAAAAAAAAAAAGGAAAGAGAGTTAGGCCACAGGAGCAACATGTCATAAGAGTAAAGTCACCTTGAAGAGGCTTTTTCTACTCCACACCGCACACTTTCAGACTGCACAATTCTGGACAGCCTTTTACAGCCACAGGTGCTGACTTCTCAAGCCTGGCAAAGATGCAGAGAGCATTTATTTCCACTCTCCCCTTGAATTGCCTTCCAACTACATTTGTTCAAGGTTTTGTCTAATTTTAAATTGAAAATCCATAATGTTTTAAATGTCACTGCTTTAGCAGCTAATCTCTTCCATAAAACCTGGATAAAATAATGTTCATTTAGATCAAAAGGAGGGATATTTCTTGGTGAATAAAGTGCTTGCTATGCACTCGTGCAAATACAAACACAGAGACACAAAGATACACACACATAAACATATGTGCACACATGCATACACACATGCACACACACAGATACACAAACTCAAACACAGACACACACAGAGACACATGTATGTGCACACACAGACACACACAAACACATGTACACACATGTACGCACACCCACAGACACACATACACACAAACACACATGCACACACAGACACACATGATCATCTGAGATCAGAACCAGGGGAACCTCAAAAGTGTCTAGGTGTCCCTCCATGCTAGGTGGATCATCAGTATTGCTAATCATCTTACTTACCAGATGATGAGCTTCAACTTCACTTAGAGACTTCAAAATAAAGGAGAGAGTGAGAGCGAGAGCGAGAGAGAGAGAGAGAGAGAGAGAGAGAGAGAGAGAGAGAGAGAGAG
>OU015757.1:69291042-69335560 GCA_907169655.1 Acomys percivali | reverse complement strand
TCTCTCTCTCTCTCTCTCTCTCTCTCTCTCTCTCTCTCTCTCTCTCTGTTTCTCAAAATTGTTTATAGATATAAGGAGTCCTTCTATTTACAAGATTGAAAATTGTCTAGTGCATAGCTTTCAAAATAATGTTCAGATTTGTACATCATCCTGTGTGGCTAGGTGCTGGAAAGCTGACTGGATCCTCAAGAGAATGAAGAAGAGCTGGGGTCATGTGGGAGACATGCACTAGCTCCACAGCAACTCAGAACTGAAGTACATTGATTATGTCCAGCATGGAGGTGAAAGTGAGCAATCCTAGGCCTTAACCATCTGGGAGGAGGAATCTGTTATTGCTCATCTTTCCACACACTGTAAACATTTGCCCTTGAACCAGAGGAACACTTTGTCATTTCTCTGAGCCTCACCAGATTGGGGAAACCTATGCTCCTTCTTTCTGAGGCAAAGGGTCTTTGGCATGGCCATATCCAGATCAAACAGTGTATATTATATGCAATGTATAATGTATATTAACTCAGGACTTCATGGTCTAATTACACATTCATTGTCAGTTTCCTCACCCTCCCACAGATTAGGCTACAGAACTGTCTGGCCCAAAATTAAAACATGTTGAAGATGATTCAGTGCCATTAGAATGATTGGCATGGATTTTTCTTACAGTATCATGATAAAACATATGGCCTAAAAAGCTGTGTATTATTTGCATTAAAGATTGGCTTACATTGAATTTCTAAAAGTCTGTGTTTTATTCTCACCTTCTAAATCTCTTGAAGTTTATTCGTGTGTGTGTGTGTGTGTGTATGTGAGTGTGTGTGTGTGTGTGTTCAGCTAAATTAGAATTATACAGGCTCTAAGGGAACAATAACATAGTTCAGTTTTGTGAACTTGACATATTACAAAGCTACTATATCATTCCTTCTTTTCAACTATACAAGAGACTTATTCCATCTATTCACTACAAGTATCAGGACAACAATATTGGGTCTTTGTCTGTTTTACACTTATTGTTTTCTCCCCTGTATTGGATAGCAGCAAATAACAAGATGTACACGTGGTTTCCCCAATCTCTATCACCTTGACGACTTTCCTAGATTTTTTTTTTAACCAAGGAACAGTTTTCATCTGACCAATTTGGAGACAAACATTTCCCATAGGTTCATTTACTTTTTATACATTGAGATAAAAACCATTAATTAATTTTATAGATTGAACTCCCCTTTGAACATTAATGCATCCATTCATTTACTTGAATATTATATGCTGGATGCTCATGTCATAAATATTAAGTATATTTTTTTCTCCTGGGTATGAAAGAGAGTCTGAATCCTACAACATCTGAGCATGAGATCTGAGAACGTATAGTACAAAAATGTTACATGGACATATGCACAGCCTAGGCTACCAGAGTCCACTACAGTCAGTCAGTCAAGTAGTCTGCTTCAGAAGGCACTCACCTATTGAAGCAGTCAGAGACTGCATTCAAGCTGGAGCAGAAACCATTATATCTGCATACTAGCCCAAGGGGCATGTCCCATGAAAGCCGTCCCTTACCAGGAAATAATCTATATAGTAAATACAGTGTCAATTACTACAAAATAACTGAGATTTTTGTCTTTGCAGTACTTAAATTCTTTCTCTCCATGGAGAGCAATTTTGTCTCATTTTCCATGAATTCTTATTTTTATTTGCATGTAAAAAAGACTTCAGAACACACGTTTAAATTTTTATAAAACACGTTTTATTATACCATGTATATTCTTTCTGTTTATGAAACTCATGATACAACTATGAACATGATATATAGCATTCAAGCAATGTTATGGTGTATTACTTATGTATCTTTCAAATGGAAAGGAGATATATATTTGCTGAAGTAAAAGCAGTGTGCTTGGAGAGCACTTTCTTCTCTACTGTTTTCAGAGGTGATTCTTGAGACTGTTGATTGACCAACTCCTCTAATAGATCACCTTCCTGTGAATAAGAAAAGGGAGGGCCACTTTTTTTAAATTAATTTATTTTTGTTACATCTCAATGGTTGTCCCATCCCTTGTATCCTCCCATTCTTCCCTCCTTCCCATTTTCCCCTTATTCCCCTCCCCTATGACTGTTCCTGAGGGGGATTACCTCCCCTTGTATATGCTCATAGGGTATCAAGTCTCTTCTCGGTGACGTGCTGTCCTTCTTCTAAGTGTCACCAAGTCTCCCACACAAGGGGACATGGTCAAATGTGAGGCACCAGAGTATGTGAGAAAGTCATATCCCACTCTCCACTAAAGTGTGGAGACTGTTCTGACCATTGGCTAGATCTGGGTAGGGGTTTAAAGTTTACCGCCTGTACTGTCCTTGGCTGTTGGCTTAGTTTGAGCGGGACCACTTGGCCCAAATCTGCCTATCATAATGTTCTACTTGTAGGTTTCTAGGACCCACTGGATCCTTCTACTTTGCTATTCTCCCATGCTTCTCTCATCTAGAGTCCCAATAGGGTGTCCTCCCATCTGTCCCAGTTTCCTGGTAAGGGAAGGCTTTCGTGGGACATGCCCATTGGGCTAGTATGCAGATATAAGTGAGTATATACCATTTGAGTCTTTCTGCTTCTGGGTTAACTCACTCATTATGATCATTTCTAGCTCAATCCACTTATCCACAAATTTCGGGAATTCCTTGTTTTTAATAGCTGAGTAGTATTCCATAGTGTATATGTACCACAGTTTCTTTATCCATTCTTCTACTGAGGACATTTAGGCTGTTTCCATGATCTGGCTATTATGAATAAGGCTGCTATGAACATTGTTGAGCAAATTTTCTTGTTGTGTGCTGGTGCATCTTCTGGGTATATTCCAAGGAGTGAAATAGCTGGGTATTGAGGAAGTCCTATTCTCAGTTATCTGAGATAGCACCAGATAGATTTCCAAAGTGGCTGTACTAGTTTGCATTCCCACCAGCAATGAAGGAGTGTTCCTCTCTCTCCACATCATCGCCAGCATGTGGTGTCTCTTGATTTACTGATCTTAGCCATTCTGATGGGTGTAAGATGGAATCTCAGAGTTGTTTTGATTTGCATTTCCCTTATGACTAAGGAGGTTGAGCATTTCTTTAAGTGTTTCTCAGCCATTTGATATTCTTCTGTTGAGAAATCTCTGTTTAGTTCCAAGCCCCATTTCTCAATTGGGTTATTTGGTTTGATGGTGTTTAATTTCTTGAGTTCTTTATATATTTTGGAAATTAGACCTTTGTCAGATGTAGGATTGGTGAAGATCTTTTCCCAGTCTGTAGGCTGTCGCTTTGTTCTCTTGACAGTGTCTCTAGCCTTACAGAAGCTTCTGAGCCTCATGAGGTCCCATTTATTAATTGTTGACATTAAGGCCTGGGCTGTTGGTGTCCTGTTCAGGAAGTTGTCTCCTGTGCCAATATGTTCCAGGCTCTTCCCCACTTTTTCTTCTAAGTGATTTAGTGTCTCTGGTTTTATGTTGAGGTCTTTAATCCACTTGGATTTGAGTTTTGTGCAAGGTGACAAATATGGGTCCAGTTGCATTTTTTTTACACATAGACATCCAGTTAGACCAGAACCATTTGTTGAAGATGCTATCCTTTTTCCATTGAATGGATTTGGCTTCTTTGTTAAAATCAAGTGACCATATGTGTGTGGATTCATATCTGGGTCTTCAGTTCGATTCCACTGATCAACCAGCCTGTTGCTGTGCCAGTACCATGCTGTTTTAATTACAATTGCTTTATAGTACAATTTGATATCAGGTATGGAGATTCCTCCACAGCACCTTTTATTGTACAAGATCGTTTTTGCTATTCTGGGTTTTTTGTTTTTCCATATGAAGTTCAGAATTGAACTTTCAATGTCTTTAAAAAATTGTGTAGGTATTTTGATAGGGATTGCATTGAATCTGGAGATTGCTTTTGGTAGGATGGCCATTTTTACTATGTTAATTCTCCCTATCCATGAGCAAGGAAGATCCTTCCATCTTCTCATGTCATCTTCAATCTCCTTCTTCAGAGTTTTGAAATTTTTTTCAAACAAGTCCTTCACTTGCTTAGTTAGAGTAACTCCTAGATATTTTATATTGCTTGTGGCTAATGTGAAGGGTATGGCTTTCCTAATTTCTTCCTCTGCAAGTTGTCATTTGTGTATAGGAAGGCTACAGACTTTTTTGAGTTAATTTTGTACCCAGCCAAATTGTTGAAAGTGTTTATCAGCTGTAGGAGTTCTCTGGTGGAATTCTGAGGGTCACTTATGTACACTATCATATCATCTGCAAATAGGGATAGTTTGACTTCCTCCTTTCCCATTTGGATACCCTTGATCTCCTTTTGTTGTCTTATTGCTCTGGCTAGAACGTCAAGTACTATATTGAAGAGATATGGAGAGAGTGGGCAGCCTTGCCTTGTTCCCGATTTTAGAGGAATTTCTTTGAGTATCTCACCATTTACTTTGATTTTGGCTACTGGCTTTCTGTATATAGCCTTTATTATGTCGAGGAAAGTGCCTTGTATCCCTAATCTCTCTAAACCTTTAAACATGAATGGGTGTTAGATTTTATCAAATGCTTTCTCTGCATCTAAAGAGATGATCATGTGGTTTTTTATTTTTCAGTTTGTATATATGGTGGATTACATTGATGGATTTCCGTATATTAAACCATCCCTGCATGCCTGGAATGAAGCCTACTTGGTCATGATGAATGATATCCTTTATGTGTTCTTGTATTCATTTTGCAAGAATTTTATTTAGTATTTTTGCATCGATGTTCATAAGAGAAATTGGTTTGAAATTCTCTTTCTTTGTTGAGTCTTTGTGAGGTTTAGGTATCAACATGACTATGGCCTCATAGAATGAATTTGGTAGTGTTCCATCCCATCTATGTTTTGGAGTAGCTTGAAGAGTATTGGTATTAGCTCGCCTTTGAAGGTCTGGTAGAATTCTGCACTGAAACCATCTGGCCCTGGGCTTTTTTTTGCTTGGGAGACTATCAATGATTGCTTCTATTTCTGTAGGGGAAATGGGACTATTTAGCTTGTTTATCTGTTCTTCACTCAACTTTGGCAAGTGAAATTGATCAAGAAAATCGTCCATTTCTCTTTGATTTTCAAATTTTGTGGCATATATGCCTTTAAAGTAGGATCTTATGATTCTTTGTATTTCTTCAGTGTCTGTTGTTATATCTCCATTTTCATTTCTGATTTTGTTGATTTCAATACTGTCTCTCTGCCTTTTAGTTAGTTTGTCTAATGGTCTGTCTATCTTGTTGATTTTCTCAAAGAACCAGCTCTTGGTTTTGCTGATTCCTTGGACTGTTTTCTTAGTTTCTAATTTGTTAATTTCAGCCCTGAGTTTGATTATTTCCAGACGTCTACTCCTTTTGGGTGTTTCTGCTTCTTTTTTTTTCTAGGGCTTCCAGCTGTTTTGTTAAGTTGCTTATTTGCGATGTTTCCAATTTCTTTTTAAAGGCACTTAGTGCTATGAGTTTTCCTCTTAACACTGCTTTCAATGTATCCCACAAATTTGGGTATGTTGTTCCCTCATTTTCATTGAATTTCAGAAACTCCTTGATTTCTTTCTTTATTTCTTCCCTGACCCATGTGTCATTTAGTAGAGAGTTGTTTAGTTTCCATGTACGTGTAAGCTTTTTGTTGTTTCTGTTGTTGTTGAATTGCAGCCTAAGAGCATGGTGATCTGATAGGATACAAGGTATTATTTCAATCCTCTTGTATCTGTTGAGGCCTGCTTTGTGACCTACGATGTGATCAATTTTGGAGAAGGTTCCATGGGGTGCATAGAAGAAGGTATATTCTTTCTTGTTTGGGTGAAAGGTTCTATGATATATGTTAGATCCATTAGACCCATGGCATTGGATAATGATGTTATTTCTCGGCTTAGTTTCTGTTTCAGTGACTTATCCTTCAGTGAGAGTGGGGTGTTGAAGTCCCCCACTATTATTGTGTGGGGATTGATGTGTGGTTTGAGGTTTTTTTTAGCAGATATTTTACAAATGTGGGTGCCCTTGTACTGGGAGCATAGATGTTCAGAATTGTGATGTCATCTTGGTTGACTTTACCTTTGATGAGTATTAAGTGTCCTTCTGCATCCCTTTTGATTAATTTTGGTTGAAAGTCTATTTTGTTTGATATTAAAATGGCTACGCCTGCTTGCTTCTTGTGACCATTTGCTTGGAATATTTTTTTCCAACCTTTTACCCTGAGATAGTGCCTATCGTTATGGGTGAGATGTGTTTCTTCCGTGCAGAAGAATGTTGGATCTTGTTTATGCACCCATCCAGTTAGTCTGTGTCTTTTTATTGGAGAATTGAGACCATTGATGTTGAGAGATATTAACGACCAATGACTGTTAAGAGTCTTAATTTTGATGTTGTTTCCAATCGAGCGTTTGTGTAGCTGTGTTTTTGCCATGCCAGGTACCTAATTCCTGAGTAGTTTTGGTTGTAGCTTGACCCTTTGGGATGGAGTTTTCCTTCTAGTACCTTCCGTAAAGCTGGATTTGTGGATAGGTACTGTTTGAATTTGTTTTTGTCATGGAATATTTTGTTTTCTCCATCAATGGTTATAGATAGTTTTGCTGGGTAAAGTAGTCTGGCCTGGCATCTGTGGTCTCTTAGGGTTTGCAGGATCTCTGTCCAGGCTCTTCTTGCTTTTATGGTCTCTGCTGAGAAGTCTGGTGTAATTCTGATAGGTTTGCCATTAAATGTTATTTGGCCCTTTTCCCTTGCAGCTTTTAATATTTTTTCTTTGTTCTGTATGTTTTGTGTTTTGATTAATATGTGATGGGCAGTTTTCCTTTTCTGATCAATTCTATATGGTGTTCTGTAGGCCTCTTGTATGTTTATAGGTATCTCTTTCTTTAGATTGGGGAAATTTTCTTCTATGATTTTGTTGAGAATAATTTCTGGGCCTTGGAGTCTGATATCGTCTCTTTCTTCAATGCCTATTATCCTCAGATTTCTTCTTTTCATGGTGTCCTTAATTTCTTGGATGTTTTGCGTCAGGAGTTTTCCAGATTTGACATTTTCTTAAATGGTTGCTTCAAGATCTGTGATTGTATCTTCTAGACCTGAGATTCGTTCTTTCGTCTCTTGGATTCTGTTAGAAAAGCTCACCTCTGTGTTGCTCACCTTCTTCTCTGAGGTCTCACGTTCTTCTGTCTGTGTGTTTATCATTGAATCCATTTTCATCTTCAGATCTTGAACTAATTTTTGTTATTTCTTTCATCTGATTGTTTGTATATTCCTGAATTTCTTCCATTGCCTCTTTATAGGTCCTCAGAGCTTGAACCGTTTTATTTATTTCTTTCATATTGTTGTTTGCATTTTCCTGAAATTTTTCCATTTGCACTCTTTGTGCTTCTTTTATGTCTCTCACCTGTTTGGCTGCGTCTTCCTGTATTTGATTACGAATTTTATTTGTTTCTTCCATTAATATGCTCATTATTAAGGATTTGAGGTCATTTTCTTGTATTTCCATTGTATTTGAGTTCTCTGGGTTGTTTTCTTCGGGATAGCTGGAAACTGGAGACGCCATGTTGGTTTGGAGTTTTTTGCGTATGCTTTTACAATGTCCTTTAGACATCTTGCTGGCTTTTTTTGTTGTTGTTGGGTAGCTTCCAGAGTTGGATGGAGGGAATCTGATGATAGCTTCACTTGTTTTCTCACAATTTCTGTAGGCTGGAAGCTCTGATGTTTCACTGGTGTGGATGGCAAGAGGTTAGCCCCGTCGTTTTGGACTCTCACAGCCAGTGATCCTCAGCTCCCCTGTGTTGTAGGTCCTGCAATCGTTCTGGGTCTCTGGATGAGCGTTGGGTCAGGCCAAGGTAGCCACAGCCTTCTGAGTTCCCTGCCAAGTCCAGCCAGGGACACTGGGCCCGAACCACCCACTGAGCTCAGCTAGGGATTCTGGGCTCAAAATGCACACAGGGTCCAGCCAGAATTTTTGGGCTGGGACTGTGCACCAAGCTCAGCTAGGGGCTTTGGGCCAAAGTGCGTGTTGTGGTCAGTTATTGACTCAGGCCGGAACCCTCCACCCAGCTCAGCCAGGAATTCTGGATTCAAACTGCACACTGTGTCCAACCAGAGTCTTAGAGCCGGGACTGTGCCAAAAGCTCTACTAGAGTCTCTGGGTCCAATCTGTCTGCCAAGCACGGTTAGGGACTCTGGCCCTAAACTGCATTCCAAGCTCCACCCGAGTCTCCGGGGCGGAATTGTGCACCGAGCTCAGCCAGGGACTATGGACCCATACTGCATGCTGCATTCAGCCCAGGACTCCGGGTCTGTACTGCGTGGTTAGTCCAGCCAAAGTCTTGGGGCCGCTGAGCCCGTGTGTACAACTCAGCTATAATCTCTGGGCCTAATCTGCCCAGCAAGTCCTGCTAGGGCCTCTGGGATGAACCTGCGTGCTGACCTTAGCCTGCGTCAGTGCCCCAGAACTGCCCACTGAGCTGAGATAATGTCTTGGGCAGAACTGCTCGTTGATGTGAGCTAGCACCTCTGGTGGAACTGAGCTCTCAACCCAGCCTGCGTCACAGCAGGAGAGTTGCGGCTGCGCTGAGCTGGTGCCTAGGGTGGACCTGAGTGCTCCGCCCAGCCTGCGTCACAGCATGTGAACTGCGGCTGCTCTGAGCTGTTGCCTTGGGCACAATTGCTTGCTGCGCTGAGCCAGCCTCTCCACGGCACTGCGCACTGAGCTGTATCCGGGACTCTGGGGCTGAACTGTCCACCGAGTCCAGTTTGTGTCACAAGGCACCACGCTACCCAAATCATGTCCAGAGTCCCCTATCCCGTAGCAACTCCCACCAGCCACCACACTAACCGCCTCCACCAGAAGGCTCTGAGCTGCAAACCTCAGCCGCTGCTGCTGGTGCCGCTGGTGTTGCTGGTGCCTCTGGTGCTGCCGCTGCTGCTCTGATCTGAGAAAATCTGCACTCCTCCCCTGTGCAGGGGCACGCAGGTCCTCCCCACCCTGGTCCCTACAAGCCGTGGAGCACTCCTGCTGCCGTGGTGTCAGGATCTTGGTGTTCTTGGCTCAGAAATCTGTGCAATTCCCTGAATTGTTCACTGGAGCTTCCACACACAGTCCACACTGCTCACCGCCATCTTGGATCCCTCGTGGGCCACCTTTTTACTACACTGATAATTTAATTAAAACTTCCTCCCCATTGAATTGTGATAAAATGAAATTCACAGACAAGTCCAGCATGCCTCAAATTTTTAGGCAGATAGGAAATGTCTTGATACTTGGTGGGCATGGTAGTTCTCAACGCCCACTGATCCTCACAGGTACTTGGTGAGCATGGTAGTTCTCAGCCCACACTGCACATCACAGTCACTTTACGAAACGCCCACTGCACATCACAGCCACTTAGCAATCTTTGTAAAACTGCTTATGTTCATTCCACCACACAGCATAACACTTTCTGGATCTTCAGAGAGTTTGGCTGTGGTGTGTAGTAGGTCTTAAATTCCCACAGTGACAATTTGTTGTTCTGTTTGCTTATTTGTCCTCTGTTAGTTTCTCTGATTTGTGTGTGTGTGTGTGTGTGTGTGTGTGTGTGTGTGTAACAGATGGGTTTATGCAAGGTTGGTGAAGAACAGGTGCCATAAAAAAATATTTCTTTCATTTCCAAAATTCAAATCTGCAGTAATAGCTACAATCTTCCAAAAAGTTTAATAGTTGATTAACAGTATTTTATTTTTCCCATTAATTTATTTGTTCACTTTACATCCTGATTGCAACCCCTTTCCCTCTTTACCCAATGCCACCCTCACATTCCTCGCCTCTCTCTTCCCCTTCTTCTTCTCCTAGGAGAAGGGGTGGACCCCCATGGGCACCAACCTTCCCTGGCATGTCAAGGGCTGCAGGACTGAGCATATCCCCCCCACACACACTGAGGTCAGACAAGGCATCAAAACTAAGAAAAAGGGCTTGAGAGGCAAGCAATGGAGTCAGAGACAACCCCAGCTCCAATTATTAGGAGATAAACATGAAGACCAAACTTCTCATCTGGCACATATGTGTAAGGAGACATTAGAGTGTGTTTGCCAAGAAGCTTGATGACAGTGAGTGTAATTTATAAACATTTCTGGAGCTAATTGAGTGTTCTTTAGTCTAGCTTTTGTGAAATAAATATCAGACACTTGTTTATAACCCATAGATATGGTCACACCAAAACAGTGGCTTCACACAACAGATAAACACAAGGGATAAATTCACAACAGTAACATACAGAGATTCATGCTGATTGAGGAACTCTGAAAGATGACAGAGATCCATACATATGCACAGAAATATATAGTGATGAAGGCACACACACAAACTGTGTGTCTGAAGCTTTAAATGATTCTTCACGAAGACTGTTGTAGCAGCTTCATAGTTTAGTTATCTGCATAATGTTATGGTCAGCTTATCTGCATAATGTTATGGTCAGCTTAGTGCCATGTGTCTTCCCTCTGACTCTGGGACCCACACAGTGTTTTTAAAAAATATTTTCACTTATCAGTATTTTAAAATCAGAGTGTTTTATGTAAAGTTCTATGCTCTCAACAGCAACAAAAAAGAAAAATATATCAGATTGGCAGGTCTACCATAGCTGGGTTCATTCACTACCAGTCATATGTGGTTTGTGTACATGTGAGTGTGCGTGTATGTCTGTGTCTGTGTCAGTATGTGTATCTACTTTTCATGTCACTACTCTGCATGTCGCCCTACAGAGATAATTCAGACTTTCTTTCTCTATTTCAATATTTGTCTGGTAGCTGAAGCTGCCTAACTGCAACTTTTATTTTGAGCAAAACTTGCTATGAGTTAATTTGGAAATAGTTTAGAGTTGAAGGAGGAAGTAGGAACAGAAAGGTCCAAAACTCAGGTTTCACCAAGATAGTAGTGACCGAGGTGCCTCAGAGTGCATAAAGCATTGTGTATGTTAGAGAACAACAAAGGACCTTAAGCACTGCTGTGGCAAGAGGAGGGACAGACGAGTAAGTCAGACCTTAATTTTTTCCTTTGTTTCTTGAGGTCAAACAGAATTCAAGGTTAGTATCTTTACATCATGGAAGATACAATTTATAAGGTTCATGAAGATAAATAAATACAAAATTATAAGCCAGTACAATAGCTGTTAAGGACACATGCCACCACTCCTCATAATTTTCTGTGTGTTCATGGTGGAGAGACAAAAACTGTCTTCTGAAACTTGTCCTCTGACCAGTACAGGAGCAATGTGTACGATATAGGAACTCTCAGGCAAATTAAATACATGCAGAATAAGTTAGATAAGTTTCAAACATTCAAAAAAGACAAGCAATTTATACACCAATAAGCAATAATTAGTAATTTATATTACTGAAAAGGAAATGTAAATGATTATGAAACATAAATATGTCGAGTGCACAAAATAAGAGATCAAAAATGCATTCTTACAATACACAAACAAAGTTTTAAAGTCTTTTTTCACAAGAGATTGTCAAGATATTAGAAAAGTTGAGGTCTCTACATCCCCTGAAGACTGTATAAGCAGTTCATCAATTTTTGAAAACAGAACTATCTAATGGCTTTGAATATTTGTATACATATTTTGAATCCAGAAACTTTTTTCTTTCTTTTCTTTTCTCCATTCTTTTATTTTTTTTATTTTTCTCTCATATACAACATCATGTCTGCAGTTTCTCCTTCCTCCACTCCTCCCAGTCCCGCCACCTCCTTTTTCCCTCAGGTCCATTCTTCCTCTATTTCCTTTTAAAAAAAGAACAGGTTTCTCCAGGGAAATTAACTAAACATGCCATACAAGTTACAATAAGACTAAGCACAAAGCCTCATATCAAGGCTGGATGTGGCAACCCAGTTGAAGGAAAAGGGCGCCAATAGTGGGCAAAGAGCCAGAGACGCACACTACAACTGTTAGGAGTGCCAAAGAACACCAAGTTCCACAACCATAATGTATATGCAGAGGACCCATCTCAGACCCATACAGGGTCCCTGATTGTCCTTTTAGTCTCTATGAGCCAAGTAAATATTTTTTAAATCTTTGAGAATTTTACCCAAAATATTTTGATCATATTTATCTCAAATTCCTCCTCTCAACTCTTTTCAGAGCCATCCTCACATCCCTATCCCTGACCTGCTATCCTTTATTTTTTTAAATTTATTAACATATCAACTCCAATTTGTGCTGTCTATATACATCTAGGATGAGGGTCATCTACTGGAGTTTAATCAACCTACCAGAAGCCAATAGCTTTTAAAAATTGGACTTTGTAGTTCCCAGAAACTACCAATTGCCCATAGCTTCTCAGATAAGAATAAGGACTTATGCACCTCTTTCTATCCCATGCTGGAATGCTAACTGGCTTGGTCTTGTGCAAGCAGCTACAGGTGCTGTGAGATAGTGGGTGCGGAGATCCTATCATGACCAGAAGACACTGATTTGATCTGTTCATCCCTGATGACTGTCTTGTAATCTTTCTTCTCTTCCTAACCTTTTTGTCCTTGAGCCTCGGGGTGTGGCATGATCTATATGTTCCATTTGTGCCTGAGCACCCACATTTGGACCATGTGTGTGTTCTTGCGTTAACCACTATCCATTGTCCAAAGAAACTGCTCTGAACAGGTCTGAGGACTACAGTAATTAGAAGGTAAAAGGATACAAATTTAGAGGACAGTTTGATACTATGCCTATTTAGCAAAATCGTATAAGTAATTTCTATTCATGGGGCCTGAACTTTTCTACCATGAGTTCTTAGCCACATGCACAGTCCCCAGGATGTTTCCTCCTCTAAATGGAATCAGACAGTATTCCTTGAATTGTTATGATGGTCATTACTGAGATCCATTAGGTTCACACCTGGGTAAGGTTGTGGATGACCCTTCTTACATCCTGTCCATGCCAGGATGAAAGCTAGCCGTCTGGAAAGAAGTTTCCTAGTTAGTACCAACTGGACTTCTCCATGTCTATAACTTATATGTCATTTTAATTTGAATTACTTTTTAAAAAATTATTTTATAATTTTTATTATATTTTATTAATTTATTCATATAATATCTCAATTGTTATCCCATCCCCTTGTATCCTCCCATTCCTCCCTCCCTCACATTTCCCCCTTACTCCCCTCCCCTATGACTGTGATTGAGGGGGACCTCCTCCCCCTGCATATGCTCATAGGGTATCAAGTCTCTTCTTGGTAGCCTGCTATCCTTCCTCTCAGTACCACCAGGCCTCCCCATCCAGGGGACATGGTCAAATATAGGGCATCAGAGTTCGTGTGAAAGTCAGATCCCACTCTCCACTCAACTGTAGAGAATGTCCTATCCATTGGTTAGATCTGGGTAGGGGTTCAAAGTTTACTGCATGTATTGTCCTTGGCTGGTTTGAGCACGACCTCTGGGCTAAGATCTACCCATCATAATGTTCTTCTTGTAGGTTTCTGGGACCCTCTGGATCCTTCTATTTCCCCACTCTCCCATGCTTCTCTCACCTAGAGTCCCAATAGGATGTCCTCCTGTCTGTCCCACTTTCCTGGTAAGTGAAGACTTTCATGGGGCATGCCCCTTGGGCTAGTGTGCAGATATAAGTGAGTATATACCATTTGAGTCTTTCTGCTTCTGGGTTAACTCACTCATTATCATCATTTCTAGTTCAATCCATTTGTCCACAAATTTTGGGAATTCCTTGTTTTTAATAGCTGAGTAGTATTCTATAGTGTAAGTGTACCACAGTTAAAAATATTTCTTAGCCATTTATATTTCTTCTTTTGATAACATTGTTCAGTTTAACAGCTCACTTTTTAATTGGGTTATTTATTTTTTCAGACTCTTGAGAAGTTCCTACATGTACACAATGAAAAATAACCATATCAGCAGTTAGCCTATTTTCCTCTCTAACTTCCCTGAATCTCCTAATTCTGATCCCTGTTTCATTCTCTTCTCTCTCTCTTTCTCTCTCTCTCTCTCTCTCTCTCTCTCTCTCTCTCTCTCTCTCCCTCTCTCTCTCTCTCTCTCCCTCCCCCCCCCCCCCCCCGCCCCAAATAAGGAAGGAAGGCCATACATGAATACGTGTAGGACCACTCACCAACTCATGGGAATCTGACCCAGTGGAAATCCCAGAAAAGAATGATTCTACCTCATTCCATCCTATCAACTGTCCATAGTTATGCAGTAAGGAGTGTAGCCTAGAAAATGCCTCCCACCTGTAGAATTTGGACAGCCTTGACCTTATGTTGGTCTAGTGCATATATGACAGCTGTGCCTTATTCAGGGGACAGCATTTCACAGCACTCCTCCTCCTCCTCTTGGGATCCTTTCCGTGCCTCCATCACTGCCCTTTTATTTCAGTCCTTGTCTCCTCTCTGCATCCTCCAGCTAATAAGTCTACCTCCTAAAAGCATAGCTCTGACAACTCACCTTTATTTATCTAGTGACTTTCTTATAAACTTTGAATTCTGAAGTTCTTGCCATCCCACCCCAGCTTTTGTTTATGTTCACTCACCCTCTTTCTCTCCCAGTGGATATTTACTGAAAACCCTCTCTATAGGCATTGGCCAACTGGAATGAGAGATTAGATTATGATAAGCATGGAAATATCTAAGAGACAATCACTGTATTTTTCTCACACTCTGGGAAACTGATCTCTGCCCTGAATAATTCTGTCCTTCCTAGTGACTCTGCCTTAGCCTATGACATGCCTAGGCCATGCCTCTGCCATGCCTCTGCCTTTACATCCTTTATTCTGTTTCATTCCATCCTTTTCAACAAGGTTTTATTGGGTCTCCTCAAGCCATTTCTCTCTTACTGGAAAATGATGAAATATTAGTACTTCAGCATTCCTGTCTTGATAAGGAATGGAATGATTTCAGTAAACAAAGATCTAGTTATAATAAGAGTAAAATTGTGAAGGTTGAATTTATTGACTGAAAAAGACAAACAGAACAGCCAACTGTAGCACTGGCTTCAGGAAGGTCTACGCAGAGCCTTCAGCATCAAATTTTGAATAGTTTCCTATTTACCTCCTACTTGAAAAACCTCTCTACTCTTCTTCTCCCACCAACTCATTTTATTATTTTCTCATTCAAGCTGCCTTTACTCACATTCTTCATAGTTGAATGGAGAGTGAGGTTTGACTGTCACCTGAACTCTGGTGCCCTATATTTGACCACGTCCCCTGGATGGGGAGGCCTGGTGGCACTCAGAGGAAGGATAGCAGGCTACCAAGAAGAGACTTGATACCCTATGAGCATATACAGGGGGAGGAGTTCCCCCTCAGTCATAGTCATAGGGGAGGGGAGTAAGGGGAAAATGGGAGGGAAGGAGGATTGGGAGGATACAAGGGATGAGATAACAATTGAGATGTAATATGAATAAATTAACAAAATATATTTTAAAAATTTGAATAATAGTGAAAACTTTTTCACGGGCTTTTAGTCCTTCTGAACCTAAGAGATAACATTTGCTACTAATTTAAAAAATTTTTAATTTTTTATTAATTATGCTTATTAATTATGCTTATGGGCATCCAAAAGTTACATGTCCTTCTGTGGGAAATGAAAGCCTCACTCACTTGTGGAGAGAAAGGAGAACAGGAATAGTATGAGCTGATAAAATGCTAAAGGTTTCCCTGGATTTGCATGGACACATGGCCTAGGATAGGAAAGGTCCACACCCTGATAAGGTCATTGTTGAAAAATATGATGTGATGCTGTGACCTGTTGACAGCACATCTCTGAGGCTGTGCAAGCTTCTGTGCACAACACTCATTTGCCAGTTGTTTTGGAGTACTAGATGTCACATTTCATATAACAGTTTAGCAAACTCATTTCCTTCACAAAGACTAGGTGTTTCTATCCTATTTCTGTGGCAGGCATGTCCCAGAAGTAAAGGGTATTAACGGCACTCTAGAGATAGCAGCAGCATGCAGGGTCATGCCTCTCTCCGAGGCATGTGTTAATTTATAGGCAGTTTCTGCTGTGGTTATCTTCAGCTTCTCCCGTGGCTACTTTTTATCAGTCCAAATGTCATTTACTTCTAAGTAAAAAGCTTGGCCTTCCCTGTGGGGAATGGAAGCATGAGCCCTCTTTCATACTTGGGCAGTATAGATGATTGACCTCATTTTCTTGTCTCATCCACCCTGCCCAGCACTCAGAGGGACACAGGCTGCCTCAGTGTGGCCTCAGCAGTCTGGATACAACAGCTTGGAATGTATCACGCTGTGCCATTTTTGCTATTCATATATGACATTAAGTATTTGAAATCCTGACATATACACTTATCTGAATCCTTCTTTGAATAATTATTGATTCTTGGATCAGATCCTGGATCTTCTTTTACAGTAAAGAGTTTGTGAGTTAAAACAATGAAAAAGTCATGATGATGTGAGTGATAAATTACTTAGATGGAGGTAATGAGAAATTGTGCTAATTTACTTGGTTTATGTGTTTAATTTTAATGTGTTTGTATGTACAAGTAGATGTACTATCCTGTGTGTGGAGATGGCCACATGCATACATGCTTGATGGACAAGTTCAGAGTTAGCCCTTGTTAAAAGCATGTGAGCTTCTGTGCCTTTCTTTTTGTAAGAGTCCTGGGCTTATGTGTGCTAGTGTTTTGAACTGGCTTTTACTTAGATTCTGGGGATTTGAACCCACCTCCTCACATTTGCACAACAAACATTTTCATCTACCGAACCAACTTCTCAGATCTTTTTTTTTTTATCAGGTTTTTATATCACAAGGAAGCAACATATATTGCATAAATTCATCTGTAATCACTTTTCACTATTGGATCAACATTTTTTATTTATTTTTTGTTATCTACTTTTTGAAAAAAAAATTTATTTTGGTGTTTTTTGAGACAGAGTTTCTCTGTGTAGCCTTGGATGTCCTAGAATTACTTTGTAGACTGGGCTGCCTCTGCTTTCCTGAGTGCTGAGATTAAAAGAGTAAGCCATCATAACTGGATTACTCTTTGAAAGTTTTATTGAGGTAGAAACAATATTAAATTTATTGTCATTTTTATTATTATTTTCAACCTACCTCTCATTTTTTTCTACCAACCCAATTTTGTGTCTGATCTTTTCCTTGTTGTTTGTCATTTACGACCTGATTGCAGCCCCTCCCTCCTCTTCTCCAAGTCCCATCCTCATACCCCCCTCCCCTACTCCTCATCCCTTTATCCTCAGAGAAGGGGGAAACCCATGGGTGGCAACCCACCCTGGTACATCAGCAGTCTCAGCAGTACCAGGCGCATCCTCTCCTACTGAGGCCTCACAAGCCAGCCCAGCTGTGTGAAAAGGATCCAAAGGTAGGCCATAGAATCAGAGACAATCCCAGTGCTAGTTGTTAGGGGACCCACATGAAGAATAAGATGCATATCCGCTACAAATATGTATGGGCCTTCAGTCCAGCCCATGCAGGCTCTTGGGTTAGTGGCTCAGTTTCTTTGAGGACCAGATTAGTGTACTCTGTAGATCTTCTTGTAGTGTCCCTGACCTCACTGGCTCCCTTAATTCTTCCCTCCAGTCTTCCACAAGACTCCCTAAGCTCCATCTATTGTTTGGCTGTGCCTCTCTGCATATGTTTCCATCAGGTGACGGGTGAAGTGTCTCAGAAAACAGTTATGCTAGGCTTCCGTCTGCAGGTTAGCAGAATATGAGGAGTTTGCTATCTTCCATGGGATGGGTCTCAAGTTTGTCCAGTCATTATTTGGCCAGTCCCTCAATCTCTGCTCCATCTTTATCCCTGGATTACTTGTAGGCAGGATAAACATTGAGTGGAAGGTTTTGTGGGTGGATTAGTGTGCTCCTCCTTACAGTGTAACTCCCACATGGCTACAAATGGTAGCCTCTTCAGGCTGTATATCTCCTGCTGGTAGAAATAATAGCTTGGGTCACCCCCATAGACACCCAGAAGCCTCCCTATCCCAAAGACCCATGCAAGTGCTTCCCAGCCTTTCTCCCAGCCTTTCCCCCTCCCCACTCATTCTCCCTACCACTGTTCCCTTCCTTAGCCACAGCCCACTCAGTTCCTTCACTCCATCTATGTCAGATGTCTATTTTATTTCCTCTTCTGAATCAGTTTTAAGTAGACTCCCATAGGCCTTCCTTGTTACATGGCATCTATGGGTCTGTGGATTGTAGCCTGGTTATCCTCTACTTTATGGCTAATATCCACTTAAAAATAAGTACGTAACATATGTGTCTTTCAGGATCTGGGTTACCTCACTTGGGATACTTTCTAGTTCCAGCAATTTGCCTACGGATTTCATGATGTAGTTGTTCTTATAGATGAGTAGCATTCCATTGTGTAAATGGAGCACAATTTCTTTTTTATTTCTTTTTATTAATTTGTTCTTTTTTTATTAATTTATTCTTGTTACATCTCAATGGTTATCCCATCCCTTGTATCCTCCCATTCTTCCCTCCCTCCCATTTTCCCCTTATTCCCCTCCCCTATGACTGTTCCTGAGAGGGATTTCCTCCCCCTGTATATGCTCATAGGGTATCAAGTCTCTTCTCAGTGACCTGCTGTCCTTCCTCTGACTGCCAACAGGTCTCCCCATCCAGGGGACATGGTCAAATGTGAGGCACCAGAGTACAATGTGAGAAAGTCATATCCCTCTCTCCACTCAAGTGTGGAGAATTCGCAATTTCTTGATCCACTCTTTTGTTGAGGGGCATCTAGATTATCTCCATTTCCTGAATATTATGAACAAATCTGCTATGAACATAGTTGGGCAAGTATTATTGTGGTATGGTAAAGTATGTCTAGTTCTGTTTAAAACATCCTTTAAGACTAATTTGCTTTGCCCAGATATTCTTGGTTGTGTAGACTTTCACTGGGAGCAGGCACGTGTGAGGACGGACACCATCTCTCCTTTTCCCAGGACCTAACAGTGGCCATAAGCTCCATGGTTTGGGGGTGGGTTTGGGTATCAAACTGCTCTTTTTATGCTGAGATTTGGTCTGGTTTGGGATTGTACAGGTGCTGTGTATGTTGCCACTATCATGCCATGTCCAGAAGACAATATTTCTTTGACTGTCTTTCTTAAACTCTGATTAATTGTCTGTTTGACCTGACTATTTATACTTTCTTTTGTCCCCCCTCCCTCCCTCCCTTGTTCCCTTCTATATCTCAAAATACATTATGTTTTTCTGTAAAGTACAGGCCCATTGTTTTTCCCTACAGTAAGGTGGGTTTTTTTTTTTTTGCCTAGAACATCATTAACTTATTAATCCTGTGTCATAAAAATTATTTCATTATGCATATTATTGTTATTATTATGTAACCATGAATTTATAGTGAATACTAATTTTATGACAAATCCTAAATTAACATTTGTTAATGTGTGCTTACTTCATTCTCTACTTTCAGTCTACATAAGTGAGGAGGGTATAACATATGTTTTTGAAGGTGATTTTGTGAGCACATCAGTTAGAGCAGGAATGCCAAACTTTGCAAGCAAAACCAGCAGTACTCACACACTTATTACATGTAGTGATTTAAGAGAATGTAAAAGTAAGAAGACTTAGCAACGAAGGTAGTCTTCAGACAGCAAGGTACCAAGAGTGGTTGTAACTTTCTTCAGTTCAGACACTCTTAGAAAGCTGTTGGTGAAGAGAGGCAAAGAAAGGTAAGGCATCTCTAGCTTTTACGAGGTCAATGTTTCCACATAAAGAGAGTTCAGAGAGTTTCATGGTACATGTTTGGTCTTTTGAGTTATAAATTATCTCAGTTGTATGTGAAAAGAGATTGTTGCTGATTTATTTTTTACACAAAGTAGTGGGTATTAAATATTGTATTACCCAGTAATATTGAGGCAAAGTTTAGAGAAAAACAACCATATATGGAAGTTATATATTGCATGGTGTATATGAGATATGTGACTGCACAACTATTCAAAGTGAAAGTTTTGAAGTTAGCTTTGAATAACACTTTTATTTCTTGAAATTAAAATATAATTTCCTCATTTTATTCCATCCTCCTGCCTTTTGCTCTCTCTCTCAAATTAATGTGATATAACTATATCTATATCTATCTATATCAATAAGGGCAATAGAAATAACCCTGCTAACATTGGAAGGGGGAATCTCATATGGCCCTAAGCCTAGACAGAAATTATAGGTAGATAAAGAAAACTCAAAGTGGAAGAAATAGTCTTCCCCAATGACGAAGTTCTTACTTGCTTATTCAATACCAAGTTGTCAGGCTTGAAATCATATACATTCAAATAATATTATACATATAGTAATACTACAAAATGTTCAGGTAAAAGTAAGTACAGAGAAATTAATATATATATATATATATATATATATATATATACATCATATCAAATTTTGTGCCTCATCTAATAGTTGTAGAATATCTATATTAGCATAGTGCAGTGGAAATGTGAGAGCGACAAACACATTGTATGTACAGAATTAAAATTTTCTGCTACCTACATTAAGACAGATGGCTTCTTGTTAAAGCAAATCAAATAAAAAGAAACAAGTAAATTTAATTTGAGTAATGAATTTGCTTTTTGTTTTTGTTTTTTTGTTGTTGTTGTTTTTTGTTTTTTTGCTTGTTTGTTTTCAAGACAGGGTTTCTCTGTGTAGTCTTGGCTGTCCTAGACTCATTTATAGACCAGGATAGCCTCAAACTCACAAAGATCCACCTGCCTCTGCCTCCCAAGTGCTGGGATTAAATGCAGGCACCACCATGCCTGGCTTGAGTAATGAATTTTTAGTCACTGTAAAAATTATAAAGGTGAACACCTCAACTACATACTTCAGATACTTATATTTTATGATCATTGATTTGCGATTGCATTGTCTTGGAAAACTCTTCTCCATGGGAAAGAGCCATGCCTCAGGTATGTGGTAGGTAGGTATAGCTAGTGCTGGTATATACAACTGTACACTTTTATATCCTCTCTTTCCTCAGGTTTGCTTTCTAAATTCTCGAGACTTTTGGGCGGTAACTTTAGATTAAAGGCTAATCAGCACTCAATCCAATGATGAACTCTCAGAAAATTGAGTCCCTTAACAAATAATTCAGCTATAGAGCCTCTGGTAATTAAGTAATTGGCAAGTTATAATATATTTGGCAAGGGGACACTTTTATGTTTATTTAATTAAATAAAAATGAAGGTTGTAATTACTGATCTCCTTGAGTCAATCTAAACTATAACTGTGAATATCTTCTCATCTGTGAAACATGGAAATCACCAGAGCTAAGCATTTATCAAGAAGCCAATAAGCACCTGAGCCATGGGAAGGAGCCAGAATAGTGAAATTATTTCTCCATTATATCTGCAAATTATTTAGCCATTTGTTCACCCAGAACCGCAAAATGATGGGGTGGCCTAAACTCGGCTTATCAGAGAGAGCTTAGGCTACATAGTTTCTTTTCTTCTACTCTTTTCCTGAATTTGTCTATATGAGATGCCAGTTTAGTAACAATTATATAACCCTTGCCCATTACGTGTACTAATAGGTATAGAAGGCAGTTGAAAATGGGAAAAGGTGTTAACAATTGAAGAACTTTCTTCTAGGTTAGTGATGCTTACACAGAAATTTACCGGCAAAGTATACTTTCTTACATAATTTATTATTTCTTCTTTCATGCTCAATGTTTAAAATTGAGTTAGGCTGCTTATGCCATTTTATTAATAAGCTTTATGAATATAAGATCTTAAATAACTTTTGTTGATTTTGGCTGGAACTTTGGCAAGCTCTCTACATTATCACTGTTAGTGTGGTGAACCATGTGCAAAAGGCCACCATATCACATCCTGACTAAATTGCTCCTTGTTGCTATAGCCACAGACCCAGCTACTTGATAGGATATACTCATCCTTCTGTGATCCTGCTCCTTGTCTCATTTATGCATCCATGGAATGGTACTCATACCAATGTCTGTGAAAAATTATATTGGGGTATGCTCTTCTTATGCAGAACACCAAAAACGGCTCTTGAGATTTTAATATAATTCATTACACTGCTGCCTCAATTTTAAGCTAAAGCTCAGCCTCATGATTGTACATTGACTTCACAAATACTTCTGCAAACAAACAGATTTTTTTTTTACAAAACCTCTTCCGTATTCTGACTCCTAGATTCTACCTGATTCTACCCAGCACTCAAATCAAAATTTAACCTTAGTCCAATTAAAGTACTCATCATCTTGACAAACGTTGGATAAATATATCACCTAGAGAAAGCGCTGTTGTAAGCACTAATAGTTGCCTTGCACTATTGTGGTAATAATTACAAAGTCCACAACTAGCACTGTCCTTAATTTCAGACACAGTTCTAATGCCACTTAAGTCTATGGAAAGCATCAGGAATGCTGGTGCTTGAAGTTCATGGAGTTTGCCTTGATCTTTCCATTCTATATATTATTTCAATTCCACAGCAATCCCATGCACTGGTCTAAAGCTAAGAGTCAGCAAGGGCGGTGTAGAAAATTGGTTAAGGTCTTCCCAAATGCAAAGTTTATTACTTGCCTGAAAATGAAAAGGCAAGGATTGGACTTGCAGGTTCAGAGTCTGTAACTTCTTGACTTCCATCTTTTTTATTATTCTTTCAAGCCCAAAGTAGACTCTTTCTTGCTAGCACAGTTAATATTATGTGCAGCTGAAACTAATAATATATTCCCTTAATTGAAAGTTGTATTGACATTAAGTTAAAATGTTTTCTCAATGTGATCTGAATATCTTTTTAAAATATTAATTTACTGTAATCTGGTTTGACTACACAATTTTAATTAGTCATTTCTTATGTTAATTTTTGAAAAATTATGATATTTTAATTGTATTTGCTAATGATCCAGGACTCAAGTTAAAGAACACTTTTGCTACTGATTTAAATATTTGGTCATTTTTATCTCTACAACTAATAACACAACAGTTTTACACTTCATAGGAAAGTATAACACCTTAAAATAACTTCTTGCTTTGGCAATTTGATTATATTCTAATATTGGTATTACTTATAAAATAAAGTTTTGTCGTTCTAACAAGAAAGTTTTAAAAAAAGACTTCATAGCAGAATATATTAATTTTACCTCAAGGAGAATTTGGATGCTACTTTTTTCTTTTTTTTATAAAAGACTGTATTTATATGAAAATTATTGAACACCAGCCTTCACTATTGCTAATCAGGAAATAAGTGTCTTTTTTTTTTTTCCTTTGCTCATTTATTGAGAACCATCTAATTCTTTTGATTGGAGTTCCTGAATGTGAATAAAATTTTAAGTGGTTTTAAAAATAGATGATAAGTAAAATTCTGATAATAAACAGGCCATTATCTATATTTGAGAGAAACAGCAAACCTTTGAGGACACTAGTAAATTTAAAATAATGATTTAATGTGCGGCATTTATTCCATTTGTTTTAATCTGATATCAATCAGTTTTGAAAGACCGTGTTTAGCACTAAGCTCTGAAAGTGTACAAAGAAAGATTAAAGAGTTAAAATGTTTAATGAATTTAGATGTCAAACGACTAGCATATATCACATCTGTGTTTATTTTGTTTTGTTTAAACTTTAAACATTCCAATTTGATGAGACGTCTCACAGCTGAGATGAATGAGACTTAGTCACACTTTTTGCATAAGAAGCAGATCTCCATTCACAGAAGATGCCCTGTGTGAAGGCTGAGACTCTGTAAAACATGGTAAATCTAGAAAAGCAAAAGAAAATCCACGTTGAGTTTTGTGATGCAGAGTGGGGTTGGTGAGTTGGGAGGAGATAGGCACCTGTATGGTCTAGGAATGTCTAATATTTTGGTGTCCCACCCATTGCGGCCATCTTACTGTAATGTAGGAAATATATTCTTTTTAAAATATGGAATGCTTCACTAATTTGCATGTCATCCTTGTGCAGGGGCCATGCCAATCTTCTCTGTATCATTCCAGTTTTAGTATATGTGCTGCCAAAGCGAGTACAGGAAATACATTCTTAAATGGTGTGACACTGCCCATACTGACCACATTCCAGGGCATTTCTTGCTTCTAGTAGTTGTCAGCCAACAAAACTGGATTTGCTGGGAGACAGATAGAGATAGAGATTGATAGATGAGCAAATGTTGGAAACCCTGCTATTAAAGTTGCAGTCCACCATGTCTGGAGATCTCTCCCAACTCATCGCAAATTGTAGGATTTCCTTTCTCATTGGGGCTTCCTCTTCTCTGCCTGACCTTATCTATAGATCATCTCTAGGTACAGATGGCTGTCCTTTCACAGAGCTACATACTCAACATATTAGTCCTGCTTATTTGTCTACCCATATGATAATTATACTATGACCAATTAGCCCTCCTTTCCTGTAATCTTTATACACCTAAGAGCCTTTATATACCTCACCTTTAATACAATAAAATGAGATGCCACTCTGAAGCTGACTCTCATTAGTCTTGTCTGCTCATATAGTCTCTGTCTCTGTCTCTCTGTCACTCTGTCTATCTGTCTGTCTGTCTGTCTCTCTCTCTCTCTCTCTCTCTCTCTCTCTATATATATATATATATATATATATTGCTTACTGTATATATAATGCTATATATATATAAGATGGATAGATAGATGATAGATAGATAGATAGATAGATAGATAGATAGATAGATAGATAATAGGAATTTGTGTGGTAGGTAAGGAGGCAAAGGAGTATATAAGAGGAGTTGGGTGAGAGGGATGGACACAATAAAAATATATTGCATGAAAGTCTCAAGAAACTAATAGACTGTTAATTTATTTCAATGTAAGAAAAGAAAAATTGCATAACCAGGTATTGTTAGTTAAAATTAGATTGTGAAACATACATATGGATGAGTGAGAACATTGAGAAAGGTTTATCAATGAGGTGATGAAGTTCATTTGTTAGTTGGATAACAGTGATTAAGTCCTAGATAGAAGAGATTATTGTTGAGTGTAACAGCCAAGTGTTAAAGCCTTAAAACGGAGTAAAAGGACATAGGATTCCTCCATTACCTATCCATTAGCACTCTGGAAAACCGGGGAAAAATCAAGGGAATTGCCACAATATAGGCTGATTGATCAGGAGATATGCTCTAATTTTGAGTTTTGCTTACAGGTGTTCTGGGAGATTTCTAAGAAACTATATCTGTCAAGAGGTGAGGAAAGTGGTTGCAAAGATGGGGAAAGTAGTGATACAATTTGAAGAGTCATGAGCTACTACTAAAAGGAATCCAATCTGTGAAAGACTTTCAAGGATATTCCAACTTGAGGCAAAGGAAGTACACTTTATGATCATCAGTAGCTTACTCTGGGGAACACACTCGCCTTACATGACAGGTTCCTTGTACCAAGATAAAGTCTTGGCAGGATGTTCACTGATGATCTCCCATCAGCCACATTCTGAGCAGTTACAGAGAGAAGGAACATCACGCAGAATACCCACTGCACTCTATGCCTTGTAGCTCTTTCACCCCTCAGATAAGGGCAACTATTGGGTTCTCATAGGATGTGCACTTAGAGAAATTTGCAAGAGAAATGCTACTGTGACAAAACGGTGTCCCCGTGGGCTTCATGCTGCAGCTATAAAATGGAATCCCTGTGGGTAGCACGTACTTCATGCTGCAGCTGATACTCTGAATCTCTCACTGACACTACACCGAGGTTTCTTTTACTCTTGTCAGTACCTCTGATGGTGTTAGGGGCCAGCTGGATGGACCTACTCAGTGAGGATTTAGAGCCCTGAGCACTGTGGCCTTTTCCGGGCTTGACGTTGCATTTGTCAGGGTATCTCCTGAACAGGAAAGCACAAAGAACTGATACCTGGGTACCCAGAGAACACCTTTTCTCCCCTAATATCCTGGAACTCTGTTTTTCCATATCCCTATTAAAACAACATTGCATCTTCCTGATTTGGAGTCACTTGTCTTGACAAGATTGGTGTCTTTTTCTATATCAAGTATTTTCAAAACATAAGTAGATTTCAGTGACTATGGGTTATCCAAATTTTAAAGTCTATTCTGTCCTCTAATGTAAGTTTTCATCTCTTTAAACAAGAGCATGACTTTCAGCTTTTCAACTGCAGCTGATGAGAGTAATCTGGGTCTCTCACAAAGAAGAACAGAGTTTCAAATTTCACATTAGATTTACCTTTGATAGCTGTATTCTATAAAACATAGCAACGTTAACTTCTAAAATTTTATTTAAGTTTATTTAAAAGTGTCAGATTGAGGCACGTTAAACAAGACTACCTTTGAATTATATTTTGACCAGAATTAAATACAGGCTAAAGTTGAAATTGATGAATTTTTTTCTGCTGATCATAGCTTAAAACCTAGTTTGTACCTTCCAATTTTATGTCTTATACATAGTTCTTTCATTGACCCATTTCAAGATGACCCCATCAGGTAACGTTGCAAATTGGTATCTAGAAGCTTGAAAAGTATGTTCTGGAGACTAACCAAAACTTGAAATTAGAATTACATAGAGTTTAATCATATGACCTGAGAAACTCATAATGTATGTGTCTCCTGTCCAGAGAGGGTTAGCGACAACAACAGATTTGATTACTGAGGAAGTATGTCTGACGTATTAATATATTCTACATTACAGTATTCTTTGCTTGGGAGAATGATAAACACCCTTCTTATAATCCCCACACACACATATTTTGGGGATAGACATAACATAGTAGTAAACACCATGTGACATCTTCAAATATTATATTCATGGTCTACATTTTAATGTCTGTATCAATCACTTATATACCCCAAAATATAGAGGGCTTTCTGACAATTTTGTAAATTTTAACTCTCCGTTCATTTAATCTTCAAAAACACTGTTATGGAACACAGTGAATTCCATGATAGGCATTTGATTGGGTGACCAATGTTTCCTTTTTTATTAAACCCTGACACATGACTAGGGAAAGTAACCCCTGTCTTGCTCGCCCTTGCCCTGGCCCTTTGTCTATAGTTTCTCTGTTGGTCCTTCATCGTTTATTCTGAACTACAAGGTCTAGAGTTTTGAACTTTGCACACCATTGTCCTCAGATATGAAGACACTTTTTACTAGTTTTTGATGAGCCCATACATCTTTCTTTTCTATACCTGTCCTTATTTCTTGTGTCGTGTGTGTGAGTGTTGTTACTGTTGCTGTTACTTTGAGAATAACAGTAAGATCATCTATAGACTAAGACGGTCCCATTTTCATCTAAAGCTCATATTAGTGATAGAGAGTGAGTTGATATTAAGTGAAAAAACAGCTGGAACTGACCAAAAAGAAGCTCTGAGATTTAAAATGTACTTGATAACACAGGGTTTTTATCTTACTGTGCTTGATTAATTAACTTAATGTAGTGATCTACAACTCCATTCATATTGGTTCAATTGGCAGAATTTTATTTTTATTATTACATAATATTCACGTATATGCAAGCAAAGAAAGTGTATTTAAAAAACACATCATAGAATTATCAGAAATTTACGTTGAGGCACATGAAGAAAGAATGGCCAATATGTTAATAGACTCTGAAGCAAAAGGAGCCTCCAGTCCAGAACAAGGAATGACACTCGAGCCTCTGAGACAGTGAATCACAGTAAGCCAAAAGACAATTTTAGTTATATAGATAGACTTTTCGAGAACTAAAATATGGGAAACTCCATTTCAGATCTCTTAAGAATAAGGGCAAGACTTGAGGAGATAGTAATGTCACTTGAAAAAGCCATCACAGTACATGGAAATAAGAGAACAGGGATTACTTAATTGTGGACCTATGCTACTTAAAGAAATTGAGGATCAAGAAAGGCAGCCCATTGACAATGGGTAAGAAGCCAGGCTTGTTGGCATGGAAGCCAGGAATGGAATCAAATGCCTAAATTTCTAGCTTATGTTTAGAGTCATAAAGATCTAATTGTACCTTGATAAACAGAAAAGGGAATAAGATAAGTTGAAAGACACTGGATAGTAAAGGCATCAGAATGGAAGTCAGGCAATGTGATACATTGGGGAAATTGTGCCTAAATTTCCACAGGCGATAAAAGACTATGTGTTTCATAAAAACTGATAAAGCTCTGATTTGAGTAAGAGAAGACTCCATATGAAAGGCACAACAACTCAAAGAAGAAGGAGGTGAAGAAAGGCACCGTTGTAGAGGACATAGAAAGCTGATGCCTTCTGCATGGGAACAGCTCAACAAACCAGAAAACAGCTGAAGAAGGACACATCACTCATCAGACTAGCAGATTGGAAAACTTTGAAGTGAAATAAACATTTGCTGAAGGACAGATAAACAAGAAAGCAGATTTGAGGGATCATTACATCAATGGATCTTCATAAGGACATTCAGACTGTTAAGTTTATGGGATTGATATTTGTCTCTGCTGTAGTCGTTAAATTGTGTACTATTTTTGCCTTAAACTGAAAGGGGGAGATGTAGAGGAATTTTAATCCAGCAACGTGGCTACTCTATCAAGGAATCATATCCAAAGAGCATAAAGGTCTGTGAGATCTCGCTGGAATGACACACCTTTAATCTCTCTGGCTGGAATGCAGACACACCCTTAGTACACATCTTTAAGGATAATGTTAGCTAATAGAAGGAAGGATCCATGTTTCAAAGTAATTTCTAATTGAGTAGCATACAAAGAGATGAATCAAAGAAAGATTTGACAGAATTGGATATGCTCAACTCACATGAGAACAGAGAGAAAAAAAATGGCAACAATAAAAGAGAAAAGTGCAGAGGGAGAGAGTTTTACAAGGAGAGACAAGATGAAGAGAGAACAAGCTAGAAACAGGTGAAGACAGAATCAGCCAGAGGATGAAGAGCCAGAAGATTAAGACAGATTGTTAGATTTAGTTGGAGGCCAGGTAGAGCAATTCAACCAGACGTTGAGAGAATCTGGTTTGAGTCAGTCAGATTAGAGAGGAGTTCAAGTCAGAACACCTATGGTGAACCAGCCAGGCAGAATTCAGAAAGAGCTAGAAAGGGTGATCTTATTCAGCAGTAAGTCTCAGAAGCTGAACACCTTCTAGGCTTGTATTATACTGTATGCAGGTTAGAAGCTTTCAGCACCAGGCCTAGGTTAGCAGTCAGAGGCAATAAGCCTCCAAAACAACAAATACGTCTGAGGATAAAAGTTATTTTCACTTAAAGGGTAAGCAATCAACCAGATTCTTGATCAGAAGGGATGCTGTTGCTGTTAGACATGAGACTATAACTGTATTGAAGTGGCTGGGGCAAAACGTGAGTACAAACATAAAACTCAAATTATCTCTTAAATACTTGTCTTCTTTTTAATTTTGTTTATTTTGTTTTCTTTTATAAAAGATAGATGTTTTTCATGTATTACAGTCTGATGGTGGTTTCTATTCCTCATAGCCATTCCAGCTCCTCCTCAAACCCACTTCAGTCCAGAGCACTCCATTTCTGTCTCCCATTAAAAACAAACGAGTAGCTTTATTCATAATGCCTAGAAACTGAAAATAACCTAGATGTCTCTCAACTGAAGAACAGATAAAGAAAATGTGATATATTTACACAAGATAGTATTACTTAGTTGTTAGAAAAAATTGACATTGTGAAATTTGCAGGCAAATGAATGGAATTAGAAAAAAAAAAAAAGCCTGAGTCAAGCAACCCAGGCTCAGAAAGACAACATGGCATATACTCACCTGTAAATGGATATTAATTGCTAAGTAAAAGATAAACATACTGCAATCCAAAGACTCAGAGAAGTTAGACAAATGGCAAAGGTCGAGGAAGTGCTGCGTAGATCTCCCTGAGAAGGGGAAATAGAATAGATTTTGTGGATGGACTTGGTGTGGGTGAGTTTGGGGACAGGAGGGATCAGATTGGGGATAAGGGGCTGAGGAAGAAACTATGGGAAAGTCAAATAAAGTAGGTGGGCATTTAGATGGTGGCGTAGAAACAGTCATTGGAAACATCTGGAACCTGTGGAGGTGATCCTAGAGAGGATTCTGAGATATGGTGGATATGGAACTTGAATGTCCATCTTCTGTAACCAGGCTAAGCTCCCTGTGGTGGGACTGGGACACCAACCCAGTTACAAAACCACAACTTACCTGTTAACAAGATGCACTGGAGCAATGTTGGCTCAGAGCTTGTGGGCATGGCCAACCAATGACTGATCTAACTTAAGCCCAAGCCACAAAGAGGGAGCCCATGCTCCACACTGCCCAGCTGGCCAGGACTGGGTAGCTGGTTGGCTCAGAGACCTATCATGGAACCAAACATGACTGACCAAAACAAAACAACAACAACAACAACAAAAGCAAGACAGTGAAGTTATTCCTAATGATAATGTGGTATAGGCACAGAACGATGTCTAGCACAATTGTCTTCAGAGAAGCTCCCTCCAGCAGGTGACTTTTTACCTATCTTAATTCACAACTGTACTATGAGATCTGTTAAGTTATTAGCTAAATATTGGCAGATACTACCCGTGCCATGTAACCTTCAAAGGTAAGCCCAAACATTCATATAGATAAAATAAACAATAAGGATAAACACTTTTTATGAATAAAATTGGCCCATTTTTGGGTTGTCTATATCTTGTACAAAAGCATACACCTGCCTGCACTGGCTTCTGGGAGGAATTTATGATACTAAGTTTTGTGATTTAAGTCCATGTAGAGTCTGAAATTATTCAGATATTCAACTAAACTCTAGACAATTTATGAAGTGTACTTTCTATGAGCTTGTTCTGTAATGGTAATAATTTGTCAAAGAAATATCATTGAAGCCAGAGGGATTAAAGGTTTATCATTCTAGCTGGATCATACAGACCAAGACTTTGGATGTGGTCTCTTGCCGCCATAGCAACCATGTTATTGGATTAAAATTCCTCTACTCATACATGTGTACTAAGATTTTCAAAAGCAGATATAAATACTTTTCAAAGATACTAATTTCTCAACAACCATAGTCTTGAACTGTACAGGCAGAGCTCTGGAAGGTTGCTTATCTTCATCTATGCTGTCAGTACACCCAGAGATAATATTTCAAACACAGGTGTATATGCACACATGAACTCACACACTGTGACCTATATAAATGCTAACATATCACTACTGAGCAAACCTCTCCATTTTGTGGTAAAATTTAAATGATTTACCTTTCATATCAGCTTACTTTTTAAATATTTACTGGAACATTAACCACATATAACTACCTTTTCCACTTTTACATTTGCTTCTTCTTATGTGTTTGTATTGTCACAATTTTCCACTTATTCCAGCCATTATCTTTTGACCTCACAGTCTAGTTTGTAAGGGATGTACCCTGTTTCTGTTCTATGTACATTAGACACATGCTGGAAGATTAGCAACTTCTTGCTGTATTTAAATCCTTAATTTTTCCTCTAATGGAATGCTATATGTTTTTTTTCCTCTTTTTTTATTAATTTATTCATATTACATCTCAATTGTTAGCCCATCCCTTGTATCCACCCTTTCTTTCCTCCCTCCCGCTTCCCCCTCTACTCCCTTCCTCTATGTCTGTGACTGAGGGTGACCACCTCCCCCTGTATATGCTCCTAGGGTATCAAGTCTCTTCTTGGTGACTTATTATCTTTCCTCTGAGTGCCACCAGGCCTCCCCATCCAAGGGACATGTTCCGATATGGGGCACCAGAGTTTGTGTGAAAGTCAGATCCCCTTCTCCACTTAATGGTGGAGAATGTCCTGTCCATCGGCAAGACTGGGTAGGGGTTCGAAATTTACTCCCCATATTTTCCTTGGCTGGTGCCATAGTTTGAGGAGGACTCCAGGGCCCAGACCCGCCTGTATTTTTCCAGGACCCTCTGGATCCTTCTATTTCCTCATTCTCCCAGGCTTCTCACCCCTAAAGTCTCAATAGGATTTTCTCCCCTCTGACCCACTTTCTTGGTAGGTAAAATTTTTCATGGAGGCGTACCCCTTGGCCTAGTGTCTCGATATAAGTGAGTATATACCATTTGACTCTTTTTGCTTCTGGGTGAACTCACTCATTATGATAATTTCTAGTTCAATCCATTTGTCCACAAATTTCGGAAATTCCTTGTTTTTAATAGCTGAGTAGTATTCCATAGTGTAAATATACCACAGTTTCTTTATCCATTCTTCTACTGAGGGACACGTAGGTTGTTTCCATGTTCTGGCTATTATGAATAAGGCAGCTATGAACATGGTTGAGCATAAACACTAACAAACCAAATAACCCAATAGAGAAATGGGGCTCAGAATTAAACAGAGAATTCTCAACAGAGGAATATCAAATGGTGGAGAAACACTTAAAGAAATGCTCGACCTCCTTAGTCATCAGAGAAATGCAAATCAAAACGACACTGAGATTCCATCTTACACTCATCAGAATGGCTAAGATCAATAATTCAACTGACACCACATGCTGGCGAGGATATGGAGAGAGAGGAACAGTCGTTCATTGCTGGTGGGAATGCAAACTAGTACAACCACTTTGGAAATCTATCTGGCGCTTTCTCAGAAAACTGGGAATAGGGCTTCCTCAAGACCCAGCTATCCCACTCCTTGGAATATACCCAGAAAATGCTATATGGTTGATATATGAAAGTTTTATTTTTTAAACCTAATTCATGCTCATTTTAGACCTATCCTTTGTTTTTGGAAACATTTAAAATCACTTAATACTTAGGTCAAAAACATGGATGTGTACATGTGTACGTGTATGCATGTTGAAAATAAAATGGAAGAAGTATGTAGTATAGTTACTGTGGCAATTATTTTGGAGTGTGAAAAAAAAAAAGAAAAAAAACAACAACAAGCGTACGGATGTAGTGTCTGATATTATGAGGACATAGCCCCACAGTAAGCTCCCTATACTCTGTATCTTACAATATTCCTAAAGATTAAGGTTTGGAGTCATTTTATATATGACTATTCTAGAACTGTGCTCCATAAATCTACATTCTGATTGGTTGTAGTTTTCAAAGATATCTTCCCCAGGGAAGAACACAATTGGTTAGCTAATACTAAACAGTCAGCCATGAAATCATACACACAATTAGCATTAAACAGAGTGAGCCGGTTATATTTAGGAATGTATATGTAGGTACAGGCACATATATAAATGTAACAGTAATTAAGAAAAAGAGGCTATAGAGTGAAAATAAATCAAGGAAGTGTTTAGTGGAGGGTTTAGAGGAAAGAAAGAGAAGAGATAAATTATATAATTATATCATATCCTAAAAAATGAAAGGAGACAGCGAAGTGGGGTCTTGCAATGCTCTATCTGCACCACTTGTCAGTATTACCTAGAGGAATCATCGTCAGTACATCGTTGAGCTAACAACACATCTATATTTGTGTCAGTACTATTCACAACAACCATGCCAGAAAGTCTACTTAGGTGTCAAGCAAAAGATGAATGAATAAAGAATAGCATCACACACACACACACACACACACACACACACACACACACACACCACATGAAGATACATGAATATGGTGTAATTTTATTTATTATAAAGAAATTACAAAATCATACTACCATACTCTTTTTTTTAAATGGAGATCTCAGTGCCAAGCAAAATAAATAAAATGGAGAAAGACCTTTTCTCTCAGTGTACAATATATACATTTATTATTATTTATTAATTATTCACTTTACAACCTGGTCATAGTCTCCTCTCTCCTCTCTCCCTGTCCCACCCTCCCATGCTTACCCCATTCCCCCACCCCTTAATCCCCAGAGAAGGGGCCCCCACACTCCAGCATATTACGTCCTATCAGGGCTGAAGCCATCCTCTTCCCCTGTGACCCAGCGAGGCAGCCCTACCATGAGAAAGCGACAAAAAAGCAAGCAGAAGACTCCATGTCAGAGGCAGCCCCACTTCCCTCACTAGGGTCATGATGACCTAGTTGCCCATCAGCTACATCTGTGCAGGGCGCCCAGGTCCAGTCCATGCATGGTCCCTGGTTGGAGCCCAATTTCCACAGGGTCCCTCTGGGTCCTGGTTAATTGGCTCTGTTGGCCTTCCCATGGAGCTCCTGGCCCCACTGAGTCCTCCATCCTTCCCTCCACTCATCCCCAAGACTCCTGTGCTCATTCTCCACACACTGTTTTGCTGTGGATCTCTGGATTTGGTTCCATCAGTTGTTGCATGGAGACATCCAGAGGGCAGCCATGCTAGGCTCTCATCTCCAAACATGGCAGAGGATCATCAATAGTGCCAGGAGTTGGCTGTCTCCCATGGGTGGGTCTCACCTAGGCCAGGCACAGGCTGGACATATCCTCAATCTCTGCTGAATCCCCATCCCTGTCCCCTGCACACCTTGTAAGCAGGGCAGGTTCTTGGTCAGGGTTTCCCAGAGGTGGGTTGGTGTTTCATTTAATTTTCAACTCGTTGCCTTACCCTATATATGGCCTCTAGTTGATCGTTTCAGAATGTAGTGTTTTCAGGATAACTCAAAAGTTTTATATATTCCTATCTATACCTTATTATTTATATATTCATGAGCTATCTTCATTTCCTTAAATTTTATTAGTTTTTTTTCTATTTTAACATTGAACCCAAGGACAGAATCTTAATGAGATGAAATAGGAAGCTTTGTGCCTACACTCCAATGCCCTTGTCGCCTCTGGGTTAATTTCTCTGCAAATATAACATTATTCTAAACCACAGATAAAGAAGCAGACAGAGGCCACCAGAAACACAGAGCCAATATGTCAGTCTTTCAGTCCTTCCATTGCAAGGTAAAGCACAGAGTGACATCCCAGACACTTTGCCCGAAGACAGGGCTTGGGCAAAATTAAATGGTATCTGGGATGCTATGACATGACCTGTTCTCCTTCCCTACCCTCTGCCTTCATCTTAACATCTGCATCCTGTATAATCAAACCTGGAATGCTACAACTGTCAAAAGAAATGAGATACAGCATGAATTCCATTCTTTTATCCCACATCAGAGGGGCAGATTTTCTGAACCAATTATTCAAAAAATGCAGCATTATTACCTTGTCTCCCTAGGGCAATGGTTGAAGGCTTACTATAAATCAATGCCCAGATTTCATCTAGAACCAGCCTGTGGCTGATTGGAGGTATTTGGAGGACAGAGATATTTATTATGGGGAATGGTTATGTATCTATTTAGCTGCAAAAGAAATGTAAAGGCAGAAGATAACAAAAGAATACACATTAATGAATAACAGGAAGCAAGCTGACAGAACACATGCATCAACAGAAATGATCTTATTAGAAGGGAAATACTTGTTTTCCCCCGAGGGGAAATACTTTTAACTTGACTTATAAATAAAACTTTTCATCAAACATCAAATTTTATCAATACGGCTTCAACATAGAGGGCATAGTAACCAATATAACGTCATTGGAGTTTAACAAGAAACATACAAAGAAGTGCAGAGGGAAGAAGGGGGAGTGATTTGACACCGTGAGAAAAATAGGAACTACTGATAAGTTAGCAGCTGGCTTCTAAAAGTGGTACCTTTACTAGCGTGATTGTTCCTTTTATCTTTGCGTGTGTAGGTGTGTTCATCCGTATGTGTAGATTTGTGCTGTCTGAGTACATTTGTGCAATGGTGGCCATCTGTATTTATATGGAGTCCTGTAAAGGATGCCGAGTATCTCCCTCATACATACTCCACCATGTTCATTTTGAAGGAGGGTACCAGCTCAACCTAGAAATTACGTCTTTAGTTAGGCTGCTAGTAAGCAAGCCCCAGTGACACTCCTTCCTCCACCTCTCTCATCGCTGGGGGTTGAAGTTGTGTGGGGAACCTCATCTGGTTTTAACTTAGATGCTGGAATCTGAACTTTGGTGTTCCGGTTACCACAGCACGTGCTCATGATCTCTGAGCCGCGTCTCAGGACCCTCATCATCATCCTTTTCTTCATGTATTTTTGGGAGCCATTAAAAGACCGCAGCTGTATACTTTATAAATAGCAAGGGCTTAGCCGAAACTATAATGTGTTTGGAGCTTTAGCTTTTCTAAACCAGTTTATTGTTCTAAATTGGTTTAGATCTAGTTCAATAAACAGCAACAGTAGGTTCTCTTCTAAGATCCGTGACCTCACTAATCCCAGGTAGTTGGTTATGTTTCCAGTGACAAGCATGATTTCTCCTCTCTTGAGGGAGCTTTAATTCCAATTAGACAGCCGTTAGTCACCACCAAGATATGAGTGCTCCTATTGAATCATTAGAGATGCCTTGCCATGGTGGTCATTACTGCAATTAGTAAGCATCACGTAAGGAGGCTTAACGGCTGGCTACTTTCCTTGGCAGCTTGAACAGCACGATGTTGGAATATAAAAGCTCGTCCTCAGGGGAGGAAGCAGTCAGGTTAGACTTAGTGACAATCCAGGGACCAGAGTGCATGGTTTCATCAGAAACAAAGACTTACCTTCAGCTTCTGGAAGGTGAGCAAGGGAAAAAGCAATAGCCTATAGCCTGTATTGCTTTAAGTATCTCATGGACGCCCCTGACCACCTGTTTGACATGGTGCTTCACATACCTAATTCCTGGGTTTAGTAAGAAAATCTGTGGCTCGAGAGAGAAGCATTGTCACCCTAAGTTGCACAACATGAATGAATATATGTGTGTATATGTGTAAATTAAATATACACATATTTATCTAAAATCACATAGTATATGATTCCCTTTGACTTTTATTCTCAGTTTTAATTTTCTCTCCTCGATCTCCCTCCTTTTATCCTGTGATTCCCTGCTCCCTCCACGATTAAGGTCTTTCTCAATTTTTCAATGTCTCCACTTATATAAGTTGAAATCCTTTTCTTTTAGCCTGTTATTTCATTTGATATACAAATGTCAAAAAAAAAAAAGAAAAAACAAACTAAGTTGCTTGCCTGTAAATGTATGAATGATGTTGTAATAGCACCATTTAGTGCCGTTTTCAATTTTTTTTTTGCTTAGACAATTATTAACTTTTCTTCAGCTGTATGTACATTGTTTTCTTACAATATACATCATATAATTTGTATTATATTCTGTACACAGCTATAAATAATATTAAATGCATTGAAAACACATGCACAAAAATAAACAAACATGCACATACGTACTCACATATATACCTATAGATGCACATACATACATATACGCACATATGTACACATACACACATACTCACAAGCATACAAACTCCATGATAAATTTTTCAGTAAATTTTTTTGTTAAGAATTAGAAGATGTAGTTCAGATTTTTTGATTGATCATATCTAGATTATGTCTACATAAAATGTCTGACTAATATTTTAACATCCTTAAGCTTAGTTTTTAACATAATATTATTAACAAATCCATGATATAATATAATAAGTATTTATCATCACTTTTAATTATTGTTTCAAAAGATAAGATATAGGCAATAATAAAAGATTATTATCAGAAGAATTGGCTAAATAGAAAACTTCTCCCAAGTTAGTGTTTGGGAGATAAAGAAATGGACTCCAAACCCATACCTCTCAAAAGGTTATCTAATTGATGTTTTTCATTGTACAAATGGCAGTCCACTACGTCGTGTAGAGAAGAAAAGAATAAATGATTGAACTAATCATTACCTGAATGTAAAGACAAATGTTTAAGTATTGCATATTAGATGCTACCCTCTTGATACTATAATTTTATACTACTTGCTTAATATATCCCCTCTTTGCTTTTTTATGTTAAACTACATTGAACTAGAATTTTCTCATTGGAGTTAGAATAGTCTTAGCCTTTATTGTTCTTTGTAGGTTGCAGGATTCCAATGGATATTTAATGAACATGTAAAAGCTTAGAACATAACATAGCCCTACACACAGTGGCCAGACACTGTCCTCATGAAGACATCAATGAGGATTGTTTCTTTTTGCCTCTTGCAGTGATTTGCAGTCAAATACCATGTATAAAGTAAGTGTTCCCTTGCCTCTGGAAGACATGGGGTTAAGAGTTGGGACTGCACGTGAGAGAGCTCCCGAGGACAAAGCAGGATAACCAGTTTCTGTTGTCAGATCTAACCGCCCTCTACTTCCTACCACTCTCATTTTCATTCCTTCTTATCATTGTTAACTCAGATTGAAACTGCAACTCAGGCTCAGCCTTGAAAAAACAGTTCCATCATTGCTCCATGTCTTTCTATTTGGAGAAACAAATGCATTTGTTATCTCCGTGACTGTGTGGAGGTGATTAGAACTGCCTGTCACACATGTGAATGTAAGGGCTGAATGCTACTGCTCAACTCATGAGTTCTAACTACTTTGAGAAAAAGGCCTCTGAAGGTAGTGAAGAAAGGATGATAGTGTGGAGGAACTAATTAAAATGCAGGGGTGAAATATACCCTCATTCTCTTTATATGACGCACAGATTGTCGCAACTGTTAGAAGAGTCAGAAATATTTTCAGAAGTATAGGTTAATTGTTCAAGCTTCCTCCTCACAGTTATTCATTAGCTTCATGTTTTCCTTCTGTATCCATATTACCTACAATGATATGGTTGACTTCTGAACCTTCATTTGAATTGACAAGTATATTTTCACTGCATTCCAAGGGAGTTATCACACTGATATTTAGGAAGGGATTTTAAGAAAAGCAGAGACCTTATTGAAACTGAAAAGAAAAATAACGAGATCATATAGAGTATTGAAATGAGAATTGGGAGATAAGATTCATTTTATAAATTACCATATCCATTAAACGACATCTCCTAGTATAAATCTCAAGTTTCAATATTAGAATTCTTTGTTAATATAATAATATCCATATGGTCGTAGTATCACATCTTTAAAATTTTTTAGTTTATTATAATTTATTCAGATTACATCCCTGTTGTTATCACCTCCCTTGTATCTTCCCATTCTGACCCTCCATCCCTCCTTCTTCTACTCTGTTCTCCTGCCCTAGACCCCTGACAGAAGGGGACCTCCTCCCCCACCATATGACCACAGTCTATCAGGTTTCATCTGGATAGCCTGCTTCCCCTTCCTCTCTGTGCTGCCCGTCTCCGCCCCAAGGGTAACTGATCAAATCAGGGGCACCAGAGTTCATGTCAGAGGCAGTCCCTGTTCCCCCAACAACTGTGGAGAATGAGTTGTCCTTTGGCTAAATCTAAACAGGAAGTCTAGGTTTACTGCATGCATTGTCCTTGGTTGGTTCAACAGTTTGTGCAGGCACCCCTGGCTCCATATCCACCTACCTGGTGGGGCTCCTGAGCCCTCTGGGTCCTCCCATTTCCCCATTCTTCCATACCACTCTCAGCATTCCACCCAGAGTCTAGAACCAAGTCCCAGCATCTGTCCTGATACCCCTCTGGGTGGAGTCTCTCAGAGGACATCTGTGTTGGGCTAGTACCCACTTACAAGTGAGTATATACCATGCCTGTCTTTCTGGGTTTGGGTTACCTCACTCAGGATGATCTTTTCTAGTTGCATCCAGGTCACCTGGCCAATCCAAAGAAAGTTCCCGGGTCCAAGTAGGCTGTAGCATGGGCTCCTAGGTCTAGCTGCACGCCTGGCGGGGCATGCACCATCTGAGCTCTGTTTCTCAGAAGAAACTATGAGCTACAAAACACCAGATTCCAAGTCTCCCTGCAGAGAGGAGACATCATGTTGTGGAACACAGGTAAACGTGGCTTCAGGTCACCAAGCTGGCCCATGGATAGCTCCTATGTCTGATCTCAAGTCACCCGCCTGATCCAGCTGAAGAGTTCCTTGATACCCACAAGTAAGGAGTCTGAACCTATAGCCACCCAACTATGAGCTGCTCTCAACAGCCAGTAAAGGTCACCAGAAACTACCACCCAAAGCCAGAGACACAGCAAGAAGGCTAAAGACCTGCATAAAACACAAACAAGAAAAGCCAAAATACTATGGCATCTCCAATACCCTGTTATCCCTGCACTCAGCCCTGGAAATGAACACATCTGAAACACAAGAAAATGGCCTCAAATCTTTCCTAATGAAGATGATAATGGATGAAAGGAATGAAATCCATAAACAAATATCATCACAAATTAGCATTTGAACTCTGTAGTTTAAGTTCTTCATTCTCCTTGACACTGTATGAATTTGGGGAAACTAAGTGCTGAGTATCAGTGATGCTAAATGCACAGACCTAAAAAGGACATTTTTATTCCCCTCCTACTAAGGCTCATGGAACATTGTAGGAGAGGCTATGGGGAGCCTGTAAGAGCTGGAGGTTGGCAAAGAGTGCTGTGAAATGGTGACCTCTGTTGTGATGTGACTATTTCTCTCCTGAATTCATAAATATGGCTACCGTCTCAAGGTCAAAGCTACCCAAATCCCAGCAGAGACTGGGGAGATTATGAGATTCCACTCCCAAATGAGGAGTTGTTGGCCCTTGACAGCTACTAGTGGAGAGAAAATTCTTCATCGGGTGGGGAAAGGCACCGGTTGGTTGCCCACAATCTAGTGGATTGTCACATATCCATGCACATGTGAAAGCACTGATTGTACTTAGTGAGTCATTTAAAATAAGAGACTGTGAGGTTGGGAGGGCGCACATTGTAGGGAGGAATACAAGTTGAGTTGGAAGGGGGAAATGGGGCCTGAATATGATTATATTTCACTGTGTGTCTATATAATATTGTCAAAGAATGCATTTAAATAGAAAGACTTTAGTGGCGCTTTTAGAGAAAATTCTGCCTTTCAGAAACTATGCTTTAGCCTAGCAGTCAGGTGAAGATAATGACACAAATGTGTGCTCACATTTACGGGCCCCCTGCTTCATTGCCTCAGTATATATTTCAGATGTCCCCTGTAGGTCTCACAACACAGTTCTAAGCTAAGGGTAAAATAATTACAATGGTCTTGCCCCTGTCAATGACTTGAGCTGTTTTCCTGCGTTCTAGACTCTTTCTGTTCGTGAGTTTTGCTGCTGTTCCTGGTTTCCCCAATGTACTGCATCCTTAAGGGCTCAGAATCTTATTATCCCTTTCCTTCTAATCTCTTTTCCCAGCCCCTCTCTTAATTTCATTTTACAAATCTAGGTAGGGATTGCTTTCTCCTTAAAGATTACACTGACCTCAGAGTTCAGATCCTCTTAAAAGCAGATTTTTTTTTTTTGTGTGTGTGTGTCTAGGGTCCCCCAGTGCAATTGTAACTGCAGATGTGTTAGCTGATGTGAATTGCCATTTTAAAGGCATTATGATTTCCTATAGAGTGAATGGTTGATAAAAGGATGGAAAGCACAACCTAACTTGGCTAATCCTAAAGTCTCTGACGTTGTCTCAGAGAAACACCTCATCCTGGAGACAAGGCTTGGTCAATACTAGCACAGTCTAGTCTTCCTTTTCCCACCCTGCTTCCTCCCCTCTCCTCTCACAAGTGGTTTCATGCATATTAATTTCTATCAGCAGCCTCAGCATGAATCCCCATTTCATAATCCTTTGTCTTTTTAAAAAAAAAATTTTTACATTACCCTCAATAATTTCATCAGGACAAATGCCATTCCAATTTAATTTTATTTTCTTTTAATTAAAACATAATTAGAACATCTCCCCCTTGATTTTCTCCATGGCCTCGACTGTGTATTAGGAAAGTGCTTCCACTGAGCTGCTTCTCCAGTGTCCAGGTTACTGTACTGCAAAGGTACTGCACACTCTTTTTGCATTTGAAGAGTGACAGTTGATTTATTTAGCTACCCTTCATCTCTTCTATAGTCATGGAAGATGTGTTACAACTGAGTCTATGTCTTATAAATTGAAGTTTTAGAGTCTTGGATCCAATCAAATATTTCTGTAGGTAAAACCTACTACAGTATGGATGAGGGGAGGAAGCTCATGAAAGTCCACGTGTAACTGCAGAGTTATCAACTGTCAATTCATGAGGGTCCACCCATAGTTGAGGACCTATCAACTATCAGTTTATAACTATTTGAGGAGAATAATTCTTCAAGATGTGGGGTGGATTAAGTGTGTGTGTGTGTGTGTGTGTGTGTGTGTGTGTGTGTGTGTTGCTTCAAACTGTTCAACTTTAAAATGCTTTTGTAAACTTCCAGTGAAAATTAATCCTCACGATCACCTCTGCTACATTAAGAATAAATGGACTTCTTTTTTGGTAGTCTACAAAGCTGAATGGCATGAGCATTTCCTGTTATTATTTGTACAGACTTCACTACTTAATGGTGATGCAGCCAGTTTCTCTGAGATAATCATATGATCTTCACATCTGAGGCAAAAATACTCATAGGGTGATAGAAAAAAATGTGAATTTTGAATGATCTGATGTATATAATACATTATCAATTGTTAAATATTTGGAGCTGTAGAACTTTGTGGACTCAGCTATGCCCAGTATTTTAGTCACCATCTCTGAAGGCTCATTAGTAGACAGTGAGTTCAACAAATGACCATATCTCCATACTTTAATTTTTCTGAGTGAAATCTAACCAGAATGATTGGTAAATACTTTATGTAAATGATGGCTTAACCTATGAATTTGAAAATTCTGTTGTTTTCTTTGTTAAAGATTTTAAGCATCTCAGAGGCATCTATTGTACTTGAGAAAATGGCAAAATGTGTATTTTATTACCTGTGTATCTCTAAAGCAAATCAGTGTTCTGAGAGTATTAATGAAGGTGGATTGCAAGCAGTAAATTATAAGCTGACTTTCACATTAAATCAGTGAAGTGCATTTTTATGTGATGAATATTACAGAGATATCAGATTTATTTAAAAACAATATCTTAAACTATGTTAGATTAACATTCCTTAAAAGACAATGAAGATAATGATGATAATTAGAATAAAGAGATTTTTTTTCAAAAAAATATTTTCACTTAAAGTTATTATCCACTCTTAACATAACAAAGCACCCCAAAAACAAACTTCTTAACTTAGGTTGAGTCTTATTTGTCTGTTCTTCTGAGGAAATATAATGTGACATCAAGCTAAACTAGTCTACGCTGTCAGGGCTCCTCCATTCTGACCCTGTCTCCATCTATCCCTCTCTCCACTATTCGCCCCTATCACGCCACTAATGGCTCCTCCCTACACAGCCCCATGCCTATCTCCAACTTTCTGTACTGGCTCATCCTCAAGGCTTGCTCATGAGGTTTTAATTTTTTTGGAGTTTATTGGTCTCAGATAATATACACTGATTACATGAGCTGTGCTCAGAGGTTTTTGAGAAATCAGAAACTGCAAGGCCCAACCAGTGAGGAACAAGATCCAGAGGTCACAGAATACAATTTCCAGTATAATCTGTTCATTAAAACTGCCAGTGAGGAATCATGTTTCACTGAGTAGAAAGGTAAACATTTTTAAATTGTAGATAGATCATTCTTTCATACAACCCATCCAGAACACAATTTTCCCTCCCTCTATTCCTCCCAGATCCCTCCTGCCCCCTTCCCTCTACCCTAGGTCCACTTCCTGATGTTTCATCTTTAAAAAAAAGGAGGGCTCCAAGAGACAACAGCCAAACAGGAAGATACAAAAGACAAAATGCAAGACAAATTCTTAGGTGAGAGATAACAAGGTCACATTTTATAATATCATGTTTGATAGCTATTACAGCCTTAGGTCTTAGCTTATGAGCAGACAGCCACATACATCATCACGTGCTCATTTCTGCTCTTCTCTGCCTGTACCTGTCTGTGTAAAATCAAGCTCTAATTACCATTTATTTTTGTTCTGAATTGGTATGTGTAAAACAGCATGCAGAATGTATAGTTTTGTGGAAAATAACAAGCAAATTTGAGAATTTTCCTTGGCTGAAAAGCACTTTCCTATTATTGTGTTCATCCAGCTTGGGCTTAAAATGTGCTTATAATAATATAACATGGTTTGGAAGAAATAGTTCTACTTAAATAGCTTGGGATGAAACGTGTTTATCAGCATTTCCCTGTATGCTAACATACAGCAGTATTTTACTCTATATTATTTTGAGGACTGTGTAATATTATGCGGGTTAGTTGCCTCTGCTGTGTGAGATTTTATGACATGCCATTAGGAAGCAACTCATTTAAACTTTCCCCTACCCTTTGCCCTGTTAAATAAGTAGTTCTTTGAATTATTGATCAAACACATCAATTTGTTATGAATGCTGATTCAGTTACACTGGTGTGAGCCAACCAAGTGAGCGTTCTGTACTGTAAGGAGTACTGAGTCATATGACTAGTTAGTTGTATGACGTCAGAAAGTCAGGTTTCTCATTCCAAAGGGAATCCCTCATAGCTGATTTCTTAACCCAGTCTTTCTCCTGTCTGCATGAAGTTGTAGTGATTAAAGAAAAGGATATATATAAAAATCAAATTAGAAAATGAAATATGTAATGCACATGTTTCCACTGTCTGTTGCACATGTCTTTCTTTTTGCTGTGACAGAAGCTTATGAAGCATGTTCTGTGGATGACAAAACCACTCTTAGAGGCAAACAATATCACTCTATTACCTGTTTTAAATTGCCCATATGAGAATTCTTCCTTCTGAAAGTCAACCACAACCTTTAATGTTTGGGAATATACTGTTGATACCACCCATTTTAAGCACAGTGTTTATACACACACACACACACACACACACACACACACACACACACACACACA
>OU015757.1:69230325-69291032 GCA_907169655.1 Acomys percivali | reverse complement strand
AAAAAAAAACAACATTGGTTAGAAAAAATATCTTCAATTGTTGTTCATGCAAATTAAAACACAAAAGTTTGTATTCTCGTAGAACAACCAAATATTTAGAGGTTCTTAAGACAGTTTTCAACCATATCCAGTATACAGGAAATATTTTGTATGATCAACCAATGGAAGCAATTGTCTTGCAGATTCTTTTCAAGGAGCTTGTGCTGAGCCTTCCTATTTGATTAAGATAATAACAGAGTTCTGACAAGATACCAGTGACAATGTTTGTGTGACAGTTCTTTTTTTTTAAATTTATTCATATTACATCTCAGTTGTTAGCCCATCCCTTGTATCCTCCCATTCCTCCCTCCCTCCCACTTCCCCTCCTACTCCCCTCCCCTATGTCTGTGACTGAGGGGGACCTCCTCTCCCTGTATATGCTCATAGGGTATCAAGTCTCTTCTTGGTGACCTATTATCCTTCCTCTGAGTGCCACCAGGCCTCCCCATCCAAGGGACATGGTCAAATATGGGGCACCAGAGTTTGTGTGAATGTCAGATCTCCTCCTCCACTTAACGGTGGAGAATGTCCTGTCCATCGGCTAGTCTGGGTAGGGGTTCGAAGTTTACTGCTTATATTTTCCTTGGCTGGTGCCATAGTTTGAGGAGGACCCCAGGGCCCAGACTCGCCTGTAGTTTTCCAGGACCTACTGGATCCTTCTATTTCCTCATTCTCCCAGGCTTCTCACACCTCACGTCTCAATAGGATGACAGTTCTAAAGGGACCACTGAAAACACCGAGGCAACGGTCCAGGTTATATAGTAGAGTCCAGGGTGCAGTTTAGGTGTTTGGTTGTAGAACTTTACGACCTTGGAAAAGATTAGGAAACTGGGTAAAAAGTGGAGAAATGAAAGAAATTAATCGTACAATTAGAATAGCAAATACTGTGCCTGAAAGAAGTTCAAGTGTCGGCCTTGGGCTATCATTACTGTTCAGCCTATCTAGAAGGCAGGTACTCAGGCACAGTGATGTACACCTGTAGAAGAGGATAAGATAGGAAACCAGAGACCTTGGGTCTCCTCTCCTTGCCAGTAACACTACTCCTGTGAAGACTATTCAGACTCACACTATCATTGTTCTGTTTTATTTTTTCTTTTATTTTGAAAATATATTTTTTCACAAATAATATATCCTGATTGTAGGTTTCCTACCATCTACCCCTGCCAGGTCCTTCCCACCTTCCCTGCCGTCCAGATCTTTCTCTCTTTCTCTCATTAGAAAACAAACATCTAAGGGATAATACTAAAATAAAACGTACAAAATAAAAAAAAAAAAGCCCTCAAAACTAACAGATCAGAATAGAACAGAACAAAACAAACAAACAAACAAAAGGAAGAGAGGTCAGGAAAAGGTATAAGAAACATATATAGACAAAGAGAAGCAGTCATTTGCACAATCAGACTGCAATGGAAGATATAATATATACACAAAAGACCTGTGGGATAAAAGGGAAGAATATATATTTGTATGTGTATGTATATATATGTACATATATATCACATTTATATGTTAATATTAAAAAAATAAAAATGAAAAATTAGACAGAATTACTGAAAAAATAAGGAAAAGCCGTGACATAGCGTTATGAGAAAGGAACTTCCAAAATACTGCTTAGTCCCTTGTCTGTTGGCCGCTGGTACTGGGCATGCAGTCCACTCTTAAGTGTAAGTTTGTTTTCTCAGTGAGACTCCATTGAAAGAAATTAAACTTTCATTTGCAAGTGGAGATACTTCCGGGTTAGCGATGAGAGAGTGTGTCCATTTATTCTTTCAGCTCATATCTGGTGTAACCCACGCAGGCCCTGTGCATGCTGCCTCAGTTTCTGAGTTCATATGTGCATCAGTCCTGTTCTGTTTAGAAGGGCTAATTTCCTTGGTATCCTCCATTCGCTCAAGCTTTTGCACGTTTTCCACGTCCTCTTCTGTAGAGTTCACTGAGCCCTTAAGGCAGGGATTTGACAGAATCATCCCATTGAAGACAATGTGACCCTAGAACTCTTACTCTGCATATTGCCTGGTGTGGGTTTCTTATTTGTTCCCATTCACTGCAGGAGAATATCTTCTCTGATGGTGGCTGAGCAGGGCACTAATCTATGAGTATAGCAGACTGTCATTAGGAGTCAATTTATTCCTAGGTTCTTTTAGTAGAACAGTAGTTTTTGTTTTCACCCTGGAACCCTGGGATACCTAGTCTCAGGTTCTTTGTCACCCAAGAAGTGTCAGGTATGGGTGACATCTCATGGAGTGGGCTTTGTGTCCAATCCGATATTGGTGGGTTAGTCCCACCATTGTGCCACTGGTGTACCAGGACTTCCTGAAGGCAGAATACTATTATATATATCTAAGGGTTTCTTGCTGGGTTCTGGTTTACAGTTCCACTTTGCTATCATGAAGAGCACCTTCCTGTACCAAGAACACTAGCCTACAGGGATCAAAGCTATAGGCTGTACCAGCTTGACTTCTCTGTGCAATGAGTTATGTACTCAGGATGCTTCAACTGTCATCTCACATTCTTAATGCAAATGAAATTCATTACCTTTTCTGAAACAAAAACCAGTAGGCAAGAAATCTTTCCTGAAAAATATTTAGGATCATTTTATAAACCTAGCATCCACTAAATATAAAGAAGGCAATAATACCTTTTCCACAATATAGTTATGACTCTGACTAATGATAGTTCATGAGGCATTCAATCAAACCACTCATTACACAAAGACCTCTAAACCAGTTACAAAAATGGCTGATATGAGAAAAGTTGGTGAAAGCAACATTTCTTTTTTTTTTCTGTAGTCTGTGTTAAGGGCTTGGATAAAACTTCTCTTCTGGCATCTTTCAGAAGGGGTTTTGAAAGGCTGGAATTTCAAGGCTTCATTAGCTATTCACACTTATGATGCCTCTAGAGGGAAGTTAAGAAGAAACAGGGCTTAGAATACCTGGGGTCTAATTCATGACTTTATTCTTACTGTCCCCAAGTATACTTCTCCACTATGGCAACCTAGTAATGTCATTTAGGCGGTGATAGAATGGCAAAGCTTAGGGCCAAGTGTGTCACTGAGTGAGGAGGATGATAATAGATTGCTATGTTCTACCTACCACTTGGAAAGATCATCCTGTGGAGAATGTTGAACTAAATGAGAAATTGTTTAGCTAAAACTCTCATGTCGGGTCCCAGCCTGCGGGAAAAATTGAATCAGGGTTCACCTGTAAGAGGGAGTGGGGATTGAAAGTAGGATACAGAGACACGAGAAATAACGAATCAAGTCAGGAAATTTCTGATCAAGATTCACTTTATTGTCAACTAGCAGGAACATATAGAGAGCAAGGTCAATAGGATCTATTCTTATCTCACTCACCGTAGCCCTCGGCCAAGAATGCAGTAGCCTAAATCGCTCCCTGTAGAACTTCCCAGTTCTCTGAGTAGTTCCTTGTAAGAACTTCCTAGATCCTCTGGGTGGTTCCAAGTTGAGACTTCTCTACTTCTTTCAAAGGTAAATAGTCCAAGGATGGCCTAGAACATAAGACCTCGTGGTGAGGTAAAGGTCAGCAACTCAAAGATCACAGCATACAGCCTAAGCACAGGATTTCTGACATGGCAGAATTTGTCATGAGTCCCCACACTCTCAAATTAACATAAACATATAAAGGTGACTAGTAAATAAAGTCCTATTAAAGGATAAGAGAAATGTTGAATTCCTAAAGACACAGAGTGAGGTAAACCAAACTTCAGTAACAACTTAAGACATTATATGAATATCTAAGATCCTGATTAGTGTTAATGCACATATTCTTATGTAATGTCATGTTCATGTGTGATCTTCTTCTGATCATCATTAGAACTGATAATAGGATGATAGTGGACACAATTGGAAAGGTTCATGAAGGAGTATGAAAAAACTAGGGAACAATTCTAATCTTGGGTCTTTTGGTTAGATACCAGCCTTTCTTAACTTCCAAGAGCATTAGTTGATGTCATTTGAGCTAATGTCTTAAAGGATATGGGCACTGACTTTACATCAGACAATTCTGTTTGATGCCATTCCTATAGAGAAAGATATCAGAAAGGAACTTCCTTGAAATATTCATTAAGGATAGCTAGAGGAATAGAGCAAGATTGGCAACTGCTTTGATCCTGACTCAGTTTAGATTTAATACCTGAGATGAAGTGGCCGTGTTGAATCTAGTGCAGATGCATATTTAGAGAAAATGATTTTTTTCTCTGCATTCACTGATAATGGTCCTGGAAACAATACGTTGCTTATCTTCTTTACTGTACTTTCATAAATACACTGAAGCAATTTGGAGAGTGAAAATAGAATGTAAAAATATCTCTAAAATTTACACATTGTATATGTATATTTGATTTAGATAAATCTAAATTTTGAAAAATTGGATTTATTTCAACTCTGTGGTTTGTAATAGCTCTGTCAAGGTCCAACAGTTACTATTAGCTGTTTTGAAGTCATGTGTTTTGAATTGGAAATATTCAATAGAATATTCAAAGTCAACTTTTAAGCACTCCTTCAGTATTGTTTTCTATGTGAGTTTCCTCTATCTTATAAAAAACCAAAAAAATCTCCCCAGCTACTTCTGACATGTTATCTGGTGCCCACTTAGTGAACATCTCCTTCTGGTGGGAGGCCTTGCCAAGCCACAGTGGAAAAGGTTACGGTAGTCCATATGAGACTTGATAAGCTGACATCAGATGTAAAGAGAGGATGGCTCCCTTTTTCTGAGGACTAGGGGAGTGGAGTGGGAGATGAGGGAAGGGGAGTGGGACTGGGAGGCAGAGAGGGAGAAGCCTACAATCGGGATATAAAGTGAGAAAATTAAAAATAAAAATTAAATTTAAGATAAAGTAAAAGAGAGACATCACTGAGACTAAAGTAGTTGTCTCTCTAAATAAGACCAATGGGACTTGTAACCAACTCCCATAGAAAATAACCCTCTATAGCCCAAGAAAGCAACCAAAAACCTACCAGACCCCCTTAAAGGAAATGGGATGTTGTTCTTTTGATAATATCTTTGTAGGGGACCAATAAAATAGGGAAATGGTTAAACAAGCTAGAAATAGCATTTGTGGTCCAATTTCTGAATGGTGAGAAATTCCAGGCTTAATTAGAATCCTGTGTGGGACATTATGAAATGCTGGACCAATTGAGCTTGGAAGCTTTCTTTAAACGTGTCCTGGGAGCTGTCTTGTTCTGATGAGGAAGAATTGAAGCACTTGGTGCTGGAACATGATGGATACTGGTTGTCAGTGTCCAGCATGCTGAGAGGAATGAATCCTGTCAGGTCTGATCCAATGTCAGTGTCCAGTTCTTTTGTTCTGAAAGCATAGAATTTCTCACAAGCATTATATAGTCCTAAAATTATAAATGAGTAATGTGTGTGTGATGCACAGAACAATTAAGGCTGGTTTTCTGCTCTTTGTATGAGCAGGAAAAAAAGACATCTATAAATCTTCACTCTTGCCCTAGACAGTCATGTCTCAGTCAGTCTCAGCAATGTCTCTCTCCTCCTTTTTCTTACATTCTTAGGTTTGGAGATAGGTGTTGAAAAGAAGGAAGAATATAGAAAATGGAATATAGAAATATATAGTGAAGATAGAACAAAAAGTAGATTAGTACATCTACTCCTTAACTTAATGACTCAATGTCACTCACAAGGTTATTTTTAATTCATTGGTATAGAATTTTGTATATAGCTGTAAAATAAGTTGAATTCTAGATACAGTGGTATAGAATTCAAATGTAAGATTATATATATATATATTTCTACTCTAATATGAGGCATTGCACCCATGTAACTCAATTATTATACAAGATTTACTTCCAATACTTTGAAAGTGCTATTGCAGACTGTTTAGGATAAATAAGTTATACAGGTTAAATGTTAGTTGATCAGGTCAGTTACTAGTCTACTTTTATGACAAGAATGTACATCTTAGGTGCAGCAGATAGTTATGATTCTATAGAAAGATAAGGTAGGATAATTAGATAAGGTCTTCAAATACCTCAGATATATGCAGATTATGGCATTTAAAATGTTTTTATTACTTTAAAAATTCATTAACAATGAGATAGTTTAACTTCTGGCAACACCCAGCCTACCTCAAAGAGGATGATGAGCATCAAAGAACCTCATTATATAGATGGTTTCAAATGTGGCAAACAAGCCACTGGGGAAAATGTCCTCATTTCTACTACAGACAGAATTCTGCCTAAAAAAGGGCTAGCTTGAATGCAGAGTCAATGACCAAACTCTGCTAAAACAGGGTAAGCAAGTCCTCAATAGTTCCTGTCTTACAAATATGTCTGTCAGATATATTGGGCCAGAAGTCTGAAGAAGATGCTCCAACATTGTAGAGAGTTTGGGGTGACTATTCAGGTAGCAAACTGTCTCTGTCATCTTACCATTTGGAAAGGATTATGTGCACCAAACTGTCATGCCTGTGGTTGAGGGTGGAGGTGTGGGGTGGGAGTGTGTGTTGGGAGGGAGCTACCTTATTCCTGCTGCTCTCAGGATGAGATTGGTTTAACAGCCTCACCTCCACTCTTACTCTGGCCAGCTTCCCTATCCCATGTCTCTCCAGCCCCACACACCTTTATTGCTCAAATGAAGGCACCTGTATTGACCTTGACCAAGCCATGCCATTGTATTTAGAACTTCCAAATGTATGTCAAGATGTAATCATTGCTTCTTCTCTTGGATAATTTGACAGTCAATCAATTTACATTCCTGCATCAGTTTATTAAAAAGTCTATCTTCTAGCTCTTGCTTTTCCTCACATTATGTCAATTGTACTACCAAAGAACTTTTTTTTTTTTTTACTATTTTTCACTAAATTAATAATATTTACTTTGTAGGATCTCATTACCTTTGCATCCTTGGACATACTCAAAACTTTGTCAATATGTAGGTCCTACACTGAAATTCTTAATGCCTAAAAATATGTCAGCCATTTGTACAGTTTTTGAGTTTGAACTAATCTCCATTGTTTTATAGTTTAGAAAGTCAACCCACATTACAAGACTTTAGATTGTTTTGCATTTTTATTATGTTCATAGTCTATCATTCTACACTTGAAAGTATGACTAGATCTTTAAGATACTTTGGTTTTACTCTATTGAGTACTGGCATGAGTCAATAGCTTTGAAAACCTCCATTTACATAACAAAGTCAATCCATCTCTGGTCACTCTATATTCTCATTTAAAAATTTTCAAGACTTGATAAATCACCCTTCAGTAAGCTATCACGATGTAACAGGGGACATGGTCTAGATCCTCGGATGTCTCTTAGATTTCAAAAACAAATCCACCTTTACCCATTTTTATTGTGTTATACATTGATCAATTTCTAGTTATTTTTAGGCGTGTCTACTTATATATCACTAGAATTTTTTTACAAAAGAAAGCCTTAGATATTTTTTAGAATTTCTCATTCCTAAGATAGTAATATAAGAATGAGTAAAAGCAAGCCTCATATCAAAATGGAGTCCCCTAAGTACAACATGATGACTCCTTACCCTTTAGCATCTGATGCCTATTTACTGGCTCTAGGAAATCATTATACAAAATTAAAGGGATACACACATGCTTAAAATGAATACTTTCCAATGTCAGGAAAATAAAAAATGAATCATATACCCTTGGTAGGAGACAGACACGTTTAATGGGCACTGTAAATAAAATAGAAAAGGTTTTCTTCCTTTAAAACTGTAACATTATTGATATTATGATTCTTCTCTGTTTAAAATTATATAAATGCATATATGTAGAGCCAAGAGGGGTAAATGTATGCAGTGGTGTTCAGTATTTGAGTATACATTTATTCAGTTGAATATTTTAAAAATTGTTTTATTACCACTCTGAAGCATTTAATTATTTACAGTGATTATTTACTTTTTAATAAAAAATGATGTTCAAATACTGATTTGCCATGTCTACTTTAACTGTCCACCTACATTGTTAGCTTTTCTAATTGGCATTTTATGTCCTCACTCTATAGGTGGGAGGTGAAAATACTAGCTATATGACATTTTTTCATTTATTTGTTTTATAACTTTTCAGGTAAAGGAAACCCTGGAGTTTTTATCTTTTATTACAGAAAGTAAATATAGGGCTGGTGTGTCACTTTCTTTAAGTTAAAACACACCATCTTACGGTTAGGAATGCTCCTCAATAATCTTTTCACCCAGGAGAACTTTTTATCTTCATACCCTTGACTAAAGTTGTCATCTGCTTTTGGGGATGTATGGTCTTTTTAAAGGTATGAACAACTTGGGAGTAATCATGCTTCTCAGGAAACAAAGGTAATTGTCAAGCTATTCTGCATGTGAAAAGAAAGTCTTAGAATGTAACATTAAAACACATTTCCTTTGTTTATATTTATAAATAAAAATGCTAACTATGGGAGATCATCTCATTTTTAAAATAAAAGCATTTGAAGGAGGGATCCATGTCAATTTGTGTAAAGAATGACATCAGGTGAGAGCAATTAACATTTCATGGATAGAGACTATGTAGATACAATCTGAGATTTAAGAATGGCATATTGTTTTTGTTCTTGGAAATAAATATGTTAATTCCTTCATACTAGGACTTCTTACCACTCTTTACAATGATTTGGAAATGAACAAAATCAGACCAATTAATAGGTAATTAATAATAGACAAAAATACTATTTGGTGTATTATTAATTACACACAAGAAAGGGAAGCAGGCTAGCAGGGTGAGACCTGACAGGCTGTGGTCCTATGGTGGAGAAGGAAGTCTTCTTCTGTCAGAGGACTAGGGGAGGGGAATAGGGCAGAAGAGGGAGGAAGGAATGGAGGAATGGGAAGATACAAGTGAGGGGATAACAGGATGTAATCTGACTAAATTATAATAAAAATAATAAAAAGAGAAAAATCTAGCAGGTTTATCACTGCTTCTGTATACTATTGTGATTGAATAATACCTGGCACAGTGCACTTTTCCAAGATGAGGAAACTCTACAGCAAGTCTCCACAAATGGGCCACCATTGAACAAAATGACATTGACAAGGAAGTCCGTTACTACAGTAAAACTGAGTAAATGTTGTGGAAGCTTTGGTTTATATGTAAACATGTTTTTGTTTTAATCCCATGTGTGGGATATGTGGGCTGCTCCAGTTTGCCCACAGCTGATAACTCCCTTCTAAGAGGCTATGTGCTGTTTGTCAACTGTGGACAACTTCGTTCTGGGGCATGGTCTATGTCGGTGGGATAAAAGCTGGACTGAATGGGAGACTGAGGAACCAGATGAAGAAGACGGCTGCTGGTGCTTCCCTCTTGCTGCTCCTGGTTGCTGTTGATGCATTTTGACAATAAGAAGTTGGAGTTATCCTGAACAGAGTATTGGACTTCCCCCAAAGAACCCTACGATCCTAAACAGCAGGAAACATCTAAGGTAAACTATGCCCTCTCTCTCCACCTTTTACCCCTTTACTGGTGTTGTGGTGTTGGAAGGGATTGGGGTGGAGAAGGGAGAAAGAGATCTAAGGAACCGAAAATAAAAGTAGTTGTTTAAAAGCATGCCAACAAGTGAGTGAGGTTTGACCAGAGGCTAGCCAGACTTTTCAAGCTCCTGGGTGGTAGTGAGGGTAGCAAATGGACTCTTTTGCTTTATTGATAGTTGGTCTTGATAAAGAGGGAAATTAATGGAACTAACCATTGCATGTTTGATTCTTCCCTCTCACATGCCTGTTCTTTCATACCCTCTGTCTTCTTTTCCTCATTGCTGCTCCCATTCTTCTGGTCAGGCTTAGCAATCCTCAGTTTGTTTTCTGAGCAATTATTGAACAGAGGGTGCATTGCATTCCTCTCGTTGAACAGTATCTTTCCCAGTCCTGGCAGTAACTCTTCAAGTTTCAGAGAGAGTAAAGTATTCAGGGTTAGAAGCTTAAAGTTGGCCTAAAAGAACTTAGCCTAGGGTTGTCTTTTATGGAATCCTCACAACTGAAATATACTCCCTGATAAGAACTTGAAACCAAGGAATTTTGTGGAATATAATTTCCTTTCTGCTCTTATTCCTTTCATTGAGATTTCTTTATATTTTCAGAGGCTGATGGTATTGGTGAATATAATTTATATTCTTCTCTTGATATTTTATGGAGCAATTGACAATTTAATAAGTACTTTTGTTTGTTTGTTTTGAGTCTTTCATGTTTGTTTTAATTAGTGGAGAGAACTAGTTTTAATGCTAATCCATGATTCATTTATTTGAATATAAAACTCTTATCTCCAGTCTATCCATAACTTCAAAATTTCTCTGACCTTAAGACCCACGTTATCTTCATGCTTGTAGGGCAACAATTTTCAGAGGTCACTCCCATTTACCAATATTCTGGTATTTTATATGCTTCAGCAAATGCTTGGCATTCAATGTAAAAGTTTATTAAACTAGTATGTAGAAATATAGGCCTACATCCAAGTGTTTTATATTTCCTCTGACCAAACATTTGAATAAGTTAACTTTAACAGCTATTCTTAACTTGTCCCTTTTGATGATGCTTTCCAAATGCAGAATGGACGTGGAAAGTAGAACGCACTGACCAACATACTTACAACAGAAAAGAATGGGTGACTCAAACGTTTCAAGTTACCTATCTTTACATTTTTTTATTCTAAAAGAATAATAATAATCATTGAAAGCAACCCATTTTATATGATATTTACTCAACACTGTCATTGAAAAGGGACCATATAAAGCCCCCAAATCCTTCTTTGAATTTAAAAGAATTCAGTCTTTTGTTACGTGAAGAGCCTCCACAACACTGAACTCCTATGTCACTCCCTTCCCTGGTCAACAGCAATGTTCTGTCAGTTTCATCTTAGCCTGTGCACCTCAGGAATTATTATTACTGTTTTTTACACATGGCTATTTGGACATGGTCTAGCTTGCAGATGACCTTAACAGCTGTATGACCTTGCAGATATCTAAGATCACCTGAGCCTTTGGTTTATCATCTGTAAGTTGTGGTCAAGGATCATCAGCATCGTTAAGACAAAGGATACAAGGCGACTGACTTTGCTGCTGTCTTCATGTGACTGGATAGGCATGAGTTCCTGTCATGCCTTTCCCTAGTGACCACAATGTTCTGTCTGCTTTCTCTTACATCCTTTTAGTATTTCCCCATAACACACTTTGTATAATGACTCTTTTAAGTAAATCCCTATGTGTAGCTAGATGCTGGTAACACAAGGGAAAAGTGGGGAGAATGGTGAAGGGTAAGTGGGGTGAGTAAAAGAGGTCAATACAGAAGTATAGGAAGGGAGGAGGGAAAAATAACACTAAAGATGTTTGAAAGACATAAGGAACCACATTAATTTTTGTTTACCCCAAATTACATATAATATACACATATACATGTGTATACATACATGTGTGTACATATATATGTCGTATGCACACATAATTTAAATAACATTAAAACAATTGGGTTGACTATGATCTCTCCAGGAGCCATATAAAATTTTATTTAGAGACTCAAGTAATAGGCATGAGAACCGCCCCCTTCAAGTTCAACGTAAAGAGACTTACCCCAAAGATACAGGCTTTGCAGTGTGGGCAAGGCATCACTTCTTTATATATCCTGAGCCTTTGGGGATATTTGTCATTCATGGCACAATCTGGAATGAAAGAAGTTTACTTTATATATTTATGCAATATGTGTGACATGCATACATATACTTATTTATATACACACATGTATGTATAAATGTATAAATTCATATGAATATGAATATAATTAAATATATTTGTATGTATTTAATTATATACATAATTAAATGAACATTATCATTCATTCATTGCAGGGAAAGGCATCACAAAATGTTTGGAAACCAGCCACACAGAGGCTCACACAAGCTTTGGTACAAATTGATATCTCTCTCTTATTAGCAAAGGCAGGTCATTCTGTTTGTTGTAATACTTAATTCATTTGCAGAGATCACCCAGGCTACTCTAACTGGCATTTTCAAGAAAGTCCAGGACAGGGTATCATTTGCATTTTAAAATTCTTTCTTGAAACGATAGGAATCAATTTGAGGTTGTTACAATGAAACAACATAAACAAACTTTTTTTTTTTTTTTTAGGAAATAGCCTGATCACATGATGAAAACATTCCCCTTATGATCAAGGAATGCCATAAACCAATCTGTCACTGTCTGATCTCAGTACTTTGTATGCTTTTCAGCGATATGAAAGACGTGGGACTCATAAAGATTACTTTAGGACTCCAATGGTGGATGAATTAGGAGCGATCTGTGATGATCTCATACTTGGAAACACTTTTTATTAGTACTTTGTGAATGAGAAAGCAGTTCTAAGGAGTGCTTCATTGCATATTTCTAGTGTCTAAGAAGTTATTTGGGCTGACAAACAGCACAAAGCAAATTATTTTAAATTCGTTTAAACGTGACCAGAATTATGGAGTTGTGACATGTGATCAGCTGCTTCACTGTCTAGTTGCATTGATTTCCCCACCCAACCCTATTGTTTTATTTATTATTGTTTATCATAAAAGAAAAGCTGTAAAATTGATATTTTAACCATGGTTAATTTTGTAACTTAATGTTTTAATGCACACTAACAATAATTTCTAACAGTTATTTCACTGTATGCCTACACTGGCTGTGTCTCACACTTCATACTGCTATTCCCTGTTCTCCTCTCCCCATAGCTCCTAAAACTTCAAAACCAAAGTTGATTAGTCTTAACAATTAATATAATTGGAACCAGGCATTCAAGCTGACTTTTCTCAACTCAATGTTGTCGTAGTGAGTATCAGAATAGTACCTTTTAAAGGTTGAATCCCATTTAAGTTCTCTCCAACAATTGCTTAGTTCCTCACCCACTGGTGGGCAGTTACACTGGCTCACAGTGTAACTCAGAAAAACAATGCTCGTAATAACATTGGTTTGTAAGAGTCACTTGCCCTTTTTCTTTTACATACATACATACATATATATATATATATATATAATATTTCAGTATTATTTTTTTGTTTTATTCAATGCTGTTTCAGTCTTTACAATTTTATTTTGGGGATTAATATAATTAATCCTTTCATTTCTTTTCTCCATCTAAAATTTCCCATATACTACTCCAAACTCTCCTTCAAATTCATGGCCTTTTTTTTCACTAATTATTATTGTATGCATATATGCACATATATTCCTAAGTATAACCTGTTCACTCCATCATAATGTTATTTGTATCTGTGCTTTCAGCATTGATTGTTTGGTGTTTAAAACCCAGTTGATAGACATATTATGAGGCAAGAACTACTGAGGACTTGCTTACCCTGTGTTGGCAGAGGTTGGCTGTCAACCCTGCCTGCATCCAAGCTTGCCTTTTTTTTTTTAAAGGCAGAATTCTGTTTGTGGTAAAAATGAGTACCTTTTTCTCAGTGGCTAGTTTGGCACATTTGAAGCAATCTCCATAGGAGCTCATCATCCTCTTTGAGGTAGGCTGGGTGTTGCCAGGAGTTAACCTGTCTCATTGTCAATGAATCTTTAAAGTAATAAAAACATTTTTAAATGCTATATTCTGCATGTCTCTGGGGGTTTTGAAGACCTTATCTTTTTGTAGAGTCATATCTATCTGCTGCACCTAAGATGTATATTCTTGTGATAAGCGTGGACTAGCAATTGAAATGACCATGATTTAATATACTAACATTTTATTTGTATAGCTTATTTCTCCTAAACAGCTTGCCATAGTATTTTCAAAGCATTGGAACAAATACGTCTGTCAGATATATTGGGACAGAAGGCTGAAGAAGATGCTCCAATGTTACAGAGAGTTTTGCGTGACTGTTCAGGTAGAAAACTGTCTCTGTAATCTTTTCATTTGGAAAACTACTAACCTGCACTCCCGGTATATTCAGATAATCAAGTTTACTCCTCAAGTCTTTGAGGGAGTTGAAGAACAGGTAGCTTAGTTTTACAATGAAGCGTAATTGTTTAGAGGTTAAGATGTTTTTAAGCCTAGATAGGTGTTCTAAGTTGATAATGACAATATGTGATGGAGACTGATTTACATTCAGAAGTTTAGATACACCAAGATAGGAAAGATGTGTTCTTCAAGACTGTCAAATACAAATAGCCAAAACACCAAGAATGTAACATTTATATAATTCCTGATTGTGTGGTTCTTTTAGCTATAGGTAATCTACTGTATATATTTGTAATTATATAAATGCATATGTAAAAACTAAAATAAAATAATAAAAATAAGAAAACCCAGTTGATGTGCTTTACCCTTGGAAGGACCACCTCACCACTCCCAGCTTCCTCAAATGGCTGTAGTTTTTTATGTAGGGTTGAGGCCTTGTTGGCTTTTCCACTTCTACCCTGGCATGTCCATTAGTCTCATCCTTGTTTATCTCATGTTTGGGGAGTAATGTTGGTGAAATGTTATGGGTTAGCTTCTGATACTATTTTTCAGGAACTTATGAATTATTTCCCTTATTGGCTGTGTAATTTCACATTTCTGCCTATGGTACAGAGAAGTTCCAAATTCTCCATAATCTTAGCACACCCCCTTGTGTTTTCTGCATTTATTTATCTTTACTGTGTTTATAGCTAATATGTAGTTGTAATTTACTGTGGTTTTTGGTTGTTTGGTTTGTATTTCTTTAACAGGTATAAGGCTAAGGGAATGTTGCATAAGCACATGGGCACATTTTTTTTTTAAATTTATTTGGCTCATTGTTATCATAGTTTCTTCTCTTTCCCTCTCTTTTGTAGTGGGTGTAAACATGTTTTTGTTTTGATCCCAAGTGTGGGATGTGACATGGACTTGTGTAACAGTGTGCTTTTCTGCTGAAAACAGACTTGTAAGATAACAGGTGATGTTTGTCCCCTAGAAGAAGAACCCAGTCTTGTGAGGTCATGGTCTTTGCCAATTGATAAACATCCTAGTGTAGACTCTAATACGTATATACACAAAACAAGAGGCAGGGCTATTCGGTCTTAGCTGTTCACCACTGTTCATCTACTTCAAGACACTCGTAGAGAGAAGTGCTCCAGGGAACTCTTCAAGGCTCTGGGTTCTGGGGTTCTAGCTGTTGCTCTGCATCCCAGCAGCTGCAGTTGCAGTCACCTTCACTGAATTGTTGGTTTGCTGTTTAACTGGTCTATTGGAATCCTGCCGACTATGCCAGTGCGATGCTCCAAGGAACTGAGTCTTAAAATGTCTACTTCTGTTCCTATTGACCTCTTTTTCTCCTATCTAGGGTAGATGTGTTCTAAGGGAGGCATTCCCTTTCTCTCTCTCTCTATCTCTCTCTCTCTCTCTCTCTCTCACTCTCATTTTCATCACATTATCATCTTCACTTCTCCTTTCCCTCTCTTTTCCCTTTATTTTATTTTTCTCTTGGTTTTTGAAGGACACAGAAGATAAGCAGTGTCTCTGCTTACTCAGGGCTTAGTTCCCTCTACACCTGATCAACTTTCTAAAGTTGTACACCTCCTGGGTGGTGATTATTCAGAGCCATGTATGCTTGATCCTGACTTTAATCTCTCTACAATTTTTACGTGGACTTAAAATAGAAATTCTTATTTGTTTAAATGAATCTCATAAAAGGCTACTTGTGTCAAGAATTTCTTCTACATATTGGTATTTTAAGCAAGAAACATAATTTCTACAACTCAGTACTTACTTTTTTTAAAAAAGTAAGGTGTTAGCATTTCCATAGATTTTACGAACAAACAATAAATGTGTCTCTTATTCCCTATTTTCCATTTTCTGTTATAATTTGAGTTTGGGGTACCCTTGTTTTCATTTGCTTGTTTGGCCAGTTGTTCTAGTGGGGACTTTTAGTTCCAGCACTCAGAAGATTAAGGCTGGGATCTCACTGTGAATTCAACACATCAAATAGCAAGTACTACACTATACAACACAGTGCATTCTAGACTTTATGGTATGTCTCTGTTTCAAAATTCAAAATAACAAGAAAGCAAGAGAGTAGATTTCTAAAAAGTCCTGGGTTGTTATTGCCACTAATATTCCATGTCTGAGAGGTGATCAGGTTACGGCTGTAGACGAGCTTGGATTTAGGGGGACTTCAGGCCAGCTTTATTCCCTCCATTCTCTACTTCTACCTTTGCCAAGATGCCAAGAGCCTGCCATATTGCTGGAGGGCTCCCTGCCATCTTCACAGATGGGCTCTGATAATGGGGTTAGGAAGTAATGTGTCAGAATCAAATGAAGTCATTAGAAATTATTGCCAGCAGATGTTCATGAATTCCTCTAAAATGAATTGATCTGCCCATTTGGGTTTCTGAAAATGGCATGGGTCAATGTGTTTAAGTCCTTTGCAACATGGTATGAATGTTCCCCAATAAAAAGACTTTGGGGGATACTGGGATGATAATGGGAGAAGATTTGTTGTTGATCTACCTCATGATACTTTTTATTGGAAAGGCATTTCAGGTGTCTCTTATGGTCAAACAATTTTTATCAAATATTTTATCTAATCCATAAGATGTACTGACACATTTAATATCAATTCTGGACTACATACATTATGAATAACTAAGAGTCATTGTTCTAAAGAAATTCACATAATTTACAGGAAATAGAGGACATGATTGATTCTATTTTGAATGACTGAGTGTAGCATTTAATGTTAGAAAACCTAAAATTTCAGAAAGTGGTATTCTGACATATATGAGGGAGAAATTTGAACAAAGGAAAGCAAGTATGTCTGCGCATTATGAAATTCTCTTGATATCTCAGGTATTTTCATATATTCTAAGGACAACTAGAATGGTATGTGACTGCTTTAGGAAAGGGGGAATTTAGACAGAAATAAAATGACAATAAAGCTTAGCTGCCTGTGTAAATAGATTCCCAGTTCTGGCACAAATGGATATAGGTGTTTAATAGGCCATGGCTGAACATTATGTGGTCATGAACAGGAAATTGCTGGGAGAACAGAAAGATATTACTCTCCAGGTTCATATTTATGCTTTTATGAAGAGGAACCCAGACAAAAAAACCAACAAAAAGTTAGAGACACTTTATTTCAAAGATGGCATAGCAGGGGAGGAAAAGCCTGAGGCCTCAGCCTTACACAGAGACCTGCAGGTAACCGAGGAATACTGAAAACAGGAACAATAAACTTCCACCAGAAATAGTATACCATCTTACAATCCAATATGAAATGCTCAACCATGAGGACATACATATTGAAAGCATTAAAAAGTCTTATCAGTGCATTTTATGCATTTGCATATATATGTGTATGCATATACATGTATGCATGTAGCAACAATTAATACAAAAAAGAGGCCCTACATTAAAAAGACAATAAAATGGGTATGTGGGAGAGTTAAGATGGAAGAAAGAGAAGGGGGGAATGACTTTGTTACTGTATAATCTTATGAATAAAAGAAATAATTAAAAAATACAAATCCCTTATTTAAAAAAACAATTTAATATCCAGAGGGAAAAATTAGAAATAATACAGTTTTTTTGATTGGTTATTTTTGTTCAAATAAATAGGTGTATCATCTTAAATTTCATTATTTCAAGTTTTGGTTTCATATTATCTATATGTAGGAAACGAATCTATTCATAGGACTACATAAATATTAAGTGAAATTATGAGTGTGGGCACAGACTGACAAACATAGACATTATAACATAACAACTAATATCAAGTAAGAGGTTTACACTTTGTAACTAATGCTATTGGTTTGCTTGGCACTGTTCACTTCATAATTCCATTAATTTGATTGGCTTTCCTCTTTGATTATATTTTATCCAATTCTGACTAAATATAATCCTATGTGAAATTATATTATTATTTTATTAGATTTAAGGAATACATACGCTCTCTTTAAAATATAAAACATAAAATTATATTAATTTTTTCCTTTTAAAAATATATTTAACTGAAATAAGATTAAATAACTTTGCCTGCTTTACCTGAAAGTACCGCAGGTACCCTGCTTCTATCCTCTCCCTTGCCACCCTCCCCAGTTGTCAATTTGATAACTTCCTTTTCTTTAATTATTATGGTTACACATAAATATATATGTATATATATATACATAATTAAAAATTTAGCCTTATGAGTCCACTTTTGTTGTTTGTGTGTGTATAGCTTCAGGGCTGATCACTGTGTACTAAATAACCAAGAAGGGTCAGATTTTTGACAAAGAGCTGTGCAGACCATATATCATTATTTGTAGACTTCATCTTTTCAAATTATAATTCCTTGTTTTCCTTGGGCAGGTGAATGCCCAACATGTCAGAAGCCCTTGTCTCCATGTTGTCCTTTGATTTTTCATCTTATAACACACTTCCAGCCTCTTTGCCACCCTGTGCTTGGGTTCCATGCCAGCCTACATCTGTGATTGCTACCGTAAACACAGCAACCCCATGCATACTTTCAGAAGGTTTTCTTTCTTGATTTTGTAATTTGTAAGAACTGAATACAGAAATCACCGGTTGTTTCTCCTCCTGTGTGAGTGTTAAAAGTCAATAGCTTGGAGAAAGTAACAAAGGAAAAAGTAAAGAACTCTCTCAACACCGTAAAGATGAATAAATAAAAACCGAAGTGGATGGTCTTCTTGTTGGGCTCCTGGACCCAATGGGTCTTTCTATATGCCCATGCTTCCATACCCCTCTAACCTGGCATCCAATAGCAAGTTCCAGCATCTGTCCCAATCCCCCACTGAGTGAAGATTCTAAGAGGACATCCATGTTGGGCTAATATCCATTTATAAGTGAGTATATATCATGCATGTCTTTCTGTATCTGTGTTATCTCACTCAGGATCTGGACCCAGGGGTCCTGCACAAACTGCTGTACCAACCAAGCACAATGCAAGTGGTAACCCTAGACCCCCTATTCAGATATAGCTAATGGACAGCTCATTCCCCACAGTTGTGTGGAGAGCAGGGACTGCTTCTGACATGAACTCTGGTGTCCCTATTTGACCACTTCCCCTTGCTGATGGCATTCAGCAGAAGAGAAAGCAGGCTATCTGGATGAGACCTGATAGACTGTGGTCATGTAGTAGAGGAGGAGGTCCCCTTCTGTCACAGATCTAGGGGAGGGGAATAAGGGAAAAAAGGGAGGTGGGGAAATGGGAAGATACAAGTGAAGGGATAACAATTGGGGTGTAATGCAAGTACATTATATAAAATAAATAAATATATTTAAAAAGCCAAAGTGGAAAGAATTGTTTTATCTAATTTATCTTGGAATTAAAGGCAATGCAAGGCTTTCTTCTGTCAAAGGGAATTTGAAAATGTGAAAATCTTGGCAGTAAGAATGGTAGTATAGCTGCTCTAGGTCATCAAAGGCACAGGAGAGAGAACAAGGATCAAAAATATCCACACGAGGACAGAGTTTGTAGAAAGAGGCATGTAGAGACTCATGGAATTATAGGCAAAGATGTAGAGTGACACTTTGACTTCATTTATGTTTCTTATACTCTGTTTAACTGCTGTACGTACAGAAGAATTTTGCTTCACTTTGTCCACATTTTCCAGGTCATTCATTTTGTTGTTGTTGTTTCTGGTTTTTGTTGCTCTTTATAGCCTTTGGACCTGTGGTACAGCAGAATATCATGTCTAAAGGACTTGGCAAAACAAAGCTGGCCACTTCAGGGCACTAACAATTTTCCTTTTGTCCATTGGAACTTAAGTATGTATGCCACTACTGAACCCTTAGGGTTACAATATCATGCTGCTTTTTTCGTTGTAGTCCATAGTCATCATAGAGTGGTAGGACTGTTTGTTGTTTCCCTTCTTTGGAAGTTGCATGGTCCCTTCTAGTACCATGAAAACTAGTCCTTGGAGAAGAAGTATTCAGGTAAATTCTTCTGAGCCCTGTGACTGAAGTGCATTGTGTCTGGTTTGAAACCAGAAAATACTAATAGCATGTGATATTCTGGAAGTCCTGACCAACAATTTAAAAGATATGAGCTCATTCCTGGTGTTGTTAAGTGGTCCTTAATCTTGGAATTTGAGTTGTTAGTCAATTTAAACTCTATGTGAGATTTAATGTGCAGACTTAGAATTCTTTATAACCATGTCTAGTATAAACATAGCCAAACCCCCAAAGCTAGTGAGGCCATGGGTCTTTGGGGAGAACTTATAGCAAAGACTTTAATAAACCAACAGAATCCTTCATTATATTATGAATATTTGTTCTTATACACATATATGTAGTCTACACTTCCTCATCAAAGAAATGTCTCTTTACAACAGATGCAGATCATTAGAGAAAACCTCAACCAATCAAATTGCAGAGCCCTGTAGCCTACTCCCAACAGAGATATCTGCAAGGCAATGCCTATATTAAGGGGAGGGGGGATGAATTGGAGGATCATGAATTTTATTGTGAGAACATTTCCCAATATGAGTGGCAGAAGGTACACTCATAAAAATCTCACCAGAATAACTTCCTACAAAAAGATCAACAAAGACAACAGCAATTGACATGCCAAAGTGGACAGGAGAAAAACCACAAGGCCTCACTCTCCACAAAGAAGGAGACATCTAAGGAATTCTGAGTGAGATAGAATTGATTATCTAATTGCTTATCCAATACCATATGTTCAGCCATGAAAAGATGTATATTGGTAATCTTATACTGACCAAGAAGGTTATAATTATGCATCTAAATGTGTATATGGGAAAAAAGACATGAATTTGAAAGATAAAGAGAATGGGTATATGAGAATGTTTGGAAAAAAAGAATGGCTGGAGAAAATGTTAAAATTATATTTTTCTCAAAAGTATAAATAATTTCCAAAAGTACCTCTCCATTGGTTAAAAAAAAAAAGAAAGAAAGAAAGAAAGAAAAAATAATACAAGAACAAAATCACATGAAACCTATATACTTTCTTTTAGATATTATTTCTTTTTTAAATTTCTTTTTATTAATTTATTCATATTACATCTCAATTGTTAGCCCATCCCTTGTATCCTACCTTTCTTTCCTCCCTCCTGCTTTCTCCCTACTCCCTTCCCCTATGTCTGTGACTGAGGGGGACCTCCTCCCCCTGTATATGCTCATAGGGTATTGAGTCTCTTCTTGGTGAGCTATTATCCTTCCTCTGAGTGCCACCAGGCCTCCCCATCCAAGGGACATGGTCCAATATGGGGCACCAGAGTTTGTGTGAAAGTCAGATCTCCTTCTCCACTTAATGGTGGAGAATGTCCTGTCCATCGGCTAGTCTGGGTAGGGGTTCGAAGTTTACTGCTTATATTTTCCTTGGCTGGTGCTATAGTTTGAGGAGGACCCCAGGGCCCAGACCCGCCTGTAGTTTTCCAGGACCTATTGGATCCTTCTATTTCCTCATTCTTCCAGGCTTCTCATACCTAAAGTCTCGATAGGATGTCTTCCCCTCTGCCCACTTTCCTGGTAGGTAAAGTTTTTCATGGGGGGTTACCCCTTGGACTAGTGTCTCGATATAAGTGAGTATATACCATTTGACTCTTTTTGCTTCTGGGTGAACTCACTCATTATGATAATTTCTAGTTCAATCCATTTGTCCACAAATTTCTGAAATTCCTTGTTTTTAATAGCTGAGTAATATTCCATAGTATAAATATACCACAGTTTCTTTATCCATTCTTCTACTGAGGGACATGTAGGCTGTTTCCATGTGAAATTAAACACTACCAAACCAAATAACCCAATAGAGAAATGGGGCTCAGAACTAAAAAGAGAATTCTCAACAGATGAATATCAAATGGCTGAGAAACACTTAAAGAAATGCTCGACCTCCTTAGTCATCAGAGAAATGCAAATCAAAACAACACTGAGATTCCATCTTACACCCATCAGAATGGATAAGATCAATAACTCAACTGATACCACATGCTGGAGAGGATGTAGAGAGAGAGGAACACTCCTTCATTGCTGATGGGAATGCAAACTAGTACAACCACTTTGGAAATCTACTGGTGCCTTCTCAGAAAACTGGGAATAGGGCTTCCTCAAGACCCAGCTATTCCACTCCTTGGAATATACCCAGAAGATGCACTACCACACCACAGGGACATATGCTCAACCATGTTCATCACTGCCTTATTCATAATAGCCAGATATATACTTTTTAATAATAATTCAAAAGTAACCACTGTTCTCTTCACTTCTAGGAAGGGATGACTGGCAGAGAGGAGGAAAGAGGTCAGCGAGCATCTTTGGTTTAGGAGAGGCTCCCAGGAGTCAATGGGGTGAGCCAAGCTAAGACTCCTAGCAGGAAGGAGATTATATGGATCCTGAATTTTCAACACCAATCCACCCTTAAAACCTACAACCTAAACTATATCATGCCTTCAGGAATGGTAGGGACAAAAAATGGAGCAGAGATTGACGAAATGGCAAACTAATGTTGGGTCCAACTTGGGACCTACTCCACAGGAAAGAGCAACTCCTGACACTATTAATGACATTCTGCTATGCTTGCAGACAGGAGCCTACCATAATTCTTCTGCGAGGTTTCATCCTGTGCCAAAGCCCACTCTGGCAATATCGGATAGATCCTAGATCAGATAGTGAGGATTAAGAAGAAATAAAAGAATAGAAACAAGAAATAGAGGCAAGAAACAGTCAGAAACAAAGACTACATTTGGAAGAGTTAGCAGTCAATACCACAGAAGCCTTAGACTTGAACTCATGACCTCAAGCATGCTAGGCAAATGCTTTACCCACCTCTCTATCCCATGTTCTGTTTCCTGGATGCTGGAACAATCACCTCTCAGCCTAGAGGCCACAGTGTGTTTTTTTCTGAAAGTCTAAAGACCTAGAGTGCATACTTGATATACTTGGTAGAACATCTTGTTTAATTACCATCTCAGCAATTCATTTGATTCTCTTTTTTTTTTTGGTTTTGGTTTTTCGAGACATGGTTTCTCTGTGTATCCTTCGCTGTCTTGGACTCGCTTTGTAGACCAGACTGGCCTCAAACTCACAGCAATCCACCTGCCTCTGCCTCCCGAGAGCGGAACTAAAGGCACATGCCTCCCCCACCCTGCTCATGTGGTTCTTATGCTGGAGCAGAGAGCATGAGAGCAAATGGCTCTCAACAATACAGCAGCAGATGAGAACAGATTCAGAGACCCACAGCCAAACAATAAGACTAGCTTGAGGAGTATTGTGGAAGAGGTAGAGGGAGGATTGAGGGATTCAGAGGCGTCAAGGACACAAGAAGAACTACAGAGTAAACTAACCGCCCACCAAAGAGCCTACATGAGCCAGACCTAGACACCCTACACATCGTGTGTAACAGATGTGCAGCACTGTCCTCATGTTGGGCCCCTAATAATGGGAGGAGCGACTGTCTCTGACTCTGTTGCCTGCCTTTGGATTCCTTTCTCCTACGTGGGCTGCCTTGTCTGGCATCAGTGGAAGAGATGTGTTGTAACTTGAGGTGCCAGGGTGGGCTGGTACCCCTTAGGGGCTCCCTCTTCTCTGAAAAGAAGTAGAGGCGGAATGGGTAGATAGGGGCATGAGGGTGGGACGTGGTGGAGATGAGGAGAGGGCTGGAATCAGGCTGTAAAGTGATTAAATTTAGAAAAGTAATCACTGAATCATATTTGCTTACACAAACAGTTGAGATATGATAGATTTTGTGCTCATTTAATAATCCTTTGCATTTATGTATTTTTATAGATTAATACTATATGATGCCATGGTAAAATAAAATCTTCATCCTCGTGCCAACACCCATAAATTAATGCCATCTCAGCTTCCTTAGTAAGTGGTAATAATTGTCTTTCAAGGACCTCTGACTTGTGATATTACGTGCAAGCAAGAGAGGGTAAGAATGTTTTAAAATTACCACAAATTAAAAACAACTATGAAAAAATCGACTAGAAACTTATATAATATTTCATCTTAAATATTAAGTAATTATATACTATCTAATATTAACCTAGTATTCTGAGGTTTAGGGTCAAAATTTATAAATATTATAGGTACTCATTATATAATAAAAATGCAGAAAATAATAAAGATCAAAGCTATTTTAGTATCATATATTTTCACATTGGTTAATTCATATTGCATAACAAAATCTTGTAACAATATTCCAGATATAAAAATAACTATTTTACTCAAAGTTAGACGTTCTCAGTAGACTCTCCACTATGTGGGTCAAAATTAAATTCAAATTTCATTTCTAGCAGGAACAAATTATTAGATAGTTAATCTGTTTAATGATTAGCCGAAAGTTAATTGTTACATTTGTTGTGTTATTGGACATACAACTGGAGTCTAACCTAATGAAAATCTTATTTGACATACGCTTCTGACATCTTTAGCATATATATGTCTTGATCATTATGTTTACATTTACTAGGCATGCTCTGCTTGATCTCCTGTGCAGCTGTGAGTCCTGTGCTGATTCAGTTGGACGATATCTCTAAGGAACTTCTGTTTCTTCTAAGATGTTAAGGGTACTATCTAATCATTCCTTAGACATCTGTCCATGGACATATTTCCACACTGTATTATGTATATTCTTGGATCTTTCTGTAGGCTTTTAATTTTAAGGCAACTGCGAGTAAGCATTTTATCTAAGATGCCATGCTGTCTTCACTTTCTTTAGGTTCTAAACAGACTTACTTTTATGACAGACGTATCTCTTTGTCACTCCATCTTAAAGGCAAGAACTATATTTATTCTATTTAGTGTTACCTGTGTTGCTATTTGTATATGATTTCAGGGCTGGACACTTGGCATCAGACAACCCTTGCAGAGGTCATCTCTGCGAAAGACTGCTTTCCACTCTCATCAGTCCTTAGGTATCTACGATAATATGTCTATAAATTTGGATGCCAGGAGTTTTACCCCATCCACATTAGAATATCTACTGGTTTTATATTTCTTTGGGTCTTGTCTGTTTCTGTAGTTCCATTCACATTTCCTACTAAAGACATAATGAGACCATAATACACACTGTGAAGTGTATAAAGAAATAATTATTCTTCAATAATATTTAGCTTGTTTGTTAAATACATATTATTCAATGTCATCAGCAAATGGGTCATTTCCTCAAGATATAAATCGTACTATCCCAAAGGCTGGGAGATATTTTGGAGCATAAACATAATTCAGTGATTAAATTTTTTATAATTTCCATAACCTTAGTTAAATTTCTCTTATGGTTTTGTTGTTGTGTTCCTTAATCCCCATTTCCTATTGTTTTGGTTAGTCGGGTTATAAGTGACATACGCTCAGTTAATAAGTTGTTAATAAAATATATTGGTTGAGAAAATTGAGCCTACACTTCTCCTCTCCCAGAGGCTCTTCACTATATAATCCAGACATTTTGGATCCTCTCTCTCCTCTCACTCTCCTCTCTCTTCTCTCTCCGTGCCTGCCTATCTATTGATCTAGCTATCATCTATCTCTATCTTTCTCCTCTTTCTCTCTCTATCCATACCCTGCAGCTACCAATAAAACATACACTTATAAAATATATTATTGTGTTGTCATTAGCTCATTCTGATAAGCTAGCACCTGTGTTTGGGTCATAACACCTAGGCAGCTCAGTACCATCTGTAACTCCAGTTCCAGAGTATTTTATGTCCCCTTATTTCTGCCATAGAGAACAGCACATATATGTTCACATTCATACACTCAGGCATAGTCTCATATATGTAAAATAAATAAATATTTAAAATGAAAGAAGACACTTACACAAGAAATATGTATCCTAAAGTAAAAGTAAAGAAAGTAAAAAAAAAAAAAAAGACAGAGATAAAGATAGAAGATAGATACACTGAAAAATATAGATAGACAGGTACATAATATATATAATACATAATAGATAGATAGATAAATTGATGGATGCATAGATAAATAGATAGGTGATGGACACATAGATAGATAGATGATAGATGATAGATATATAGAGAAGAGGATTGGAGGAAAGGCGAGAAGTGGGATGATATAATTAGCACTGCTAAATATCCACCAATCCTTAGAAACCCTGGATGCAGTTATGAACAGAGTTGTGATAAAAACTGGTCACACACTTCAGCTTCCCCAAGGGACAGTCTACTGAATATTTGCATTATTATTCTGAAACCTTGATGGAATTATGGTATGTTTTCTATAATCATGTGGAGCAAGAGTATGAAAATATCACCTGAAGAATCCTGTTGATTATCAAAACACCAGCTTCTAATTCCTGGTATTCCACATGGAGTTCCCTGTAAGCATCAAGGTTGACAGGGAAATGAGCCAGGTGCCATAAGAATGAAGCTCACTCCAGCCTGACTTAGTCAGCTGGTATTGGACCAAGCTTTTGGAGTTTGACACCAATCCATTAATTTTAGCCATATTTAAGCACAGCAGAGTTTTGGAAAAAAGTTTCCTTAGGAGAATTAACTCAAAGGTTAAGACATGTTTACAATTAAACTATTTACAAAGAATAAATGGTTACTTCTATGAAGATGGGCTCTATTGACTGAGAAACATTGCCCAAGATAGGGGTCTAGGGACAATGAATGAGGTAAACAGAATGCTTTTTGTAGTCAGGATTGGCTTAGCCCTACAGATAACACAAAACTAACTTATGCTGTTGTAAAGTACAGGGTGCGTCTCTCATATGAATATGATTCATGAACCAGCAAGCTATGCTCATGATTTAGGGGGCAAAGTCTGGAATAAACAAACATAGTATTCTGAGGGACTCAAGGGTGGCTTGGCTCTGTGGACAACAAAAGATGACCAGGCTGTCAATGACCTCATTTCCCAGCAACTTTGAAGGAACAGACAAGCCCCAGTGTGTGACTTTCCTGCCACCTTCCTGCTTATCTGTGTGTACAAGGACCTCTTACATGCTACAGTTTCACTAAAGTTAGTTCCTTTTCACTGCCCAGAATAAGCACTATTTATCAAAAATCAACCTTAGATTATTATACACTATATTATTGTTTTAATTTCTATTTAAATTTTTATATAGCATTTTTATTACACTTTTTCCTTTCCTCTAACTCCTTTTTCTTCCATATTTTATTTCCCACTTGGTATTTTATTATTTTAACACTAGTTTAACTCCGTGTTTCCCAAGTATTGTTTCTTTATTTGTATATTTTGAAATTAAAATAAATAAACTTGTTTGTAGAGTATAAAAGCTTTTGTTTCTGTGAAATACCTGCTCCTTAAATTTAAAACAAAACAAAAAATATCAGGATTGCAAGTGTTCTAAAATATCACAAACAACTTACAAATCAACATCTGAGGTCTGTAGAAATGGCTTAGCACTTAAAATGCAGTGTTCTTTCAGATAATCCATTTGAGCCTGAGTGTTGCTATTTCACAGCATCCTGGAAAACTAGCTTCAAGAGATCTGAATCCTTCTACTGGTCTCTGTGTGTACCTGGTTGTAGAAGAATGTTAATGCATAACATGGCTGTTTTGGTAAGTGATTACATCCAAAGACCTTCTATGTCTGTGTGATATGCCTTTAATCCAGGTGAAAGATCCAGGCAAACAGATTTGAATTCAAGGCCAACCTGATATAGAGCAAGTATCAGATAAAGAAAAGCATAGGTCAAGGCAAATTGTTATATGCCTTGAATCCTAAATGAAGGTAAAGTTAGTTGTAGAAGGAAGCAACCATGTTTGAAAGTAATATCTAATTGAGTGGCAGAAAAGGTGACAAATCAGAAATGACTTGACAGAATAAGACACACGCAATGCTCACAAGAAGAGAGAGGAAAGAGAAGCTATTTAAGAGGCTTTTTTTTTTTACCTGGACAGTAACTACTGAGAGATGGGCTGCAGAGAGAGAGAGAGAGAGAGAGAGAGAGAGAGAGGGAACTCAGGAGAAGATGTAACAAGCCAGAAAAGGTGAAGACACCAGAATATTAGAACAGATTATTGAGTTAGTCTGAGACCAAGCAGAGCAATTCTAGGCCAAGAGAGAAGCCAGATTTTATAATTCAGCTTGGAGAAGAGTTTGAGCCAGAATAGCTAAATTGACTCAATCAACCCAGAGCTCAGAAATAACAAGGGTGAGCTTACCAAGCACTAAGTCTCAGAGGCTGAAAACATTCTAGGCCTAGGTTAGATTGTACGGAGCCTAGAAGCTTCCAGGACTAGGCCTAGGTTAGCAGAATGAGGCAGTAACCCTCCCAGACATTAATTGAACAGGAAAATAAAATTTACTTTTAGACCTGGTCACATGTGGTCTGCACCCAAACAGACTCAACTTAAAATGAAAGATTACACCCATTTGATGATTTCAGAGATTGTGTATGAGAGAGGAGATGGGGTGGGAAGGGTAATGTAAATACAATAAAATAATAACCCATAATTGAGTAAAATTATCCCTTCTTTCTCATGATTACATCATTATGCATCATTATTGTTAATTAAGAAGTTAATTTTCAAATTCATTACTTAAAGACTTAGTCTATCTCCATCACATTCTACACATTGCTCTATGCGACTTATAGGTATAAGGTCCACTAATGCAACCAATACTGATATGAACCAGAGAGATTTTCAAGCTCATCTTAGATCATAGGCAGCTAGTTGATAAAATGCCACCTTCTAAAATTTTTGCTAGAGCATCTATTCATGCTCTTACATCCCCGTTTCCCTCGCATGCCTAATCCTCCTGTGAATAGAGATTAATGGGCATTTCTTGGTAAGGCTGGTAAGTTTTATTGTCCGTGAGATAAGCCTCCGTATCAGAGCAACAGCAACTTAGGTTCAGAAGACACTGAGAACTTTAGCATCCCCAAGGTACTAAATTCTAGTTCCAGAGGTAAAGGACAAAATATTCCAATGACACTGAGCAGGTTCACAGCACTAAAACACACTTGTGTGAAATACAGATTCTCAGCCTTGCGAAGCCCATAGAAGTTTATCATTTTTATATTCCGTCTCTTGGGCACAGACTGCCTTACAGTGTGATCTCTGAATGTGCTGATTTAGAAGGCAGAAACAATAGCTTAGTTATTTTAATTAAGAAAAGAATGGTATGGGTGGGGAATGCCAATACAGATATTATTATTGTTTCTCTGGTGCCTAGTGTGAGAAAAATACATACATATAATTACTTAAATACCTATAAACACCTAAGTGAAAGCACTCCTGTATTTATACTGAGCAGCCTGTGTGCTAGCTTATTCTCATCCCCTCCACATGTGTAGCATTATCTCTACTCTGTGACCTACTATCTTTCACCTCTGTTCATTTGGCCCTGAATGTTCTTCACTGTCAATGTTTTGGCATTACCCTTTGCATGATTACCAAGACTTCCACTTCACTAAACATAATTATTAATTATTATCCTATCTCACTTGATCTTTGAATAGTTTGATGACACATGCTCTCTTTTCTTGAGTTGTTTATAGTGTCCACTGTCACCTTGCAATGTGTTGTGGTTTGCATGATCATTAGGAAAAGTATCCCTAATGCTTAGCAGTTCGCAGTTCACTTTATTTGGCTTCCAGGTCCCCACAGGCCTGGTTTCTTTCTCTTCCATGCCTGTGGAACATATTAATTGAAATATTTCTATAATATTTCTGTATATCATGATCATATATATTATGTCATCCTGAATAATCTCAAATGATTTTTTAATAATCTGCAATGAAACTGAACATTTCTACATTTAATCTAGCTCTCTTTCTATAATTCAGTTCTAGTTACTATTCTATGTCACCAATTCAAATAAATGTGTATTATACAAATATATGGCAAAAAATCAAGTGGTTATTTCTACTATACATCATACTGAAGTAAAAAATATTTGTAAAACTGAAACAAAAGCACTTTATCTAACCATTTAAATTTTTTAGTTCTTCTCTCATACTTATCATTGATATTCAATCATCATTTTTCTAATAATAAATAATATAAAAATCTTTTAAAAAAATTTCATCAAAATGCTTTCTTATTTTCTATAAACTTTCAAGTAAATTTTGAGTTTATTATTTATGAGTTAGACTAAGATAAGTTTGATTATCTCATATCATGAATGTTCAGTTGTAGAAGATCATGTTGGCTGTTTTTGTACTTAAAACACTAAAATACATTCATACATTTGAAAATCAAGAAGTAGTTGGCATATGAGTACATAATAGACACTTGGGAATCTGATGCAGGAGGATTAAGTGTTAGAAACCAGATTAGGTTACACATCAATATTTAGGTCACATTGGAACAAATAGCAAATGACATATTCAAAATTTTATTCACATATATAATATGATATAATATACCCATAAATATAATTATACTATTTACCCATGCCATTTGTCAAATAGCAAAATCTATGGGTTGAAATATATTCAAGAACAATTTCATACTGACTGGCCAGTAAAGATCATTTTAATAACTCCTAGGACTCTAAGTGTCCCAGTGTCTGAACCCCCAAGAATTTATGTGAACAACATCTGACACTCATTTTGATTGGACAATATCCAATCTTCTACAATGATGAATCATTTTGACTATCATATTTTAGTCTTCCCAGAATGAGAAGAATGAAGTGCTTTGAGTACTGACAAATAAATCACTCATGTTAATTGCCAATATGATATTTTGTTAGCTTTCCATAACTCATTTTTAATAAGGGATATCTCTGCCAATTTGTTCCCTAGATTCTTAATTTCACTAGGCCATGACTGGCCAATTTTTTCCAATAGTTGTCAATAGTTGTGTGATTCAGTAGCATCTTCTATTTCAAATAATAACTTCTAATTGTTCATTGAGACCCATGTTCTTCCTTTACATACTGGTCCAATTCATCCATCTGCCATTTATGGGTAAAAATAGTCAGAAACTAAATTTGAAGTAATTTCAATTTCTTCTTCTTTGACTGTCTCTTGGAAATTAATATTAAGAGAGGATTTGCATTTCTTTGATGACTAAAGATGTTGAATATTTCTTTAAGTGTTTCTTTGTGATGAGAGATTCCTCTGTTAATAATTTTCTGTATAGCTCTGTACCTCATTTTTAACTTGGGCTATTTGGTTTATTTGTATCTAATTTACTGAATTTTTTTTATATTTTGGATCTTAGCCCTCTATCGGATACAGGGTTGGGGAGGACCCTATTTTACCATTTTGTCTGCAGTCATGTTCTTCTACTATCATGTCCTTTGTTTTACAGATACTTTTTAGTTTCATGAGGTCCCGTTTATTAATTTTCCATTCAGGAGAGTGTCTCCTGAGCCAATGTATTCAAGTCTGTTCCTCACTTTCACTTCTATCAGTTTAGTGTATCTGGTTTTACATTGAGGTCTTTGATCCACTTCAAGTTGAGTTTTGTGCAGGGTGATAAGTATGGATCTATTTACAGTCTGTTACATGCAGACACCCAGTTAGACCAGTAACATTTGTTGAATATGCTATCTTTTTTATCCAATTTATGGTTTTGGCTTCTTTGTCAATAATCAAGTGTGCATGGTTGTATGGACTTATTTCTGATTTTTCAATTCTATTCTTATTATTCAATTAGTCTTTTTTTCTTTAATGCTAATAAAATGGAGTTTTTATTACTATTGCTCTGTAGTGTAGCTTGAAATCAGGGATGGTGATACTACAGAAATTCTTTTATTATAAAATATTGTTTTAGCTATCTTGAGTTTTTTGTTTTTCCATATGAAGTTGAGTATTATTTTTTCAATATCAGTAAAGAATTGTGTTGAGATTTTGATTGGAATTGCATTGAGTCTGTAGATTGCTTTTGGTATGATGGCCATTTTTATCTGTTAATCCTACCATTCCATGAGCTTGGGAGATCTTTCCATCCTTTGATATATTCTTCAGTTTCTTTTCCTAAAGACTTAACGTTCTTTTCATAAACGTTTTTCACTTGCCTGGTTAGAGTTACACTAAGATATTTTATATTATGTGTGGATATTCTGAATGGTGTTGCCTCCCTAATTTATCAGCTACTTTTTCAATTGTGTATAGGAGGGCTACTGATTTTTTAGTTAAATTCATAAATTGACCATATACTCAGTCACAAAGCAAGCCTCAACAGATTAAAAAAATGAAATAGCCCTTTGTATATTATCAGACCACCATGGGTCCCAAAAAAAGCAGAAGAAGAGTCTGTTTCTGACTGTGTTGTCTGCCCTTGGTTCCCTTTCCTGTAATTGGGCTCATGTGTGTCACATCAAAAGGAAAAGATGTGCCTGGCATTATTGCATCTTTATGTGCCAAGATAGGTTGATATACATGTGAGACTTCCTTTGATCTGAGGAGAAAGGGAGAGGGGAATGGGGGTAGGGGAGTGAGAGGCTGGGACTAGGGGAAAGGAGGGAGGGGAAGCTGTGAATGAATGTAAAGTAAATTAACTAATAGAAAAAATATATTAAGAAAAAACTGAGGAATATACCATACCACAAGGACACTTGCTCAACTACATCATAGCACTTTATTGGCAATAGCAAGAAACTGGAAACAACCTAGATGTCCCTCAACTGAAGAAGGGATAAAGAAACGTAGTGTAAATGGTATGTTTACACAGTGGAACACTATTGGAAACAAGGATATAATGAAATTTGCAGGCAAATGTATCGAACATGAAAACATCACCTGGAGTGAGATAAGCCAGACCCAGAAAGACACACATAGTATGTACTTACTTATATGTGGATATTAGCCATAAAGTACAGAATGTCTATGCTAAAATTCTCAGACCTAAAGAAGCTAAGCAACAAGGAAGCCCAAGAGAAGATGCTTGAATCTCACTCGGATGGGGAAATAAAATTCATTGGAGGCAGATGGACAGAGGGAACTGGTTGGAGAAGGAGCTGAGGAGGGGAAAGGGAGGGATCAAGTGTGAGGAGGACTGAGGGAGAGGGAACTGAAATTGGTATTGTAGGCTTAGGGGAGCTCTGGGGCCAGCCAGAAACCTAGAACAAGTAAAATTTCTAAGACTCTGTGAGAGTGACTCTAGATAAGACTTGTAGCAACAGGGGATATGGAAACTGACATAGCCAAACCCTGTAACGACATAGGACTTCCAACAGAGGCATGGTGACAGCAAGCCACCCATAAAGCCTTCACCCCCAAATCTCTCCAACCTACAATATGCACAGGAAGAAATATGGAGCTGTAGTTGAGGGAATGGCAAACCAATGACTGACTCGGCTTGAGACCCATCCTATGAGAGAGAGCCAACCACTGACTCAATTAATGATATTCTGCTATAATACTTGCAGACAGGAAACTAGCATAACTGTCCTCAGAGAGGCTTCACCCAGTAATTGATGGAAACAGATGCAGAGACCCACAACCAAACATGAGGCGGAGCTTGGAGACTCTTATGGAAGAGGAGGAGGAAGGATTGAAGGATCCAGAGAGGTCCAGAGCACTACCAGCAAATCTACAGAATCAACTAACCTGTCGCCATAGGGACTCACAGAGACTGAACCACCAACCAAATTGCATGGACACGGACAGGATATATAGTCTGGTCTTCACGTGGGTCCCCTAATAACTGAAGCAGGGTCTGTTTCTGATTCTGTTGCTTGCCTTCGGATCTTTTCCCCATAACTGAACTATGGTATCTAGCCTTAAAAGGAGAAGGTACACCTAGTCCTACACCATCTTGATAGGCCAATCCTGTTTGATATAAAATGTGAGACTTCTCCTTTTCTGAGGAGAAAGCAAGGGTGTTGATGTTATTTTTATAAAACAGTGTGTCTGTTACCTTATTTCTTAACCCAGCTATCATACAAATAATTGAGACTCTTTTAAAATACAAGGCTTTATAGCACACTCTGAGCAGTTTAACTCTATTCTTAACCTTCTGTTATTTTGTCTTACTCCCAGAAAACATCCCAGTGATACTTGCACTTTGTAGCTTTCCTCAGCTCCAGCTCCTTCCTACTGATTCATCTACGCTTGATTGAATTTCCTCCTTCCTCCCATGACTCCTCCTTTCCTGGCTGGCAGGAAGTCCAGCCCTCTTTTCTCCCCTTCTCATCGACTGGCCGTAAGAAGATTTATTGACATAACAGTGAGCCAATTGGGGAGCAGAGTTTATAGACCATTTTGGATGGAAATGAGAATTTAAACTGAGCAAATAACATTATGCCTACAGAAGGGGAGAATGTGGGTAAGGGAATTAAGATGGAAGGAGTGAGAAGAGAAGAGGGAGAGGAAGTTAAATAGTTAGTTAGTTAGTTAGTTAGTTAGTTAGTTAGTTAGTTAGTTAGTTAGTTAGTTAAAATATCAAGAAACAAAACTGGAAAATATATTTGCCTTGAACAAAATTCTGGTTTAGTGTCTTGGAAGAGGGCAAGATAAGGATGAAGACTATTTCATCTTAGATCTTCAAATGCTTGAGAGGAGTAGAGAACCTATGCGTAGGCCTGAATTAGGAAGCCCTTTGCTAAGCCTTGGACAAGTTTAAACTAGACCTTTGAAAGAAGCTCTTACTGATTCACTAATTTACCATACATTTTAAAAAAATTGCTTAATACTGCTTATCTTGGAAAATGTGTATTCTCTCTGCTCTCTGGGAAGCCAAACATGTATGTAGATCAATAATTTTTCAACTTATTCATACTAATATTTAAAAATATTTGGTCTACTATATTTGAAGGCCCTATGGGAACAGCTTAGACAAAAGAATCTGAAACATGGATCAGACACTATCCCCTGATTTTTGTAGTTCAGTTACATCAGGGTTTTTATACTCTTCTAAGTAGAGTAAATATCTTCCAGAACCCAGAATCCAACTTCTACAAAAGCCATTTCAAAGGACACTTTTAGAGACCTACTGATGTTCAGATCTAGGATTCTCAGATATCATCTGAATGCATTTGCTTTTCCAACCAGAGTTCTTCCTTCAAGATAAGCATATTCAATTTTTAAAAATAATCCCAAGAATGTAATAATGACCAATGGTTTTATAACACTGCCTTCAAAATTCACTGGGAACATTGGATACATTGTTTCTAACAAGGGACAATCAACCCAATCTCACTTAATTATATTGAAAGATATTAGGAAGAACTTTTTACCATAAATGCATGCAGAATAAATGTAGACATAGTTTGAGTGGAGTTTTTTTTTTAACTGTTAGCAAGTAAAGGTAATCACAGATAGTGAAGTTACAGAAATGCATGTAGATTATCATCTATTCAGTTTATGGTCACAGATATTTACATTTACTGGTGACTTCTTCGTGTGAAATTTGGTGCTAGGTTTAGAATATAATTTGAAGTGCTGTCCCTTTCTTACTCATCTTCTCTCTTTTTTTTTCTTTAATGGAAGATGAATAGGAAAGCAGGATGGTTACTGCTGTGGGAAGTAGAGAATTCATAACTAAGGTTGGTTGGAAAGGGGAATCCCTGAGATCTTTGTGCATTCATAAATATCAAGTCTAACCCAATCTCACTCAAAACAGATTTTACTATAGTGAGTTTTTCTATACGGATGCAGACTATTGGTGGATGTGTTTTTCACCTTCATTAACAAATAAACACAGCAACAACAACTACAAAAACAAAGTAGTATTGCAAATGAACTCTGGCTGCATCTACTTTCCAACAGCAGGTCTTATAACCACTTTGAATCTGGTCATTTAAAAGTAGAACATGTAGATACGTTTACAAATTTATTTCAATTAAAATCTAATTGTTATTCATCTTTTTGGTGTCTTAGCAATTTTTATTATTTTTTTACATAAACATTTATATTATTATGCATAAATAAAATAAACTATATACAGCAAGAAGACCCATGAAACAATCAGGAATTACATAAATCTTACATTCATAATGTTTCAGCTATTTGTATTTGGTAATCTTGAAGAAAACATCTTTCCTATCTTGGTGAGTCTATAATTCTAAATGAAAATCAGTATCTATCGTAGCTCATCTCTATCAACTTAAAACATCTATCTAGAACTAAAAAAGCCTTAAACTCTAAACACCTAAGCTTAATTGTAAGACTAAACTATCTGGTTTTCCACCCTACCTGAGACTTGAGAAGGAATAAAACTTAATTACCTGAGTCAACCATAAGTGCTAAATATTTCTAGTAACTGCTCATTATAATTAGTGATGGAGTTAGACCTCTTTGAAGTACTGGCCGCTGCTAATTGCTGAAGGAAGAAGAATTTTTCTCTATTCACGGTATAACTACTGGAATATTGGCCATATGGAATTTTATGCACACACACTCATCCATGATGAACAGACTGTAAATGGACTCAGTGGATTATTTTTTAAAGACATGAGCTTAGTGTTAAAATAAGTTGTAGGGAAAGGATGAAAATAGAGGCAGCTATGGTCATAATTCATTTTATACACATATATTATTCTCAAACATAAGGAAAATAAACAAATATTGCTTCCAACACAGAGATATATTGCATTCATAATTATAAATATTGCTTTTCTGCTTTGTTTGAGAAAAATCTTTTCAGGAAGTATTTACTTATTTCACAGTAAGATACTCAGAGACTATATTTAGAAAATATTCAAGGAATTCTCATAAGATAGGCATATTTTTTCTTCTCAATATATAATTATTTTAGCAATATCAACAACAAAATAAAGAAGACTGCCATTTTGAAGTGCACTGTTTCCCATGAACATCATTTGAAAGATCAACAGCAGATTTTACAAAGGCCGTGCAGCGCTTTGAGAGATGCTAAATCAACCACCTTGTCTTCCTGTTAAATACTGTCCCTTCTGCTCCCTCCTCCTTCACTTTCTGCTTCTCTTCCTGCTGTAGCCCTCTTGGCAGAAATGTATGCTTTTGCTCCTTCTATGCAATGCCAGTGGTAGTGTTTGCTTGTTTGGTTTTTCAAATTCAGCAACAGATTCTAAATTCTAACCCCCTCCTTCTCTCTTTCCTACCCTGTGTGTGTATGTGTGAATAGTGTGTGTGTGTGTGTGTGTGTGTGTGTGAATAATATGATAGTCTGAAACAATAACAAATATACAAAATGACAATTTATTGGTACTTGAGAGTATTCAATTAGTACTACCTAATTTATGTTGCTGGCAATTCTTTTTTACTTATCCAACTTCTGTTTAGCATATTTATGTCGTTTCATAACTTTGCTATAAAAAATTTAAAGAAAACTTTTTTCTTTGTCCAGAAAATTAGATGATCACAAGAGCACTTTATTTGGCCAATGGAATATGTAATAGCATAGTTAATGTGAACAAGAGGTCAATATAAATTATTTTGGAATAATACATGACAATTCTCACAGGGCAGTTCAAGTAATGGGCAAGAACAAAAGAGTGGAAATAAGGAAATATGATAATTTGTGTTATATATATATATATATATATATATATATATATATTGCTAATAGTTCATTGCATTTTTCTGTATAGGCTTTAAAAATCTATTCTTCCATTTCTTGGCTGCGGCTAATAATAATAATACATTTTAGAGACTGAGACTGTTGTTTTTTTCTGTGTCATGGTTTTAACTTCTAATTTTACATGAGCTGCACTGGTGTTAAAGGTAACAAATGGTAAAAGCACTGAGGAACTATTGCCTGTATCCAAAGCTGCCTGCCTATCCCATGTTCACACACCTTTACTCGACATTCTGAATTTCAAATTCATGTTAACTCAGCATCTCAGTGTTCAGTATGTTTTACTGTGTGTGAGATGTAAACAGTAATGAAAGTAATAATGACTTTACTTATCTTCATAACTATAACAAATAACACACATAATACAACTACTAAGAATGCATATTTAAGTTTACATATGGGTATGTGTCCATATATGTATGTAACTTAATATTCTTTGAGATAATCATCTTCTTTCCTCTCTGCTAGTGACAATGCTGAGTTTATGCCCTGATTCAAAAGATGTTGAAGAGTGAGATTATTCTGTATTGTGCTTCTTTCTAATTGTCTGAATTGTCCCTGAAGGAAGCCATTAGCACAGCAGAATTGGAGAACGTGAAATGCCCCATTAGCTGCTAATAATGCATGTAGCTGTAGTTTTAGGACTCACTGAGGGGATGAGTACCTTTTGTAATTGGTCCCACCTTTTATCCACAGCGCTTTACAGCTTTACAACACTGAAGCCCATTAACTGAAGGGGAGATTGTCTTAAACAGAGAAAAAGGAAAATGCACCCATCTCTGTCCACCACCACACCACAAAAGCTGCAGAGATGAATGCTAACAATAGCAAATCATTTCTGCCAGTTGTGCGTGCATTATCCATCTGTCTGTCATTGCTGTCTTCACATCTGGTTCTTTGCTCACTTGGGTTACTCACCAGGTTCCAATAAATGACATCCCCAGAAGAAGAGCAGTGTTAAACATTGAGATATTACATTACAACAGTATATTTTATTCTTCTGATTTAAGTGTCATTTCAGTGTCTTAACTGCTGAATAAAATTCATTCTTTCCAGATCTTTCTGAATTCTAGCTGGCTGGCTCACCTCAGCTGTTCTGCCTCAAATGCCTATCCAAGCTGACTGATTCAAACTGGCTTCTCTCTGCTTCTGACTCAATTGCTCTGCTTGGCCTATAACTGTATCAATGTGTTATGATATTCTAGTTCTTTCTCATCCTCTGGCTTCAGCTGCCTCTGCATGACTCATGAACAAACTCAACTCCACTGTACTACACTCACTCAAGCAAACTGCACTGAACTCAACTTCACTCAGCTGAACTGACTGAACTGGCTGAACTGATCTGAACTGCCACTGCGCTGCCTCTCAACTGCCAGACCTCAACTCCCTTGAACTATCTTTCCCTGGCACTCTCTTAAATCACCTCTCTCCTGTACTGTTCTCATGACAGTTGAACATATGTTATCTCTGACATATTCTGTCAATGCTTTCTCTGATTTATCACTTTGTCTGCCCTTTAATTAGACTTTATTTTCAAACATCTGGGCTTTCTTCTACAAACTAACTCTACCTTCATTGTTTTTGATTAAAGGTATGTACTAAGGGTGTGTCTGTATTCCAGCCAGAGGGATTAAAACTGTGCTAGACTAAAATTTCTCTGCACTATATGACATAAATAGTTGTAATATTTAAAGATCTATTTATTTCTAATTTATATGTTTCCACTACATGCATGCGAGTGCCTTTGGCTTGGCCCTCCTGGCTAATCTAGATTATTTTTCTAAATCATTTTTTAGAAAATATTATTTTAAACATCTAAACAAGTGCTTTTGGTGTTTTGGTGACTACCCTACCAGATTTCATATCAAATTCAATAGAATTTATATTCTAATGTTATTAAATTTTATAAAACATAAGTTATTCTTTCTCTTTATTTATCTCATCTATTTGACTCTTAAAACATTACTATTTTCAGTAGTTTTTGTAAGTATTTGGTTACATATCACCTAGTTAGTACATTTTTAATATTTATTTTTATTTATATGTGTATGAAGGTTTTACATACCTAGATGTTTGTGCACAATGTGTATGAATTTCCCTAAGAGGTACCACTATATCCATTCTGTGTCCTCTGGAGTGCAGCCAGTTTCTTCAAACATCAATCCATTTCTCCAGCTCCAGTCCATGTTTTAATTGTTATTTTAAGTTATACATCTTAATATTTAATTTCCATAAATGATTGCTAATTCCTACATACACGCAAACACACATAAATCCACATGTGTGTCTGATGATTTGTGGTACTCAAACAAAGAATAAGCAGGCTACCAAGAGGAGACTTGATAGCCTATGACCATGTAGTGGGGGAGGAGGTCCCCCTGGGTCATAGACCTAGGGGAGGAGAATAGGGTGAAAGAGGGAGGGAGGGAGGAACAGGAGGATACAAGTGATGGAATAACAATTGACTTGCAATCTGAATAAATTAATTAAATAAAAAAAGGAAATAATTTTAGTATGGTGATATTAAATTATAATAAAGCATGTTCTAAATTATTAGAATATTGTTTTCCATGTATGGTTTATCTGAAAGTACCATCTGGACAGTATGGAAATGATAGAAGACATAATTTCCTGCTCTGTCCTTGAACTTAGGAGGAGAACATTGTCTTTAGTGACTAGTCATGACCCTATGATATTACTCAGAGATCTCTTAGCAAGTATAGGTGACGTCAAGATTCTCTATGATGGCAACAGCATTTATTATGATTATAGATAAAATTCTGCAAATGTGTTAGAATATTTTTGAGGTCATCAAATACTTTTTTGTTTTCATCATGTTTGTAAAGTTCTAGAATTAAATGATAAACCAAAGTTGCATTTCCAGAAGAAATACCGCTTTAGTAAAAATTATATATATATATATATATATATATATATATATATATATATATATGATTATTGAATTAAATCAGGCATTACTAATTTAATTTTTAATGAGGAATATTGGAATCCTATACTTCCTTTTTCTGGCTTGGTATTTAGAAGGCTATCTTAGAAAATAAATTAGCAACTTGTTATCTTACTCTATTTTCTGGAAGAGTTTGATTGCATTGGTATGTGTGAGAAAAGCCAGGTAGTAACAGAATTTTCCTCTTTCTATATTTCTTACAAAAGCCAACATACAACTAGATAGGGTTTCAAACTTGTGTTAGAATAAACAATAACATTTGAGTTATTTAGTAAAATTACAGTTTTTGCAATTTCTTACATTTTTTCTTTTTTCTTTAGTTATTTATTTTTGTTAAATATTGTATACATATGCATTTATATTATTACACATACATAAAGTAAATTACCTATAACAAGAAGAACCATGAAACAATCAGGAAATATATATACATATACATATACACATACATATATATATGAAATTTATATACATACACATATATATAAATGTTACATTTATAGCATTTTGGCTATTTGTAGTTGGCAGCCTTAAAAAAAATCTTTTCTTCCTTGTTGAGTCTAAAATTCTGAATGTAAATCAATATCTATCACATCTCATCATTATCAACTTAAAACATTTATCTTGACCTAAAAATATCTTAACCCCTAAACAAGTAAGCTTAATTGAAAAACTAAACTATCTGGTCTTCAACCCCATCAGAGACTTGAGAAGGAATAAAATTGATTACCTTAGTATACAGGGAGTACAAGTTAGCAGCTTCCCAAATGAGATGCACATATATTTGTAATATAATCTCATAGTCTTATAAATTTTCATTAAATCTGCAGTCATTTCCTCTTGCTGACCTCTCAAGCCAACAATTTTGCATAAAATCATTTTATCAATATTCATAAGTTAAATCTATATTTTAATTTCTTTGCTTACTTCTTCATACATGTTTTTAAATAAATTATTGTTTATTTCTAAATTTATTGAATTTTTCTCTAAGTAGTTTTGCTTGTTAACTATATTGTAGATAAACTCATGCAATTACCTATACAGACACACACACACACACATACACACACACACACAATAACTGTGCATGCATGCGCGCACACACATAAAATAACTCTAAGGTATAAACAATTATAACATATGAGTTTTTCTCTTTTCATTTTGATTTTTTATCTACATGTGTGCATATATCTGTCCAAACACAGACCTTGCTATATGGACTATCTTATTAGTTCACTTGTTCTGTGCATACCATGTCTCCATATTCCTAGGATAGGATTATAGGAGAGCTGTCACACACAGCTGACACTTGAACCATAGAAATTTTATTATCACTGTCTATTCCCCAAAAGTTGGACATTTTCTGCTAAAAATAAATTATTTCATGTGTGTTTTCTCTATGTGTGCATGTGTGTGTATATAGATAAGTGACTTTTAGTAGGTAAGTAGATAAGTTATGTCACTGGGTATTAAGAAATTTATCAGAACAGTTTTAACTTAACAGAAGAAAATGTATTTTACTAAGAGCCTTCATCAAATTAATGACATAATGCTAAGTAAAAAGAAAGTAACCATCATATTCATAAATCAGAAAGAATCACAGCCCTGAATCTGAAAGTAAATTTTGTATCATGCTTATTTCTCTCTCTGAGTTCATTGGTGATATAACTTATCAATTTTTTTCCAAAATCTACCTTCAGAATGATGTTTACCGTTTAAGTTAAAAAGTCTGAATCAACTTATTTACATAGATTATGCTTTCTGCAAGTCATTTGTCATGGGACAGTATCCTCATAGCACAGGAGGCAAAAATGAGGAAACATATTGTTTGAGAAAAGTGGTTACTGAGAATGAGAAGGAGTGTCTATGGGAGGAGTTAACTCCTTGGTGTTAACCCTAACTTTGCTGACATCTGAACAGGAACTTGGGGCTGTCATGCATTTGTCTCTCAGCTGAGGTCCTATCAAAAAGTTCACATGATTCTGCTTCTTCTTGGTACTCTTATTAGCAAGAGTCTGAGACAACTGGTCTACCAGAGATTAGCCATCGCAGAAACTGCAGGGTAAATCTATTTTACATATTCTTTCCCTTTGGGAAATTTGGTAGAATTGAGGCTTATCTACGTGTGAGTTATTAAAGATGTCTATAAATAATTTTATTTGGCAATGTAATTCATAAGCAAATGCTGAATATTGCTCACTTTAGAATTTAGTCCTTAATTTAGCTATTTAATATAAAAATTATTTCAGAAGTTGCATATTTTGTGGACGTTGTTTTTAAAGTGGAAAGTCTTAAATGATCAATTTGTTGATATTCATGTTATGTTGATCCAAGTGAGTGTATCAGGATCCTAGGAGAGATGGCTCAGTGGATAAAGTGCTAGTCCAACAAGCATGAGGATTGCTATTTGTACTCCTGTCACTCACGTAAAAACAGGAAAGGCATGACAGCTACCAGTATTATTTCCACTTTGGATGTTGACGTAAAGCTCTCCACATCAAGCTCTCTAGCCAGACTAAGCCAATTGGTGAGCTCTAGAGATTAGACAGAGACAGTGTTTAATAAATATAATGGAAAAAATTTAAAAGGCCAAAGTCAGATTCAGGCCTCTGCAGACATGTATACACATATGTACCTGTGTATATTTGAACATGCACACATATATCTGCACAAAATATATATGCCTATGAATTTTATGTGCTACCTGCCTTAAACTCTTAGAAAATTAAACTTGCTAAGATTTAGTTTTAACTTTATTTTTATTTATTCTTTTATATTTAACATATTATTTTTTGAGAATTTTTTATACAAGTGAGTATATATATATATATGTGTGTGTGTATGTGTGTGTGTGTGTGTGTGTGTATACTTTCTACCCTATAGCCTTCTGCATCCTACTCTTCTTGTACCTCCCATTACCCTTCTCAACTTCATGACATCTTATTTAATAGTTACTGTTACATAATAAGCTGATAAATCCATTTAATTTTGTTCATATGTATGAGTTTAGGGCTATCCATTTGGGATTGGGTAATTGATCAAGGGACTTGTCATTTGAGAAGACTTGATTCTTTTTCTCTTAGTAGGTAGCCACCAATTGTCCAGAACTTTTTATATGAGTGGGGCCTTCCTTTAATTTTTCCATCCATACTGGGGATATCAACTGATGACAATATGCAGACTTGGTTAGAATACGTTGTTAGGATTGCATCCATGCAACTCTTCATGCCTGGTACTCGGTATGGCTTTTAAAAATTAAAAAAAAAAAAGTTCAATTGTAGAGAGCTTGTATATTTGGATTTTTTGACTCTTATACTTTCATGTTTCATCAGTGAGAGAAAAAACAGATCTACAGTATTGCTTGAGAGTCTATACAATTAATTTAATTCATATTTGTATTTGTATAACCAATAGGAGGTTTGGTTAGAAATTGTCCACATATAGTGTTATTTTTCTAATTTAAAAATATTTAATATCTCTTGATACTGCTGCTTAGCTAAATAACTGCAAACTTTTACTTGTTTTGGTTCCTATCTGAAGGAAAATATAAAGCCTGGCTAATACTGTGGTGGTGAACGGTAATTCAAAATCAAACATGGCCTCTTAAAGTTTGTCATGTAAGGAAGCACATTGCGTTATGGCTTAATAAGCTCACTTAGGTCCAGGGAGGCATATTCTTTCTTTGGCAATCAAAGATAATTTTTATGATCGTAGATTTGACTGAATTTTGTGTTTCTTTATTGCGGTGCTTTCTTCTCCGTTGTTTGAGCCACATTCTGTCAATTTTGAGCAAATCCAATTTTCCTTACCTTCCTCACAGAAGTGAATTATGTTTTCTACTGCTCCCTCAGTTTGTACCAGAAGTACTAAATGCAAACCAGCACTGATACCATGCTGTTCCAGGGACACTCTGTACTGTGATGATAAATCGTAAACACATAGGCCATTTTTCAAAAATACATTTAGTTGAATCAAATTTACTCTGCATGCAGGGGGTGCTGGATTTAAGTTATATGTAGCTTATTCTCAATAATTTATCAAATTTTGATTTGTTTAAAATGTAATAAAATAATCCATAATAAACAAACATTTTGTACCTAAAAATAGTACATTAGATAAGAATTCGTTACAACAACATTCAGACTTAAGATGCCTGTATTGTGTTTTAAAGCAGACACAGTAATTTCAATATACTATAGTTGTATTTTGAACTCCTCATTTTTAAATGAGTGGAATTTTTCACATCTTCCAATGTTTTCTACCCATTCAGTATTTATTTTCTATAAGAAATATGGAAAAATAATAGTAATTTTGTGTACTTTGAAAGGGATTTAGGCTTTCCTCTGAGTCCTAACTTAAAACATTATCTAAGGAAGGCTTTCTGCTTATCTACCATTGATGATTGAACACTATTGCACAGAGAAAACTAGTACTTGCTACTTGAAAATCCAATAGTTCCCTCTGGTTTACAGAGAAATTAGAGTTTTATTTATAAAAATAATGTGCAGAGAGGGCTATGATTCTCCTGCTAGTGATTTGCCAGTTTCCTGTCTCGAGCCAAAGATGCCCCAAAGAATTTAGACTGGCTACATAATGTAGGTGGAACAATTTGCCTTTCTAAATGTTGAATCCATAAATGTTTATGCCCTTAGATCTGTGAACTTGGATTTGCTTTGTCTTTCCCATTTTCTCATGCAATACTAATCATAGTGTGTCTAGGGCATTAAGTGAGCTGGGGAATGAAGTCACAGATAATGTATTTGACCCATACCAGCTCCCACACTGGAAAGAAATGTGGATTGTACTAACTTATGGCATTTTGTCAAAACCAACTTTCAATCAGGCTCATAAGTCACGAGACCTTTGGTGACCACGGGCCATTAGTTGCTTTAGTTGTATCTGTTCTGTGCCCCAGATACACATATGTCTATGAAATAACAACTTTCTGAAACTTAGCTTTTTACCATGTTGGTTCCATCCACAGGCCTGACCATTGCTTCCTTGGATTTTTTTTTTTTTTTGCCAATATCTGAATTATTAGTCTGTTTCTGAACCCTGTTCTACTTGTAAGACCTTAGACTTTATACTTTGGTCTTCTTGTTGACCCTTTCCTGCAAAGATACACTTCTCTTTTCATCACCGGCCAGAAGTTGGTTTTCAGTAACAACTGGATAGATTACACAGAACCATGTTAATTTCAAGGAATTTAGCCAGGAAACTAATGCCTTGTGTAGCTGGCATTTGCTGCTTTGTGGGCTCCTTGCTGTCTGCATCCCTTCTTTACCCTTATTCCATCTTTCCAATCCCTCAACATTAAGTAGGAGAGAAAGAAGGATAGAGGGGGGAAAGGGACATCATTAGCATTAGACTACTTCCTTCTGATTAGGAGCATTGAGTTCCTTGGGGCAACTTGATCTTCATTGTCAGGATATTTAATTTCCTCCTCTAGTTTCTATTCTCTTTGCACACAACTACTTGACAAATCACAACCAATAGCATCTAATCACCAGCCAGCCAACAACAGCAAGCACACCTCTCGGGCCCCTAGCATTTATATATCCTCTGGAAAGTTCCCAGAATTCAAAATGTCACACACACTCACAGAAACTATCTGCAGCTGGGAAAACCTTGCTCCTGCTGGAGCATGAAGCAAGTCACAGTCACCTCCATAAACTTCAGAACATATATGAAACATATCTAAGTTTGCCATATATATTGCCACTTGTGAAAAGACAGGTGTCTGTAGGGTGAATCATTTGGCTATACAGTTTTCCTTTAATATGAGCAAGGTTTATTCCAACCAACTGATGGTAGACGGCATTCCAACTTGCTTGTATGTGAAGCCAAATGAAGTTAGTTACTAAATAGATAATGGATGCTGAATTTCCACTTGGTTATCAGCAAGTCTTTCTGTGTTGTTTAGTCTGATATGGGAAAAGCAGATGATAAATCTGTGAAATTCACATTGGGGACATCTTTTGTCTCTATGATACAAAAATCCCATTATTGAGCACAATTCAAAACATCATAGAAACTTTATTGTATAAGTGTTAGAGATGCACAGTTTTGTACTTTCCATAGTATAATTTGAATTTGATGAATTCTTCCATCATTTGTATTTTTAAATATATGTTCCATCTTCAGTTTCTTACTTGAAAATAAATGGTATGCAATAAAATACACATACTTATAGTGTGTATTTTGGTAGAAGTCAGTCTAGGTACTTGTGGTAGAAACCGTTACCCTTCGTAAGGTGGCACCTGTAACCATTGCCTCCAGTGCATTAACGTTAACATTTAATACATCCACCTTCAACTTTCTCAAATCCTACACAAATGCTTTATTTGCTTTCTCATAGTATAGAATTGTTTTACACATGTTCAAAAAATATCTATTCTCTTTGTCTGGATTCTTTAATTTAGAAAACTTACTGTGAAATATACCTGTGGTGGAGACTGTATTACGGTTACTTCTTGTCACTAGTTAGCCATGTCCTGTTGCTTTCACTAGTAGGATAGATAGCAAGTTGCTTCTGATGGACAGCTTGAATTAGTCCATTTTTAGTGTTACAGTTCAGGCTACAATAAAACATCTGTTAAACGACTTACTTAGGTCTTTGCTTTCAGTGGTCAAAACCGAGTTTTTGATAACAGTGCCATCTTATAAGTGAAAATTGGAAATTTTAAGAAAAATGCCAATAAGGCTACCCTGATCAACCAATTGAAAGGAGGTTTCTCCTCTTTATCACTGGTGTTTAGTTAGTCTACGGTTTTTGCTTATTTGATGTTGTTGCTGTTGTTATTTCTTTCTTCTTTCTTTTCTCTTGGTGGAGAGCAATCCCTTTTCTTGGGATGGGATCATCTCCTGTGTTTCTTGTCCTGTTTCATTGTTAGTTTTTGTTTTATCTCATTGTGTCTTTTGTTATTTTCACCTAGAAGCCTGTTTGTTTTCTAGTGAGAGACAGAAAAGGCTGAATCCAGATGAGAAGAGATGTAGGAGGAACTCAGAAGAGTACTGAAATGGAATACTGTGATCCAGATATGTTATGTGAGGGGAAAGATATAGTTTCAATAAAAGGGAAAAGAAGTAAATCCTCATACTTGTGCCAAGCAGCTTATCTCTTAGTTAAATCCAGACCCAGTCTATTTGGCAACTGAGATTAGTTATCACACTAAGGCATCTGCACGGTTCATGGGTTAAGTCTTCTTATGTACCAATTTAACTACAAGACTCTCAGAGAGGCAGTATCTTCGCCTCAGCTATGCATAGGAGAAAACTAAACTTTATACAATACTGTGAAATGACACAGTGTTGGAATTTAGAACCCAAATAATAATTATCATTTTTATGTTGTGGAGTTAGGATATATTATTTAAGTAAATAAATACTTTCCAGACACAACTGATTGTTTATAAGTTGTGTTTTTAAATATTTTCCTTTAAGGAAATATGCTCATAGACTACCATGTCCCAGAAGTATTCATCTTGATTGACTATAGATCCAATCAAGTGAATACTAAGATTCGCCATCACATCGTGTCCTTCAAAAAAAGATTATTATTAATCTATTGACTAAAATAGCACAAGTTGTCGAGGCATTAAAAAGTCTTTACAAAAATATAATAAAAATATCATAGAATAAGTTTCTTAACAAGACATAAGGACCCATGAGCATGGTAGGCAGTATTTATTTAAACAGAGAGACAGTGGGAATTGATACTCATATTTTGTCCCACTTTATTCACAATAAAAAAAAAAGTTACTCAAGAATTGAATTAGCCTTCTTCTTACTCTGGAAAACACCAAACGGTGGATGACGTAGGAGCAGTGGGAGGGCCTGAGGAGAACCCAGGGCCCCAGGATTAGAAAGCCATGGCAGCTTCTCTGGAGGATTAAGCAGTGGTATTAGAGGCCGAGGTCTTAGAGGCAGTGGTTGAGGCAGAGGCCGCATGGATCGTGACAAGGATTGGATCCCTGCTACAAAGCTGGGCCACCTGGCTAAGGACATGAAGATCAAGTCCTTGCAGATTTTTCTTTCCTTCCCTGCTCCTTAAGGAATCCGAGATTACTGACTTGTTCCTGGCCTCATTCCTAAAGCATGAGGTTCTAAAGATCATGCCAGTGCAGAAGCAGGGGACCAGGTTCAAGACCTTTGTCGTTATTAGGGACTTCAATGGTCACGCTGGTCTTGGTTGTAAGCGCTACAAGGAGGTAGTCACTGCCATCCTAGGGGCTGTCATCTTGGCCAAGCTTTTCACCACCCCTGTGCCAAGAGACTACTGGCGTGGAGGAAGACAAGATTGGCAAGCCAGACCCTGTTCTGTGCAAGATGATAGGCCTCTGTGGCTCTGTTTTGGTGTGTTTCGTGACTGCCCCCAAAGGCACTGACATCATCTCTGCTTTTGTGGCCAAAAAGCTACTGATGATGGCTAGTATTGATGACAGCTATACATGAGCCAGGGGCTGCACTGACACCCTGGGCAACTTTGCCAAGTCTACCTTTGATGCCATCTCCAAGACCTACAGTTACCTGACTCCTGACCTCTGGAAAAAGACTGTGTTCACCAAGTCTCGTTATCAGGAATTCACTGATCATCATGTGAGAACCCACACCACAGTCTATGTTCAGAGGACCCAGGCTCCAGCTGTAGCTACCACATAGGGGGTTTTATACAAGAAAAATAAAGTGAATTCAGTCTGTTCTTTTCAAAAAAGAATCAAATCAGCTATTTGACACTGTCACTTGCATGATATGCCATTGAATATGCAGTTAAGTGATTATCAAAGAAAATGAGGGTGAATTGTGCATAGATCAAAAGCAAAAGGGGCACTGAATATTTTACTATTTGGTTCTCTGACTCATATAAACATTTTTCCTACCCTTTAAGCAGCAAATATTTACTACACAGTCATACATCAGGTAGGAAAACAACTAATGAAAAGAAAGCATCAAGCAAAGCTCTGAACCATATGTCTTAGACTCCAATTAATTCTGCAGCACACAGTTGTGGAGAAGAGTGGAGGCTCGTGTGCATACATGCACACTGAGCACACTTAATTATCATGAATCCCTCCAAACCCCTGTAGGATGATCTGTCTCAATTCTTGCTATTGCCTAACAGCCAAAGCTGGACGTTTTCCTGATCCACAATATCCATCCCTGGGAGATGTTGATCATGATAAACAGACACGGTATTAATAAGTAAGAACCACATTCATATTGTAGCTCTCCTCTAAGGTCAAGCTGTCCAAGAAATGGACGCTTAAATGATGTATGTGCACCTACACTTGGGGTTCAAAGTTTCCCCTTCATTGTACTTTGGCAAACATTATATGTGAGAAGGAAACTGACTGCAAGTGTCTTCATCAAAGTTAAATAAGCTTCCTCCTTATTGTTTCTCTGTAACATCAGTTCTAATTATCTTTCAGGCAGATGGGTAATGATATTTAATTAGGGAAAAGGTATGGTTGCACTAGGCCACTTATGTAGTGATGATGAGATGAAGGAAGGGATGAGGTTGTCAGGGAGAACTCAGCTCTTACCTCCTTTTGGGAGTCTTCTGTGATGGGCAATATGAGTGCCCTTAACAACAGAAGTGCTAGTGATAATACTTAGAGTTATGCTCAGTTTCTCTGTAGGAAGTCAGTATTCCTTACATGAATGCCACAGAATTTTTTTTCCTATTAAAGTTGTATTAGCATCCCTTATATAGTACCAGCTTGGACTGTCAACTGGAAACAATCTATATTTATCTGGGAAGAGAATCTCAGTGAGAGATTTCAAACCAAGTTGATGGCCTGTAGGGAACTCTTTTTTTTTTTTTTTTTTTAAATATCTTGTTTTAATTTTTGTTTAGTTCCAGAATATTTTCTTTCATTCTTGATATTTTCCTTGACCCATGCATCATTCAGTAATGAGTTGTTTTATCCTCATCAGTTTGTATATGTTCTTTTTTTTTAATTAATTTATTCTTGTTACATCTCTATGGTTATCCCATCCCTTGTATCCTCCCATTATCCCCTCCCTCCCATTTTCCCCTTATTCCCCTCCCCTATGACTGTTCCTGACTAGCCAAGGACAATACAGGCAGTAAACTTTAAACCCCTACCCAGATCTAGCCCATGGACAGGACAGTCTCCACACTTGAGTGGAGAGAGGGATTTGACTTTCTCATGTACTCTGGTGCCTCACATTTGACTATGTCCCCTGGAGGGGGAGACCTAGTGGCAGTCAGAGGAAGGACGGCAGGTCACCGAGAAGAGACTTGATACCCTATGAGCATATACATGGGGAACTCCTTTAATTATGTAGTCTCTTTGGGAAGACCCACCCCAAATGTCAGTGTCACCTTCTGGTCATGGTCCAGTTAAATGGGCATGGAAAAAGGAAGGTTGTGGTCTCCACCCTTGCTGGTAAGTTCTCAATCCTGCTGCTGGAACTGATGATCTCTTCACTGACATTAGGAGGAATCTACTGGGGCCATCTTTTTCTCCCAACCCAGGTTCTCAGTATTTCTAATAGGAACTGAAGACCATAGGTTCCCCAGGAGCGCTCCAGGCTTTCTATACCATATTGAGATTGTTGAAATTTCCAGTCCTGTGGGCTGGGCAATGACAGACTTCTTGTATCTGATGTGAGACAGCATTTGTTGGACTCAACTTCCTTTTTTTGGTTGAGTACAGTGAAGAGCCTTTGGAACCCAATGAGGGTGATATTATTGCTCAAAGAAACGTCAGTTATGAACTGGTAGAGACTATGTATATATTCTCAAGGGAAATGTTCCATGGAGAGTATCCTGAATAAAACTATGTCTATAGATACTTAACAAGAGCTTAAGACATTGCACAAGTCTTTGAAAGCATATGTTGCTTACATTTTTTTGAGATGTGGAACTGGAGGGATTGTTCTATGGCAAAGAGTACTTTCTGCTCTTTTAGGGTATGACAATTTAGTTTCCACTACCAACATGATAGCTCCAAGTCATATGCAACTCTAGTTCCAGGGGATTCAATACCCCCTCTGGCTTCTGTGGCCACCAAGCACGCACATGGTGCACATACATCCATTCAAGCAAAACACGCTTGCATACAAACAATAACTAATAATATATAAATAAAAACAAACAACTCTTTAAAAGAAACAGAGATGACATTCTAACAGGTCTGACTTTGAATATTTTCTGTGCTACTTATAAGCTCTTTGATTTTGAAAAGAACTTAATATATATCTCCAACCTGAAGTTTCATTCTTCGTATATTTGAATGATACATAATGAGGCTTTTACCTAAAATATGATACCCTTTTAAAGGAATTAGAAAAACAGGAACAAGAAAATTAGTGAGGGAATGTTTTTCACTTATTTTCAAAGCCTCTTTGGAATTAATGTTTTATTCATCACCACCAGTCTGACAACAAAGAGGTCTTGTCTTCTACAAAAATACAGTTTATCTCTTTGTATAATATGACCTTATTAGAGCAATAGCATTTTAAATTTAAAAGTAGCTAAAAATTCCTGAAAGCTTTATTTTCTTCCAGATGTATGGTTTCCTTCACTCCCTGGCCTTTATCATATTTCCTTCCTCCTGGGTGTGCACACTTAATAGTCAGAGGTTAGAAAATGCACATATTTGTCTTTCTGGGCCTGGGTTTCTTTGGTTTATATGTTTTTCAGCTCTAACCATTTTCTTGCAAATTTCATTTGTGTTTCTTTATAGCTGAACAATGTCTACATTTTAGTTCTGTACCCTCATGGCCATGGTACTCTAGTCGATTCCTTTTCTTTGTTACTGTGTGAAGAACATTGATAAACTTGACCATGGAACGATCTTGGTTATTTACTAAATACTAGTGTGCCTCTCTTTTGACTCTAGGTGAATGGATAATTGGCTATGCCCTTAAAGCATATGTTTCATTTTTGTTTTAATTTATTTTAGTTACAGAGTAAGAAAAGCACCCTACTGCTTGCTATTAAACAGCTTTCTTGCTATCACTCGAGGATTTGCATTTAACAGCCTTCAAAATTAAAAGCAACTTCTATGTAAAACAGGATTGGAGAACCAGAGAAGACATCACTATGAGCAGTTAAAGGAAGGAGTTACTGTCTTTTATTCTATCATTCTCTGTTTCATGGAGATTCCCATGTATAAAACAAAGCAAGAGAATAAGAAATGATAGTAATATTACTGGATACCACTAATAAACTATCTACCTCTGATAACAGGCCTTATGGCAGACATAAATCCTATAAAAAAACAGGGCTCATTCTTCCTAATAATAGAAAGAAGAGCATCAAAGAACCTCCTTATCGAGTTGGATTCAAATGTGACAAACCAGCCACTAGGCAAAATGTTTTCGTTTCTGCAACAGACAGAATTCTGCCGACCAATGGGTAAGCTTAGATGCAGGCAGAGTTAAAGGCCAAAGTCTGCCAAGACAGGGTAGGCAAGTACTCAATAGTTCCTGCCTCATGAATAAATCCAGCAGAGATATTGGGCTAGAAGGTCGAAAATGAGGCTTCAGTGTTACAGAGAGTGTTTGGTGACTGTTCAGGCAATAAAATGTCTCAGTCATTGTTTTTTTTTTTTTTTTTTTTTTTTTTTTTTTCATTTTGGAAGCTGCCAACCTGCACTACTAGATAACTCAGGCATTTAAGTTTTTCAAGTGTCTGAGGGGGGTTGAAAACCAGATAGTTTAGTTTTACAATCAAGTGTAGTTAGTTAGGGGATAAGATCTTTTTAGATCAAGATAAAGGATTTAAGTTAATAGAGATGAGATAGAATAGATATTGAATTTCATTCAGAAATTTAGACCCAACAAGACAGGAAAGAGGTTTACTTCAAGTTTGACAAATACAAATATCCAGATCCCTAGGAATGTAACATTTATATAACTCATGATTGTCTCATGGTTCTCCCTGCTGTATGTAGTTTGCTTTGTTCATGTGTAATAAAATAAATGTATATGTTTAACAAAAAGAAGGAGGTGTGTTTCAAGAGACTAAGTAATTGATATTGCCGTGCATACCACAGCACATTCCCTCATATTAAGGCTGGACAATGCAACCCAGATAATGTTTTAAACCCAGTTTCTTATGATAGCCAAAGGCATGGTTTGTACCTGTTAGGGTAGCTGTCAACCTGCCCTGTATATGGAGTGACCTGGTTGTGAGATTGTGTTGTTTCTACTCCTGCTATAAAGTGAGGTTAAAAAAAAAATACATTATTGTCCCTGAGGTGTTCGCACTTTGTGATGGGGTTTGTGTCACTTTGCTGTTGTACAAGTTGGACTCCTTAGGTTAAAGCTGGTCCAGAATCTTCCCTAGACATTTCTAATCCATATGTAGGAGCTTGTTGTCAAAAGTTTTCCAGTGTAAAGTTCCTGGAAGGAATTTTATGCCACTAGCTCCTGAGGTTAGTGTGAGTACTATGCTAGAATTAGTGTGCACTTCTGTGCCACTGTTACTCAGAACTTCAGTCTTCCACTGATTGCACAGTGAGTCAGATTTAATGTTCCTCTCTGACAGATTTAACATCCAAAAGGACCTGGGGAAAGAGCATCTGCCAAGCCCGAGGATTAACTGTGTTCCGAGGGAAGTGAGGAAAAAGGTTTCAGCAGGAGTGTTTAACAGGCTGAGACACATAAACTTATTAGGAAACTTTCCTCTGGTGTGCATGAAATCAGCCAAGGCTTTTAATGCCATTTTGAATTATGTACTCTTCAATATAGATACATCAACTATTCCTCGTTTGCTAGCTAACCATTTGGGTGACAAGCATGGACTACATTTTTGTGTCAATCTGCTTCTGAGCTCCTGTTTCAGTCTTCAGGTGACATATTGCCAGCCATTATGTTAAATACAAACCATAAGAGGAAACTATCTTGCATTATGCTCAAGGCAATGTAATTGGTCCCATTGACAACATTTTATATTGTGCTGATATATTTTCCATTAACCCAAAATCTGCAACATGTTTCCCCCACCTCAAGTTTATTGTGTATTTTAAAATAAACTATTAAGCAAACGTAAGCTAATTATATGTTCCTTGCAAGAATTCACGTTTCTGTCTGTGGCCGAAACAAGGGCATTTTGCCAAGTGACTGGTTTGCTACTTTGAAGCCATCTCCATAAGGAGGTTTCTTTGATGTTTATCATCTTCTTTGAGGTAGGCTGAGTGTTGCCATGAGTTAACCTGTCTTACTGTCAAAAAAATTTATAATAATAAAAACATCTTTAAATGCCATATTCTGTAGGTCTCTGAGGTTTTTGAAGACGTTATCTAACTATTTTACCTTATCTATCTATAGAATCATATCTATCTGTTTTAAACCTATGATGTATATTCTTGTGATAAAAATAGAATAATAATTGACATGACCATGCCTAAAAGTGGGCAAGATTGGATGCAGGCAGAGTTGACAAGCAAATTCTGCCAAGACAGCGTAAGCAAGTCCTCAATAGTTCCTGCTTCACAAATATGTCTGTCAGATATACTAGGCCAGAAAGGCTGAAGATGATGCTCCAACACTATAGAGAGTTTTGGGTGATTGTTCAGGCAGCAAATTGTCTTTGTTATTTTTTTCACTTTGGAAGCGGCTAACCTGTACTTCCAGGTTACCCAGGTAATTTTTATTCCTTCTTAAGTCTCTGATGGGATTGAAGAACAGATAGTTTAGGTTTACAATTAAGCTTAGTTTTTTAGGGATTATGATGTTTTTAGGTTTAGATAGATGTTTTAAGTTGATAGAGATGAGATATGATGCATATTGATTTACATTCTGACTTACCAAGATAGGAAAGTATTTTCTTCAAATTTGCCAAATACAAATAGCCAAAACACTATGAAGGTAACATTTATGTAATTCATGGTTCTTCTTGCTGAATTAGGCTTAATATATGTGTGTGTGTGTGTGTGTGTGTGTGTGTGTGTGTGTGTGTGTAATAATATAAAAGTATATGTAAAAAGAAAAATAATGGAAAAAAGAAACTGTACTAAATATTCAGTATTGTCTCAAAAGTAACAATTTTAAAAGAGCTGTTTAAAATTATTATTTTTAACATAATTTACTTGTGTGCATGAGCATGAGTGTTACATGTGCACTAGTACATGCCATGTCATATGTGTGGTGAGCAGAGGACAACTGGCACACAGGACTCCTGCTGCTGCCTTGTGGGCTTTGGGGTTTAAGTTTGATGACAAGAACTTTTACCTGCTCAGCCGTTGCACTGGCCCAAGTCATTTCACTGCTAACATTAATTTTCATAACTAAGAATACCAAAGCCACAGGGCAATGCAAACATTTTTGCATCTGGCTCTGCAACCAGTATTCTTAAGCAGACAATGTTCTTGCTAGGGACAAAGGAAGGACTTTACCTTGTAAGGCTAGTTATATTTCCTAGCAAACAGCCAGTTTCTCCAGCTGCTGTAAGTATCTAAGGCTTTTATTTTCCTAGATTGTAAACTTATATGAACTCCAGTACCATGAGTGTTCTTGTGCTTCTTTCTGCTTATGTGAAGCAGGGCCTTTCAAAGATAACAAAGGCAGGTCTTTTTAACAATTAAGTACTAATAATGGGAGTGATATATAATATTTATAATGAGATTATTATGAAACAATACCACTGTTAAAATTAATAGATAAGATTATGTGACCAAGGAAAAATTTCCTAAAGATGTCCTAATGTTTCAAATGTAACAAATACTAATAAGATATTAAGTAGCATTATTTTGTGTTACAAAATTTATTTATAACAAAAGATGATTTAACTACAAAAAAAAAGATTTTATGACCAATGATTTTGAGTTCTGGTTATTGTAATGTGGCAAGCACAATGTGCTCCTGTTCAAAGGCATCTCTATAAAAACAAACTCGATGCTAATCCACTCCCACGGAACAGGAAATAAGGGTAATACAGGGCTCTTCCGCAGATTCTGCCTAATCTATACACATATACCTCCAGTAGTACACTGAGACAGATTGTGATGGCTTATAAATGGCATTGTCTTCATTATTTCCTATTGCTAGGAAACAAATTACTGACCTACAAACGTATTGCCCTGGTTTGACACCTTATTAAATCTCATGAACCTGGACTTCTCTCTGTGTTGCTACTTGACTTACCTGCCAATGGACCAGTCAGCAAAGTTCCATCTTGGTCTGTGACTTAACACACCTCTCATCAGATTTTACACTCCGTATGTCACTGAAACTAGATACCGGTTTTGCTTATGCCCTATTTTGCTTATGAGTATTTCACTGTTAATGAATGAAAGGGTATCCCTGAGCAATATTCATGATTCACTCTATGTGTTGGTGAAAGACATACCAGGGTGTAGACTCAGGGTGAGACTGTGAGTTTTGATTCAGACACATCTGGACTTAAGTTCTGTAATCCATACTAAAGAGTCATTTGGCTCTAGGAAATCACCTTGCCGTTTGAATAGATTCATTGATGCCCAAATTTACAAGAGAGAGAGAGAGAGAGAGAGAGAGAGAGAGAGAGAGAGAGAGAGAGAGAGAGAGAGAGAGAGAGAGATGTTTATAATGTTCACAGGACAATAATGAGATTTAAGTAATATGCATGCTCATTTCAGGGCCAGATACAGAAAGATATTCAAAACTAGAACTATTGTCAAGTAAGTCATTTGAATGAGTGATGTTGATTTAAATACATTCATCTAAGACATATGATTAGCCTCCTATTTTGGCTGACTTTGTATAATTCATGTCCTACTTTGAATTTTCCCTGAACAGAGTTGAGATTCTTCTACAGTGGTCCTGAGGACGATCTCTACCCTGCAGACAGCTGCCTTCATCAATTAGGCTCAGTTCATTCCATTGTTAATTGAATTAGAGTATAGCCTGGATTGAGAAAACCATACTTTGTTGTCTGGTAAATCAGAATGTTTATGGCTGCAGATAAAGCATCTTGGCTAGCATACCTTTGGCTTAAGAAGGTGCATCTTGTTGTCTTTAAGGAGGTCATTTATAATTCATTGGAACTGAAAACATCTCCATCTACCACCTTGACTTAATGAAAATATCTTGTTAACAAAAACAGCTGTGCCTGAAATAGCTATTGATTTCATCTTTCACGTAGAGGCAGGCTCATTTCCTATGGCCAAGGATGAGGAGGGGGACAGAGTAAGACTGACAAATTGAGATATATTATCAATCACTAACTTTCCTGACCCTTCCCAAAGCCAGATGCCACCATTAATCAAAGCAGACAGCCACTGACATCACAGGTATGAACAAGCAAGGAAACAGAGGCTGTAAAACCTTTGCATAAGAGAAAACTGGATAGCCCCCAAGGTTGTGGGTCCTTGAAAAAAACCTTCATATCCCCTGACAAAATTATTATGTATTGTTATGCATGAAAATTAAATAGTAAGAGCTATTTGCCTTCTTTCAGGAGCTATTTATAAAGCTATCTGGCATATCAAAGGTGACAGCACATTAAAACCAAGAGTGCAGTCCACATGGATAAGGCTTAAAGGAAGGCCCCCTGAGCAGTGGTGCCATGGAAAGCTTTGGAAGAAACCACTCTCAAAAGCTGGGCATGGTGGCGCACATGCCTTTAATCCCAGCACTGGGGAGGCAGAGACAGGCGGATCACTGTAAATTCGGGGCCAGCGTGGTCTACAAGTGAGTCTAGGACAGCCAAGGCTACACAGAGAAACACTTTTTTGAAAAACAAGAAAAAAGAAGAAAAAGAAATCACTCTCAAAAGTATCATCTGCAAATTTCTACACTACATGTGTTCCTTGTGCCTTCAACTGGGAGGACTGTATTAAATAAGATATTTCAGCCTATCTAAGGAGTGCATCAGGTTTCAAAGGTGCATTTAATAATATGGATTTAAATAGCGTTAGAAGAAAGGAATCCTGACATCATTACATATGTGGAAGGAAACATGTTGAGGTAAGTGAGGAGATTGTTTCAAGACTCTGGTTCCTTTCTTTTAAACAGGTATTTTATTTAATAGTCACAAAGATATAATAGTCTACTTTGATATTTCTTTCCAATTTCACCCCACCTCTGTCTCTCTGTCTCGATATATCTCTAAAAACCACTGAGTTGATTTGGTGTTGCCTAAGTGAACTCTAGTATGGGTCGCCTACTGGAATACAGGTAAGCTTTCATGTACAATCCTCTGAAAAAAATGGACTCTCTTTCCTATAGTAGCTGTCATTGCCAATAATATCTCAGGTAAAGGCTGTATTTCATGAGCCTCTCCTTAGTCCATGCTGGTATTTTTGCTGGCTTGATCTTATGCACATCTTGTGCATGCAGTCCCAGCTTCTGTGGGTTCATGTGTGCACCTGTGCTATCATGTCAGACAAACAGTTTCTCTGTAGTCTTTATCCAATCTGGTTCTTTGAATCTTTCTGAGACCTTTGGAGGAGAGGCTCTATATGTGTCCCACTTAGAACTGAGCACTCCATGGTCTTTTATTTCCGACACATAGTTTGGTTTTTGGTCTCTCTGTTAATTGTCATCTAATATAAAAATACACTTTGTTTCTGATGGGAGTTGGTAGATGCTTAAATCTACTGACATAAAGATAAGAACCGATGGCCAATTCATTACTATGTCCCGCTAGAAGAATAATAGTGTGAGATGCCCTCTAAAGCCCCATAACTCAGTCAGCTGTGGGGGTTTGGCCCAGTACAAAACTTGTTCTTCTTGTGAATCCAGCTTTAAATCCAACTGCATATTTATTTTTGGTATCCCTTAATTTATTCATCAAGGGGCATGAATAAGTGTTTCCCTCACCTGCCACTCAGGAGAACCTCATCTTACTCTGTCTCTGGGGAGCAGAAGAGGCTGAGCAGACCTGAGTGATTTCTGTAAAAGTTGTCTCTTTGGCCCTCTGAATAATTGTTTCCTCTGTTTTGCTCTTAGGTCAATAAGGCTAACTCATCCTTGTTGACAGTAGTTTTCTTCTGCCTTAAGGAAGCACTTGTTTGTTTGTTATTTTATGTCAGCTGATAAATATGGAGTTGTTCTTTTTTTTAAGTCAAAAGTGTGTGCTTTGAAACTGCTTTGTTCTACATTGCTCAGGAAATGTAGTAGTACTCAAGGGCCTGGAGAGGAAGTAGTGAGGCTCCACTCTAGCATTGCTTTAGGATGAGTGTGTAAAGCTGTTCTGTCTAGATCAAAGTGTCATCTCTTCAATAAGGCCTGTGCCCATATGGAGAGAATGCTTTTTTAAAAATGAGTACAAAACTTCCCCCAAAGCTTCGTGTGGCCCGTACTAAGAACACCAGTGATGATGACGTGAGGGAAGTGGCAACCTGTCTTTTCCTCCCGTTAAGAGTGCATCCGGGGTGTGTGTGTGGGGGGGGGTGGTGGGTGTCTATTCTTTGAAGCTGAGCTATGGGAAGATCTGGTAATGATTATTGTCCATCCAGGATTCTTAGGCATCAAGAAACTAGCTATTAAGGCTCTATATACATTCTATGCAGCGATTTCATCCATTTACACCTTGGTTTACGAAATTCCTGATTCTTACCCAGTTCTGTACCGGTGTACACCTGTGCCCACCTCTCTGTTTCTGTGTCCTGCATCTGTTCTTCTTGTTCTCTAAGAGTCTTTCCAGTCTTTAAACACAGAATTCATCTTCCTGAACAACTTCCTGTGGTATCTTTAATTCTTGAATTTGAATTAATGGCATTAATTATTTTGATTATTTTGAATGCTTAAGGTTCAATTGTCCTAGACTTGACACTGGCCCATCATTTAATTGCAGAGAAATGGAAATATTTTTTCTTAATCTTAGCCTCAATTTTTTTCATAGTAAAACAGTGAATTTGAGAAGATTGTCTCTTAGGCTCTAGTACAGAGTAACTTAATTCAGTGCAACACTCAGCAAGTAATTTCTTTTTTATTTTTCTTTACATCACATCCCTTATTTATTAAATTATTGCTATTAATCATAATTATTATTATCATTATTGTTTCTATTATTATTATGTTTAAGTGTCTCACTCTGCAACATAGGTTTCCCATGAACTCGCTTTGTTGTCCAGGAAGGCCTGGCACATGAGCTGGTCTTCACGTCTAGGCTCCTGGTTACTGGGACACAGGAGTGGGTCACCAGGAGTGGCCTTATTCTTTAATGTGTTGTAATCAGGCAAGTATTATTCCTGTTGTTAAGAGTTCTTTCATAATTAGTTCATTAATGGAATAGTACATACAAGCATGAGGTAATAGAATTGGTATCCTTTCCTCTGTATTTTTAATTTTTCCCATTCAGTTTTACAAAACTCAGAATGTTCCAGGTATGAGAAAATAAATGAGATCATTTGCCTGGATTCAGACACACACACACACACACACACACACACACACACACACACACACAC
>OU015757.1:69212489-69230032 GCA_907169655.1 Acomys percivali | reverse complement strand
TTTCTGTTCTACTTAAGCAGTGTAACCTGGGCAGAAAACAGTTAGCTTTCTTTGCACTGGTGAGGAAAAAAAAAATTGAACCAGACTCTTCATTCTCCTCAGTTCTTCGTAATTGACTTTCATTATTAGCAATTCAAGAAGTCCAATATCTTATTTCAAGTTCTAGACCATCAAGTGTGGATGATCTTATCAAAGAGTGTGACTTAGTAAGGTGTAGAAATCAAAACCCAGACGCTGAAGCTTAGAAACTGCTGAACCACTTATATGTCCTTCTAGTTCACTGGTTAAAAAGAGTCCAACACAAACTCATATCCAAGTACTGATTAAATATCTTGCAACTACAAGAAATGCTACATAATTGAGTTCTTTTTGATTATACAGTAGAGGATATTGAGATGTTGATTTCACAGCCGAATCTCTACCAACTGTGTGTTGTGTTTTACAGATAGATTAGCTTACAGCACATAGACTGTACAAGGAGCTTCTATAGATGAGATTTAAATGCGATTGCACCACAGTACAAAGCCCTCTGCTGTCCAGGTCCCATAGGATTGCTACAGAAAGACTCTGGAGGATTTAGTTGATTATTTGGAACTTCTTTTCTTGTCTGAATACTAAGAAATTTACCTTTCTTCTGCCACTAGTGTCTAGTGTTAACTATTTTATATTATAAAACCATCCATACATCGGGTAGAACTGAAGTTAAAAACATTACTGTTCTCTTTCATTAACTGGTAACTCTTTGGGAAATCTCTCTCTCTCTCTCTCTCTCTCTCTCTCTCTCTCTCTCTCTCTCTCTCTCTCTCTCTCTCTCTGTGTGTGTGTGTGTGTGTGTGTGTGTGTGTGATTATGTGTACAAGTAATTAGTGACAAAGAAAAAAAGTGTGCCACACTTCAGTGTTTTGGTTCTGTGTGCTTTTGTGTGTGTTCAGTGTGTTTGCCTGTGTTCATAATTGATCAGGACAGAACAAGCTAGCATAGTTTTCAATAAATACTCTGCTTGCCGTAATGGTTCTATAGACAAATCTGTTTTATTTATTATTTCCAGTTCATTATTGATTTGTGTCAGCCTGTGTGTCTGTATGTATGTAGACACACATGAGTGCATGTGCCCACAGAGGACAGAAAATGGAATCAGATCACCTCGAGCTGCCTAGTGTGGATGCTCGGAACTGAACTCAAGTCATCTGCTAGAATAATACATGCTTGGAACTGCTGACCTTTCTCTTCATTCCAAAGAGTTTATTCTTTTTTAATTTTATTTTTTATTTTTACTTTATTCACTTTACATCAAGACTTAAGCCCCCTCTGTCACCTCCTCCTGGCCCCACCCTCCCTCCCCTAATTTTCAGAAAGGAGGAGCCCTCCTCCCCTATCATCTGACCCCAGCCTATCAAGTCTCATCTGTACTACCTGCATCCTCTTCCTCTGTGGCCTGGCAAGGCTACCCCTCCAGGGGAAGTGATCAATGAGTGGACTCCAGAGTCCATGTCAGAGGTAGCCCCTGGGACCCACAAGGAAACTGTGCTGCCTATGGACTACAGCTAAGCAGAGGGTCTAAGTCCTTCCCAAGCATGGTCTTTGGTTGGGGCATTAGCCTCCCAGAACTGCACTCCCTCAGATTTGTTGGCTCCATTCTTCCCCTGTGGAGCTTCTGTCCCCTCCAGGTCCTTCTATCCCCTAATTCTTCCATAAGCATCCTTTTGCTTCACCCCAAAATGTGGCTGTGATTCTCAGCACTGGCTTCCATCCCTCAATGTGTGGAGTCTTTCAGAGGATGTCTATGGTAGGCTTCCATCCTGTTCCTTCTCTTCAGCTGCTAACATCCTCTCTACGGTCCTCCTTGTTATTTAGCTTCTTTAGGTCTGTGTATTGTAGCGTGGTCATCCTGTATTATGTGGCTAGTATCTGCTTATAAATGAATATACAACATGCATGTCTTTCAGGAAGCTGATACATTTACAAAATGGAATACTGTCCAGCTATTAAAAGCCAGGAAATCTTTTCAACCCCTATCTCCAATGCTACGAATGAAAGATAAAGGAAAAGAGAGCCATCCCGAGTACAACCTTGTTTTTTCTAAATAATACCAATAATAACTTATAACTGACTCCCATTGAAAATAAACATCTATTGCCCAAGAAAGCAGGCAAAAACCTACCCTCTCTCTTTAAGGTAAATGGGGTGTCATTCTTTTAAGGTTTCTTCCAGCTGATTTGGGATGAATAATACCTTTGTAGGGGCATAAATAAATTGGGAAAAAGTGGTTAAACAACCTAGGAATAGCATTTGTGGTCCAGTTTCTAAATGATGAGAAATAGCTATAAAAGATCATCCTGATTGAAGGGATCCAGACTTTATTCTTAAAGTATATCTATTGTACTTACATGTCAGACTTCACCTTTAGTTATTAAGTTAAAGGTCATGGTGGAATGAATAAAGTATTTAATTTTAACAACACAGAAAAAGGAGTGTATTACTCTCTGTGACGTTAGAGACAAATGATTAACTGTTTCAGTGAATGGCATAATAGTTAGATCACAAAAACCAACATTTAAAACATATGTAAGAAAAATGATTTAAGACACTTGGGGTCTATGTCCTTTGCTGCCCAAGATGAAGTCATCTGATTTATCAAAATATGTCAAAGTCACAGAGACTGGGGGTTGGTTAAGTTATGCCATGACTGGGATTTTTATATGTGTTCACAGTTACCTTATGAAGAGCATCTCAGGCTGTCTTCTTTCTTACTCCCATCCCAACATTCTCCTCATATGTCTCTAATGTACTGAACTTTGCACATTTATGCCTTTCTCTTTTACCAGCTCTGGATGAGGACACTCACAGATGAATCTGTACTGTGTCCCCTTCATCTCCATCTGCTCAGAGCTTCATGCTGTGGCACACCATAGAAGGCCACAAACACCTCCCATGCTCTGTAAAAGTGAGCTTCTAACCATAGATTATCATGACTGAAAAGTCACAATAGATGAAATTGGTGATCTTTTGTAAAAGCAGGCATACCCAAACCCATTGCTCATGACTGATATACTATGACGATTAGACAAAAATCAAGAATATTTTCATTATTAAATTTTATGTGAATTTAGGCTTTCTACAATGTTTCATAATTCATTTATTGCCAAATAAGGAATAATCATCAGAGATAAATTTATTTATAGGAAGAATGTACACAACATAAAAAAGTATGACATTTTAAGTAGCATAAATCTCAGACCATTCAGATTAAGGAAAATGGTTTGACAATCCAAATTGTTTTTTTTTTTTTTAAGTTATTTTTATACTGAAGAAGATCACCATTCTTTTGGAAGTAAGAATCCTTAGAATGATACAAAAACATTTGGAATACATATGTATTATGATATGTGACATTACATAATAATATTAAGTCTAACTAACTCTCTGCTTTCGCATCTGGAACACATTCAGTTTGCTCAGGGAATTGTACTCTATCTGTCTAGGTATGTTAGGAGAAAACTGAGCACACAATTCTGAAGAAAAAATAAATTCGTTTTCTCAATGTAGCTATCTATCAAACATGGGTCTGCAGAATGTAACATGGTTATCCTGTATCTTATAGCTAATATCCACTTATAAGTGAGTATATAACATGCATGTTTTCCTGGGTCTCAGTTACCTCGCTCAAGATGATCTTTTCTAATTCCATCTATTTGCCTGAAAATTACATACACACTGTCTTTGTTTTTAATAGCTAAGAAGTATTTCCTTGTGTAAATACATTGCATTTTCTTTATCCATCCTTACATTGAGGGACATTGAGGTTGTTTCCAGATTCTGGTCTATTATGAATAAAGTTACTATGAACATAGTTGAGCAAGTGTCCTTGTTGTATAGTGGAGCATCTTTTTGGTATATGCTCATGAGTGGTATAGGTGGGTCTTAAGGTAGATTTATTCCCAATTTTCTGAGAAAGCACCACATTGAGTTCCAAAGCAATTGTACAAGTTTTCACTCCCACCAGCAATGGAGGAGTGCTCACCTTTCTCGATATCCTCGCCAACATGTGTGTTACTTGAGTTCTTTATCTTAGCCATTCTGAGGGGTGTAAGATGGAATCTCAAAGTTGTTTTATTTGCATTTCTCTGATGTCTAAGGACTTTAAACATTTCTTTAAGTGCTTCTCAGCCATTGAGAATTCTCTGCCTATCTCTGTACTTCATTTTTAAATTGAGTTATTTGGTATGATCGTACTTAATTTCTTTAGTTCCTTATGTATTTTGGATATTCACCCTCTGTCAAGTGTAAGGTTGGGGAAGATCTTTTCCCATTCTGTAGGCTGCCCTTTGGGAAGGCCCAGGGGAGAAGGTTTGCATCTCACTTAGAAGAGGAAATAAAATAGAAATTTGAAGTAGATGAAGAAAGGAAACTGGGTGGCATAGGGGATAGGGAGGGTAAACAAGAGTGGTGATCAAGTGTGGAGGGAGAGGGGGTGGGAAAGACTTGAAGACAGAACAGAAATTGGTAAGAGGATCTCTGGGACAGAGGAGACTCCAGGAGTCTATGTGGGTGACCCTATTTGAGACTCCTAAAAGAGGGAGCTATGAAGCCTGAAATTGCTACCCTGTCTACACAGGTAGGACTTTCAATGGAAGGAAGGGAGAAACAACACACCCATAAAACCTTTGAGCCAAAATTTGCCTTTCCTACAAGAAGTGCAGGGATAAAGATGGAGCAGAGATTGAGGGAATGACAAACCAGGGATTGGCCCAATTTGAGACCCACTCCATGGGAAAGAGCTAACCCCTGATAATATTAATGATACTCTGCTATGTTTGCAGAGAGGAGCCTAGCACAGCTGTCTTCTTAGAAGCTTCATTCAGCAGCTGATAGAAACAGATGTAGAGACTCACAGCCAAACAATAGGCCAAGCTTGGGGAGTTTTGTGGAAGAGCAGGAGGAAGGATTAGAGGAGCCAGAGAGGTCAAGGACACCACAAGAAGACCTACAGAGTAAACTAAGATGGATGCAAAGATTGAACCACCAACCAAAGAGCATGCATAGGCTGAACCTAGAACTCTATACATATGTAAAAGATATGTAGCTTGTTCATCATATATGTCTCCTAGCCATAGGTATAGGAGCTATCTCTGATTCCTTTGCCTGCCTTTGCATCCCTTTCCCCTAGCTTGGCTGCATCATCTGCCCTCATCAGGAGCAGACATGCTTAGTCCTGCCATGACTTGAGTTGACAGGGTGGGTTGGTACCCCTTGGGGACCTCCCTTTACCTGAGAAGAAAAAGAGGGGAGACTCAGAGGAGGGTAGGGAGGGGTCCTAGGATCAGGCTATAAAGTGATTAAATACCTAAATAAATGAAAAAAAAAGGAAGAAATGAAAAACGAAAAGCTGAGAACTATTCACTACCAATCAAATGATGGTGGGAATGACAGAAAGCCTCTCCCAAAGCAGGGTGTAATTTTCTGTAGCCAGAAAGAAGAAACATCTGAAGACAGGCAATATATTACGCAGCATCCAAACTCAAAAGAAAGCTTGAAACTGTAGCTAGCTTCTGTTCCAAGGTAGTAATGCAGGTTGGAAATGAAATGAAATAAAATAAAATAAATATATTGCTTGGTGATAGAGTGTGTAGACATTCTGAATGTCTCTGAAATTCCTTAATTTTAGTGAATGCTTTTGGGTTTTAAATTGTCTTTATCTTCTTAGGTAATAACTAGTGTTTCTCAATTTCCTCCTTTACTCTTGCCTACACATGACCCAAAGGCTACTTACTTTAAAGAAAGATAATTTAAAGAAAGAGTGTCTAGAATCTACTTTGTCCAGATTTTCTCCTTGATGTCTATGGTGGTTTGAATGAGATGTTCCCCATTAAGTCTCTGGCATTTGAATAGTTGGTCTCCAGTTGGGAAACCTGTTTCAGCAGGCTTATGAGGTGTAACCTTACATGAAGAGTTCTTTACAGGGGCAGGCTTTGAGGTTTCAAAAGCCATGTGAGTTTCCATGAGTTCTTTCTGCTTTTAGCTTTGTTTTTATACCTGAGCTCTTAGCTCTTTCATTCAACATTCTTTCTCTCGGCTATCAGAGATACTCTCTCTCTGGAGTCAAATGCCCTGTTAAACTCTTCTATAACTTGCCTTGGTTACAGTGTTTTATTACCAGAATAGAAAGTAACTGACACAGTACCATACATATTATTGATCCAGGGTGGATTGAGCCTAAGTTCTGAGTGTTTGCGTAAGGACAAATTTACAAATTAAGTTTGGAAAATGTATATTTTAATCATTTAGTAAGAATGTACAATTTTACTTGCAGTAATGTACCGAGAGAAGTAGAACTAACACGCTGCTAAGGGGGTGCTTATGGAATTCCTGAAAGTGTGAAAAGTGAAGAAATGATTTTGGGGTGGCTATGGCAGATGTCAGAAGAATGAATGAAATCTTTAGAGGAATATCTTTCCCTAAAATAGTAAGACCATAAAATTACCACATGGTCATGTTCTCCAGGAGGGCATAGAGACTGTTGCCAAGGCGATGATGAATAGGTTGGAGAGTTGTGCAGTAGCATCATCTGAAAATGCAAACTGTTCTTTCTGGTAGAAAGAAGGCATTATACTCCCGATATAGAAGCAGCAATGCAGCTACATTAATGCCTAGGAAAAAAGTCAAGAGAAATTACGATGAGTATTAAGGAGAGAGTTCTCTGGTCAGAGGGTTCTGAGTGGCAGATATAATGATTAATAAGATTTGGTAATTTTTGGAAAGAGCAGATTGTCACCAGCAATATATTTAATATTTTATACAACTATAAAAACAAGACTGAATTGTGACAGACTGGGAGCAACTGCCTGCCACCTCAACAGTCATGATTCTCCATTTGGTTTTAGATTGATGTTTACCCAGGGAACCCACACTAAGGATCCAGGGGTTTTCCAAGCATTGAAAATCAATATACCTTTCCAAATTGTTAAATTTATTACTTGTATTTTGAATAATGACTATTGTGTGGGAATTCCTAGAAGCAGCTCCTCCATCTGATCTTAAATCTTATTATGACACAAAAAGAGCACAAAATTTAGACTGAGCTGACATAAATTAGGTCCAACCTTAAGGATTTAAAAGGCTCAGTTATGGCAACCTCCACTATATTTCTGGGTGTACATCAACCTAAGTAATATATAAATTGCATATTATCTGCACAGTCCACTACCTACAGTCTAACTTACATTTGTGGTGGTTATCCTTGCTTGCATACCTCAACATAAGTATGGTGTCAATTCACAGATTGTATTCTTTTCTATCTCAATCAGAAAGAAAACCCAGAAGCTGTATATTTTTGTATGACAGCACTATATCTTCTTTAAATGACCACATGTTGCTGTGGCCTAATGTTCTCACTGAACAGTTGAAAATCAAAATTTGTCATTTTGAAAATTATTAAACATAAAAAACTTAACCTAGATTAAAAGAATAAATAAATCATGAATGTAAATTCACACATACTTAATGCAAGTCAATTAAGAATTCATTGTTCTTAGGATGGAAAAACATCACAACTAAAAATGGGTCTTAAGGTTTGAACATTCCCACCCTGCCTTATCAGCAAGTTGGAGGTGATAGCTGGTTTCGGGATCTCTGTTAGCCTTGAGAAATATCAAAAACCATCATTAGCACCCTGTACAGATCACTGCATGGGGTTCACACAAATCAGCTGGCTACTATTTCTCTTCTATAGTGGTCTCTCCTCAGCCACTACGTGATTGAACTACATGGACCTAGGGTTTAAATCAAGATTTCCAAAAAGGAAAGTTCATTTAAACACAAGGTCAAAAAGTCCAATGATCCAGTGATGACATCAGATACAAAACTCAAGGACAAGTGTCTTTCTACAGGCTTATGGTCTTATCAAAGTAGCACAGGGTTCCAGGGAAAAGTGGTACATCAGAGTCAACTTACAAAGTTGTTTGGAAGCCTGCTCGGTTCTTCAGTCCATTGACAAGCATTTGTCTGAATGACGCAGAGGCCTGACTTATTATACTCATGCTTGCAGAGCCACATCTGATAGAGATTGGGCAGTGAGGCCCAGATGGATCTGCCAGTTCAGACTGAGTACTTGTGCTGTGGGGGATAGAGATCATGATTATCCCCCATAGTGCTGAGTATTAGGGCTGAGATCTGCTGCATCCTATTGGCTATGGCTGGGTACATGTGGTGCCAGCCAACTGTACACTGGCATACATATTCTCACAGATGTCTACAGAGACTTCAGAAAAGTGTTGAAGATTGCTTCATTGATGCCACTTTAAGAGATGCTGGAAGAGTACACATGGCCTGTTTACCAGAGGCGACCACCTGTGTATTGGGAAGCTCAGAGTTCACCTACTAAATGAGGATCAGTATGTAGAAGTGACTGCTCAGAATCCAGAACAACACAGATCATCTTTCTACTTGATTTCACCTACAAACTCATGCACAGCTGTGATGCTGAAGTTGAGGCACAGCTTAGCCAAGCTCTACATGTGTTAGTCCTCAAGTCCTCTCAAGTCCTCTAATGAGCATCAGACACAAAATGTCATAGGTAAGGATGTAACTGCTGTAGATGGGAAATGAATGTACTCTGTACATAGAGTCCATAACAATGCCAGTGCTGGCCAAGAGGCAGACAGGGCGAGTGCCATCTGAGTGGCCACATACATGGTGTTGATGTTAGAGGACTGGTTCACAATCATCCCAAAAGGACATAGACTGTCTAGGCATACGGATCAGTACATGACTGACTGTATTGATGACATTACATTATCATATCAGAGATATAGATCATCACAGTATGAACCTCAGTAATCCATCAACCCAGCAGGAGAATGAAATGAACTATATATAAGCCATGATGGTCATTCCATATCAAGGACATTATTGAAGCTCAGAACTCTGTCACAGGCTAAGACATTCCTTCCAAATAAAAGAATGTAATATTTCACCTTTCACTTGGTTCCAAAATGAAGTAGGCAAAACACTTGCTAAAACTCTTCAAGTGTTTAAATGAATAAATGCCATTCCTTCAGAAATTACACTTGCCCATATTCCAGAAGACGTAAAATGTTCCTGGCTTTGAGAGAGTTCCATAGTATAAGTCGTTATTCCAACTTAGCTATAAAAGATTATCCTAGCAAAGTAACCCAGAGCCAGATAAATATGTGTTTGTCTGTATGTGGGTATTATTTGTTAAGCCAACAACCAATTTGTAGAACAAAGTAAGGGAATAGGCATAAAACAGATCTCCCTGGGAAACAGAAATAAAATAGGTATTTACGAATGAATGAGCTGAGGGGAACTGAGAATAAAGGATAAAATGGAGAGGGAAGGAAAGAAGAGACAAAAGGAGTTAATACAGGGGACACAGCTAAAATCAAAAGGCCATTTGAGGGGCATAGAAATCAAACACAGTAACACATTCCTAAAAATACATACATATATGAAGTTGGTCTAAATTAATTAGCCAAATAAGAAGGAGATTGAGTCCAGGGAGACATCCTTTGTCACCAAACGAAGATTCCAGCACCAGGAATGGGTTACATTTTGTTGAACCATTGCCCAAAGATGTCTCACGGAAATCCCCAAACAATTCAGGCTACTGCCAAGGGTACAAACTGACAGCTACACATTTATTGAACATGGAGAAGTTGATCTGGTGCCTTTCAGAGCCCTCCCCCTGCAGGTTCATGTTCTTGGTGCCAGAAGGACTCTGTATGTCACCGAAGGAGAAATATAAACACTAACACAGTTACAAAACCTTTGATCTAAAATGATAACCTGCCTGGAAGATATGCTAGTGTCATGGTGGCACAAGGCTTGTGAGAGTAACCAACCAACAATCGATTTGACTTATAGATTGCTCCAGGAGTTGTAAGTCACACTCCAAGCAATGAAGATGACTAACAGCACAAGACTAGAGTCTAGTTACCTAAATAATTCTGTTCTAATAAGGGAAGATAGCAAAAAAAAAATATTCCTAATGACATTCTATTATACTCACAAAGCAGTGCCTTCCTTGGCCATCCTTAGAGAAGCTTCCTACAACAGCAGATGGAAACAAATACAGAGACCCACAACCAGACATGCAGAACACTCCCCCTAAATGGCATGTCTTTAGAAAATCTCTTCCCTCAGGAATCAAAGAACCTTGAAAAAGAGAAGGAGAAAACATAAGATCTAGAGAGAACGGAACTGGGAGAAGCAGAGTAAATTAATGTCTCAATCAGTTTATATTACATGAAAAACTCTGTTTTCAGTAAAAGAAAAAATGGATCACTGAAAAAAACCCCACCTCTTCCAATTGAAAACAAATCGTAATATGTATATGATGTAGAGATAGCCAAACAGTAAAAGTTCAATGAATGTAAACCATTTGTTGCTGATAGTGATTTAGAGGTTAGGACCAAACTATGAGTTTCCTAAGTCATGATACAGACAGACAAATGTTACAAGGTGGTTTTGGCTTTGAATAAGTGTATTGTTTCCCCCACATACAGCTCTCATGGCTTCCACTGCAAAATTTTATATTCCTTGAGATTACCCTTGTATTCCTTAAGCAATTTCTTTTAAAAGATGAAAGCATCCATTAGTATGATAATTAGCATCGTATTTCCTTTTCAAAGCAATAAAATCAATTTTTGCATGAAACATGGTATCTTTAGATGCTCATTTGATTTTCTTTTATCCTATCTTGCAACAAATGGCTTTTAATGAGGTTTAGACTTTCCACTGAAAGCCCATAGCTTGCCCTTGATTCCTGTTGTGGTTTGTTCATTATTGATTGAGCATCACCAGCTTTCAGAAGACTCTTAGGTTGCGTCGTTGTTGATCTCAATTGAAGATTGAGAGATTTTTAGCATTATCATTGTGTTAGAAATAGTATGACAGACTCTGACCTCATGAATCCTTTTGCACTTTTCAAATAAATGTCTTCAGACTACCCAAAGTTAATGGGCTAAAAGATGAGTTAGCTCAATTCCCAGAGAGCGATAACATTTGTATTTATTGGCTCACTCCCTCAGCAGATCTGCATGTGGAGATGAGGGATCAAATATTCTTTCTACTTGTGTATATCTCCAAAGTAGCTAAGGAAATGTGATGGCTTCATTGACAGAAACATCAGAAACTCCCCCTGGAATTGAAAAAGTAAGAAGACGGGAGATTCTGAACTCAGAGAGAGAAACAATTAAACATATAGTGGTGATACTTGTCACAGATCATTTTTCACAGAACGGAGTAGTCCCTGGGGGCAGCCAGGTGAAGAACATCAGCAGAGACTGAATGCAAATTCTTTGTGACAGAGAGTGGATAATTGGTGCCCACACCCATGTGCTGTGATACTATATTTAGAGGAATGGATTTTTCCCATCTCCATCCCAAATTTTCACTTGGTTTGTTTTATTTTGCTTTAATTTTGATACTTAGTATTCTTTCTGTTTTTAGTTTCCAGAGGCTACTTGTGAATTTACCAACCTAGGCAAAAATATACACAATCAAAACACATTTGAATAAGGAACAATTAATTTATTCATGCCACAAACATTCTTTGTAAACATCTTGACCAATACAGAGAAACAGTAATAAAGTACTATTTTTGTCTTGAAAGAACTCACTGTTCACAAATTGAACATTTAGGCAGATATTTATAGGAGAGTTAAAAGTCTTGAACTGTTTAGCATGAAGAATATGCCTTGAAAAGCTCTAGACGGAAATGAATTGTGGAATCACTGTAAGAATTGATAAAAATAATAGCGAAATTAAACTTGAGTCAGATATAATTGGAGGTGAGAAGAGAGAGGTAAGAGGAGTTTTATGGAAGAATAACAACTATGCAGACAGAACTGGCTAAGCATGCAATGAGTGAGCAGCTTGCACTCAAGGTGCAAAGATGACTGTGTGGCTACAGACAGATGGAAAGTCAGGAAGGAAACTCAAGTCTTTGTGTAGCTTGAATATCTGTACCCACTGGGCCTGAACTCTGAAGATAATAAGCTAATTAGAATATAATTTCTGTCACCTGTAAAAGCAAATAAAAAATAATCTAAGATAATCACTCATTACCATGAGTCCTTTCTAAAAGTGGTACTCAAAATGCAAATATATTCAGTTCCTTTCCTGACCAAGATGGCCTTACAGTCTCCCTGGCCTGAGAAAATATTAGATTATTTTGGAACACTTACTTGTCGTAACTTATAAAGTTTTCCTGCTCCTTTTAGATGTAAATTTTCTACCACCCAAGAATGACTTTCTTCCTGAAGGACCTGAAAGGCATTCTTTTGAAATATGATTATGAAAGAAAAGAGCATCCCTCTCTCCCAGTCTCCAGGAGGGCAGAAGAGCCTAAATTGATGTATGTCAATTAGTCATCAGAGATGACCTAATTGCTCTGACCAACCTCCCACTTCATGCCCATGGCATTTCCCCATTAGTTCATTTCCTTACTAGCTGTGTCATGTATAAATGTACAACTAAAATGATTCTAAATAAAATGAAAAAAGAAACTCTTCCAACTTTGCACCAGCTGAGGTGAATACAATGTCTCTTCCATCTTATAAGAGCCTTGAATAAAGCCTTTCTAGGGCACCTAGTTGGCCAGGCACAATTTTTCTTTTGGAATAATACTTGACCTCCATGGACAGAAGTGTCAATTAAGAGGAAAGAGTTTACCCAAGAGACTTGGATTGCTGTACATATACTGGGAATTGTTTCTTCAAACAGCTCAATTAAATTTACTGTGCTTTCATTTTCTCTTGCATAAAACAAGATCTGTAAAGATCCTTGGGAAGATTATAAAGAATAAAAATGTAGGAACTTTGCAAATATTGAAGAACTACATTCACATACAAATTCCAAAGAAAGGGGCTGGAGAGATGGTTCAGTGGTAAAGAACACTTGATGCTCTTACAGAGAACATGAGTTTGGTTGCCAGCAACTGAACTGCCTGTGACTTCAGTTCTAAGGGATCTAATACCTTTACTGACATACATGAGCAACTATAGTTCCATGTTCACTACCCCCTGACACACATACGCACAAATAAAAGCCAAATATATAAAATAAAAAATATCAAGGAAAGGTTTTTAACATATGGATAGGAACAGAAACGTGTTTTTCAAAAGTACTGTCCTAATTTGTTTTCTCCTGATTTGGAAAAGGACCATGACTGGAAAAAAATTTCTGGAAGAGTTCACTTTGGTGTACAATTATAGAGGGAGAATTGCTAATATCAAGAGGGGCTTGGAAGCAACTTGCTTGACCAGGGAACACAGATAATGTCTTCAATCACAAAAAGGAAGTAGCAAGAGAAATAATTGTTTAGCAGTGGTTCTCAACCTGCGGGTCTTGATATATTGGAGAAGGGTTGCTTATCAGATATCCTGCATATCAGATATTTACATTAAGATTCATAACAGCAGCGTGAGGAACTTTATTAAAGGGTAGCAGCATTAGGAAGGCAGAGAACCGCTGGTTTAGAGAGATATGACTAAGAACTCTCAAAAGCAGCCGACACTGGCGTATTCCTCCAAGAAATTTCCACCTCCTAAAGAGTCCATGGCTTCTGCAAACAGTGCTGTCAAGTGGGGACAAAGGCTCAAACATGTGGGTCTATGGTTATATCTTATTCTAGCCATCAGAGGCTCTGTAAAACAAGCTGTGACTGTTTATTCTGGAGTACCTAGTCGGTTTATATAAATCAGCGTAAACTAACTACAAATCGGTATAGAGAATGAAACATATAGGTATATAAATAGTAAAGAGTAATGCACAACTGCAAACAAACATTCTCTACATCATAAGGAAACAGGACAACTATAAATGATATAATTATTGTCTACAGGGCTGTAAAAGTAACTTTTATTCTCCTGATTCAATTACCTGTGAGGCTTACTGCCTCCTGCTAACCTTGGTCTAGGCCTGGAAGTTTCTAGCCTCCATACAATCTAACCTAGGACTAGAATGTTTACGGCCTCTGAGACTTATTGCTTAATGAGCTCACCCTTACTTGTTCATTTGAGCTCTGGGCTAGTTGGTTCAACTCAGCTGTTCTGGCTCAAACTCTTCTCACAGATCACTTATTTAAACTGGTTTCTCTTTTGGCCTGGAATTGCTTTGCTTGGCCTCAAACTAACTCAGCAATCTGCTCTAATCTTCTGGCTCGTTCCGTTTTCACCTGAGTACTCTCTCTGTAGCCCATCTCTCTATTAATGTCCTAGTAAAACTACCTCCTCTTTCTGAAAACTGGCTCTTAAGTAGCTTCTCTTTCCTCCCTCTTCTCAAGAGAGTTGTGTGTACCCTATTCTATCAAATCTTCTCTGATTGGCCACCTTTTCTGCCACTCAATCAGATATAATTTTCAAACATGGATATTTCCTTCTACAAACTAACTTTACCTTTGTTTAGGATTAAAGGCATGCCCAGATCTAAGCTTTTCTTTACCAGATACTGATTCTATACCAGGCTGGCCCTCAATTCAGAACTGTTTGCCTCTGTCATCTGGATTAAAGGCATGTTTGTATTCCACCTAAATCACTCAGACCTAGAAGCTCTTTGGATGTGATCTCTTGCCAGAGGAGCCATGTTCTAAATAGACATTCCTCTACAATTGTCATGGAAATGTATGTAAACTTAACAATCCTAAATGTATTACTTAGCATAGAAATTATCAACTCCTCCCTGCTCATGTTACAATGTTGTGTTAAAGACCTTGAGATCAATAGGCAAATATGTGGATAATAAAGCAAAGGAAAGTTCTGCCTTACAAACCATAACACCAACAAAGGGTAGTGCTGCCTTACAAACCATAACACCAACAACAGAACGAGAAGATTGAAAATGTGAATTTTGCAAGATAAAGTTTATATTTTCATTTTGAAGGTTTTGTTTGCATTTTAAGTGCATAACTTAGTTCAACATTAAACTATATTGATATAATATATATATATATTATATATATATATAGTGGTAGAGCCTTAATATAAAGGCAAAATGATGTTGTCAATGTAATAATCAACATTCTATTGGTCAAATCTTTAACCATTTACTATAGATATGTGTCCATTATAGAGTTATATAAAAAAGGCAAAATAGAATGAGGTGGCGCACGCCTTTAACCCCAGCACTCCAGAGGCAGAGGCAGGTGGATCGCTGTGAGTTCGAAGCCAGCCTTGTCTACAAAGCCAGTCCAGGTCAGCCATGGCTATTACACAGAGAAACCCTGTCTCAAAAAGGAAAAAAAAAAAGCCAAAATAGGCAAATAGCCTAAGAACCCATAGATAATATAATGCTTGACCATACATATACATATGTGCAGAGACATAAATATACTCAATTATCTACCATTCACTAATAAAAAAACGTAAAATTATCATTGCAGCATTATTTTTAATTTATATATTCACTTTACATCCCAATCATAGGCTCCTCCCCTCCCTTCCTCCCAGTTCCACCCTCCCACCTTCTTCCCTCTACCTTACTTTCTGTTTTACTCTGAAAACCAGGAAGCCCCCACCAATCAACTCCAGCACATCCAGTCGCTCCAGGACTGATCTCATCCTCATCCACTGAGGCCAGGCAAGGTAACCCTGTTAGGGTAAAGTGATCGAAAAGCAGGCCAAGGAGTCCATCTGATAGACAGCATCTGCTCAGTTTATTAGGAGACCCACATGAGGATCAGGTGGTTTACTTATATGTAGGGAGGGGGCCTAGGTCCCGTCCATGCCTGCTCTTCAGTTGGTGTTCCTGTCTCTGTAAGCCCCTATGAGCCTAGGTCAGGTGACTCTGTTGGTCTTCTTGTGATAATCTTGTCCCCCACGGGTCCTTCTCTCCTTCACTCGCACTCTTCTACAGGCATTTGCAATATTTTTAATTAACCTGAGGAAGAATATGCTATAAAAATGAGAACAACATATGCACAGATTGTATGACTGTATTTCCATGTGGAATCTGAAAATATTTAACCCATATAAGAAGAGACTTGATGTGGTGATTTTGGACCAAGACAAAAATGAAGAGAAATTTAGTAGTAGTTACAAACTTTTTTTTTTTTTTTTTTTTTTGGTTTTTCGAGACAAGGTTTCTCTGTTGTCTTGGCTGTCCTGGACACGCTTTGTAGACCAGGCTGGCCTTGAACTCACAGCGATCCTCCTGCCTCTGCCTCTTGAGTGCTGGGATTAAAGGCATGTGCCACCACGCCAGGCACAAACTTTTAATTAAGATGAGTACACTTTGGGTATGTAAGGCTCAACATGGGAGGTGATATATGGGTTAATTTGATATTTAAAAAATCATTCAAAATTGACATGCATATCAAATTATTTAAACTGTACACCTTTACTATACAGAATCTTTTATTAATTCATAACGAAAAGATAGAGGAATAAAATGCAGCATGTTCTAGTAATAAACAAGAATTTGCATACTGTTTCTACATATAAGGTGTGGCACTTATTCTTCCAATTCCCCCATGACTTCTCCTCACTGTCGTCCGCACAGTTTGCAGGTGTGTGTGCTTCCTTATTTTTAAATAAGTTTACAGAAAGGAATATTTTATCAAGCTCACTCTAATTGCTTCCTAAAATAATTCAACGACCTCATTTCACTTGTATTGTTAGAGGAGTTAATTAGACCTGCACAGTCACCAGGTAAATATATTGGTTTATGGAAACATCGAATCCAATTTCCTCTATAAACATACTTTTCCAGCATGAGTACAGATGTAAAAACAGAGAATGCTAAATACAGCCTCAACATATCAATTTTGCCTAATTACCTCCTTTTATTTAAAAGAGAAAGATGATATTTTGTATACATAAGTATAAGTAATGGTGTACACATGATAATAAAACAAATTATACTTTGTATTTATGTTTGATAACGGCAAAACTATGTATCAATACTTCTACACACTATTTATAAATCCATATGCTTATGTCTATAGACATGTTAGCTCATATAGTACTAATTTGTGCCAATCATCAGAAACGTACTTCACTCCAGCCTGTGCCTCATATACATCGCTCTTAAGTGTATGAGTTAGTCTAAGAGAAATTTTGTCTGATGTCTGCTACTCCAACAGCTTGACTGATTCTTCTAGAGGCAGGAAATTCTCCACCCAGTGGCTGCATACAGTGAGGATGTTCTTGCTCCACGATGGTCCAAGGTCCTCATGAAAAGGACACAAAAATGAATCGAGGAACAACACTGTTTCATAATAGGCTTCCTATTAAAATAACTATGGAACTGCATCAATACATTCATGAAGATGGAACCTTAAATTCCTAGTCATGTAAGGTATGCACAGCAATGGTGTAGACCTGGCCTAACAGGATATTCAGTGTCATGTGAATAAGAAAAGAAGAGAGAGGAAAAGGGCATTTTTACAAAACCTACCTTTTAACACTGTAGCTTTTGAGAGTAAGTTTCCAGAATATTAACTTTGAGGAAGAGGAACAATCCAAATCCAAACCACAACAAACAGTAAGAAGAAAGTGGGAATTGCTGCCTTCTGTCTCCTCTCT
>OU015757.1:69176402-69202580 GCA_907169655.1 Acomys percivali | reverse complement strand
ACCCTGCAAAAGAGAACCCAGAAAGAGTTTAGGAGCCAGAAGATTTGGAAGACAACAGGAGAACAGGCTTTCTAAAACAACTGAGCAAAGCTCATATAAACTTACTAGATTACATATGAAGTAGTAATCACAGGGCCTATAGGCGTCTGGACCAGGTGTGCTGTATAATAGATTTCTAATGTATATAAGACTCCTGAATGTATGAACAAGTATTCTTGTTCTGATTCTTGTGTCTCCTCTTGAGGTTCTTTCTTAGTGTTGTCTTGTCCACTTCTGTATGATGGTTTATTTTATTTTATTATGTTTTGTTGTTATCTCTTGGAAGTCTATTCTTTTCTAATGAGAGACAGAAAGAAAATAGATCAAAATGTGAGAGAAAGTGGGGGTGAACTGGGAGGAGTAGAGGGAGACAAAAATGGAACTATTATATTATATGAAAATATAATAATAATAATAATAATAATAATAATAATAATAAGTTTCTTATTTCAATTGATTAGATCCTGAAAAACAAAATGGAGAATGATTCATAAGAATCTAAAAAGTCTCCAAGTTTCCAATTTAATCAATAATACTTCATAGTTGTGAGTACCACAGTCACAGTACCATTTCTTGGGTACTGATAATTGTGCTCTGGTTACATAAGATCTTAATATTAAAGAAAGTTTGGGAATGTGTACAGAAAATTGATGCCACATTTGTATATTTTGTATATTGTACAAATATTGTAACTATTTTGTAACTAAAATTATATCAAAGCTAGGAAAGATATATTATTAAGCAATTAATCGTCACAAAATATTTTGAAATCTTAACTTTTTAAAAATTTTAATATGTTAATGAACTAGCCAACGTGCAACAAAAGGCATGTACCTAATAAAGTAAAAATAAAATTAAAAGAACAGATTCTGTTCTGGAAAATGAAAGCAGTCATCCATTAGAAAGCAGCATTCACTAGGTCCTCCCATGAGTCCATGCCCCCATCTCTCTAAGTGGGTGTAGATAAGATCAGGGTTTAAACACCATTATCCATGTTAATTTGTGCATGTGGGATGGGGTTTCTATCTTATTAGCATGACATGCTAACTGGGTACAGCTAAAGAACACTGTCTTGTCTGTAACTGAGCATCATTTCAGGGACAGGCAGCTCCTTGTACAGCAGCTCTTACAATAGATGTGTACTGGGCTGGGTTTTTTTTTTTTTTAATATATATCAATTATTTTTTCTGGAGCCTTTGAGTCTTCCTCTGAAAGAGGTAGTTAGAATCCAGAATATTCCCATTTTGCAAAGTGAAGCATTCTTTGGGTTCTAGAAGCATAAATTGAACTGGTTTACCTAGGTTAGGAACAATTCAGAGGCCCTCAAAAGGGAACAAGTAACAGTTCTCCCTGCTGTGTTTTCTAGTGGTCTTTACTCACCCTGTCCAATAGAATGGATATTTTGCAAAGTAAATTAATTATTAGAAGTTAATGATCTTGATCTATTAATACTTTTTCTGATAATTAGTTTTCATTGGTCTTCTATATGCCAGGTATTGTTCTAGCTGTTGCCTGGCAAACAGAGCAGCAGGAAACAAGCTTGCTCCTGTCTGTAACAAATAGAAAGATAAAGAATAGCACTTTAAGTTATCATTTGACCTCCATATTAATGCCATGGCACATATGCACAGGTGGACTCACACTAGTGAACATTTGCATATAAAATATAAACATATGCCATACATTGTATATAAGAAAAAGAGAAGAAATAAAAGTAACCAAGCCTGTGTGCTGCTAGAATTTCTCATTGTCTCAGACTATCCTGATATTTCTCAAAACTACTCTACATCTTATTCCTCTCTTTTCATCAATATCATGATGAAAGACCAGCTGTTCATAACCTTTTGTGCTCACCTATAAATTTTGTCTGTATAAACTAATAAAAATGAGTGAAAATGGATTCATGGGGAAGAGGAAGAAGGATGGAAAACTTCTGAAATGTATCATAATAAATTTGTCATCAGATCCCGTCCTCTCTTCTATTGATTACCTCAATAAGAATATGGATATTGATTTGGATATGAATCCGTGCACACACAAAAAAAATGTACCTATTGGGACAGAGAGGAGAGACACAGAGACAAGCACCTCCAGCGTGAAGCAAGAGTTCCTAGTTGCTATCGTGATATATGTCCTGTCATGCATAAATGTGTCCTTTATGGCTTACATGGATCTCCTCACTACTGTCTTCCATTCCTAGGCAGATAGTCTAGTGAGCCCCTTAATAGAGCTGAATCTCTTTCATAGTCCAAAGTTCCAGTGTTTTCCATATTCCTCAAAAAGCCAGCACGGTCTGGCCTTTCTTAGCAGTAACTCATTCTCATATTACTTCTGTATAGACACTTTCATATCTCCAAGTCACCCCACCCAAGGGACATGTGTCCCTCCAATAAGGCCACACTTCCTAATCTTTCCCACACACTTCAACCAAGCGGAAACCGAGTTTTCAAACATTTGAATCAATGGAATCCATTTTCAATCAAACTACCACCACTATTAATTTATTTTAATTTTTTTATTTTTTCTGTACTACTTGGCAAGTTTATATGATAAAAAACTACTTAACAAGATGCCAAAAGGTGCTTACAAACTTGTAAATTTAAAAGGCAATAGGAAACATACACTGTACCTGGTAAGATAGTCAACAATGAGTCTTGAATAAGACTGAGAATTTTAGAGGAAGCTTGTGTTTCCAGTAAGCAAACATTGTTGATATGTTAAATAATAATGAAATATTATCCCCAAGTAAGGTAAAACAAATGTATTTTGTATGACAAATACATATATGCAAGAAATGTATTTATGTTAGCTATATTTTTATGTCAAGGAGCAAGTTCAAAGATGCAAAAGAAACTCTCTGAGTGATTTGCGGAGGCCAAGATTTCTACCCAGATTCTCCAGTCACCTGAAATTCTCTATAATGTTGAAGAATCATCTTCAGCCTTCTGGTCCAATATATCTGATAGACATATTTGTGAGGCAGGAACTATTGAGGACTTGCTTACCCTGTCTTGGCAGAGTTTGGCCATCAACTCTGCCTGTATCCAAACTTGCCCATTTTAGGCAGAATCCTGTCTGTGGTAGAAATGAGGACATTTTGCCTAGTGACTTGTTTGCCACATTTGAAGCCATCTCCATAAAGAGGTTCTTTGATCCTCATCATCCTCTCTGAGGTAGGCTGGGTGTTGCCAGGAGTTAACCTCATTGTCAATGAATTTTTAAAATAATAAAAACATCTTTACATACCATATTCTGTACGTCACTGAGGTTTTTAAGGACATTATCTAGCTATTTCACTTCATCTTTCTATAGAATCATGTCTCTCTGTTACACCTAGAATGTATTTTCTTGTGACAAAAATAAACTAGTAATTGATATGACCGTGATTTGATCAACTAACAATTAACTTGTATAACTTACTTATTCCTAAACAGCTAATTTTACAATTAAGCTTAGTTGTTTAGAGGTTAGGATGTTTTTAGGTCTAGATAGGTCTTTTAAGTTGATAATATGAGATATAATAGATGTTGATTTACATTCATAATTTTAGACACACCAAAATAGGAAAGATATTTTCTTCAAGGCTGCCAAATACAAATAGCCAAAACACTAAGAATATAACATTTATATAATCCCTGATTGTTTCATGGTTCTTTTTGCCGTAGGTAGTTTATTGTATGTGTAATAATATAAATGTATACATAAAAATTAAAAAAAATATTTAATAATTAAAAACAGAGTTTCCTATTTGGCACATAGTAAAACCTTCCTTAAGAAACACATAGAAAGCTGTGTGTGGTGGCCCACAGCTTTAGTCCCAGCACACAGGGAAGCAGAGGCAGGTGGATCATTTTGAGTTAAAGGCCAGCCAAGGCTACACAAAGAAAACTTGTCTAAAAAAAAAAAAAAAGAAAAAGAAAAAAAAAAAAGAAAAGAAAAGAAAGAAAAAAGAAAAAAAAAGAGAAAAAAGAGGCAGTAATTAATTTTTGAATTATGATCATTATTAGCACTCTACTTCTTCTATGTTGGAAATAGGTAAAGGAAGGCTTAACATAAAGTAAGCATTTTAGTTAAAGATTTTATTGTTGAAAACACATTAATGTTGTTTTAGTTGTCCTGAGATGATGTAATTTAAAGGCATTATAAAGTTTGATAAAATACTAATATTTATACACATTTCTGAACATTTCATATAAATGATAATACTTAAAGCTATTCGTAATAAATAATGAGCTAGAGAGAGAAATATGTTTCAATATGCTTTATCTTAATTTCACTCTAAAGATCTTTGAATGAAATATCAATTATGTTAAGAAAAAGCACTAAGTCCTTTGGGAAGACTATTCAGTTAGCTGTGTTATCCATCAGAAAAGAAAACTGAGTTTTCATGACCACATACTTCAAAATATTATCTCCCAAAACTGATCATTAGATGTAAGGACACCCATGTCCACAAAGCAGAAAGATCACTAAGTCAGGCGAATTCACATAATGTTTAAAATTACTGTATTCCTGAAAAGCAACCTATACTTTGATTATGCATATCTTAAAAGTAGGATTACAACATACATTTTTATTGATTTATGACTGAATCAATTTAAAATGGGGATATAAGAGTTGATTTCCTCACAGTAAAGTTAGGATAAATTTTTATGTTCATATTTTTCTTTTACCCTGTTTCTCTGTCTCTTAGAAAACCCGTTTTGAATTTTCTAGTCCCCATTTCTGTCTTTCGTCTGGGTCCTGGCTCTATGTTTGCCTTTTAGTAAATGACCTCAGAAAAATATCAAAACTACTAATATAAAGAGAGATATATCTTGTGCTCAAATGTAAACAGTGAAACTGAATAGGCACTCCAAGAGCTTCACCTACAGGGCAGCACAGAGCAGCTCTCCAGCTGTTAGCTGTAGTCAGCGCTGCCCTCCTGTGTGTATCTTTTCTGAAATTGCTTCTGTAGGAAGAATTAAGGGGTAGGTAACCTAATGCTAGGCACGAGTTGAATTCTTTAGGGGATAAAATGCCACAATACGTGTGCACTTTCTCTTTTTAACTTCTGTTGAATATCAACAAATCTTAATTTGCTATGGACTTAGCAGCTAATTTTATTTGTGTCATTCACTTGCAATTAGAATTTTGTGACCCACAAATATGTTAAGCAATATGTTTTGTTATATTTGGGTCACTACAGAACTAGAAAATATAAAAGAAAGAGACAGGCCCTAAGAACAAAACAAAAAACTATTTTAAAAATATCTATGTTAATCCAGGCTTAAGTTGCTATTATCATATTTACTGAATAGAATCTTTTAAAAATTCCTTATAGAATTGTGGTAGAATTATTACATATAGTTAGTGGAAGGGTGATACTTTGTGTCAGGTTTAGAATAGCTTCAGTATTGGTTTAATTCTCCAATATGTACTTTAAAAGAACATTTGTAACATTAAATATGGAATGAGATAAAATGATTAAAAATGAAGTTTGTGTCTACTTTAAAATTTAGAATTAAAGTGGGATAAATGGCTCAAGTAATTCTATGTTCTTACAAAGGACCTCTGCTTAGAATTTGATATATATCTACAGATATGAAAAAAGATATACAGATTACTCAACTTCATATCATCAGAAAGAAAATAGCAAGAGACGATGGGCATCGAAATCTAGTATGTAATTGAGTATAAAATTGCTCTCAATTATTTTCAGAAAGCATACGAAGTATAAAGAAATGTAGGTATTTGCCCAGTATGATTAAGTTATATGCTATTGTTATGGTGAATAATTTTCTAATTGGATATAATTAATAAATTCAAATTATTTATAGATATTGAGTAATAATCTTTTCTTTACCTGTTATAGATAGAAGTATGCTTAAAAATGAGATGATCTCTTATATTTATGCTTGTGAGCCTAGCCTTTAATGGCTGAGCTATCTTTCCAAACCCCTACCCAGATCTAGCCAATGGACAGGACATTCTCCACAGTTGAGTGGAGAGTAGGGTATGACTTTCACACATACTCTGGTGCCTCATATTTGACCATGTCCCCTGGATGTGGAGACCTGGTGGCACTCAGAGGAAGGATAGCAGGCTACCAAGAAGAGACTTGATATCCTATGAGCATATAAAGGGGGAGGCAGTCGCCCTCAGGCACAGTCATAGGGGAGGGGAGTTAGGGGAAACTGGGATGGAGGGAAGAATGGGAGGATACAAGGGATGGGATAACCATTGCAATGTAACAAGAATAAATTAATAAAAAAATTATTTTGAAAAAAAAAGAAAAAGAAAAAAAATTAGATAATCAGGGGAAAGTTGGTAGAACCTGGCCCTTATCACTGTCCCCATTCTTCCCTACTATGCTAACTCCCAAAATGTTGCCCCATCTAACCAGGATAGTACCTTTGTCCTGCTATTCTTTCTTCTCTCACAGATAGCCTTGGCCATGTCCAGTCTTCTTCTTCTTTCAGCTCTTGCCTCTTCAGATGCCTGTATTGCTTTCTCACCTCTCTCCCTCCCTCCTTTCTCCCCTCCCCCCTCTCTCATACAATAAAAGGCCTCCCCAACTATGGAACAAACATTTAGTGTTTTCTTTACTGCCACCTTGAGCATATCTGGTGCTGAAAGCCTGGGAGGGGCACAAATGGGCCTATTTTCCAAGGAGTCTAGCCTCTCCTGACCTAACCATGCTGATGATTTGAACCTCTTAAATTATAGATTAGATGTTCTGATAGCTCCTGTCACCCATATTAGAACCCGAATTTTGAGTCAGCCTCTATGCCTGCTCCTTCTCCACTTGATCAAAATGTCAGAAATTGTGTAATCTAGTTTGAGTTAAGCCAAGACTCTCATCTCTGGATATCTAACTTCCTGAGACCTGACACTGCTGATATTACAATAAGTCAATTAGACCATTGACAGTTGGGACTCTGTAATATACTATTTCATGTAAATGAATGCAATGAATGCATTGCATTCTGTTAATTTTTATGTTTCAAGTAGCAATTGAAGGTATTAGCATATAATCTTTAAAAGATTATCAAATATAATAGCATTGGGCTACAGGCTTCTTAGTTCCAGACACTTTGGTGAGTTGTTACAATAAATGTAGGACATAAGAGATGGCACCAGCCAAGGAGAATATAGGCAGTAAACTTTGAACCCCTACCAAGACCTAGCCGATGAACATGATATTCTCCACTGTTGAATAGAGAGTGAGATCTGACTCTCACACGAACTCAGGTGCCCCTTTTCTGACAATGTCCCCTGGATGGGGAGGCCTGACGGCACTCAGAGGAGGGATAGCAAAGTTACCAAGAAGAGACTCGATATTCTAAGAGCATATATAGGAGGAGGAGGTCTCCCTCAATCACAGACATAGGGGAGAGGGGAAGGGGAGAAATGGGAGGGAGGGAAGAATGGGAGGAAACAGAGGAAGGGCTAACAATTGAGATGTAATATGAATAAATTAATAAAAAAAAAGAGATGCCCAAAATTCCATACAGCGTGAATTAAGGGATGAATAAATTAGTTGCTCTTAATATGAAGAAATGAGACTTCAAACAATAGATAAATCTGTCAAATTTAAAAAAAATTTGTTTTCTAGAATAGCAATTAAATTTGAAGTGTGAGCAACTTATATGATTTGAACAAAACAAACAGAAAAAAAAAATAATCCCAAGAGAAAGTGTCTCTGTTGTAGGATGAAACATCCTTTCGGTATATGTTCAACAGTGCTATAGCTGGATGTTGAGGTATATTGTAATTCTAGGTTTTGATTTCTGGTCTTGTCTTTGTTGAGTGGGTGGATTGTTCCTTGGTTTTTATTTGTCTATCTGGTTCTTAGAAGAGTATAGTGGATGTGTGTGTGTGTTTTTAGAAAATTCTGGGATCCTAATAGATGTGACACTGGGGACTCCTAGTAATTGTGTTTTTAGGTATTGAGAGCTGACTCTTAGGAATGGGGATGAGGTGGAGGAGGTATTGTGGGTGCAAACAGGAGGGAGAAATGATGAAGGTTCCACCAGGATCTGCTTAGTGCCCTGGATATGGGGGCAGAGTGAGGAGACACTATAGCAGGTGGTCTTGTACAAAACTTTAAAGGAAACTAAGAGACTAAATGTGGAGAAATGGAGGGAAAGGTGAAGATATGTAGTAAACCTACCTGCTTCCTGGCCAGAGTGGCCAGGGGTTCCCAGGGAGTACCTAATGGAGGTGGGGCTGGGATGCTGCAGTGGTGGTGGGAAGGAAGTTCGGAGGGGATGATTGTTGTGCTCCACTGAAGATTGGGAGGTGGAGAGATGGTGGTCTGCTGAAGTGCTAGAGATGAGACTTGGGTCTTGGGTTTGAAGAACAGAAGAGCTATGCGAGGATCTGCAGGTAACCTACTTGTTTCCCTGGCTCCAGTAACGTGAGTCTAACTAACTTTTCTAATTGATTAAGTTATTTATTTAATTTACAAATTGCAGCTTCTCCTCCTTCCCATCATCCCCTCCTCCACCCTTCCCACCCTCATCTACTCCTTTTCTCCTCTTTAGAAAAGTGGAAGCCTCCCATAGATATCAACCAGCCTTTGCATATCAAGTTACAAGAATATCAGGCACACCTTCTACTGAAGCTAAACAACGTGGCCCAGTTAGGGGAAAGGGACTCAAAAGCAGACAAAGCAGTCAGAGACAGCCTTGCGCCCCTATGGGCCCAGGTTAGTTGATTCTGTAGGTTTTCTTGTGGTGTCCTTTGAAAAATATGAACCGGTATGTTGTGTTATGTAGTGTTTCTTTCTTTTTTTATTTTTTGATCAATTTTTTAAATTAATTTATTCTTGTTACATCTCTATGGTTATCCCATCCCTTGTATCCTCCCATCCTCCCCTCCCTCCCATTTTCCCCTTATTCCCCTCCCCTATGACTGTTCCTGAGAGGGATTACCTCCCCCTGTATATGCTCATAGGGTATCAAGTCTCTTCTCGGTGACCTGCTGTCCTTCCTCTGAGTGCCACCAGGTCTCCCCCGCCAGGGGACATGGCCAAATGTGAGGCACCAGAGTACATGAGAAAGTCATATCCCAATCTCCACTCAAGTGTGGAGACTGTCCTGTCCATGGGCTAGATCTGGGTAAGGGTTTAAGTTTTATCACCTGTATTGTCCTTGGCTAGCGCCTTAGTTTGAGCGGGACCCCTTGGCCCAAATCTGCCTATCATAATGCTCTACTTGTAGGTTTCTAGGACCCACTGGATTCTTCTACATTGCTATTCTCACATGTAGTGTTTCCTTCAATGATCTATTTTGTTCTCTATCTAATCAATCTATAATCTATTTTTGTATCTGTCTGTCATCTACGCATCTATCAAATAAATCTGTATCTATCATCTATATCTATCTATCTATCTATCTATCTATCTATCTATCTATCTATCTATCTATCATCCATCAATCATCTAAGCTATCAATAACCTAAACTATCTATCAATCATCTAAACTATCTATCAATCGTCTATTAGCTATCTATCTATCTATCTATCTGTCTATCTATCTATCTATCTATCATCTATCTATCATCTATCTATCATTTAGCTATAGACATGGTTTCAGTATGCACCCTTCACTGGTCTGGAGCTCACTAACTAGAACAGAACTGCCTGTTGTACTTCCAAATGCTGGGATTAACAATATGTACCACATCCCCACTCTATCTGGCATTTCAGTTTCTTTTAATTCTTTTGGTTTTTATGATTATTTAGCTATATTCTTTTTAGAATGGATTTTTTTTGTATAGACATTATTTTGGGTGGGATCTCTACCTGGGGTGTGATCTCTACCCTAAGAGAGTGCTTTAGCCTAGCATTTCTAGTCTTTGAAACACATGTGTACCATATTTGCCATGGTCATCTTCTCCATGGGTCTATCAGTGAAATTTCTCTAACAGCTGAGGAGACACCAATATTACTAACCAGGTTTCAGTCTCTGTCAAAATGTCTGCTGTACATCATACAGTTCTGTGTTTCCCAAAACAGGTACAATATCATCAGGTATCCACCAGAGTTTATAGAAACAAAGATTGAGTTATCCTCTCATATTTCATTTTTATAATATCAATATTTATTGACTCTTGGATAATACTTATTTTTCATAAGCTATATGAAAGCAGTGAATCCTGACTTTTAACTGAAACAGAGATCATACTGCCCAACATGGAAATGTCTTCTAAGAGATATTTTCATTAAATGAATGTTGTATTATTTTACTGAAGGTCTATATTTCTTCTTTTGCCATATTTAAAAATACACTCGAGACAGTGGGAGGATATTGCAGTTTGCTACTGTTTTGTGTACCTATTCTCCAGTATCGTTAATAGTTTTTAGTTCTTTTGAAATCACGGAATTATAAACATAAATGTATAATTTAAAATATTCTTATTTTTTGTTTGTCTAGATTCTAATTCATTCTTTAACCAGTTTCTTTCTTTCTTTTTTAGGCATCTGGAAACTATTTTTTAGTTAATTAATTCAAATTACATCTCAATTGTTATCCCATCCCTTGTATCCTCCCATTCCTCCCTCCCTCCCGCTTACCCTCTACTCCCCTCCCTATGACTGTTACTGGGGGGACCTCCTCCCCTTCTATATGTTCATAGGGTATCAAGTCTCTTCTTGGTAGCGTGATATCCTTCCTCTGAGTGCCACCAGGCCTCCCCATCAAGGGGACATGGTCAAATATGGTGCACCCGAGTTTGTATGAAAGTCAGTCCCCATTCTTCACTCTCCACTCAACTGTGGAGATTGTCATGTCCATTGCTTAGATCTTGTTAGGGGTTCAAAGTTTACTGCATGTATTGTTGTCTAGCCTGTTTTTTTATTTCCTCGTATTTTAAGCAATAGAAGTGTCCCATAAATTCTACAAATTAATATTTATGTATTTAAGACATAGGACATACCTGTATTTTGTATTTTATTATGATGCTAAACATGTATCTCTAGAAGGCCATAAGTTCATAATCACCTCCATGAGACCCCAAAAGTAAAGACAGACAGCATTCATTATAACAATGCATGTGATACATAGATAAGCAAGTAATAGCACTAGAGGTTATCTCCTCAGATGTGTGATGAGCAGCCAAAGACTAATAAAGGGTGGATTTTGCTATTGTCTGCATCATTTATAAACTTTATAGCTGGAGCAGGAACATCTGATTCTCAGTTTCTACATCAGGTGATTGTACAAATAACACTAGATTAATTGATTTCTGGCATTAAGAAGTAACAGAATACAAGTGAAATATTCAATCAGTATTTCTAACTTGAAGGGAAACATCACATTTCCCCCCCCCCCCGACTAACTGTTTTTTGGATTGTTCATGGAATTGTGCAGGAGATGTGAGGATCTTAAAGGAATTTTCATAAATGAAGTGAAAGTGGCTCACAAGTGGCAATATCAAAGTGTCCTGTGTACAGATGTTGAAATGTACTTAATTCTTCTGAAATCTGACTGTTGGATAAGTTAAAAAAATTTCTTGAATAGAAAAAATAAAATCTTTAAAATATGGAAAGTAATTATTGCTAGATTTTATTGTAGAGTCACATGTTGTACCAATGTAAGAGTTATAATTAGCCATGGTAGGCATTGTGAACAATTTTGCTTAATTAGTTTGAAAGGATACTGTCTATTTCATTGTTTGTCTCTGAATAACACTAGAACAGAGATTTTTGACTGGGATGTAATTGTCTGTATTTTTTCCATTCTTATAAAATTTCACAAGATAACTGAAATGATCATTGTGCCTGATCTTATGACATGTAATATTTTATTAATGAGTGTCTGTCAAATTCTAATAAAACTGAACCTCAATACCATATGCATGATAAAATTAAACTGTTGATGAGGATAGAAAGCTCGCCAGTATGTGTTGTAGTTTGTATTAGTGTAATAGAAGGCCTGTCATGGTGAAATGTTTGTTAATGAGTAAATAGTATTTTTAATGCCTTCTGTTCCCAATTTATGAACATCAACAAAAACAGTGGAGGTAACAAAAAAAACAGAAGGCTCACTCACTCTGCTTAATAGTTATAATAGCATTAACATATAGAAATTTGAAAATCACTTACTATAAACACTTAGCAGTAGTTTTTACTTTGAAGTAAATAAGTAATTGAGGGACATTCTCTCAAGAAAAAATAATAATAAACCAATCCGTACTCTGTGTGTGGTCAGTGGAAACCAAGGAATGAGCCAACTGTATGCATCTGAAGATTCTCCTGCAAGGCTGGAGGCTGTAGGTGACAAGATCTGGTCAAAACAAAGAACACCATTGTTCCTAGTAATATGCGGGAATGATCTCTTCTCAGATGATCTGCTATTAATAGAGACACGTTTAGAATTCCACATTTCCCAACATTGTGTGTATTGCAAATTGAATGCAAGTGTGTGTGTGTGTGTGTGTGTGTGTGTGTGTGTGTTAATGAACAACAGTTAATGAAAAGGAGAGCACTTAGGGGTATACACAGGCTTTGGAGGGAGAAAAGGGAGAAATGATATGATTATATTATAATGTCAATAAAATGAATAATAAAACTATCCTTTCATATATAAAGGCATAGCAAGGTTTATCACTTGCTTTGAGAAGTCTGTCTGAAATTTCCACTGTCACAGGTGCTTGGAAGGTTACTCAGTTCCAAGCTCTGGCACTACTGTACAATCTTAAAGCCAGAACTCGGGGAATGAGAAACGACTTTTATTATTTGGAAAACATCAGCATACCCAACAGCTTTCTATAGCAAAGGTAGGTTGTTATACTATTTCAAAAAACACGTCTCCTGGGCCAGTGGGATGGATCAGTAGGTGAACGTGCATGTCCCCAAGCTGGATGGCCTGATTTTGATCCCCAGGATTCAAATGACAGAAGTAGAGAACCTTTGACTACACGTGAGCCAAGCATGTGTACATCACACTCACACATTACCAATACATATGTACAATAAATAAGCTAAAGTAAAGGGATGAGATCATAAAATGTAAAATGAATTCCTTGTTTGTGGCTCTCTGTAATTCATTTTATCCCTTTTATGGCTAGTTGCCAGCTGGTGTTTCCACTGTAGTAAATCTTTCTCTCTTCTTGCTTCCCTTTACCTTCCTCCCCTCCATAGGATTCTCCTTCATTCAGTACTATTTCTTGTAGCTTTCAATAGTCATTTAGTGATGTAGGAAGTTCATTGGCTGTTCTTGTCTGTTTCATAAACCAACAGCCTATAGGCATTCTGGTAGTTATATCCTTGTGAGTATTTTAAATTGTTCTAAATATAAAAATTATAGTGAGTACATAGGAAACACAAATTTGTTTTAGTTTGCAATTCACCTAAAGACTAAAGTTGGAAATGACTTGTGTGTACTTTATTGAACTGGTGAATAGTCAGGTAAAAAAGGTGTAAATAAAAGGAAATAGGACTGATACACACCGGATTGTATATCATTTCTTTGAGAATGAAATATCATGAAAAGAAATAATAGATATGGCCATATTTATGGGCAATTTAAGAATCACAAGTGAAGCTTCTTTTTCAAAAGTTCATTGTCCAAACTCATTGCAAAGTACCTTTGCTTTTCATTTGCATTCTTGACATTTCAACTTGTCACTTGCTTTAAGCACTTATCAAATTCTGACTACATTTTAGAATGTTATGAAGCATCTAATTACTGAATTTTATAAATTACTCAAACATTCAGTGTAAAACAGTTTACTGTATTTTCTTCTAGTCTGTTTCTTGGATAATATTTCAGAGGTATTTTTATAATTCTACTTTGAAACCTGTAGTGGAAATTTGGGTTTCTTTAAAAACCCAGTCACATAATGTGACTGTTTTTGTTTTAATTCCATGTGTGGGATATGGGCTTTCTTCAGATTATCCACAGAAGCTAACTATAATGATCTTCTGCTCTAGTAGGAACATGCTGTGTGCCAGCTACAGATAGTTAAAATTCTGGGAACTCTTGAGAGAGAGTAAACGGAAGAGCCCTAAAGGCCTATAGCAGCTCTCCCCCACCCCCCACCTGTCTTCTTGTTTCTTCCTGCTGTTGCATTTGTTACTGCTGTTTTGCTGGTGTTCTGGACAGCTGGATAGGATTTGCCCCAAGGAATGCAGACCCTAATCAGCAGGAAGTAGTGTAAAGAAACCTATGCCCCCTTTCCCCTCTAACCCTCTGTCTAACCTACGTGGTGTTGGAAGAGATTCAGGTGGAGAAGGGTAGAAGATATAAGAACCCAAATAAAGTAACATAAAAAATAAACACCAACAGAAACCTTTTTTTAGTTTTCTGGTGTTCTTTATTAAAAAGTCACAGATTTAGGAAGGTGGAGAATCACTACTCTACAGCTATGACCCATCTGTTTTCCTTCTTTTGTTCCAGATATTTTAACTTGGTTGTTTCTATTTTTATGTTTGCTATTTTTAATTTTTGTCAAAATATATTTTATTTCTTACCTTATATTTAGTGGTTGGTCTTTAATCTCTTTTCATTAGTTACCTCTAAATCCCATCTTAAAACATTAATTTGAGATTTTTTTGGTTCTAAAATGAACATTTTTAAGATATTTTACATATACATTTATATTATTCCACATATAGACATTATATGAATGTTACATTCTTTTAAAAATTTAAATATTTTATTATGTTTCTTTTTTAACATACACATATACATTTATATTATTACAAATGAGTAAAATAAACTATACAGGAATTATATAAATGTTACATTCATAGTGATTGGATATTTGTATTTGGCAAACTTGATGTAAACATCTTTCCTATCTTATTGGGGCTAATTTTATGAATGGAGATTAATATTTATCAATCTCGTCTCTATTAACTTAAAACATCTATCTTGATCTAAAAACATCTTAACCCCTAACCTACTAAGCTTAATTGAAAAACTAAACTGGTCTTCAAACCCATCTGATATTTGAGAAGGGATAAAACTTAAATATCTGAGTGAACCCAAAGTGCAGGTTAGCAGCTTCCAACATAAAAAAATGATTGCGACAGTTTACTACCTGAACAGTCACCCCACACTCTCTATAAAATTGGAGCATCAAAAACCTCAGAGATGTATAGAATATAGCATTTAAAGATGTTTTCATTATTCTAAAGATTCTTTGACAACACAAGTTAACACCTGACAACACCCAATTTGACTCAAAGAAGAAGATGAGCATCAAAGAACCTTCTTAAGGAGTTGGCTTCAACTGTGGCAAACCAGTGACTGGGCAAAATGTCCTTGTTTCTGCCACAGACAGAATTCTGCCTAAAAATGGGCAAGTTTAGATGCAGGCAGAGTTGATGGCCAAACTCTGCCAAGACGAGGTAATCAAGTCCTCAATAGTTCCTGCCTTGAAAATATGTCTGTCAGAAGGCTGAAGATAAAAGAAACATTTTTCACTCTAGCTTTTCAATGAGAATTAATCAAGTTAATTTCTACTAGTGTTGTCCTTCGTGTTTCCCAGGGTTTTGTTGGTTGGTTGGTTGGTTGGTTGGTTGTTGTTGTTGTTTTTACTTATTGACTCATTTTGCTAACTCAATGATCATGATAGAATATCTGATATCAGATCAGAATAAATAGTTATCTTTTATTCCCATATATAGTATTTCTTGATAAACTGTTTGCTCTATACTTTGTTATGAGAAAGATGGTTGATGATTTCCTCAAATCTGTACATTGGTTTTCATTCTCTTTACTATTTTAGTAAACTGAGATGGGACAGTTGGAATATCTAACCTCATCAAATCATCTATTCCTTTTATTATGTAGTTACACTTGTTATGCAGTTATATGATTTATATAGTATACATTTATCCTTTTTATTTCTTCATAATTCATTTACTTCTTATTATTGAAAACGTGTTGGTTATTTCTGCTAACGTCTGTTGTTTCACTCACGGTTTTTTGCTGACCTCATTGTACTCATGGGAACTTCCTTATCTTTTCTTTTGCGTTTCTTTTTTAAAAATATACTTTATTAATTTATTCATATTACATCTCAATTGCTATCCCATCCCTTGCATCCTCCCATCCCTCCCTCCCTCCCATTTTCCCCTTACTCCCCTCCCCTATGACTGACTGAGGGGACCTCCTCCCCCTGTGTATGCTCATAGGGTACCAAGTCTCTTCTTGGTAGTACATGTCGCATTTCTTTACTTAGTCCTTTTAATTTCAATATACCTCCTCTGAATTCAGTTTACACTCAGAAACAGTACTTACAAATTCATTCCTTTCTGAAGTCAGCATATTGCCCTCCCATCTAAAGCACATCTCCCTTTTCTACAGGGTATGATTATAATCCTGTGAATTTTATCGACATCGAAATCTCTAGATTAGAAATTAGTCACTTCAAATTCAATGAGACTATTTTAATTATTAAATATATACCTAACATTTTCTGTGTTTTTACATATCTGGGTTCTGCTTTGTTTTTTCTTTATTCTTTCATTTTACCCTTCTGTAATGTCCATCAGTTCATTCTATAATAATATTTTAATTAATCAACTCATTTGATAGCTGTAACAACAATGCTGTGTAAAGTTTAGCTATTCTCTCAGAATCTTATGATTTATAATCTGTATCAGTATTTACTATAACCACAGCAGGTTAATGCAGATTTATTTTTTTCTGATATTATATAAAGTCATTATCTCTGACAGATTATCTCCATTTTCTATGGTTCTTATATTCATATATATATGTTCACATAATGAATTTACCTATGTATATAAGCCTCACAATGAATGATTATCATTATTACTTTAAATGCTCATGCATTTTTCAAACAGAAGACTTCAACTGAAAAAATATAAATGTGTATACCATACCCAATCATTTGAAAATTTTCTGGTATTTTACAGTTCTCTATGGATCTGAAGCACCATCTGTTCTATTTTCCTTTAGCATTTTTTATGGTCCAATTCAGCACTAAAACCTAATAGTTTTTATTTTAACTATATTTTTCTGTTTTTTCAGAAGCATAATTAAATATATTATCAATTAACAAGATTTTATCTGAAATGTTAGTCTCTTGAGTTTTTTTTTAATATCTACAACTGTAACATGTTTCACTATATATAAGAATTTTGCTTTGCATTGTCTGTTGAGTCTCATGGATCTATAAATTAATAACAATTTCAACAAACACTATAAATTTACATTAACTACCCTTTGAAATTTTTGTCCAGTTCATAATGGGCTTTTCATCTGACCATTATTTTGTGAATACTGTACAATTTGACATTTTTCTTTTTATCTTTGAGGGTCTTTTCATTTTTATGCAATTTTTTCTCTGCTCTTTGTATAAAATGGGTATTATGTCTTCTAAATTGACCGGTTCTTTTTCTCATCTCTAATCTATTTTTAAAGTTGCGACAGTGGCTGTTTTTGGTGGTAATATATTTCAATAGGACAGCATTTCTTCCTTTTACACATTGTTTTATTTTCTCTGTTGAGAGATGTAGCAAATATTCATCGAGTGAAAATTTAAATCTGGATAAATAAAAAGCAAAAATGGGAAGGCTACACAGTCAAAGAAACACAGAGCACTACAGAAAAACACTTTATCCCAACCAGGGCTATTTAGATGCACTGTCAAGTGCATTGGGATGTCACGGCGGATGCAACCATGTGATTGTGGAGCAGTGCATGCTACAGTAAGGACTGTTCTGCTTACAGCTGATAGTCTGAGGTGCCAACAAATTCTTACCAATATTTATCTTTTTCGCATAAGGTTTTAATTTCCACTGAAAGACTGGGAACACATAAATAATCTTTTGAGGCTTGTTTAGTTACTAGGTTGTGACAAAGTATTCTGTGAATGGAAAGATTATTTCTTTGTAAGAGCCACTTATAAAAGTTTGCAAAATTGGGTGTTATTCATGACTATACTGTGCATAATGAAGGCTTTTTTTATATGTATAAGCATTTTGCTGGCATGAAACATTTTTATCCCTTCTTTGTGATAAATAGAAAAAACAAAAGTCTACTCCAAGAAGAGTAACTTGTAAATATTCTGAGCTCCTTTATATTAAAAATATCCCATGAGCAGCCCTCACTTCACAGGTATGAAAATAATATCTCTAAGTGGTGCCCAGTGTGCACTTTCTATGAGTAACGGCAGCAATAGGAGGTGGGTGGGGAGATGCCACATTCTCTAAATTAATGAGTTGTTGGTGACAGTTCGTAATTTCTTCCCCATATGCTAATTATTAGACTCTTACATGTAATGATGAACATCTAGTGGTAAAACAAAGAAAGGTTCAAAAAAATAAAAAATAAAAAAATAAAAAAATAAAAATAAATAAAAATGAATAAAAAAACAAATAAATAAATAAATAAAAAAGAAAGGTTCAACAGAGTTTTGTTTTTGTTTTTGACAGACATAGGCTGTAATTACAGAATTTCTCATTGAATATCGAGGGCTGCTTCATCTTTTGATTACATGAACTATAACATTTATATTGATGGAGCAAACAGACTCCTGCACTGACTAAACTCAGTTCACTATAGCTAGGTCAAATGAGTACTGTATTCATCATTTTTTATACTTCATATTTTCCATAGTACATCCCATGGTCTCAAATTATATTCCAACTGTGGGATTATGTCCTATCTGCTTATCCAATTAGACTTCTACACTTTCTAAAGCAAGTCTTCTGTGCTCATCATCTCTAGATTTGTACATAGCATCTATATCGTTTTTGCCTACTAAGGAGAACTTTCTGTAATGATTACGCAGGAGAATTATGACATTGAAGACTCAAATGGAAATTAAAGAGTCCTGTAGTGTAATAGAAGACATTTTTCATATTTGCCTACAATTGTGGAGTCTAGAAAGTAGCTAACTACATCATTAAAACAACATTGAGAAAAAGGAAACTGCTAAATACTTACTTATCTTAAGGTGAACAATTTAAAGGTAAGAGAAGTCAAGTTACTTGTCACCAAGGATGGAACTTGAGCTGAGACAGCTTCTTGCTTCCTTTATAACCTTCTTTTTTTTGCCATCAATATTCAGTAGAAACACAGGTAGAGGCTTAAATATTTATATTGTTATATTAGTAAAGGTAAAATTCTTTTTTATAATTCTTTTTTTAATTAATTTATCTTGTTATATCTCAGTGGTTATCCCGTCCCTTGTATCCTCCATTCTTCCCTCCCTTCCATTTTCCCCTTACTCCCCTCCCCTATGACTGTTCCTGAGGGGGACTTCCTCTCCCTTTATATGCTCATAGGGTATCAAGTCTCTTCTTGGTAGCCTGCTATCCTTCCTCTGAGTGCCACCAGGTCTCCCCCTCCAGAGGACATGTCAAATATAAAGCACCAGAGTATGTATGAAAGTCATACCCCACTCTCCACTCAACTGTGGAGAATGTCCTGTCCATTGGCTAGATCTGGGTAGGGATTTAAAGTTTACTGCCTGTATTGTCCTTGGCTGGTGCCTTAGTTTGAGCGGGACCCCTTGGCCCAAATCTGCCTATCATAATGTTCTATTTGTAGGTTTCTAGGACCCTCTGGAACCTTCTACTTTGTTATTCTCCCATGCTTCTCTCATCTAGAGTCCCAATAGGATGTCCTCCACTCTGTCCCAGTTTCCTGGTAAGTGAAGGCTTTCATGGGACATGCCCCTTGGGCTTGTATGCAGATATAAGTGAGTATATACCATTTGAGTCTTTCTGCTTCTGGGTTAACTCACTCATGATGATCATTTCTAGCTCAACCCATTTGTCTACAATTTCGGGAATTCCTTGTTTTTAATAGCTGAGTAGTATTCCATAGTGTATATGTACCACAGTTTCTTTATCCATTCTTCTACTGAGGGACACTTAGGCTGTTTCCATGTCCTGACAAAGGTCTAATATATAAAGAACTGAAGAAATTAAACACCACTAAACCAAATAACCCAATAGAGAAATGGGGCTTGGAACTAAACAGAATTCTCAACAGAGGAATATCAAATAGCTGAGAAACACTTAAAGAAATGCTCAACCTCCTTAGTCATCAGGGAAATGCAAATCAAAACAACTCTGAGATTCCATCTTACACCCATCAGAATGGCTAAGATCAAAAATTCAAGCGACACCACATGCTGGCAAGGATGGGGAGAGAGAGGAGCACTCCTTCATTGCTGGTGGGAATGCAAACTAGTACAGCCACTTTGGAAATCTATCTGGTGCTATCTCAGAAAACTGGGAATAGGGCTTCCTCAAGACCCAGCTATTCCACTCCTTGGAATATACCCAGAAGATGCTCCAGCACACAAAAAGAAACTTTGCTCAACCATGTTCAGAGCAACCTTATCCATAATAGCCAGAACAAAGGTAAAATTCTTGATGTCACTTAGATTTGAATGAAAATTGTTACATTTTAGAAATGACAGTAATTTCCAAAAAAAAAAGGGAAGACTTTCCTATTTTTTCCTAATTATTTCTGAATAATGCTTTCTGAGTCCTCAAGGATTTAATTGAGTGTCTAAAACAGTTTCTAATTGTACATGTCTTCTCTTCTTTTAAGGAATTTGCATAGAATCCTTTGATGAGAGATGTGTTACTATTTAATTTTTATTTATGGATGTGTATATAAATGCATGTGTAATGACTGAAGAAAATTAGTCTACTTATATACTTATGTTCCTATTAGTGGCTACAATGTGGTATGCCCACTCTAGGTATCAAACAGCTGCTACTTGCATGTCTGTAGTTAAACGCCATGCTAAGGATGCAATTTTTCTTTTCTCTCTTTTTTAGCATGCATTTTATTTATCATACTTTATTCATGTTACATCCTATTGTTATCCCCTCGCCCTTTTCTTCCCATTACCACCCTCCACCCCTCCCTCTTCTGCCTATTCTCCTAGACCTCTCATAGGAGGCACTCCTACCCCAACTGTCTGGTGACAGCCTATTAGGTCTCATCAGGATAGCTTGCATCCACCTCCTCTATGTGCTCACTAGGCTGACCAAATTGTGGGTACCAGAATGTCATGTCAGAGGTTCGGCACCAGTCCTCTTTCTCCGCACCCCCCAACCGAAATGGAGAATCAGCAATCCATTCACTACACCTGAACAGGGGGTCTTGGTTCTCTGCACGCATTGTTGTTGGTTGGTGAGTCAGTTTGTTCAGGCCCCACCCCCAGCCCCGTGTCCAGATCCACTCCCTCCTGGACCTTCCCTGGGTATATACCCGAAAGATTCTCCACCATACAACAAGCATATCTGCTCAACTATGTTCATAGAAATTTTTATTTTCGACCTTACAAGAATGATTTCTTTTGGCTTCCTTATAATTTACATTTTATATATAAAGGAAAAAGAAGGGTCAAAGAGAATGGAGACATGCTGTAACCAAAAATGTAAAGGCATATCTAGAAACAAACATATAATTATTTACAAGTTATAAATTTTTAATTATATCAATATCCAATGTATGCTTTTATCCACAGGAAAAAGAGATTAGGTATGTATTTTTTATTGTTTTGAAGATTGGCCATTACTGCCTAAATAAGATCAAGCTTCCATTAATAGAGAAATTCAGGAAGAACATTCTGGATACACAATAAATATCACCTAACCAGATTTGTCTGAAGGGCTTATGTAGACTTCATGCTAATGGACTCTGCTGAGGAGAAGATTTAACTCATCAAGCAATAAGCATTCATTAAATCATTCATATCTTCTTCCAGCAAACATGAATTCGGTAGAGGGAACAAGCAAGGGACATGCCGAGGAGAGTAAGATTGTGCTACGTTTGGTAAATGAATGGATGGTCAGAGATGAGAAAGAGGCTATGAATGAGAGGGGCTAAGCTGCTGGCAGGGGGCATGGAGGACAGTCTACACCAGGGACTTTCTTGAGGAGCTGACACTCCCAACAACGTAACTTTAAAGGTCATGCATGTCAAATTTATACTAGAAAATTAGAGAGCAATAGGTGATTTGAGGCCATTCATTCACTGCACAATCATGAGCAAATTGCTTCTTGTTTCTAAGCCTTATATCTTCTCATTTATAAAATGCTAATAAGTCAGCAATGCTGTTATGGGGCTAAATGCCTAGCAGAAATAAGGCTGCTGGACAATGTGTGACATATAATGGCAAATAATAGATATTTCATTGGTACAGTTTGGCTGAGTTGTTGAATGCAGGTCACAGATACTAGTCTCCTCATTTTGAGGGTATATATTGAAACACAGAGATCTTACAGCCAGTGTGTTGGAGATATGGATCTTTGATTTTAATAATCTGAACTAAACAAAGAAAGTATGATGTCTTCTTCTGCTCTTAGTATTTGAAAATTTAAATCACCTGGTAGCCTGCTTACTCTTCTTCTGAGTGCCACTAGGTCTCCACACCAAGGGGAAGTGGTCTAATAAGGGGCACCAGAGTTCATGTCCAAGTCAGTCCCTGCTCTCGACACAATTGTGGAGAATGTGATGTCCATTGGCTAGATCTGGATAGGGGTTCTAGGTTTACTGCATGCATTGTCCTTGGTTGGTACAGTGGTTTGAGATGACCCACCTTGGTCCAGATCTGCCAGCCTTAATTGTCTGCTTGTAGGTTTCTAGGAACGTCTGGATCCTTCTATTTCCCCATTCTTCCTTACCTCTCTCATCTAGGGTACCTCTCTGTTGGTATAGTGTCCAATTATAAGTGAGTATATGCCACTTTCTGGGTCTGGTTTAAATCACCCAGGATGATCATCTCTAGTTCCATCCTTTGCCTGAAAATTTCAGGAGTTCCTTTTTTTAATAGCTGAGTAGTATTCCATAAGGTAAATGTACCACAGTTTCTTTATCCATTCTTCAACTGAGGGACATCTAGGTTGTTTGCATGTTCTGTCTATTCCGAATAAGGCTGCTATGAACATGGTTGAGCATGTGTCCTTGTGTGGTGGAGCATCTTTTGTGAATATTCCCAGTAGTGGGATAGCTGAGAAAAGCACTTTCTGAGAAAGTGCCAGATTGATTTCCTAAATGGTTGTACAAATTTGCACTCTCACCATCAATAAAGGAGTGTTCCCCTTTCTCCACATCCTCTCCAGCATATGCTGTCACTTGAGTTTTTGATAGGCTGTAATCTTATTGTGGGGGACAAGGTCCCCTTCTGTCACAGACCTAGTGGTGGGGAATAAGATGAAAGAGGGAGGGAGGTGGAATGGGAAGATAAAAGTGAAGGGATAACAAATTAGTTAAATAAAAAAAGATTACAAATCACATGTATTGTGTATATATATATATATATCATTATAGGCTTAATAAATATGCTGAATCATAATTTAATAGTAAATCCACAGTATTTTACACATTAATTATTTGAAACTGATAAAAATAAAATATTTTTGTAATTTTATGGCTTAGATATAATAAAAAGTATATCACTAAACAAAAAAGAAAAGAAAAGAACATTTAAAACACCACAGCATGGGTTATCCTACACTGTCTCTCTACCAAGGTGTATGTTCTTTACCCTCTAGCCTTCTCCTTGTGTGAATAGACTATAATCCTCTGTGTGGCAAAGTAATTAGGCATTGTCTGTGTGATAGACACCATAGTTGACAGTAGGAACTATGTAACAAATTACACCGAGTGCTATGTTTTACTCACAACATGCAGTTCATGAACTACTTCTGTAATGTGTGATTCTTCCTATAGATTTATAGGCATCTATTAAAAGCATTTATATCTTGAGAGTTTTAACAAAGAATTAGAAGGAACATAAGCACAATAAGGAGAGAACAAAGCAAAGTTCCTTGAATCAAAGCTATCAAAAAAATACCTGAACTAAGGGCTGGTTACAAGGAGCAGTAAATAAAGTGATTGCTGCACAGCCATGAGGACCTGATTTAAGATTCCAAGAACCCTCATAAAAACGTGTGCATAGGGGCTGGAGAGATGGCTCAGTGGTTAAGAGTACCGCCTGCTCTTCCAAAGGACCCAAGTTCAATTCCCATCACCCACATGGAGACTCAAAACTGTCTGTAACTTCAAGATCTGATGCCCTCACATAAACGCACTTAAATTAAAATTAAATAAAATGTTTTTTTTTTTTAAAAATGTGCATGCTGCTCCCTACTTGCAAGGCACTGGCTTCAGGAGACATCCACAGATACCTGTGATGCACTGGCCAGCCAACTTCACAAAATTAGAGAGCTCCATGCCAGTACCAAACCCTGTCCACAGAACAAGAAACACAGCTGCAAGGGATGACACCAAAGCTTTATCTCTTGTCTCTAAACATATGGATGGACACCCGTACCCACACGTGTACATATACATGCACCTATACAGACATGAACACCTGTATAAATAAGTAAACAAAAGTAAAAACAATGAAAGTGTAGAAAATAAGCAAAGGGGAGAGTAAAAGAAAAAAAAAACAGACAGACAAGAGTTACAGTTACGACAGTCTTACCCCATTTGTAACCAGTGCAAAAGTAGTGCAAATATTGTGGGGGTAACCAACCACTATTACTGGATTTACGGCCTACATCATGAGATGCAGCCCATGCCTGGCACTACTAAAGTGGTCAATAATCTAAGAAATTACAGGTTACAGGATTTGGGGAAAACATGTAGAGGAATTTTAATGCAGCAACATGGCTGCTCTGGCAAGGGATCACATCCAAAGACCTTCTAGGTCTGTATGATCTGGCTGGGATACAGACATACCTTTAGTTTACACCTTTAATCCCAAACAATGAAGAATCCGGCAAGAATACAAATATGCCTTTGCACACACCTTTAATGCCAAACTATAAAAGTATGATTAGTTTATAGAAGGAAGTGGCAATGTTTAAAAGTCATGTCTAATTAAGGAATTGATGAAGTGATGAATCAGAGAAGGATTTGACTGAATAAGTCAGAGATAGGCTATGCCCAACTCCAAGAACAGTACAGGAAAGAGAAGCTACTTAAGAGCAGCCCAGAGAGATAAAAGGAGATAGTAGTGGTACTAGGAGTAGTGGAAGAGGAAGAAGTGCAGTGTGCGTAGTGTGTGCAGAAATTTTACCAAATTAATTTCCCAGAGACAGGCTAGACACAGATGAAGATAGAATGAGCCAGAGAATGAGAAGGAACATAAGATTAGAACATATTGCCAAAGTTAGTAAGGCCAAGCAGAGCGATTCAGGCAGAAGCCAAGGGAAGCTGGTTTGAATCAGTCAGCCTGGAGAGGAGTTTGGGCCAGAATGGCTGAGCTGAAGCAGCCAGTGAGAGTTCAGGAAGAAGAAGTGGTGAGTGTCTTAGAGGCTGAAATATTATAGGCCTAGATTAGCAGAAGGAGACTGGAAGCTGAAGTCTTCAAGGTTCAGAAGATTAGATTTTATGGAGGTTAGAAGCTTCCAGGCCAAGGGATAGCTTGAACAGAGAAAGAGAAAGAAATGATCGTGGCTCAGCCCAAGCCATCTATTCCTACAGCTTGGTTATAGCTCCCATTTCAAGCTTCCTCTAAGGAAATAAAAGCAACCTGGCCCCCAACATTTACAAAACCCTACCACTATTATTGTTAAAGGAAGATACCAATCCAATGATCCCTTACGCTGTGTTGTTATCAGAGAAGCTTCTTGCAATAGATGGCAGTAGCACAGAGATCCACAAGTGGACAGTGTGGAAAGAGTGAGAGACTGTGGAGTAATTATCACTGAGATGTCTTTATCAAACTCATCCCCTCAAGGTTCAAATATATATATGGAAAATAAAGCTGAAAGAGTGCCAAAACCAGATGTGAGGGATGACACCAAGGAAGCAGCATTTCCAAGACATAGTAAGACGGAGGCACTTCAGAACTCAGACTGTGGGGGCATGCACAGTTTCAAATAGGACAAAATCTCGGCACTGACAAGAGTAAGTGGACACCAAGTCCCACTCCTCATCAAGATAATATTTGCAATTAATACCTGCTGAGAAAGAGAAAATCAGTTTCCACAAAGGAAGTGTCAGAGTAGATCAGCCACACTCCATGGCAGGCCCCATGGCCAGAAATACATGGCAAACACAAAAAATACTATGTTTTTAAAATTCCTTGTTAGTTTAGTTATGTTTGGTATGTTGGTCTTACTGGTTTTCTTATTTTCTTTGTTGTTGTTTGAGAGAAGAGACACACACAGAAACACAAAGAAAGAAA
>OU015757.1:69155650-69175425 GCA_907169655.1 Acomys percivali | reverse complement strand
ACACACACACACACACACACACACACACACACACACACACACACACAGAGAGAGAGAGAGAGAGAGAGAGAGAGAGAGATGCAATTTGGAACACACAACTGTAATTGGGATGTCTTCACTAAATCCTTCTCCTTAAAGCCTGGAAACCCACCAGAAGAGGAGGCAGAGAGCATGAAGAATAGCAAGAGAACAAGACTGTATAAATTAACTAATGTAAGCTCTTTTAAATTTTTAGAGTCTTAGGCAGCAAGCATATAGTGAGTGGTCATGCACATCAGGATATGTATATATATATATATATAAAATAGCTTTCAGTTCAGTACTTTTATGGGACTCCTGGGTGTGTAAATGAGTAGGTCTCTGATTCTGTGCCTGCTCTTAGGGCTCTTTTTCTTGTGCCTTGTCCAGTCTCTATGTGATTTTTAAAAAATATATATATAATTATGTTTTATTTTGCTATGTTTGTTTGTTACGTCTTAGAAGCCAGTTCTTTTGGAATGAGAGGCATCAAGGGAGTAGATCCAGAGGGCAGAGAGGTAGCGAGAAAGTGGAAGGCATAAATGAAGGGAAACTATAATCAGGATATATTGTATGAGAAAAGAACCTATTTTTAATAAGAAACAAAACAATATAGGAAAATACAATACAATTTGTAAGTAGACCGAGAAAGAGATTAGAAAAATAATAAAATGCTAATAAATAGCTAATAGTACATGGTATTAACAATTAATTTTCAAATGTTCAGCTTTGTTGACATTTTGATCACCCTTATTATTAATGTTCTCAAGGTCTTAAAATTTATGTCTCATTCAAATAAAGTTAAAATAAAGAAACTTCCTGGACATTGTTGGATGATGAGTGAGAAAAGTTTTCAGGCAATGACAGACATCCTCTTTGTTGTTGTTGTTGTTGTTGTTGTTGTTTGAGACACAGGGTTTCCCTGTGTAGCCTTGGATATACTTGCTTTGTAGACCAGGCTGGCCTTGAACTCACAGTGATCCACCTTTCTCTGCCTCCCGAGCGCTGGGATCAAAGGCGAGCGCCACCACACCCGGCCAGACATGCTCTTTTAGTGGAACACTCTCTCCCTCTGGAACGGCCTCAGCTTCTCAATTAATTTTATATACAATATTCAACATGATACAAACATAACGCTATATAATATAAATTATATTTGTATAGTTTGGGGTTATCAGAGTTTCAGGACTCCATTCATTTTTGATGGAGACAAAGACAAAAAGAAATCTCTTCTTGGTAAGGGACTCCTCTATTTAAAATGCAAAATATTATTTTCCACTATTTATATTGGTTGATCTTTGCTCTTCAGAAAGTCAAGCTTATTTTATATCAACTTTATATGATTGTTTTAAATAATAAACATATGAATCTACAATATAGTATAGGAATAGTTTCCAAATATTGTTCTTTCTTTATAGGCTCTATGCTGGACAACTGTATATTTTTGAAGTACACACATAGTCATTTTCTTCAGGTCTCTAGGAAATGACTGTCCAGTGCAGAATTTCTGGTGAACACAGCAATACTGAGGCAATTGTGGCAGAAGAACAGGGCAGAGCGTGGGATCAGGAAGGTCAAGGGCAAAGGCTACCAACAAATGTAAAAACAAACAAACAAACAAACAAACTATAACAACAGGAACAAAACAGTTCACAAAGAAGAAACTAGAAAAATTCCTAGCCATGAAATCCAGCCACTGATGCAGGATGTGAGGCATTCAAGGTGTCTGAGATTGGCCAATGTCACATTACAGTACTAAAACATATGTCTGTTGGAGATTCAAGATACTAGCATGACATGCCAACCAAGGAGTTTTCTGTACAGCTGCATGTAGCAGAGCGTGCAGAAGAGCCTGTGATACATATATGAGCCAGACACAATGTGACATGACTACCCATCCTTTGTGCAGCACTTAATTTAGCTACTAAACTTTCTCTCTTGTACTGGATTCCTTCTACCTTTTGAAGTATATCCTTAAACCCTTTCTCAATTCTGTTGCAACTGTGCATGTCTGTTTCATTCTCTGTTCCAGGATACAAGGCTCTCAAACACTCCCAGGGATGAAGATCAAGCCCTGATATTGACTAGTGTTAATGCTCAGTTAAAGAAAAACCCTAGGTGTTTTTTGATGTGTTTCTTAATTATGTAGATTGCATATTCCTGCATAAAGGTTTGAAAGCCATTGTAAGATGACAAAATGGCCACACCCATATTTGGAAAGAGCTGGAGTGTTTTAGAAGCAATATCATTTAGGAATCAGTGACTAAGGAAAGAGTCAGTGGATGCATATTTACATGAAAACACAAAAAACAACAACAAAATCTTGAGCTTTTTTCATGGCTCCTGAAACAGATCAATGCAGCTCCCTCCCTATCCAAACCCCACCCTTCCCTTTCTGGTTAACATCCATATATCCCACAGCAGCCTCTTTAGTGTAGACCTCAGAACTGCAGCAAAGCAGTGATATTTCCTCAAGTATTATTAGCATGGACGACAGTGGACACCAGTACTATTTTGGTAAACCTCATTAACTTATTTGTATGTTTATGACTTTATGAATGTTCATCTATTCTATTTAGACACAAACAAAATGAAACCTTCCCAAGTTAACAACCATGAAAACAAAACACCTTCTCTGAAATGACAAATAAGTCTCCACGATGAGTAAGGATTAAAGGTATGCCTTAATGCATATCTTCAGAGGCAGGGATGTACCCAAAGAGACAATGAGAGTAATACTCACTTTTATACTATGGTTTTCCTATACTTTACAATTATCATTTTTAGTCAAATGCAAGAATGCTATCATATGGAAGCACTACAGTGCTCATGGTTGAATAACTAGATATGGGTGCAAACTGTGTTTTAACTGTGTTTCACTGCTTGCTGGAGTAGTAAAAAATGGAATAAAATCTCCTGTCTTGAGCACGCTGTAGTCTGTTGGAAGCATACAGAAAAACTAGTCACAGCAGGACACAGCACAAGACAAAACAGCTAACCTAACTAGTACGTAAATTCATAAAGTATAATCAAATTGTTATGGGATAGATATAAATGTGGCGTTTACTTATCACCAGGAATGTGAAGTGCAGCATTACTAGGTAGATTCCGTTTTCAGAAAACTGCAGGATGAGTTGGCATTTGCTGCGTGAACAAACAGGATCAGACATTACACATCAAAGGCACAATAAGTTCAGAAAGACAGGGAGTCATAAAAAGGTAATATTACATGCTCTGAGAAAGGTGAAAATTACAGCTTGCCTGAAGCCCAGAGGCCTGTGGGAAATTACAATATAAGGAAATGAAGCTAGAGAAGTAGTTTTGGGCCAAGTGGTAAAAAGATTTATGTCTCAAATAAAGGCGATGATCTTATACAAGTCTGTTTGTGTTACCAGGGGAGCCACAGAACCAATTTTTTAAGGTAATAGAAGTAGAGTTGCCAGTCATTGAGTGCTTCCTAAATCCCCTGTCCTTTCTTTGTAGGAGCTTCACTGTTGTAATCTCATAAAATTAATTCTCCAGAACTGCACTGTGAAGGAGATAACATGAATCTCATTTTACAAGTGACCAACCTAAGCCTGCCAGAAGTTAGGAGAGTTGCTCCTGCTCAGAGGCCTTGTAGGCACTGGGGGATCCTCTGGGTGAGACTCCTAAATTTTCACCAGGGGGACAAAGCAGGTTTTCAGGAGTAGAGTGACTGGGATATAAAATTCTATGGTTTAAATAGCCATTCCTTGTCAAGATCTTGCAAGTCCGGACTCCTACCACCCCCACATGCCTAGTTCGCTCTACTCCCTCTTACCTGCTAACGACAAACGTGATTCATAATGTTTTCAGTTTTAATGGTCTTCCCAGATGATGTTTGTCTCATCCTAGATATTTTTCAGTTTTCACACTTTGACCCTCAGATCTCTTTGGCTGACAAAGCCACCTCTAGTTTTACACCAAATACGTAATGATTTTCTTATTTTCATGATGGGTTTATCATCTTGAAATCCATGTCCAAATTTAATCCCTGTTGTGAGTATTGAGTGGGTGGAAGCTTTTTGTTGTTCTGAGACAGGGCCTGTGAGGCTAAGAGGAGATAAGGTCATGTGGAGACAGCAGAGGTGCATGCTGATGGCTTTAAGTGAAGAAGATGGGAGGATACACACGTGCTCCCCACATCTTGTCTTGTGGTGCTCTTCACTGACTTAGGTCCTCACTGCCTGGAGTCCCTCGACTTTAGACCAGGATCAGAGTCTAAATATGCCTCTGTTATCCAGGACTCTTCTGTCTGTGACACCGTATTACTAGCAGTAGAAATGAGCGAATACTATGGGATTTCACTGAAAATAAAACTTTGTTGAACTGAGCAACTGTTCACATCAACTAGAGAAGGCATATTGTGTCTGGAAGTGTTTAAGAAGATGAGAGATTTTTTAAGACTAGCGTACAGTCTCAGGCCTGCCTGTGAGGTTGAGAATAAAAAATAAGTGGTATTTGTAGGAAAATATTTCACATATGAGGAGAAATTGTGAGGTATGATTATATGATCTTAAATATTTAAATTAATTTTTTTGTCACAAAGTTTCAAAGTGAATATCAAGTTTACTGAAAGCCCAGGTTGAAAGCCTGCCCAGGGAAGAAAGCCCTTCAGTGTTTAGATTCTCTTTCCTTGGAATATGAATTTTCAAACTATTTTAGAAATTGTATCTTTCCATTTTTCATCTGGGGAACACAGCTAAAGGACAGAGAATGTGACCTAGATTTTGAAAGCTGAAGTGGAACCTGATCCAGGGTACAGACTTAAGTCAAATGGATAAACTAGGATAATAATGAGAGTTTAGCAAAGACTGTCTATGAATTTGAAGAAGAACAAGAAGTGGAATATGGAAGGGCTCCGATGTAGAAAATAATATAATTATATTATAATTAAAAAGACAAACAATTTCTGAATCAAACACTTCAAGACAAGCTGAGAGTGGGGCCTTGGTGTGTGTGGGTTTAAGGAGGCTATCTAGGATGGGCTACAGGAGGGAAGGTAGGGAAAAAGTGAAGCAATTCTATTTCAATTAAAAATAAAAATATTATGATCATCTCTAGCTCAATCCATTTATCCACAAATTTCGGAAATTCCTTGTTTTTAATAGCTGAGTAGTATTCCATAGTGTATATGTACCACAGTTTCTTTATCTATTCTTCTACTGAGGGACATTTAGGCTGTTTCCATGATCTGGCTATTATAAATAAGGCTGCTATGAACATGGTTGAGCAAATTTTCTTGCTGTGTGCTGGTGCATCTTCTGGGTATATTCCAAGGAGTAGAATAGCTTGGTCTTGAGGAAGCCCTATTCCCAGTTTTCTAAGATAGCACCAGATAGATTTCCAAAGTGGTTGTACTAGTTTGCATTCCCACCAGCAATGAAGGAGTGTTCCTCTCTCCTCACATCCTCTCCATCATGTGGTGTCGCTTGAGTTTTTGATCTTAGCCATTCTGATGGGTGTAAGATGGAATCTCAGAGTTGTTTTGATTTGCATTTCCCTGATGACTAAGGAGGTTGAGCATTTCTTTAAGTGTTTCTCAGCCATTTGATATTCTTCTGTTGAGAATTCTCTGTTTAGTTCCAAGCCCCATTTCTCAATTGGGTTATTTGGTTTGGAGGTGTTTAATTTCTTGAGTTCTTTATATATTTTGGAGAAGCAGAAAGACTCAAATGGTATATACTCACTTATATCTGCATACTAGCCCAATGGGCATGTCCCACGAAAGCCTTCCCTTACCAGGAAACTGGGACAGAGGGGAGGACATCCTATTGGGACTCTAGATGAGAGAACAATGGGAGAATAGCATTGTAGAAGGATCCAGTGGGTCATAGAAACCTACAAGTAGAACATTATGATAGGCAGATTTGGGTCAAGGGGTCCCGCTCAAACTAAGGCACTAGCCAAGGACAATACAGGTGGTAAAATTTAAACCCCTACCCAGATCTAGCCCATGGACAGGACAGTCTCCACACTTGAGTGGAGAGAGGGATTTGACTTTCTCGTGTACTCTGGTGCCTCACATTTGACTATGTCCCCTGGCGGGGGAGACCTAGTGGCACTCAGAGGAAGGACAGCAGGTCACCGAGAAGAGACTTGATACCCTATGAGCATATACAGAGGGAGGTAATCCCTCTGAGGAACAGTCATAGGGGAGGGGAATAAGGGGAAAACGGGAGGGAGGGGAGAATGGGAGTATACAAGGGATGGGATAACCATAGAGATGTAACAAGAATAAATTAATAAAAATAAAAAATAAAAATAAAAATAAATATCCTTGCAGTAGGCTGGATTCAGCGCCCCCCCATGTAAACATTCTTTACAAATTAAATACCTTGAATTTGCTGAAAAATAAAAATAAAAATATTTGTAAATCAAAATAAGAGTCTGAGTCTTCAAAATCCTAAATTATATCTAGTAGAATAAAGTGCTAAGCAGTACATTATCAGATAACTTCATCATCAATCTGGCTCACACACAGGGGATCCAGGAAGATTTGCAAACAGTAATTTATCTGCCCAATAGAGTTGCCGTTTTATAGTTCTTTATATAAAGTTGCAAAGTGGCTATTTTCTACTATCACTACTGCAAGTAACCAAATATCAGTGACACATAATAATAATAATAAAGTTAACATGGTTAATTGACATCCCCTGAAGATAACTGAACTATAAAAATAATTTTCAAGAAAAATGTCATGTTAATTATCTTAACAGAATTTATAAAGCTTGTGATGTTTGAGGCAGGGTTGCTATGTCAGCATCCTGGAAAATATTGTCATATTTTTCAGTTCATCAGAACAGTTATTCCCATGGTTATAATGTATGACACAACTATCAGGTCAGAAAAAATGATAAGAAAATAAGGACTGAGCTGGGGGCAGGAATGGTGTAATGGAAAAAAACCACTTGTCACACAAACATGAGGACAGGAGTTGGGCTTTCCAAAACCCACATAAAGCCAAGCACTACAGTGCATTCTAAAACCCCAGTGCTCTTGCCAGGACACAGGAAGTAAGAGAGTCCTTTGGAAGCTTGTAGGCCAGCTAGCCTGTTGTACACAGAGATGAACAGATAGAGACCCAGAAGATGCCTCAACTTCCTGGCACCCAATCTTCATATACTTACAGACAAACTATTTTCTTTGCCTCATAAGATTGTTGACAGCTGGGTAAACTATCCCAGAATAGTGCAGTTCATTTGACCCTTGCTACCCGGAGTTTTCCACTAAGATTTACTGAGTAGGTAAGTTCTACTACCTTTCCAGCCTTGATGCCTAAAGGAAAGTCCATACATTCAGAATAAATAATATTTTAAGTATAAATGGACTTGTGAATGTGGCATGGTGTGGCTCAAGGCCATAGAAACACCTTCACCCCTGGCAGAGCTCTGTTGTGAGAAGGAGGCAGGGCACTCCTTGACAACAAGCCTCTCTTGTTAGGATGCACAGACTTGAGGATAGTATGCCAAAGCCAGCTTTTCCTTCATCATCTTATGTGGGAAAGATTAAGCTTTGTCACAGGTGGAAGCAATCTTGGCGGGCTTTACCCTTGGGGCACCCCATGAATACCTCGTGATAGACTGAGTGGAGCCATCCTGGGCCTGGAATTCAGGAAGCCGACCTGGGAACCCCACCTGGGCTATTGTTTTCCTAATGGACCCTCAACGGGAGAAGGAGACCGCCCTTCCCATGTGACTCAGGCAGGTGGGGAAGAGAAAAACAAGAGATTCAGCCGGGTTTTGGGAGAGCATGTGGAGAAAGCGAACCGGCTGGACTATCAAGCGGGCCAGAGAGACACCTAAGGACTCATCCTGTGGAACTGATACCGGAAGGTTCACTCTTTTGTCCCTTTAACCTTTTTTCCTTCTTGTGTAAGCTAGTTGTGTTGTATAATAAAGTTTAATTGTTAAGAAACAGAGCCAACAATCTTACTTTATTTTAGTTACTCAGTTATGTTTCCATTTTTTGAAATTTAAAAATGAGTTTCCCATCTGATTTTATTTCCAAATACACTTTCTTTAAAAAAAACAACTTTCTATCAGAATGAAAAATATCAGTATTAGGAAATGCAATTGTACAAAAATTACATCTAGTCTGGGGTAGATATATTTATAATTTGGTAACATATACTAAGTGGTACTAATTACATGGTAACATTAAAGTAATTAACATGGGACCACAAAACTGTAACTCTGCCACAGCTGCATGGATTTGGGCCTTTCTGGCTGAGTATGTTTTAAAAAAACCGGATTGCCACCCCAGAGCTCTGCCAATGGAGTCTGCGAGGGAGGAAACCCTGAAGGAATGACTCACCAGAGCTCCTTGCAGCGCACAGATAGGCAGGGCATGTTAGTTATAAAGTACTTACAGCCTGATTCACAAAAGTCACCAACTGTTTCTCTTTCTAGAAAGAAGCAAGAGTGAGAAAATTCTTGGAATTAAGGCCTGTTGTCAGGTAGAGTGCAGAGAGGGCTGTTAGAGCAGTGTCACAGGACCCTGACTGGTCGACAGGTTGGACGTCATTACTAATCATGGTTGGCTTCTAAATCCTGGTAGCAAGATGACTTCTGGTTTGTAATCTTAGGTAAGTTATAGATAAACGAAAAGGCCAGTACCATACAGTAAGATTAACAGACAACATTTCAAATTAACCACATGAGGCTGCACTTCACAAGACAAGGCATGCAGACTTTTTCTTCCCACTTCTGGCTTACAGAGCAGCTCCCATGGCCATTTCAAAACCCTCTATCACTTCATCTTTGGTCTTCACTGAACACTCTAAGAACCCCAAAGCTCCAGGCCTGTTTGCCTTCATCAGGTGGTACCAGCTCCTGCCACATTTTGGCTAACTCCTGCCTTGTGTGCCCATCATTCCAAAGATCTTTCGTGTTCCCAACTGGCATGATGGGCACATTTGGGTAGAAACGCTTGGCTTAAGGAGTCCATTTTTTCTTGGATGTTTTCTAAACTATCAGGGCTGTAAATGGAGAAACACTTCAGTATAGCATCAGTGTCTGGCTAGAAGAGAGGCCTCAGGCAATCATAATCTTCCGGTCCAGCTGTGTCCCACAAAGTCAACTCTACCTGCTTTCCACATGATTTTCAAACACAGTGGGCACATAAGCCTCTAGGAATTGGTCCTCACTGAAGACTATGAGAAAGCATGGAAGACAGGCACCACCAGGAACCTAGACTAAACTAGAGTGCTAATCAAGCACTGTGGGGAGGAGCAGGCTGGGACTAGATGCTGCATCAAATGTGTTCTTACTGTTCTGAGGCTAGGGTTGTGTGACTGACTCACTCTTGGGAGGAATGCATTAAATTGTTGCCTACTGAAACAACCCCAGAGTTCAGCAGTCATTTATAAGATGGCCAAATTTTATTCATGAATTATAGTCCACCCTTCCTGAGAAAATTTCAAAGAAGGTAGTTGCAAAAGAATATGAAAGCGATTAAATCAAAATGTTCCTTGGAGAAGGTCAGATAGGTGGTTGTAAATCTTCCTGAACTTCCCTCATGAAAGAATATTTCAAATAGATTTCCTCCTAGTTTTCTAGTTCAAGGCAATATTGTTGTATCTGAAGGATAATCTTGTGGGGACACAGAAGTTGGGTTTGCAATATCTCGTTTTCAAATCCTGTGCAAAGCTGTCAGTGAGTCTACTCAGACTTGCTTTCTGTGCACCAGGATTCCAAGCAAGGGAAAGGCTTCCTGTGAGCAAATTTACTGCCGAGTAGCCATTCCTTTCTTCCCATTAGCACATTTAAGTGTAGATCTCTCTTCCTTTAGATTTTTTTTACCAAAGAAATCCCATTATTCTTTGGGACACCCAGATCACTTCAATTGCCTTCAAATAAACAAAACAAAACAAAACAACAACAACAAAAATGCCAAACTTATTTCCAAATGATATCTTTAAAATTACTTTCACTATCATTTTCATCACTTCATTTTATAAATTTTATATTTGGAATTGTTTGCATAGGAATGACCGAATCCTTAAACCTGACAGGTGTTTTGATGGTGTCCCTTTATAGAAATAAATAAGAACTGTAATTTACTCTTCTCATTTATTACTTATGCAGATTGGGCGTTTGTTTTCCAGCAAAATGTTGCTTCCCTGACTACAAATGTGACCTCGGGAGTTAAGGTGGGTTTTAAATCTGGATGACAGCTCTGTGAAAGAAGTCACTAAAATGGTTTTTATTCATTTCTTTAGAAAGTGGAAAATATTCTTCAGAATTTCAAAAAAAGTATTTTCAAAGCCCAGTGAGATGTAACCCTTGAAAGCAATAAAAAGGCTTTACTTTGTTATGGTGTTGATGTTGGAAAGGTGGCAATGAAGCTTTCAAACTATGACTTATCTAATACTGAGATATAAAAAGAGCTAAACTCCTGTCAACCTTACAGGAGAGCCTTCTCTCCAGCAATCACCTGTGTGCATCATGCTTGCATTCACTTCCCCAGGAGCCCTAACCTATATCTTACAATCTGATGGTTCAGCTTTTAGCATAGTGTGCTTTTAGTTTTTAAAAATGTCTTCTAGGAAAAGAGCAAAAGCAGTAAAGTTTTGAGTATTTACTTTGTATGAAACATTGTGATAGCTAGTGCAAATGTGTTTGCTAATTAAAGTTTATAGCAACCCTATATCATGAACATTGCATGTATTTTATATTTAATATATTATATATGTATATTAGCTTGCTAAGACTCATAGGGATTCACTTTCCTACAATAATCGATATATTTGAATGCATATATTTGAATCCATTTACTTGAAGAATTCCAGCAGCTCCTAAGCTTCCACACACTCACAGCAAGTCTGATGACAATGAAAGGCACTAGTAGACTTAGAATAAGGGAAATTGAAAGCGAATCTCAGTTCTCCAACTTGATCTCGTCAGGCGGAGTCTGTAACTTATCTGAATAGGAGCCTCTGGTTTATGAGAGTGTGTTGTGAATTCAGAATACAATGTCCAACAGTAAGCTCTGTTTGTTACTTACCTCAGACCATTGGCATTAATAGAAAGGGTTTCCTGAGAAGCTTATACCCTTCTGAGTAACTGTACCACCCTGCTCACAGCTGGTGAGAGAGATCACTTCTAGCAGTTGGGGTATGTAGGGAAGGAAGTGTGAGCATCTAGGATAGTAATCATAAGGACTACCAAGGAAAGCCCATAGAGGGCTGGAAGAAAGATGCCCGAGTCTGTAGCTGCGAGGCAAGTGTACACACAACCTATTATAATATTTGCATTGTTTCTTTTACAATTTAAATTATTTATTTTTAAATACAGTGATTTTACTGTATTTTATCGCTTTTTCAGTGATAAAATAAAAATATGGGTTTCTGTAACGTTGGGTTTGACTCTCGCTATTTCTTACAAGAGACCTGTCCTAGGGGAGATCCTGAACGTCCTCTAGACTGGTCTTCGTCTGTGTAATTACATGTGTAGTCACAATGAGTTCTCCATCTGGAACATGAGAAGACATATTGTGTATGGCCACATCATTCTCCTCACATCACAGAATATTTCAGAACCAAAGATACTAAACATCTCACGAGTCTGTAGACCCCTGTTCTATTTTAATCATAGATTCACAATGTCAAAGACCTATTTGTGGATCAGTTATTTTACTCATTAAAGAAGTATTATAAATTCAAGCTGCTGCAGCTAAAGACTTAAGAGCTTCTCAGGCTTCAAGGTTAAACACTGAGGTTAATTAAATTTGGATGAAAAAGTAGCTAGAGGGCATGTCTAGAGACACCAGCTGACACTACACCACCATCAATACCTAATATATTTACAGTCACTGAGTTTACCAAGTACCATATCCTGTGTTAGGAGATGCACATTATTATTTAAAATTGTGAATAATAAAATGTAATGCAATTTGAATGATTTGCTCAAGGCACAGAGCTAGTACATGGCCTAGACAAACTTTATGTTAAACTCATTGTCAGATCTTCTCACATTTAATAGCATATTTTTGGTATCTGTAATTAATCATCCAATTATGCAATGCAATCCCTATAAAATAACTGGGGGATAAGGAACTGTCTCGGTAGATAAAGGTGAAGTCCTTGACATATAAGCATAAAAACCTGAGGTCCAAATCCCACCACCTAAGTAATCACTAGACACAGTGAGTGGCATACATCTATAATGCAGGAAAGAAGAAATACATGAAATTATAAATCCACCTCACCTACCAAAACCAAACCGAGATGCTGTCATAATGTTTTTGTGGACTGTGTGCAGTTTACCCTTGTTCATTCAAGTACTGATTTCTGCACCCAACTCTCTGCGTCAACCCTGACATTGCATTGTGATGTTTATTCTAAGTACCTTCTGTTTCAAGTTTATGTAAACATGTCACCAATTGTTATGTGTGTTGTCAATAAAAGCAAACTAGCCAATGTTGAACAATAACAGGGAATAGGGTGGGACATCCTGATCCAGTGAGGGAGGAAAAAGAAAAGGAAGGAGAGAGGATGGAGCCATGAGGAGAGACTGGGAAACATCAAGAGAAATGAACTGGGCCTAGGAGATTATTTAAAAGCAAGCATAATGTAGAAAATCTAGATGCAAAGAAACTATACAATCATGGAGGCTTAAGATGGAGTAATTACTATGCAGCATCATGCTATAGCTAATTAAATAGATCCTGGTCTCTCTGTGCAGTTATTTGGGTATAATGCTGGCCAAGTAGTAACTGCTGACTTCACTAAAATAATAATTCGATATTAAATATTAAATATCCACTCAACAACCAGAAGACCCATTATAATCAATGAGGGTGAAGCTACAGTCAAAATGTACACACAAACAGAATCTCAGGACCAGTTGTATTCACAGTTGATATCTATTAAACTTCCAACAAAGACCCGCTGTCAACTTCTCAATTTGTTCCACAAAAAAAGAGGATGAACACTACCAAATTTATTCTAAGAAGCCAGTGTTATCCTGATACATAAAGAAGAATAACACTCAAAATATGAAGGGAAAGAAAAGATGAGTTTCTCTGATCAACATAGATGCAAATTTTCTCAACAAAATACTTACAAACAAATCAGGAGCAAATTAAGGAACATACATGGGCTTCATGCTGAATGTGAGAAGTTGGATACACAAATCAGTAATATATCACATAAAGAGACTTAAGAGCGGAAGTGACATTATCACCTCAGTGAATACAGAAAAGTCATTTAAGAAAGTCCAACATGACATTCATGATAAAAGTCACTCTGACATTAAGAACAGAGAGAGCATACCCCTAAAACAACGTAAGCTAACAAGCCTATAGAGAACATCATCCTAAGCAGAGGCAAACTGAGATAGATGGTTTCCTTTAAGATCATGAAGGAGACAAAGATGCCGGTGGTGCCTTCTATTGTTCAGTACAGTTCTCATGTCCTAGCTGTAACAATCAGACAAAAGACATAAAAGTGAGAAAAAAAGAAGGGAAGAAATTAAATTATTAAACATATTCCAGTGATGTGATTTTTATACTTCAAAGATATAAATCTACTAGTAAAATTTGAGATCTAATAAACATATTCAGTATGTAAGTATACTGTGTACAAGAATACTTGCAGGATACAAGTATCAATAAAAAAGAAGTGGGTCTTTATGATGGATAACTCTCTGAGTATGTTTTACAAGGATTAGTTCTCATATTGATCCCTCCTCAAGCACAAAAACCATGGAGGATCTTTCTTTGGGTCGTCAACATGGAACTAGGCCATGTGTTGGATGTGTCCCCAGAGTTCTTGTGTTTTAGGAACTTAACCAACCATTCCACAGAGGAGGTGAGAGTTTTTGATGTCACAAACGTTTCACTGTTGTAAATGAATTAATGATATCACTGGAGTGGGTTCTTGCTAAATACTTAAGTCTTTCCAAAAGTAAGTTTAGCCCCCAATTACTCTTTGTGAATCTCCTGATGTCACCTGACACCCATCATCAAAAATGCTCTCAGTAGATGTGGACTTACCAACTTCCATCACAGTGGATTAAGCACATTAACGTTCATTTTAAACTCCTCATGCTGAGGCTGTTCTGTTATAGTGCAACAACTAGAATAAAACAGCCTTAAATAGTTAAAAAAAAAACCCACAGATGTTGGTTTTTATGCAATTCTATAAGCTTCTTTAGTCATGAAAACTAATGCATGGTCATTTCCTCACAGAACTCTTTCCCAGTAAAGTAGGAAAAATGTCAGATCAGTATTTCATGGGTTCACCTGTCTTTAAGATAATTTTTTTCTGTAATTTTATTTTTTGATAAATCAAAACGAACTTACAAAACAAAAACAAAGGCAAACTACATTCTGTTAACAAAATTAACTGTTGTTATAATTAATGTTTTTGGAGTATTATCATGCAAATTTGTTGTTATTTCACAATACAGAATCACAGTTCAGTGATTAAAACAAGAGATTTTATGTTTGCAAAGTATGTTTAATATATCAGAATTATTGATAGATTGATAGCTTTTTACATGGCCTTCATTCTTCCATGAAAAATATTGCAGGCAACATCTCTGAGGATACATTTTCCATTTTGTACACTTGTCTAATTCTTTATTTCAGACAAACTCTTAGAATTGCAGTTTCTAGTTCAAAGAGCATAAATATGTCTATGTCTAGAATATTCCAAACTGTTTGTACTCAAAAGAAGAGGTAATTAAACTAATTCATTGTTTAAAATACTAAGGCAAGAAAATATGACATAGAAGTTTTGACACTAGTTGGTGAGAAATGATGACATCTTCAGTGAAAGGTTTTGTAGGTTTTTTGTTGTTTGTTTCATCTATGTATTTTCACAAATGTGCCTTTGACTTCAAGGCTTAATTTTGGATAAACTCACTGAATCAATTGGCCTGACTCAGTGAAGGTAAGGTGAAGGTGGTAAATGAAAACTAGCAAGGCTCGGAGGCTGGTTCTAACTGTGTAGTACAACACTGTGGTGTCAGGACCCACACTACTAGGAAGGCTTGCAACGTGCCCTAGGGAGGAGACATCTCCTACTACTAATACATGGGGGAGGCATCACCATTCTCATCCGGAGTCAGGAACATTATGTAATTATTTCGTCATTCATCCTCACCTAGCCACTCCTATTTGTTTGTTTGCTTTCCCTTCCTTTTCTATTAAAAATGGCATTCTTTTGGGTGGTCCTGCATCATATTTGTCCTAACTGGATAGCATTTTACATGGTTTGTTCTTTAATTCTGTAGATGACTAATGTTTCTCTTTTCTAAGCTTGTCTTCAACTCTAAACAGGCTCCAAATACCATTGAGTCTAATATAGACTGTGTTGAACTGCAAGAAGGTCATCAACTGTGCTGTCTGGCAGCTTTCATTGAAGCCATAATAATTTTAACACCATAAAGACACTATTGACCTTATTTAAAATGCTATTATCACATGACAAAACAAACCTCCTAACTTTAGGAATAACCCACCACTTATGTTCAAGATGTGAGCATATAGTCTTCATGCCGTCTACTTTCAAGCACTCTGATAACAGCACTGCTTTTGAACTCTCAGTAAGGATCGGGGTGTGGTTGTAGACCAACCACCACAATCCCTGCAGTTAATATTCGTAATTTTCAACTTTCCTCTTTTTCAGAGTTAAGGGGCTAGAATCACTACTTCTATTTATTTTCTCCAGTTTCATCATCTATGATTCTGCAAGTTCTTAAATAACAATGTCCATGATTGATAGATAGCCAATGACGAACCATCCTCAAACAGGAATGCAGAAGAGGCCTTGAAAGACTTCCTGTCTCCCTCATCTGCTATGCTTTTATTTAATAGTGAAAGAAAACTGATGTTGTAGAAACACATGATGGAAATGTAAGATGCTTAGGCCTTTGAAAGGTTTAGAAAAAAAAGTTCTGTCAACAAAAGTTCATACTCTGTGATAAATACATAAATTATACTTTTATACACCCTTTAAGAAAAAAATCACAACAATGAGTTATAAAGACAAAGAGATTGAGTACTTGGCTAATTGTAAGGCAAACCACCTTTTTGTTCCCGAATAACTACATGCCCAATGTCAACTCACCTTTTCCTCAGCACAAGAGACTCATTTCCTGCTTCTGTCGTTATTTTATATAAAATCCAGGCTATGGTGGGCATTCCACATAGGTTGTGGAAGAGATAAGTAAATCAGGATCTAGGAAGAACCTCAGTCTCTAATGTCGTGTATTTACTAATATGGAATGATTCTATAAGTTTCATGAATATCATATTAACAGTTTATTTATTTCTTACTTTTTGAACAGTTTATTGATATTTTATCTATTATGTCTTCCACTGTGTATGTTACAATAATATAGGCATTTTATTATCTCCCTCAGTTTTAAAAGAAGATTACTCATTCATGAAAAACTTGTTTGCATGAGAAAAGCAATCAACATGATCTAGGAAACTCCTGCTTGGGGCACATTGATTTGCCAAAATTATCAGGCAACACTAGAATCTAAAAAATAGGTTTTTTTTCATAAGAGAATATGGACTTTAAACTAGAAACTGAATATTACAATCTAGTACTTTGATATGAATATATGGTAACTATATGATTTTATTATAAGCCATATACTATTATATATTATTTTAGTTGATATTCTCATATTATTGTTTATTTGATAAAAATAAAATATACACACGGAATTTAATTGTTAGCTTCTTAAGATGTACTAAAGCATATGAGATTTTATTATTATTATTATTATTATTATTATTATTATTATTATTATTAGTTTTTCAAGACAGGGTATCTAGTCTTGGCTATCCTGAATTCACTTTGTAGACCAGGATAACCTCAAAATCACAAAAATCTACCTGCCTCTCAGTCTCCCAGAGTTTTAGCATGAGTCACAAGACTGGGCTGAAGTATATTTTATTTTCTTATTTTCAATTTTCTATGTGCTATTTATTGACAATTACATTGGAATACTATTACATCTGTTTTAATAGTTTTAATACAATTATTTGAATTAAATTAAATAATCAGGGGTAAAACATAAAAGGAATAAATTTACTGTATTGACAGATTAGATATAGAACGTAAGTAGAAAAAGTCTTTCTGTCTCCAAAAAAAGATTTATTATTTAAGAATGTGTGTGTGTGACATATGCATGTCTATAAGTGTGAACTTTTAGTTTTTTCACAACTTTTAATTAAATATTTTACATATACATTTATATTATTACACATATATGCAATAACATATCTACAGCAAGAAGAACCACCAAACAATCAAGAATTATATATATGTTACATTCATAGTGTTTTGGTTATTTGTATTTGGCAGGCTTGAAGAAAACATTTTCCTATCTTGGTGTGGCTAAAATTCTGGCTATAAATCAATATCTATCATATCTCATCTCTATCAACTTAAAACATGTATCTAGACCTAAAAATATCTTAACCCCAAAATAACTAAGCTTAATTGTAAAACTAAACTATGTGGTCTTCAACACCATCAGAAACTTTAGAAGGAATAAAATTAATTACCCAAGTACAGGCTCTTTCCAAATGAGAAGATGACAGAGACAGGTTGCTGCCTCAGCATTCAAGCAAAACTCTCTATAACGTTGAAGCACCATCATCAGCCTTCTGGCCCAATACATCTGACAGACATATTTGTGAGGCAGCAACTATTGAGGACTCACTTATACTGTCTTGGCAGAGTTTGGCCCTTAATTCTGCCTGCATCCAAGTTTGCCCATTTTTAGGCAGGGTTCTGTCTATGGTAGAAATGAGGACATTTCACCCACTTACTTCTTTGCCACATTTGAAGCCATCTCCATAAGGAGGTTCTTCGATGCTCATCATCTTCTTTGAGGTAGGCTGGGTGTTGCTAGGTGTTAAACTGCCTCATTGTAAATGTCTCTTTGAAATAATAAAAACATCTTTAAATGTCATATTCTACATGTCTCTCAGCTCATTCTCTAAAATCAACAATTAATAAATGGGTTCTTATAAAACTGAAAAGCTTCTGTAAGGCAAAGGACACTCAACAGAACAAAATGACAGCCTACAGATTGAGAAAAGATCTTCACCCATCCCACATCCAACAAAGGGCTAATATCCAAAAGATATTAAGAACCCAAGAAGTTAAACACCACCAAACCAAATAACCCAGTTAAAAACTGGAGTACAGAACTAAACAGAATTCTCAAGAAAAGAATATCAATAGGCTGAGAAACACTTACAGAAATGCTCAACATCCCTAGTTATCAGGGAAATTCAACTCAAAACCACTCTGAGATTCCATCTTACTGAATGGAATAGCTATCTATCTGAATAGCTAAGATAAAAAACTCAAGTGACACCACATGCTAGTGAGGATGTGGAGAAAGGAGAACACTTCTCTATTGCTGGTTGGAGTGCAAACTTGTACAACCACTTTGGAAATCAATCTGGCACTTTATCATGAAACTGGGAATAATTCTACCTCAAGAACCAGTCATGCCACTCTTGAGCATATACCCCAAAGATGCTCCACCATACAAGGGCATTTGCTCAACTATGTTCATAGCAGCCTTAATTGTAATATCCAAAATCTGGAAACAACCTAGATGTCCCTCAACTGAGGAATAGATAAAGAAACTGTGTTACATTTGTACACTGGGATACCACACAGTTATTAAAAATAAGAAAATCTTGAAATTTGCAGACAAATAGATGGAACTAGAGCCAATCATCCTGAGTGAGGTAATCCAGACCTGGAAAGACATGCATGGTATATACTCATTCATAAGCAGATATTAGCCACTTAATACAGGATGACCACATTACAATACAGAGACTGATGATTCTCAGCACATGCTTAAAGTGGCAATTTGAAAGAAGAGTATGTTTCTAGTGATATTCCAACTTTGGGATGCTGGAACTGCTTCTGACACTGCATATGCTAAACTTTCAATACTCACAAATGCATGCTACGGCTTTTCAATTTGTCACATTTTTAGTATTTATTTGATATTTTTTGTAAGTCTTTTTCCACCTAACCCACTCACAGGCCTATATTTGATTACAGGATTTAATACAGCCACACTCATAAAATAAAAATAAAACTCAGAGATTGTCTGATGCACGAGTTGGCTACAATTATATTGTCCCTTTCATCTCTGTACTTCTTTGAAATGGCTATTCTTATGCTTCTGAAAAGGAAGTACAGAATATCTGAACAGTTTGTGACATCATCACAAATTGCATGGAATGGGTGAGAATAGCAATGCTTTCTCATTACAGCATGGTCACTAACCGCTCTACACTCCTAACCTCCTTCAGATACAACCTTAGGAATGCGCACGCTCTCTCTCTCTCTCTCTCTCTCTCTCTCTCTCTCTCTCTCTCTCTCTCTCTCTCTCTCTCTCTCTCTCTCTCTCTCTCTCTCTCTCTCTCTGTCTCTCTCTCTCTGTCTCTCTGTCTCTCTCTCTGTCTCTCTCTCTCTGTCTCTCTCTCTCTGTCTCTCGGTCTCTCTCTCTCTCTCTCTCTCTCTCTCTCTCTCTCTCTCTCACACACACACACACACACACACACATACACACAGGTGTAGGTATATAGTTAAAACTCTATTTTAATTGGTTTCTTATATCTGTTTTTTTTCTCCACCTCAATCCCTTCCAATACCCCAACACCAAATAGGAGAGAAGGAAGGTTAGTAGGGAGAAGGGGCATAGTTTTCCTTAGCTGCTATTTGTTTTTGTTTT
>OU015757.1:69073039-69130467 GCA_907169655.1 Acomys percivali | reverse complement strand
TGTGTGTGTGTGTGTGTGTGTGTGTGTGTGTGTGTGTGTGTGTGTGTATCTCAAAGGCAGCCCACAAAGCTCCTGCTAATCATTGTACTTCAATTACATTTTTCCTCAGATAATGGACAACAATTTGCTTGTTGTTCATCAATTTTGATGTTTGGCTTAGAGATTTGATATGTTTGAAATGTCTCTCTGAGAAATGATCCCACTCCCATGGTATTTGTCCATTTCTAATTTTTAAAAAAAAAATTATTAATTTATTCTTGTTACATCTCAGTGGTTATCCCTTCCCTTGTATCCTCCCATTCTTCCCTCCCTCCTATTTTCCCCTTATTTCCCTCCCCTATGACTGTTCCTGAGGGGGATTTCCTCCCCCTGTATATGCTCATAGGGTATCAAGTCTCTTCTCGGTGACCTGCTGTCCTTCCTCTGAGTGCCACCAGGTCTCCCCCTCCAGCGGACATGGTCAAATATGAGGCACCAGAGTACGTGTGTAAGTCATACCCCACTCTCTACTCAACTGTGGAGAATGTTCTGCCCATTGGCTAGATCTGGATAGGGGTTTAAAGTTTACCGCCTGTATTGTCTTTGGTTGGTTGCCTTAGTTTGAGTGGGACCCAGGCCCAAATCTGCCTATCTTAATGTTCTACTTGTAGGTTTCTAGGACCCTCTGGATCCTTCTACTTTGCTATTCTCCCATGCTTCTCTCATCTAGAGTCCCAATAGGATGTCCTCCCCTCTGTCCCAGTTTCCTTTTAATACTTATGTATTACTTTATTTATTTTTATGGTTTGAGAATTGTATACACACACAAGCTTTATCAAATTCACTTCCATTACTACAACCATTTTCTCCCCTTTCTCTCTCCTCATGTGTGGCTCAACATTTATAATACCTCATTATTTTCCAGTTTTTTATGTTGTCATTCCTCAAAACACACATACACTTGAATCATGGAACATGGAGATATGAAGCTGGTACTCACCTGGAGGTTTCTTTACTGCCTGGATTTCATGCTGCTGCATGGCACTATGAATGACTAAGTGAAAAAAATTAGTAATCAATCTCAACTATATTTTAACCCTGGAAACTACAGCAATGTTTGGCTTGACATGATATTCCTACTGGTGCCATAGAAATAACCAACCATTTTATTATTAGATATAATGCTCATTCCATAAGATGGAACCCATATGATACCATTAATGAGGCCAAGTGCCTGTGGTTAGAAAGCTCATGGACCCTAAGAGAGAATTAAATACTAGCATTCTACTAAATAAACATGGTATTGAAATGATTCCTAAAGAGTTATTTGTTATTACCATAGATTACAGCATCATGGAAGCCTCATAAAGAAATCTACTTGCAGTAGATGAGAACACAGAGACCCTCAAATGGTCAATACAAAATATAGGCTATTGAATTCCCAGCCCTAAGTGAGACATACATATCCCATGGCTAAGGAGATGAGTCCTCCCCTTTCTGAGTGGGAGTAGGGGTTGTCTATGACTCTTGTTTGTCTCTGGACCCCTTTCCCCTAGCTTGCCTCAGTGGAAAAGGATGTACTTAGTCCTGCTAGTACCTGCTAGAGTGGGTTGATATTCTTTGGGGCCTACCCTTCTCTGAGAAGGAGATGGGGGATGAGAGAAAGGGGATGTGAGGGTGGGATCAGACTGGAAAATGATTAATTAATTAATTAATTAATTGGCAAGTATGATAGAAATTATGAAAGTTTTAAATTAATAGATGATGAGGTAGGAAATGATGGAAACATCACAATGAATGGAATAAAGCAAGTTCCTGGATATGCAGAACTGACTTATCATATTTATTAAGAGAATATCAATACTTATCCAGGATGTGTGCAATTTTGGGGCTTGTTTTAAAGTTAAAACAAAATAAAAATGGTGCACTGGGTAAATCTGCAATCATGTAATGTGTGGTTGTACATTCATACATCCTTGATGGTCTCAGACAATTCTCCACTGACACATGCCAAAGGAACTGCAAAATTGCATGTCAAGATTTTATTAAATGCTATTAAAATTAGGTTTTTCATTGCTACTTGATAGTATGGGCTCTACTGGGATGAATTTAAATTGCATGCAGCCTAATTAATTTTGGTGTGTTCCCTGCCCTCATAGTTTATTTCAAATCATTGTCATTTAACTTCATTGTACATAATATTGTCAACACTAAGGTGGATGCCTTAAAAAATACATTCTATTCATAAAAGGATTGTTAAAATGTAGGAAAAATCTGTTAATGGAGGATGCCTTATTGAAGTTGAACTAGAAGAAAACACAGAATATTAAACTCAGTATAGACAGGTTTTAACCCTTGCAATTGATACAAGTGCCTCATCCACTTCTATGGCATAGGTAACTGAAAAACAAATTATTTTTGTTTCTTATATCAGCAATCTAGGCTTGCCCATCACCATCATCAAATATATCACACCACCTTTCAAAAGTGATACCAGAAAAAATAATCAGCTATATGCTCATTTATAAATGTTCTATTATATCCAGATGCAATTTATTTTGTAAGTCCAAGTCTTTCAACCAAAACAAAGGAGTAGATAAAATTACTACCACAAGTTTGTGTTTTTTAAAAAGACATCCCCAAAGTGAATGCTACAAGGAAAGTGATGTTAAGAGTTTATTTTTAGGGGAACTGTGTGTAAATTTTTGTGGATCCAGGTGAAAGAATAAGACTCTTTTCTCATTCCTTATTAACATATTTTATTAGTTATTTGAAACGTCCATGCAACATTTTTTGATTGTGTTTGACTCCCCTTCCCCTAACTCCACCAAGGTTGACCTCCACATCATTATGCATCCCAAATTTATCTATGGTTTTATAATAATTATAACCCATAAACTCTATACTTCTGTACATAGGACAATCCACTGGATCCTGATGACCTGCCAGGAGACATACCCTTAAAGAAAAATGATTCTCTCTATAGTTTTAAATTTTTAGATGTGCTAACCACCCATCCAATACACAAAGAACGTGCTCTGAAGATGTGAGAGCTGCAATAAACTACAGGTAGAGAAAGTCTTATGCAGAGGACCATGCTCATTCTAGAAGACATAGATCCCCATAGCAGTCCAAGCCATAGCCATTGCCTCTGCTATTGTCCAAGTGATGCCAGATACAGTGACGCAACTAGAACCTGATGATAAGACCCTATTGCTAGGCACACAACACACGTTGGCCAGAGAAGATACAGAAATGAAGTTGGTTCTAACCACGAAGTGTCTGCCTGCTGGCTAATTCTCATTCTACTGGAAGATGCTATGCAGGGTGCTAGGAGAAGCATTCAGGAACACTTTTTTCCAATAGTTAACCCTGTGCAGTACTAACCAGTAAGAGAAGATATACCCGGCCCATGGGCACAATATTGACAAGAAAGGTAAAGTAGTTAATCTGTCCTTTTCTAACTGAAGCACAGGGTTTGTACTGTGAATCGGGCCAAGAACTCATAGTGCAAATCTCACATGCCCCAGGGGTAAACCTACTATTATCTTTCTCAATGGACATAGTAACAAATTTCCTTCCAAAATCTTTTCTCCTAATACATAATTTCTCAGTTTTATACATGTATGAATGCATGAAATTCATAATTCATTTTTAAGTACAGATTTGAGACATTGTTTTTAGTTTTAGAAAGTTTTTCCTTTTATTGAGGATATGTTTTTTTTCTCATATAGTATATCCTGATTATGGTCTGCCTCATTCCCGGTTTCTCCCCACCCCTGGCTCCTGCCTGAATCTACTACTTTCTGTATGTCATTAGAAAACAAACTTTGAAGGGATAATAATTAATATACAATATAATATAATATATGTAAAAGAAAATGCTAACACATTGGAATAGGATAAAACAAAGAGAAGGAAAGAGCCCAGAAAAGGCACAGGAAACAGATATGGACACAAAGACCCACATATTTGCATACTCTGGAATCCAATAGAAACACAAACTAGAAGCCATAGTATATATGTAATACATATGCAAAGAGCCTATTGGTAAAAAGAAAGAAAAGTGGATGAATGAGTGTATAAATGAATGAATATATTTTTTGCTTTATTCTTTATATGTAATATAAATAATATAATATATTTATGCCTAATTTTAATACACAAGGAATAAAAATAAAAAGATAAAAACATAAAAAAATTTAAAGCCCTAACAAGAGAAGGCCTGAAAATGTCTTTGAGTTCGCTTTCTGTTGGGCATCTACTGCTGGGCATGCAGCCTACCCTTAAGAATAGTTTGTTTCCCCCAGTGAGTCTCTTTTGGAGAAAATGAAAATTTAACTTGCAAATGGTTATCAACTGGAGATAGCTTCTTGGTTTGGAATGGGGCACTTTTCATTTCTGCTCTAAGACCTTGCATGCTTTATACTTATGGCAAGCATTCTTTGAGGATCGTCTGATTCACTGAGGGCTAAGGGTGCCAGGATACTAATTCTACATACAGTGTACAGTGCCTCATTTAGTCAGTAACATGGGGCCCTATCACAAGAGTGAGAAAACAGTGCTTACTTATCCTATGTGTAAGGGGATGACTTCTAGGACTATGTGACACCACTTACAAAATCTGAGGTTACCAGATCAAGTGGAGTAAGAACAGGAGTCTGTCTTCATAGAGGGAGTGTGAAACAGCTATCCAGAGAAGTCAGGCCTTGTCCAGCAGAGTCCAACAGGGCAATCTCTGGAAGCATGTGAGCCAGTAGACTTTCTGTATATTATAGAAAACATGAGATGCTATGTCAGAAGAGATGTGAAACTGAGACTACCACTTGAAGTCTTCTCTGACCTCCACACATGCAATGTGACATATGTGCCTGTGCACACACACATAAACATGTTCATACACAATCACAATTTTTTAATGAATTACTTTTTTCCAAATTTTGAGTTGCATCATTCAGTCATTTACTTATGTTCTTCCTGTTTTTGTTTGTTTGTTTAATGCAGTTACTCAGAGCTATAACTTCTCCTCATGGAAATGCTTTCAATGTGCCCCAGAGGTTTTACTGTGGTACGTGATCATATTCATTTAGTTTTGAATTTTTTCTTTTGCTTCTCTGGTCATTTCTTCTTTGACCTGTTTATAACTCAGTAATGATGTTTAAGCTCCATAAGCTTGTGTATTTACCAGAGATTTGTTTACTGTAATTTTTAAGTTTTATTGCAGTGTGGTTAGATAAGATACATAGAGTTATTTCACTCTGTTTCATGTCCCAGAATGTGGTACACTAAAAAGAGCTTTTGCACACTGTTAAGGAAAGTGGTTTTGGTGTTGGGTGAAATCCTGTGTGTATATATTTTAAATCCACTCATGTATGATTCCAGTTAACACAGATGTGATTTGCTCTGCTTGTTATTGCCCTGATGTTATTTTTTCTGCATTTTAAGATGACCTTAATTTTGGAGAAATTAGTTATTTCAGTCATTTTGTAATAAAAGTTTCATGATATTCTATGTCTTTACATCTAGAAATATGTACCTTACCAACATGACTGTCTAAACATGAGCTGACAACATTAGAAATGTTAACACTGGCAGAAGAAAACTCACAAGGCCTCAGCCTTACACAAAGAACTACAGGCAAGCAAGGAATGTGGAGAGGAGAAAAAACATTTTCTCCAGGGAAGAGTATACCACTTGATGTTCCAATACCCAACCAGCCTTAAAGTATACACAAACATAAAATTAACATTATGTATACTGAGCAGATTGTATGTATATATTTAGGAGTTTGGTGTGGTAAGTGTGTGTAACAAGAATAAATGAAAAAAAATGGCCATAAATTTGAAAGATGAAGCAGTATATGAGAAAGTCTAGAAGGAAAAATGATTTAAATACATTATAATCACACAATAAAATAAAGTTTAAAAAAGATTTTAAAAGTAATATTTTCCATGACTAAGGATATCTAACAGACTGAGGGAAATCCAGGTAGGCTGCCCTCCCCACCAAACTTCTCCACCCTCTCACTATCTTTGCATTCCCATCTCTATCTCCAATCCTGTGCCCTCCTACTTTCTGTGACCCAGTCTCCAACAGGGACATAGACTCCACACTACTTGAGATCTCACAGACTGAGGGAAGTGGAAGTAGGTTGCTCATCTCCCAAAACTTCTACTGTAGGCCCCTGCACACCCTATTCCCAGTCCCACACCCTCACAGTTACCATATCCCCAGCCATTGACAGGGTGGAGATGCCCTGCTACACAGAGACCAGCTAGGGGCAGGGACTCCCTGCTCTACCAGAGATCTCTCAAAATAGACTTTCAGCCAAAATAAATAAAAAAGAATAGGGAATTACACTTCATACTCATCAAAGGAAAATTCCAGGATGACGTCTTAATCCTGAACTTGTACAACCCAAATGCAAGAACATCCACATTCATAAAAGAAACATTACTGATCTTAGCCATTCTGATGGGTGTAAGATGGAATCTCAGTGTCGTTTTGATTTGCATTTCTCTGATGACTAAGGAGGTCGAGCATTTCTTTAAGTGTTTCTCCACCATTTGATATTCCTCTATTGAGAATTCTCTGTTTAGTTCTGAGCCCCATTTCTCTATTGGGTTATTTGGTTTGGTAGTGTTTAATTTCTTGAGTTCTTTATATATTTTGGATATTAGACCTTTGTCAGATGAAGGGTTGGTGAAGATCTTTTCCCAGTCTGTAGGCTGTTGCTTTGTTCTCTTGACAGTGTCACCTGCCTTACAGAAGCTTCTCAGCCTCATGAGGTCCCATTTATTAATTGTTGATGCTAAGGCCTGGGCTGTTGGTGTTCGATTCAGGAAGTTGCCTCCTGTACCTATGTGTTCCAGACTCTTCCCCACTTTTTCCTCTAATTGGGTTAATGTCTCTGGTTTTAGGTTGAGGTCTTTAATCCACTTGGACTTGATTTTTGTGCATGGTGACAAATAGGGGTCTAATTGCATTTTTCTACATGTAGACATCCAGTTAGACCAGCACCATTTGTTGAAGATGCTGTCGTTTTTCCATTGAATGGATTTGGCTTCTTTGTCAAAAATCAAGTGACAAATGTGTGTGGATTCATCTCTGGGTCTTCAGTTCGATTCCATTGATCCACTAGCCTATTGCTGTGCCAGTACCATGCTGTTTTAATTACTGTTGCTCTATAGTACAGCTTGAGATCAGGTATGGAGATTCCTCCAGAGGATTTTTTATTGTATAGGATTGTTTTTGCTATTCTGGGCTTTTTGTTTCTCCATATGAAGTTGAGAATTGTTCTTTCAATATCTTCAAAATATTTTGTAGGTAAATTGCATTGAATCTGTAAATTGCTTTTGGTAAAATGGCCATTTTTACTATGTTAATTCTCCCCGATCCATGAACAAGGTAGATCCCACCATCTTCTGATGTCATTTTCAATCTCTTTCTTCAGAGATTTAAAGTTTTTTTCAAATAAGTCCTTCACTTGCTTGGTTAGGGTTATTCCTAGGTATTTTATATTGCTTTTGGCTATCGTGAAGGGAGTAGTTTTCCTAATTTCTTCCTCTGCCTGTTTGTCATTTGTATATAGGAAAACTACTGACTTTTTTGAGTTTATTTTGTATCCTGCCAATTTGCTGAAGGTGTTTATCAGCTGTAGGAGTTCTCTGGTAGAATTTTGGGGGTCACTTATATACACTATCATATCATCTGCAAATAGGGATAATTTGACTTCTTCCTTTCGCATTTGGATACCCTTGATCTCCTTTTGATGTCTTATTGCTCTGGCTAGAACTTCAAGAACTATATTGAACTGACACCACATGCTGGCGAGGATGTGGAGAGAGAGGAACACTCCTTCATTGCTGGTGGGAATGCAAACTAGTACAACCACTTTGGAAATCTATCTGGCGCTTTCTCAGAAAAATGGGAATAGGGCTTCCTCAAGACCCAGCTATTCCACTCCTTGGAATATACCCAGAAGATGCACTACCACACAACAGGGACATATGCTCAACCATGTTCATAGCTGCCTTATTCATAATAGCCAGAACATGGAAACAACCTACGTGTCTATCAGTAGAAGAATGGATAAAGAAACTGTGATATATTTACACTATGGAATACTACTCAGCAATTAAAAACAAGGAATTCCCGAAATTTGTGGACAAATGGATTGAACTAGAAATTATCATAATGAGTGAGTTCACCCAGAAGCAAAAAGAGTCAAATGGTATATACTCACTTATATCGAGACACTAGGCCAAGGGGTACGCCCCCATGATAAACTTTACCTACCAAGAAAGTGGGTCAGAGGGGAGAAAATCCTATTGAGACTTTAGGGGTGAGAAGCCTGGAAGAATGAGGAAATAGAAGGATCCAGTGGGTCCTGGAAAAATACAGGCGGGTCTGGGTCCTCTAGTCATCCTCAAACTATGGCACCAGCCAAGGAAAATATAGCAGTAAACCTCGAACCCCTACCCAGTCTAGCCGATGGACAGGACATTCTCCACCGTTAAGTGGAGAAGGGGCTCTGACTTTCACACAAACTCTGGTGCCCCATATTGGACCATGTCCCTTGGATGGGGAGGCCTGGTGGCACTCAGAGGAAAGATAATAAGTCACCAAGAAGAGACTTGATACCCTAGGAGCATATACAGGGGGAGGAGGTCCCCCTCAGTCACAGACATAGGGGAAGGGAGTAGAGGGGGAAACGGGAGGGAGGAAAGAAAGGGAGGATACAAGGGATGGGCTAACAATTGAGATGTAATATGAATAAATTAATAAATAAATTAATTAAAAAAATAAAATAAAAGAAACATTACTAAAGCCTAAATCACACATCAGACTTCAACACGCTACTCTCACCAAAGGATTCAAAGGACTCAAATAGTGATGTGTGTTTGTGTGTGTGTGTGTGTGTGTGTACATATATAAAATATTTCATCAGAACTCAAAAAATATACTCTTTTTCAGCACTTCATAGAACCTTTCCAAAATTGACCATATACTTGGTCACAAAGCAAGTCTCAACAGATATTAAAAAAAACAAAACAAAACTGTTTCTTACCTGACCACCATGGATTAAGGCTGGACATTAACATCCAAAAAGCTTAAAAACCAATGGAAACTGAACAACTCTCTCCTGAATTAGCACTGGGTCAAAAAAGAAACTAAGAAAGATAATAATGCCAGAGTAGGGGTTCAATGTATACTGCTTGTATTGTCCTTGTTTGGTGCAGTAGTTTGAGCAGAGTACCCTGGGCCCAGATCCATTTCTCATGATGTTCTTCTTGTAAATTTCTAGGACCCTCTGGATCCTTATATTTCCCCATTCTCCTATATTTCTCTTACCTAGAGTCCCAATAGAATGTCCTCACATCTATCCCAATCTAACAATTGAGATGTAATCTGAATAAATTAATAAAAAATAAAAAATAAAGATAATAAAGGATTCCTAGAATTCAATGAAAATGAATGCACAACATACCCAAACTTATAGGACACAATGAAACCAGGGCTAAGAAGAAAGTCTATAGCACTAAGTGCCTTCATAAAGAAATTAGAGAGTTCTCATGCTAGTGAATTAACAGCACACCAGAAAGCTCTTGAACAACAACAACAAAAATAACACTAAGACACCCAAAAGAAATAGAAATCAGGGAATAATCAAACTTAGGGCTAAAGTCAACAAAATAGAAACAAAGAAAACCAAACCAAAAAAAAATAAATAAATAAAAATAAATGAACAGAGAGTTGCTTCTTTGCAAAAATCAACAAGATAGACGAACCCTAGTCCAGTGTAACAGAAAGACAGAAATAGAACATAAAAATTAGCAAAATCAGAAACCATAGCAGGGACATAGCGACAGATACTGATGAAATCCAAAGAATGATTAGTGGATACTTCAAAACATGTATACCTCATAAATTTGAAAATTGTAAGAGAAATAAACACTTTTCTTCTTATATACCACTTACCGATGTTAAATAAAGATCAGATAAACAATTGAAATACACCTATAAACATATCCCCTAAAGCAGTTATTAAAAATCTCCTAACCAAAAAAAAAAAAAACCCAAAAAACAAAAAACAAAACAATAACAGCAAAAAAAGAAAACAAACAAACAAAAACCCAGGACCATACAATTTTAGTGCAGCATTGTGGGAAAAGGCTAACCAATGGCTGATCCAGCTTGAGATCCATGTATGAGGGGGATCCCATCCTTGATCCTGCCTGGAGGACCAAATCCAGGGTCCAGTTGATCCAGAGACCAATAGAAGCAAACATGATAGCAAAAATTACTCAATGAAATGATGCCAACGCTACTCTGCTGTACTCAAAGAATAATGTCTAATCCAGTTGCCATCAAAGAGGATTCACCCAGCAACTGACGGAAACAGATGCAGAGACTCACAACTGACATCAGGTGACAGTCGGGGAATCCTGCTGAAGAGGGAGAGGAAGGACTGTAGGAACTAGCGAGGTCTAGGATATCACTATAAAATCCATAAAACCGACAAACATAGACTCACAGGGGCTCACTGAGACTGAGCTGACTGACAATCAGGGATCCTTCATGGGTCTAACCCTCGGCTCTCTGTATATATGTAGTAGCTGTGTAGCTCAGTGTTTTTGCGAGACTCCTAATAGGGGGATTCGGGATCTTCCTGATGCTTTTGCCTGCTTTTGAGCCCCCTTTTCTCCTAATATGTCTCCTCATCCAGTCTTAACAGATGTATCTAATCTTATTTTGTTTTGTTTATATCCCCGGGAGTTTACCCTTTTCTGGAGGGAAACAGACAAGTGAATTGGGAGGGAGGTGGTGGTTGGATGGAAGAAGTTGGGGTATAGAGGGAGGAGGGGAGGGGTCACTGTAGCTTGGGATGTAATATATATGAGAATAAATTAATAAAAGTAATATTTCTCTTAACTCTATGTTGCTCTATGTTACACAAACATACTCACTCTCTCTCTCTCTCTCTCTCTCTCTCTCACACACACACACACACACACACACACACACACATGTATCTCTATGATTTGGGGATTGTGTGTTTAAGGTAAAAACCAAAGCCTTTACATTTGTCTTTATTGTAGGTAAAGAAAGAACAAAACTATGCTTTTCTAATAGCCATGCTTTGTCATTGAGGTATTCAAAACACAATACCTGAGGGTCAGAATCAACCTGGTGATAAAAGGTACTTACCTGGTATTTTCAAGTTTCTTTTACATATATCAACATAGTGATACTGGAGGAAAGTAGTCTAAGGTCTTTCATGAAGGAAAATGCCATCCGTCTAAACCTATGGCATGTCTTGTATAGACACACAATCTTGCATCCTTTATATAATATACAAACTATTTAACATTTTTGGTTGAAGATTAAATTTTGTTAGGTTTTTCTCATATAAAGACATGATATTCACATCTCAGTGTCAAAGAGAATGCAGAATGTTCATGATATGGTAGAATTGAGGGATGGGCACATGGGGGGGCAATGTAAGAAAAGATTTACAAGATAAGCATTATCCCCTACTTATTTCATAGAAATAACAATTTGACTTTATCTTTCTAATTTAAACAGAGAATTTGGAGTCTTAACTCCGTAAATAGTATCTTGCAAAGTTCTAAGTAGGCCAAGAGAGAAATTTGAAATCTATGGGATAAACTTAAATGTAGGCAAATGTGAATGTTTATAAGTAAACGTTCAAAGTGAATGTATTCTTCAGTTCATCTAAAGTGCGGTGGAAGCTAGGGAAAGTTGTATAGAGTTGCATATTTGAACAAGTAAGAATCGTTTATTTAACGTGAAATGGTTTCTTTTATACTTAGCTTCTTACATATGGCTGCTTTCAAGACTTTAGCTGTCCTTGCTCCTTTCTTTTTTTTTTTTTTATTTTTGGAATGACTTCCTTTTCCCTCAATTATAAATTTCTCTGTCTTTCTCCTTAATTAACTAGTTGGTACCTCCTTTCTCAGATTTTTACTTTCTCTACAACTTCATTTTGTAACTCAAAACAGTATTTTTACGTTGAATGAACGTATCAGTCTGTTACTGGTAAAATGCAATGACCACTTGATAAAAAGAGTGTAGTGTGTTTAACAGTACTGCCACTGCTTTTGTTTTCCCACTAGAATTTGATGAGACCGTATTGTTGAGATAATTATGCACTTTGGTTACAAGACATGGAGAATAAATTGGTACTGACCATTGAGCTTCCTTATTGATAGCTTTCTGCTATCTATCTTCCCAATTGATAGTTTTCATCATACTACAAGGTGATATGCATGGTTCTCGGAGGAAAGAATCATCAGCTATCTTGCCCATCTGTGAATCATGTGAGCTACAGTAATTACGGCCATGACAAGATAAGTCCATATGTGACTTAGTGGTATGAATATTATAAGGATAACTTAGCAATTTATAATTACCTCATTCTTTAGGATCAAATGCATATCTGGTATGTAATCTGCTGAGAACCCATGATTAGTGTACATAGCTCCCAGAGCTGAACCTAATAATATTATTGTGATAAATAGCCATAGTGTTGACTGTCATTTAAATTTATATTTCTCTATTAATAGGTTGCTGCCAAGGGATTTTAATTCAGATGTAAGTAGTTGGTGTGTAGATCTGGAGGAGTTAGAAGGCATATGAAGTCAATATAACCTAAATGCATTTTATTCATTTCTCAAAAAATGAATAAAATATTATATTTAAGAATATATTTATTTAATGGCCCATTGCCCAGTTTTTGTGTCAAGTTTAGGATGGAAAAAGTATCACATCCAACATTTCATCTTTGTTCATACTGAGTATAAAACATTCCCTTTTCATATCCAGTTTCTTATGCTTATAATTATAGTAACAGAGTTGACACAATGAGTAGAACCTAGATGACATAAAGTTTGTAAAAGTGACTACCCTTGGCCTTTCTTAATACATGTTCAATTCTGCAGGACCCATAATAAAAATGTTTCCAGTGTAAAAGCACATAAATGAGCTTCCTACTAATATATCCAGAGTGATTCAAATGGAAATTGAGTTCATATTGGTCAAGTAGGATTCCTTATTCAGAAACTCTTCTAGGAAAAAAAGAAGCTATTGGTTGGGTAAAGGGATGATACCCTCAGTCATGACCACCTCTCTTCTCAACATCTTTAAGGTTGAAGTGAGACATACAATTATTGAACAATAAACAAAGTGAATCTTTAAGGAAGATACTCTAACATAGTAATCCAGACAAGTTATGGAATCTAGATTGATATAGAAATGATTAAATGGTTAAATGTGTGTGTGTGTGTGTGTGTGTGTGTGTGTGTGTGTTTATGTAGAAGATGAATTGTTAACCTGCATCCTGTGTCTCCTGAACAAGCTACATGATTGAGTAAAGAAGACATGTATTACAGATGTATATGTCAGGGTCTTTCCCAAAATGGTTCTCACTTTGAGTTAAGATTTTGTAATGCCCTCACAAAATGCCTTAAAATCATAGAAACCGTGATTTAAGATGATCTTGCCACAAGATGAAACAAAACTTACTTGTTTCTCTTGGTTTTACTACATGGTTTAGTAGAAGGTGGGGAAGAGGTGAGGAAGGGGAAATGGAAACACGACAGAGAAGAGGCAGGGAGAAGGCAGAAGAGGAGGGAAGGTAGGATAGGAAGGAGATGTACACCGGAAGGGATGACATTTTACATGGGATGTTGTTCTTCGGCTTTTTCCATCCTATAGAGATATATCCAGATACTGGCTCCAATCGTTAGCACGTATAATAATCCACAAAGTTTTTTCTAATCATATTTATGGACAATTTATTGTGCAAAAGACATACACATAGTCTCTCTAAACTTCCGTAGAGCCTGATATATTAGGAATAATAATTAATAATCTGCTAGCTTATAAGAAATCTAAGGCTTACAAACATCAAATGATGTACTGATGGGTACACTTCTTGTAACAGGTGAAGTTGGGATTCAAGCCAATTTTGAGCAAGTCACCTTTGTATACAGGTCATGCCTTTGTTAGATCGCTCCTGTAAAATTGAACTTTCAGTTTGGCCTGGCTATTCTACTCATACAGTCTTGTTCAAGTTGGACAGAAATATCCTGCATAAGTGTGTGGTTAGTTTTTCTTTAAATATTTGCTCTTTAGGGTGTTGGCAAGATGCACTGGGGTGGTTTGGTAGGGGGTGAGGGCTCTCCTTTTCTATGGAAAATGAGAGAGGATTGTGGGAAGAGAGTGGGAGAGTGGGACCAAGAGGAGAGAGTGGAGAGGCCCATGATAGGGATTAAAAGTGAATACATAAATTAACTTATCAAAAAAAGAAAATCTTAAAACTCTAAATATATAAATCACAATGAACTTCTGTATAGCAAACTGTTACTTAGAAGTATGTATATTGACTCAATCAGTTATGAACAACATAGATGCAGAGTTAAGCTAGTCAGGGCAATATAATTTTCAGTGGCCGATGGTGAAAGTAAAAATTAAAAGCAAAAGGTGAATATACAGGCATGTCGTAGAGGTATGATCCAATCAGAACCATGCTCCATCCTACTGCAAAAAATTAATGTTCACAGTAGAGTTTGACTTTAATTTAATTTAATTTCTACTTAATAATTTATTTATTGTTTAGCTTAAAGGGGTCCTGTAATCAAACCCCAAAATCAAGAAAATTTGAGAAAGATGAGGAAAAGGCTAACCTTATCTATAGAGCTATGATAATGTCCAGAGAGGGACTGTAGAGCAGACACACCAGGGGCCTATGCAGGTCACTCTCAGTGTAGAAAAATATTGACGTATTTTTGAAATAGCTAATTGATTTTGCTGACTGCAGTGTCAGATGATTTTGATGGTAAAGGAGAATGGAGAGAGAGTTGCTTTAGGGAAATTAATATTTAATTTTAAAACTTGAATTATCTCTGCCTTAATAGAGTTGTCTGATTCATAATTCAAATATTGAACTCAGTCATCTTTGAACATGTAATTTTATGGGCTGAGTGTAATTTCATTGCTACATTTTTAAAAGACTCAAATATCAGCATTAATTTGTGTGGATTTTTACTTTTATGTCATCCTTGTATTTTTTTGAAATATAATAATAAACTAAAATAATAATGTATACTTTAGGTCTAAATATATTATCTTTTAATTTTGTGACCTATGATGGTATATTTTCTCTATACACACACACACACATCTTGTAACAAAGAGATTGTGGGTCAAAAGTTGCCCTTGACAGTGGGAAGGAGAGATTGTTCGCGTGTAAAGGACATTTGCTCAACTATGTTCATAGCCACCTTATTCACAATAGCCAGAATCTGGAAACAACCTAGATGTCCCTCATGCAAAGAATGGATAAAGAAACTTTGGTACGTTTACATAATGGAATACTACTCAGCTATTAAAAGCAAGGAAATCTTGAAATTTGTAGGTAAATGGATGGAACTATAAATTATTATCCTGAGTGAGATAACCCAGATCCACCCAGAAAGACACACATGGTATATACTCACTTATAAGTGGATATTAGCCCAATATGGATATCTTCTGAGAGACTCCATGCAGTTGGGATCAGGACAGATGCAGGAAATAGCTTCTGGACTCCAAGTGAGAGTGGTATGGAAGAATCGGGGGATGGATGACCCAGAAGTTCCACGGGCCTCACAAGAAGACCATCAAGGCTGACAGAATTGGACCTGGGAGTGGGGAGGAAGCTGAAGAAATTGCTGTACCAACCAAGCACAATGCATGCAGTAAACCTAGACCCATTGTTCACACCTAGCCAATGGACAGCTCATTCTTTACAGTTGTGGGGAGAGTATGGACTACCTATGACATGAACTCTGGTGCCCCAAATTTTTATCACTTTCCCTTGGTTGGGAGACCTGGTAAATAAGAACTGATAGCCTGTGGTTATATAGTTGGGGAGGAGGAGGTCCTCTTCTGTCAGAGGTCTAAGGGAGAGGAATAAGGGAAGGGAGGGAGGGTAAGAAATGGGAAAATACAATTGAGGGGATAACAATGGGGATGTAATCTGAATAAATTATAATAAAAAGTAGTAAATAATCTTGAGAAACTATTTTGTTGTATGCCTTTAATTTATTTAAAATGTCAGTTTTTATTCAACTGTTTTATTCAACAGTTGTCATTTCAACAACATCATTTTATTCTGCTAAAATTTGTAGGTTTGTCCTGCTATAGGAAGTAAAGTCTATAAATACGATTTTCCAATTCTAAGTAGATTAAGTAGGAGATAGTGACATCATGGTGCTCTGTTAGAGTCATGCACACCCACCACCTGTACCTTTAACTTACTTTCCGTAAACTTTTGAAAAATATGTTGCTCCAAACTTAGTAAAATTTTCTTATCTCAAGAACATAACCAAGGATTGTCACGGTCTACCTGTAATTGTAATCTCAGGACAGGAAGACATTGTAGATAAGGCATACTATCTGATTTTAAGCCAAATAAACTATCAACTGATGCAAAGGGTTCCATAGACGCAAGACAACACAACAAGGAGAAACTATTTGTGGTGTAGCTATTTCTGGAAACAGGACACATGTCTGTAGTTTGTGGTTTTGTATTTGTATTTTTCTCCATCACTATAAGCAGCATATTAGTAATATCTCCTTCTGGCAGTCCGCGTTGTCCCTTTCTATGTGTAACATCCTTTCTTGTCTGTCATTTCTTAAAAAAAAAAAAAAAAAAAAAAAAAAAAGTCTGTTTGTAAGGCCTAGTTCTAATCTTCTCCCACAAGATACTCCTTTGTGGCTATTTGGCTATCATAACACTTTCATCAAGAAATTCACATGACAGCTATCATCTGTATTACTCAATGATTTTCTTGTGGTTTTTATTACATGAAATGACTAAGTAAAGCACTCAGTTCAAAAAGATTCATCCCAGATTGTTAAAACCATACTGATACCTTCTACTTGCTGGAATTGGTTACTGAAAAGATTCCAAAAATTTCTTTGGATCTCAAACAGTATTCTGGCTGTCAAATAAGCCTTCTCATATAATTTTAGTCACCATGTTAAGGAAGTCTCATCATTCTCTTTACAACATTGATTGCATATTACAAAAGAAATTCCAGGCCTCTTTCCTCTTAGAGTCTTTCAAATTTTTGTCACTATTAGCTCAAACTGCTTCTATCTTTCCACTCTCCTTCTTTATTCTATTGATGATCATCATCCTCCTCCTCCTCCTCCTCCTCCTCCTCCTCCTCCTCCTCCTCTTCTTCTTCTTCTTCTTCTTCTTCTTCTTCTTCTTCTTCTTCTTCTTCTTCTTCTTCTTCTTCTGGTAATAATTTAGATAATTCTGGAGCAGTGAGACAAGGATCAACCTTGGAGAATTACCATCTTTTATTCCCCCAAGAGACTAAAAATTACTGTGTCAAAGCCTCTCTCTTCCCTGGGCTGAATTAGGGATGTCATATCACCCATGCACTGACAAACAAATGATGCAAGATTCAAGGTAATAAGCTTGGACATGGAAAAAGCTAATTCTGAGAATGTGAAATCTGACTGGCCTAGGTACTGATGTAGGCTGTCTGGTTTCGGGGACCAGAAATTTTCTGTACATTATTGATTTGACAAAGGGATAGTTATCCACTTAGAAAAGCAATGAATTGTATGAGACTCTTAGAGGCATTTGAAACAGAGATCAGCTGCACTTCCACGGCCATTGATTCACCTAGTGAAGCATGAAATTTGATTATCCTCTTCTTTTTATTCTTTTTACAGTCATGGCTAATTGGACATAAGCCATCTAGTCTATCCAAGATAATGCTAAATATATGTCTCAGTGAGTAGCTGCTTGCACAGGACAATCTTCAGGTTGCCCATATAAAAATCGTAGGGGGTGGACTTGGTTAGCACAGAAAGCTGAAAGTGTTCACTTGCTCATTAAGGTCTTGGCTTTGAACACTTTCAAAATTTCTGCACCGCATGAAATTTTCAATTGCAAAGCAGCAAGAACAGAGACAGGGTGACATATAAGAGATGGTGGGTGTTAAAGAGCTGTGCTGTGGGGAAAATGTGCACTAGCATTTCAGGAGCTCTGGGAGCTGGTTTGCAGTCTAAAATATATCTCAGTAATGAGCCTTTGTTAGATAGTTGGCTGTACATTTCTTAATTTGTCTAAACATGCTGTAATTCTTATTTATTTTAAAGTGGAGAACTAATGGCTTTGTAGTATAAGATACTTCCCAAAAGCCCCATAAGAAACCATCAAGGCCAGCAGGTCTGAACCCAAGTGAATCTGCACAAACTGTTGCACCAACAAAGGACAAGGCATGTAGTAAACCCAGATACCCTGTTCATATCTAGCCAATGGAAAGCTAATTCTTCACATCTGTTGGTGAGCAGAGACTACTTCTGAATTCAGGTACCCCAATTTGTACACTTCCTATTGATTGGGAGACCTGGTGGGCACACAGAAGAAGAGGAAGCAGGCTATTAGGATGAGACCTGATAGGCTGTAGTCATATGGTGGAGGAGGGGGTCCACTTCTGTAAGAGGTCTTGGGCAGAAGAGGGAGGAAGGGTGGGAACAGGAAAATGCAAGCAAAGGGTTAACAATCTAGATGTAATCCAAATAAATTACAATAAATTAAATTTTCTATAAAAATTAAAAAAGGAATGTTTCAACTACACTATGGTAGAATTTTACTCATAGGGAATTTTAAAATACAATTTCTTGTTATTATAGGCACCTTGTTTTCATACTCCAAACATGACATTTTCTCCATAAGTTATATTTTTTAAAAAATCACCAAAATTATTCTGTTGGTTTTATCAGTAGTGGAAATAGTACATAACTGATCTTACACAATAAATATTTAATTTAGGTGGAAATAATTTTACTGTGGAGGACAATAAAATATACAAACCATGGCACTCTCTATAGTTAATGCATGGGTGGGATTGGAAGGTGATGAGGGAAGGGGCTACAATCAGGATGTAAAGTCAGCAAATTAAAAATAAAAAATAGACCTGATCTTAGCCAATGGAATACTATTCAGTTATCAAAAACAAGGCAATCTTGAAATTGCAGGCAAATGGATGGAACTACAGACAATTATTTTGAGTGAGGTAACCCAAACGCAGAGAGACATGCATTGTATGGACTCATAAGTGAATATTAGCCAAGCATAGATGTCCCCTGAGGGACTCCACCCAGCAGGGCATCAGAAAAGATACTGAGACTCAGAACTGGACTCCTGGTTAAAAGCTGCCAGTTGTATGAAAGAGATGGGGGATGGTGCTCAGAAGCTCCACAAAAGGAGACTATTAAGGTTGGTGGATCTGGACCCAGGGGGCCCTGCACAAACTGATGCACCAACCAAGGACATTGCAAGCAGAGAACCTAGACCCCTTGTTCAGATGTAGCTGATGGACAGCTCATTCTCCTCATGGAGAAGGGGAGGGGAGTGCATGGGATGGGAACTCTGATGTGACTGCCCCTTGGCAGAGAGGCCATGTGGGAACACAGAGGAAGGGTTTGCAGGCTATCCAGATGACACCTGATAGGCTGTGGTCAGAAGGTGGGTGATGTGGACCCCACCAATCAGAGGTCTAGAGGAGGGGAAGAGGGTGGAAGAAGGAGGGAGAGTGGGAACAGAAAGATAAGAACAAGGGGATTACAATTGAGATGTAGTATAAAATAATTTTAAAAATAAATATTAAAATAAATAGCATACAATGTTTATATGTTCTGTAATGGGAAGTTCTATTGGCAACACATGAAAAGGATATGTCAAGCCCATATATATATATATATAGTATTCTTATCTGAAAAGTTTCTTCTTCCCTCATGTAGAATTCATTTACTGTCTTATGAATTGCAGTACTGACAACTTGTAATCTGTCTATGTATATATCTGTTTAATTTTATCCTGCTTGGAATGTAATCAAGCTTAAGATGATTTTGTTAATCAAGTATTATAGATAACTCTGAAGTATTGTTTTCTAGCTTCCAAAATTTTATTTTTGTTTATATTTTTTCATACTGTTTCTTGTGTTCATTTTCAGTTATATATAATCATAAACCCATTTTTTCCATCATTGTTTACATTGAGAACAAGCACGTGCACTCATTTGCACACACACCACTTGGTATGCATTCAAATCAAAATATAATGGGGTCAGTTTGGGAAATATATGTTTCCTAAAGAAGTAAAAATTAATTATAGCACACAGAATGAATGACTGCTGGTAAGCATGATTATAAGATCTAGAGATAAGAACATTCAAGAAATATGGGAAGGATATAAGCCATACATAATTACATACATATTTGTATCCTTTGTGTAAAAGACCAATAAGAGAACCAAGACACAATTAGATGAGACTGTAGTCTTCTGTAAACTATGTAATTGTCCCTAAGCTTTTAGCTTAACATTTCCAGAAGAATACAAGAATCCTTTGACAAAGTGGTAGAAGCTGAAAAGGGGCATGAAAAGGTCATAGGATGTTTCTTTATATGTAATATGCAAGTTTCCTTGGATATAAGTTCTACAAATGATTAATTTGGTGGGTAATATGAATTAGAGATATCAACTAGGGGATTTTTGGCTTATAGCTAGAAAGAAATCTGATAGCATAGACTAAGTGCTGATTTAAAAAGGCTCTTTCTCTCATGAATGTTATGGCAAATTACAGAACAGTGGTTACTTGAAGAACAAAACTATATATGCTCTCATCCTTTTTACTACAATGTATATTTAAGTGAATTTAGGCAGTAGTATATTTTATTATAATCTTCCAATAACAAGATACCTAACTTAACAAAAATATCTTTTATGTTATATTTTATTACTCCTCAAACTTAGGATCTTTGTGACTTCTAAAAATATAATCCATAATATTGAATATATATATGTATATGTATATATATATATACATATATATATACATATACACACCATGTAAAGATGAAAGATTAAAAGACTGCCACTTTCCAATTTCTCCTAGTCTAAAGCAAAAATAGCCACAAGTGTAGTGGAATGGACATGATTTGCAGCTGATGCTGGAGCATCTGCAGTCTGATTTCAGGAAGAGAAAAATGAGGTAAAGGATGGGAGTTAGGGTAAGACTTCCCCATAATGGATAAGACCCATGTAAATGTAGAACAAATTTCATGCAAAGGTATTTAAAATGGCTAAAGAATGGTACTCGACTACACTAGAGATGGAGATCTGCATTAAGTTATGATATATATCTTAAATATATTCCAAAGTCTGGTATTGCCAATATGATAATGTTAAAATGCGGGACATTTAAGAAGTAGGTATTGAGGATTTGTATTTTGATGAATGAGAATAGGAGTCCTAGGGAAAAATATACCTCTCTTTATCCCTTCTACCTTTCACCAATTGAACATACAGTCTCCTACCCCTTTAGAAGGCATAACAACAAAGTGTCCTCCTGGGAGCACACAGAAGCTTTCCTGAGGGCACTGACCTTCTAATGATATCTTGACCTTGAACTTCTCAGACCTTGGAGACCTGAGAAGTAAGTGTCTATTACTTAATTATTCAGTCTTCACTACTGTTTTATAGTAGTAGAGATAAACTAAGGCTGGTATTAATGAGCATAATTGTTTAAAAGGTTGATATTAGTTTTCTTTTATTAATCATCACACGCTGTAGATAGTCCTAGTGACAAAAACTTTGGCAGGTGACCTAATTTGAGCATAGAGACTCAACACTGAGTGTAAGAATAGATTCTATGTGATGGAAACTTTTTTTTAACTTCCCTGAACACAAGTTTATAAATATGTAACCAAGGTTGCAAATATGGCTTATCTTGCCAGACATAGATGTTAAATCCAAGTTCAGCAGATTTTGAGAGCAAACTTTTTCAGGATTAAGACTAGTAATAAGGACATCCATGAATTCTAATCATATAACCATGTTAGAAATGTGCCAATTCAAAACCAGAAAGTAAAAACTTTATAGGAGTTTTCCCACTTGTAAAGAGAAGAGGTTGAAATAGGACCTCACTTGATCCTCACTGAACTTGGAATTTTTTATCCTACATCTTTCAGAAAGAATAAACTTCTACTATTTTGATGCAATCAGGCCAAACAAATTGTGTGTATTCCCTTTTGGGTATAATTGAGGATGAACCCAAAAAAGGATGGATTTTAGGACTATGTTTTTATAGCCCTGTGTTTGGTGCTATGGACACAGTGAGGTATGTGAGATCCAGAACTGATTTTTGTATTTTTTTCTGATCTCTGAGATGTGGGTTATATGTCTAACCAGAGGACACCGAGACTGGGAAGGATCTGTAGAAATCAGACAGGATCACTTCCCAGTTGTCATGCTGCCTTTCTTTATTCCTTTGAACTTCCATCTTATTTCCTCAGCTTATTAATGATTTGCAGTGAAAAAATTAAGTAATACTCAAAGATAATTTGTCAATCAGCTGAAAAAAGATGGATGTTAGAAGGCCCCCCAAACCTTTCTTTTCTGTCAGCTTATCTTGTTGAGGTAGAATAAGCTGGAGACAGCAGCAAAGGCTTATGAGATTTAGAATTCATTTTATTCAACCTCTCATACCCACTTGCAGACCTCGTTATTTCCCAGATACTCAGTTATTGCAAGAAGGCTGTAAGGGAGATGGGTGAAGCAACAGAAATCCGTGAGGATTGTAACCAGGTCAGGGACAGAAATAAGCCAAACAATTCTTAAGCATGCACACTGGGATCTACATATTCATGGACAAATGTGCATGCCTTTGCGCTTTCACTCCAGTGACTCCCAGAAGCAGGCTGCTCCACCGCATAGGTGGTCCACTCAGCTCCGTGTGATTCTTTCCACTAATTAGCCCTGTCCATTTAATGCCTTGTATTACCATGTTATTAAAATAAGAGAGTAGTTTGGGGTCTTAGGTGGTCCCTGTTCTTTACATAATATAGCATAATGTTTTTTAATTTTTCTTTAAAATATGTCAACATCACATTTATGTTTAAGGTTAAAAAAATGAATAGTTGTTCACTTTGCACTGTATTTTCTAAGCCATTAGATATAGTTAAACAAATTTTATATTCACTGAATTTCCAATGTGGACTTTCACTTTTTTTTCCTTCTTTTTCTGGTCTTATTGGTTACTTATCTGTTTTTCATAGGTTATTTAAATATTTGTGAAGTGTACTAACATAAAATATGAATATGGACATCTTTACATTTTCCTTTTCTTCATTAAGGTGTTCTCATGCATGTAGGCAGCATGTTAATTTTTGGTAAAACAAACAAACAAACAAAAAACACCAAAAAATGTTACAGATATGTCCCTGAGTCAAGCTGAGTTTCCTCTCTGTAAAAGACCAATAATACTTACAACCAATTCCCAATGAAAATAAGCATCTGTAGACCCAGAGAGTAAACAGAAATCTATCCAACACCCCATTAGAGAAAATGGGGCATCGTTCTCTTAAGGTTTCTTCAGGCTGATTTAGGATGAATAATTCCTTTGAAGGCCCTCCCAGAAAATTGAAGAAATGATTAAATAAGCCAGGGATAACAGTTGTGGTACAGTTTTCAAAAGCTGAGAAATTCCAGGCCTAATAGGAGTCCTGTGTGGGGCAGTCTGAACTGCTGGACCAATTGAGATCAGAATCTTTCTACAATGCTGCCCTGGAAGCTGCCTTGTTATGATGGGTAACAGCAACTGAGGCACCTAGGGCTGGAACATTGAGGGTGCAGGATGTCAGCATCCAGCTTGATGAGAGGAATGAATCCTGCCAAGTCTGATCCAATGTCAGTGTCCAGTTCTTTTGTTCTGAAAACATAACTTCTCACAAGCATTATACTGTTATAACATTGTGGTGGTATGAGGTGTACAGGATGTACAAAGCAATTAAAGCTGGTTCTCTGCTCATTGTATGGGCAGAAGTAAGACATCTGCAAATCTTCCTTCATGCTATACTAAGAATGGCCTCTAACAGAGGATCTGTTACCAACATGAAGCCTTGTCTGTGCATAAGCCTTTGTATCTCGGCCAGTCTCAGAACTATTCCCATGTAATGGGATTAGTGATATTAGTTACAGGCTTGTTCTGCAGTTTCAATTATTTACATCTCTATTGAAGCCCCCTCACTTATCACCTACTGATTCCACACCCTCCTTCATCCCCTCTCTCTCCTTCCCCTAGTCCTGAGCAAAGGGAGACCTCTTCCCCTAACGTTTAACCTCAGCTTATCCAGCATACCCTTTAATACCTGTATCGTCTTCCTCTGTGGTCTGACAAGGCCACTCTTCCAGGGTAGAAATGAACAATATGAGGAGACTTGAATCCATGTCAGAAGTAGTCCGTACTCCACATCTTGTGGGACCCACATGGAGACTGTGCTGCCTATCTACTACATTTCAGCAGGAGGTCTATTCAGCATAACAGTCTCTGTATTATAATGTGGTTAACCTGAATTAAATGGCTAACATTTGTTTATGAATGAGAATATACCATGTGTGTCTGTCTGGGTCTGAGTTAACTCATTCAGGATGATTTTCTCTGGTTCCCTCCATTTGCCTGCAAATTTCAAGATTTCTTTGTTTTTAATAGCTGAGTAGTATTCCATAGTATAAATGCACCACAGTTTCTTTATCCATCCATTGACTGAAGGACTTCTAGGTTATTTCGAGATTCTGGCTGTTATGAATAAGGCTGCTATGAACATGGTTGAGCATATGTCCTTGTTGTATGGTAGAACATCTTTTGGGTATATTCCAAGGAGTGGAATAACCGAGTCTTGAGGTGCCCTATTCCAAGTTTTCTGAAAAAGTTACAGATTGATTTCCAAAGTGATTGTACAAGTTTGCATTCCCACCAGCAATGAAGAAGTGGTCCCCCTTCTCCACATCCTTGCTAGCATGTTGAGTTTTTGACCTTAGCCATTCTGATGGGTGTAAGATAGAATCTCAGAGTCGGGTTGATTTGCATTTCTCTGATGACCAAGGTCTTTGAACATTTCTTTAAGAGTTTCTCAGCCATTTGATATTCCTCTGTTGAGAATCCTCTGTTTAGTTCTGAGCCCCATTTCTTAATTGGGTTATTTGGTTTTCTGGTATTTAATTTCTTGAGTTCTTTATATATTTTGAGTATCATCCCTTTGTCAGAAGTAGGGTTTGTGAAAATCTTTTCCAAGTCTGTAGGATGTTGATTTGTTCTGTTGACTGTTTCCTTTGCCTTACAGAAGCTTTTCAGTTTTATGAGGTCCCATTTATTAATTGTTGACCCTAGAAACTTTCTTTTGTAGGTAAGGAGGTAGGAGCTAAAAAGAAAGAAAGGGGGATATGGAAATATAGAGAGAGGATAGAACAAAAGGTGGATTATTGAATCTACACTTCATCTCAAGGCCCTAATTGATACTCACAAATAAGGTTATTTTTTTTTAATTCAATGCTACTGATTTTTGTATATTGATGCAAACATGCTCATGTCAAAAATGTCTAATTTTATCATAAGAATATATATTCCAGATCTAATAGATAGGTATGATTTTATAGATATATGAGGTAAAATAGTTAAATAAGGTCTTCAAAATCTTCATGGAACTATATAACAGGGCATTTTAAAACGTTTTTATTATTCTAAAGATTCTTTGACAATGTTCCTGGCAACATCCAGCCTGCCTCAAAAAAGATGAGCATCACAGAACCTCCCTGTGGAATTGGCTTCAAATGTGGCAAACCAGCCACTGGGAAAAACGTTCTTGTTTCTGCCACAGACAGAATTCTGCCTGAAAACGGGCAAGCTTAGATGCAGGCAGAGTCAACGACCAAACTCTGCCAAGACAGGGTAAGCAAGTCCTCAATAGTTCCTGCCTTGCAAATATGTCTGTCAGATATATTGGGCCAGAAGTCTGAGGATGATGCTCCAATGTTATATGAGTGTTGGGTGACTGTTTAGGCAATAAACTGTCTCAATTATTCTTTTATTTTGGAAACTGCTAACCTGCACTCCATGTTCACTCAGGTATTTAAGTTTAACCCTTCTCAAGTCTCTAATGGGTTTGAAGACCAGATAGTTTAGTTTTTCAATTAAGCTTAGTAGGTTAGGAGCTAAGGTGTTATTAGATCAAGATAGATGTTTTAAGTTAATAGAGATGAGATATGATACATATTCATCTCCATTCAGAAATTTAGACACAGCACGGTAGGAAAGATGTTTACTTTAAGTTTGCCAAGTACAAATAGCCAAATCACTATGAATGTAACATTTATATAATTCTTGATTGTCTCATGGTTCTTCCTGCTGTACGTAGTTTATTTTACCCATGTAAATTACCCAATAATATAAATGTATATGTTTAAAAAGGAACTTAATAAAAATATTTTTAAAAAACAGGAAAAAAGAATGTTACAGAATATTTAATTCTACTTTAAAGCCAACACAATAGATCTATTTACTCAAGTCATTGAATGTAAGTTAAATTATTTTAAAATATAACCAACTTTCTCTTTCTGAAACTCTCTAATGACTAAGTGAAAACACATCCAGTTTTACCATTTTTACTTTTATTTTAATATATTTCTAGAAACAATATGCAAACATCCAGAATTATCTTTGTTTTTCATGTCTAGGAAAAAGAATGGTATACTTTGACTGTTACTCAGAAATTTGGAGTATAGTATGCAGACAAATCACCTGTTACTCATTTTTGCTTTATTTATCTGTTTAATAAAAGTATAAGACTGTGTTTTCTGCCCCAGATTGAAAGCAGCAGGTCACGGGGAAGCTTAAGATCCTGTATCTCTTTGAATCAACAGGTTTCTATCCTGGGTGTGGCAATGAGTCTGGGAGTGACTGATGCTTCTGATCACTAAACGGTTTGTGTCCACACGCCACTCTGTCTCTCTTTTTTTGTTATTTATACTTGTTAGCATTTTGGGGTGGGGGGCAAAGCATGTTTGAGACTTTTTACTAGGCCCTAGAAAAAGGAAGTTAGAAGCACATTTGAAACAAGATCATCTTTCTAAAATGAAGCAAAACTGGTAGTGAGAAAACTGAATATACAGGAAAAAAAAAAGAATGAATGGATATAGACATACACACACACACACACAAACACACACACCTTGTACTTGAAGAACTGAGATTGTCTATTGGTTTTTAGATTCATTAGTGAAAGAATTTAGAATCGGAGCTGAATGGAAGCTCAAGGAGAATTTGATTAGACTTTAAGAAAAAAAAAAACACAAAGCTGGCAAGCTGTACATCTTGGCAGTTACAAAGATAATGAAGAAGAGGAAGAGAGAAAGCCATGCTTTTTGGAAGTCAGGTTACAGACACACAGCAAAGAGTAGTATCTTCAGAGAAAGGGTGAAAACAGCCAGAGAAAGCAAACTTAGTCTCTGTCTAGCATCCATATGAGTGACAAAACAGAGGAAATCAAAAATAAAAAGAAATATAAGTCTATGTGAGACCATACATTGTTCGTTATTTAAAATGAATATTTATTTATTTATCTGTGTCATAAGGGAGAGAGAGAGAGAGCAAGAGAGCGAGAGAGAGAGAGAGAGAGAGAGAGAGAGAGAGAGAGAGAGAGAGAAACACACACACACACAAAGACATGCACATGCACACACATACACATACACACACACCACACACATACACACACATGCACACACACATGTGGGAGCGCTCTCTACTGTGCACATGTGGATGTCCAAGGACAATTCTCAAATTTGGTTCTCTACTTCTGTCCTTGTGCATCATAGTGATATCAAGCAGAATGTCAAATCTGGAGCAAGCACCTTTACATACTGAGTTATCTCACTGTCTCTTCTATTCTCTTTTAAAGGAAAGACCAAAGACCCCACTTTCTCCTTCCCATGCTCTCTCATGGGTGTAATATATATACATGCAAAGATAACCTGAGCAATGACCATGGAAGACATTTCCTATGGATTGTGAAATGAGGAGATAGAAGGATCCGGAAACTCCAGGTCTTTCACTAGGCCTCAACTATCATTTTCCTCCACTAGGAACAAGGTTGTTAATTCTAGTCTCTGCAATAGCAGATTAACCTATAACCTAGAACAGATGATGACATAACTCAACTTAGAGCATCAAGGAGAGTTTCTAGTTTCCAGCATTGTAAGAACTTCTGTGAATGCTAAAGAAAGTTCCCTACAGTACTGTGTAAGGGTAAAAGAAGTTTAGAGTGCCCCTGCTGAAAGAACAACCCTCTTCTGATGTTCAGGATATCATTTTTCAGGACCTCTGTATAGCTCATAAAGGGAATATATGAAATAGGGAATAATAAAGCAAACTGACCACAAAGGACTAGTCTTAGATGAGTTTAATATATCAGGTTTCCTGCTTCATGAGTGACATAAATAGGTTCAACTAATATGAAGATGGTGATTAAACTTAAATTGAATTTCATTATTAATAAAAAATATTAAATATGTTAAAATTACTATGTAGCAATCAATTTCCTTTTTGCTATTTTATTCATATTCTGACTAGGGAATTATATTTTCATGGTCTACGGACATAAATAAATTCAAAATTGTTCAGAGCATGAGGATTCTCTCACATCCACACATCTCCAGAGAAAACAGGAATGCTAATCACACAGGTGTGTCTTCTCAAAGGAGGAAACAACTGTTTTGTTTTGTTTTTTTTTCTTTCAGAAAGCTAGGAATTTGAGAAGATGAATATTGTGATCTGCTTTATCTATTGGGCCAGGGCATATCAAACGTCCACAACCAGGAATGGAGGTGCCTAATGGTATACTTAGCACTTATATTATCTGTATAGTAAGGGCTCCCTCCAGCTCCCATAATCAGGACAAAATCTGGCTAATAGCCCACATGATACTTATATTATCGGTATGACCAAGACCAGGCCTGATCCTTCAGCTAATACAGGCAGCTTATATCTATAACCCACCTTGATGGTCACATGTAATTTGCAAAGGAATTTCTATATAGCCACACCTTGAGCTTTATTGAACACTTGGAATTGGAATGCTTGTAGCCTGGAAACTTCCCCCTAGTATTTAAACGTGCTAGCGATTAACCATCTGGCAGAAGTCTCTTTAGAAGTTTGAACCTGTTGAGTGAGTCAAACGAAACTGAGATTTTATTTGTGGTCCATTTTGCTGTCTGCCATGACATTTGCAGGGACGCCCTCATAAAAAAAAAAATTAGGGAAATAAAAAAAAAAAGACAATACAACTTTGTATATTTATGCTTTTGACAATTTTATGTATGTGTCTATTTCGGTTTTTACTTTTCATTGGTTGAAATGGGTTTCACAGTGTGCTAGTTACTGTGAATGGAGAGTCAGAGCATCAGACCAGGGGCCAGCCTGTTTCTCCTCTTCTCACATCCAGCTGGTAAAGTTACAGGAAGCTCTAGCCCACAGAGAGTGCTATACTCTTCCCAGGACAGGGTTTTTCTCTAGCCCTGGTAATTTGGTGGTCTCCTTTGTGTTCATCATTTTTGCTCACACATTTCTCAGGCTCCTCTATTTGTCTTCGAGATTTTATTTTATTTTATTTTATTTTGCTGATTGTTTCATCATTTTTTCTTAGTGTCCTTCCATTTTATTTTATTTCTTCTTATAAAAGTGAATATAAGCTCATGGATTAGAAATTCCCCAGAGGAGTTGTGCTTAACGTATCTTCTACTCTGTCATCCAGAGTGTGCTCAGGTTCTACACACCCTCTTTAGTTCCTGTTTACCCTGAAGCCCCAGACAATGAGTTATTTAGTAGAGAGGAAGAAAAAGTCTCAATATGAGCTGAAAGGGGAGCATCTCTCTTCTTGAAGGTTTCTCTTTTCCTTTCATTGTATTTGTTTAATTATTTTCTTTCTCTTTGCTAATTGCGTCTTGGTTCTCCACTGGTGTTCTGTGCACTGCCTAGCTCCAATATTCTTTTCTTTCCCACTGTTTCTGCCTTTGAACACTCAGTACTCTTGTGGAAAGCTCTGGATTTGGCTCGTATTCCTCTTGTTCTTCTTTTCTTTTTTATGTTTCTGCACTTGCTAACCCATCTTCTGGGCTTCTCAGGTTTTATAAGGAAGTTCCATCCAAGTAAAATGGCTGCAGAGCTCAGATAATGTGGGCAAACTTTGCCTGCTGAGAAATTTTATAGCTGAGTGATAAATTGGAATTATTGTGGAGGTTTTGACAGCCGGTTAACTAACGCATCACTGGGGATGATTTTTACAAAAATTGCTGAACGTGAAATAGTAAACACTTAATGGCCTCTGCACGGAAAGTAAGTCATAAAACAAAAACTATGAAGATTATCTATTGTGGTCAGTTGAAGAGAATTAGTGTAAAGCTTTTCAGTATAAACAAACTCTCAGGTGACCTATGAACAGAACCTATGCAGACGGGACCTGAACGTCCAAGTATTAACTCAAGAGAAAGGAACCTGACCATTGGTCACTGAATCAAGTGTGTTGTTTGTTATCAGTTCCATGATCTAAAGTATTGGTTACTAGTCCTACACAAAGTAAATAAAGGAAAATATCAATTACTAATTTGGGGTGTGGGGTCAATAATAGAGGATTTTTAACAAAATCATGGGCTTTATCTGATAAAGAAAATGTATACTTCCAGCTTCTTCATGTATCATCTACATAGTATTTGCAGACACAGTCTGTGCCACTTTGAGACCTGCTAAAAAACATATTTAACAGTTCCTTAAAAACAAAAATGATTGCAAGATGGAAGAGGATTGATTGCCTAACCTCTTGGACTGAAGCTGTAGAGAAGAACATGTTGGAGAAAACAAAATGTAACCAATGATGAAATTTCATTGAATTAATACAGCAGTTCTTGCTTCACTAGTAACTATGGTAGCCAGAGTTTCCAACTTACTGACAGAAGTGAGAGTGAAGCTTCAATGATATTGCTTCTAATATATGTAGATTCATTTTGAACATGCAGTGTGACTTTTCCATACCATTCTGCACTTCTATAACCCCAAGAAATCGCTGCCCTATTGGGAGGCAAGCCAACATCATAATTGTGCACAACTGAACATGAATGTATTGATCGGGGTTCTGCACAATTATAGAAAAGGAATTACTGAATATACATTTTCCACAAATGGTTGTCATGGTGCAATTAAAGGAGAAATAAATCTGACCATCTTGATGACAGCCTGTGAAACCAAAACCGTGCAATATATATTTCTTTGAGAAAATGGAAACTTGTATTCTTTGACAGGGTAATTATTATGGTCTGTCAAATTACTTGGCTTTTCTTCATAAAAATCACTTAATACTTCATGCACATATTACTTTTGCCATCAAATATCACTTTAAAGGGAGTTAATAATGTAGGACCTTTTTATATTTACAATGAGCAAGTCCACTAGATGCATGAGATGTCTTAGCTGGATAGTTCTCCCGTGCTGAATTTTCTGTAGTTGCTTTGAACTCCGAGAAAACAATGAGGATTGCATAGTCAGGAGACTGCCTGGGATTTGGAAGGTTAGAATATTAGCAACACTATCAGAATTATTTTAAGAGACTATATTGGTTACTTGAAAGAGGCATTTTCCTTTTACTATATATATTAAGATAAAAATCCAATTATTGCAGTATTATTATTAAAATCATCATGATGAGTATATTTTAACAGGCATTTATAATGAATAATATAATTACATTATATTTTTCCCACATAAAGTACCTTGTTTCATACACTTAAGTAGATGGGGGATTTAGTGATTACCTCATGTCATAGATAGGGAAATGGAAGCTTGATGACATTGCATAACTACTAACATCACCCTATTGTTGAAACAAGAAATACAGTTCTGTCCTAAAAGGACTGTTTTATTCTGAAGCAAAGTATGCTCTCAGGAGATGAGGAGTGCAGATTTGAGTTACCCAAAATTCCAAAACAGCAAAGCATTCCACAGTTTCAACATAGCAGCACTTTCACAGACTTTTTTTTATAACAGAACAAAGAAATTCATAGATTCAACACATTTTTACAATACATAATTGGAAGCTCACACAGGCAGGTTATAGCAAATAGGGACATCTCTATTATAAACCTCAGATGCTACCTAATGGTGCTCTTAGCCTTGGGTTGGAAGAATCTAGGGTCTATTCATAAGCTCCAGAAGATTTAGCTAACAGGATTATAAAACATACAGGGGTGGGCAGTGAATGATTTTGAGAGGATTAAAAATGGCACTGGACTCACAGCATTCAACTTCTGAACTTCATTGAAGTTTTATTAGTCAATTATATTTTTTAGTCACAGCTTCTTTCTGAGAAATTTCCCTCACACTATTAATAAGTGTCCAATTTTTACTTTATATCCAGCATGAAGTTAAGCACTGCAGACATAATAATTTACAGCTCTGTAAGTAGCTGTAAATTATTGATTATTTTCTCTGGAGCACATAGCAAGCTTTTATTATTTTTTGATAGCCTAACTATCAGTGTGGTTAACTCAGCTATGTTAAACATGCCTCTATTTTCTCCTTTTATCTAACTTACTTGTCTTTAATTCTTTGACAATTTGATATATGAATGTAATGTTTTGATAAAACCCAACCCCTCTTTCAAAGTCTTATAACAATTAATTATAAGGTGAGTTGAAATTCCTCATGAGTCATCCTATCTTAATTCTTTACTCACAGAGGAAGCAATGGTGGTAAGCTCATCGTCATCACAGGAAGCACACGGCAAGCTAGACATCCATGATGCCTTTCCCTTCTCATACTGTTTCCCTTAGGAAGGGCTAGCTCTTGCCTCTACCATCTGTGAACAATACTGGGCAATAAGAGTTGCTGGAATGGTTGCTTAGTGATCTTTTCATCACTATGACCAAAGTGCCTGACAGAACAACAAACACAAGGAGACCACTTTTCGCTCAAAGCTTCACTGGCTCTCATCCCATCATCACAGGAAAGACATAGTGGAGTTTGTAGCTCTGAGAGCATGAGCCAATGGTTGCTGATATAGCGTGAAACCGTGAAGCCAGCTAGCGACCACCTCCAAAACATTCCACAGCCTTTCCAAACAGCACTTCTGAAAAGGAAACAAATGATTCTGTAGGGAGCATTCCAGGTTCCGGAGATAATATTGGTGCTGTTCTTTCATACATTCTTCATTGGTTTTCAGTGAGACAGTATTTAACTTGGTGGATGTGAGAGTGAAGAAAACATTTGGCTTGAAATAAAAAAAAAAAAAAGAAAGAAAAGGAAAAAAAGGAAAAAAAGAAATCAAGAGTTAAATTTATCTTACCTAGGAATTGTCACATCAAATCATTTTCCATAATTGCATGGGGTGCCTGAGTTCCAGTACAAATTCTGCTACTAAAGTCATTGCATCCAAAAACAAGTCATGGGGTATATTACACTATTTAGCTTTATCCTAAATTCTTAAAAAAATGCAAAGGCCCTATAAACTCACTTAGAGAAATACATTTTGTTGTGTATAAAGCTGTCATGCATTTCTTTTGCTCTTTACTTCTTCTCTGTGTTGGCGGTGGACTGAAGTCTACATGAAGAAGAGATGACCAGAACCAGAGTATTAATTCTTTCCTTTCATAATTTGTCCAATGCTGTTTCTGTCCTGGTACTAATAGGCATATTATTATAATAATAAAATTATAAAGACTGATTTCATTGGAGTGTCAACATGGCATTTATAACAAACAGAATTGGTCAGAAGCTTTCATGGTTGCCTCCCCAGAGAAAATGTGCATCCATAAACTTTCCAGCTGATGAGTCAGCAGGCTGTCAGTGATTTAGGAGTTCAGTCTGTTGGCAAAAGTACACTGTCATAACAAGGTAGTGGACAGAAAAGTCTGAAATTGTCACTGCCCCAATATTGTAACCTCAGAACACATTTGGATTCCTGAAAAAAACACTTCTTTCTGAAAGTCATCAAGTTTGGGTGACTATGTGATATTGGAAAAAATTTCACTGAGGTTTTGGAATTTTCTTTTGTCAGAACTGTATTGGCTAGAGAAAGAAGCAATTAGCAATTTAGTTACTGGGGAATAGAAAATCTCAAAAATTGCCACTATTCTATCCTATAGGCTATCAAAGAGAATCTCTGATGAAAAATTAAAAGTATACAAAAAAGGAAATGATGTACACAAGTCACAGCCTCCTTTGAAAGACTCATTTTAGTATGATTAAAAGAATCATTAGCTCCAGATGGTCCTAGAAACCTTCAATAAGACCATTAAGGCTGGTGGATCTGGACCCAGGGGCACAGTCTGCTCAAACTACTGTACCAACCAAGGACAATGCATGCAGTAAACCCAGAACCCCTATGCAGATCTAGCCAATAGACAGCACATTCTCCAAGAGAGCAGGGACTGACTCAGACATAAACTCTGGTGCCCCCTATTTGACCACTTCCCCTTGGTTAGGAGGCCTGTGGGCACTCATAGGAAGAGTAAGCAGGCTACCAGCATGAGACCTGATAGGCTGTGATCTTATGATAGGGGAGGAGGTCCCCTTCTGTCACAGACCTAAAGGATGGGAAAGAGTGAAAGAAGGATGAAGGGGGTAATGGGAAGATACAACTGAGGGGATAGCAACTGAGATGTAATCTGAATAAATTACTTAAATAAAAAAAAGAAAAAAATTGCAAATAGCTAAGTAAAAGGAGCCAATGAAAATCCTTCATAAACACCTTAAAAGGGAAGATATTATATAATACTTTCTAGATGATTAGGATCAACTGGATGACAAAGCAGGTAAAAGCAAACTGAGTGTGACTCCTTATACCCAGGTCAAAGTGTAGAGAGAAGAGACGCCACATGCAAGCCCTGTCATACACACATAGGTACATAGATTAAACACACACACACACAGACACGCAAGCATGAATGCATATATCCATACACACAATAGAGGAACATTTTTAAAAGATGTTTTAAAAATGAAGTGTTCTTTGGGAATTAAATGTTCCCTGTAAAAAGAGACTCTAGTGTAGCAAGGGACTCATGAGCAGAATTTAAAGGCTGTGATAGCAACTTCATCTTTGTTCTAAGATGAAGGGAAATCCTTGCAAGGACTAAAATAGAAGAAAATGCCCCCCAACACACACAATGGTCACTTTTGGGTTATGATAATCTTTGTTACACTGTAGGGAATGTGTGGAAGGTACAACAGAGTGGAGAAAGGTCACGTAGCAACATGATCCAGTAAATCTAAATGGGGGCTTTGATAATAGTGGTGGCAGAGAGAAAGAGGCTGAAGTATCTGATGACGAGCCAAGCTGGTGATGTGAAAGGTAGTGCTGCCTCTGCCTTATTCCAGTCATAATGCATAAATGTCCCTGAGAGTGCAACCTGATCAGACATTTTTTTTCCCAAATTCATTATGTGCCCCTACTGAAAATGATCATATAGTCTCATAAAACTAATTCTAATTAGTCATTTTTTCTTTGCTAATAAAATTTAAAACCTTCATTCTTTTTTTCCAAGTGGAGCTCTTAATAACTCTTTAAAATTTCTCTCCTTAAAAAGCCATTTTTATATGTTGGAAGTAAAATAATTACTGAATAGTGAAAAATGTATTTCTAATTCCACAATTACGTTATTAAAAATTACTTGCTTAAGAATGTCTAGAGGACAAATTACTTTATTTAAGTGCACTCAAATTCCCCTAGGGCTTTGTAAAATAAAGATTTGGACTGGAAAAAAAAAGAAGTATGAGATTCGGGTTTCCTTTCTTTTCTCCCCCAACTCTCTCACCTGAGAGAGGCTTGTCTTATTTCACCATGTCTTGTTAGCCTCAGTCCCCTGCATAGGACAGACTGACCTTGAATTTCTGGTGTTCTCTCTTTTTAACCTCAGCTTACTGAGTGTTGGGGTGTAGAATATAGTTTTAAGTGTGATCACCGCACAAATATGGCAGCGTCCTCTGTTAGGAATGTGTCTGAAGCCTATGACCAAGTCCTGCCACTCAAATAGACATGTCACACTTGACTTATTCATGTCTCTTGAGTGACCCTCCAGTAATTTCTGTATTGTAGTTTTTTTTGTGACTAATGTTGGCGTGAACATCTCTTTAATATACTACTGCCAGTCATTGTGGCATATAATCTTATATTATATTGCTGAGTTTATTCAAAGAATTTGCTCCTTTAAAAGCACCATTCCCACCTTATAGATGGCAGATTTCATAAATTATAATTTTGTTGGATATATTTCCTTAATAGTTTTAATACACTTATCTTCTATTATGCATAATCATATACAGTTAAAACAATATTATGGTGGTAATGCATTTTTACTTATAAAAATACACTTGTTTCTCTTTTTTAAAGATATATTTACTTATTATTTATATAGTATTCTGTTTGCATGTGTGCCTTCCTGCCAGAAGAAGGCACTAGACTTCATTATAGGTAGTTGTGAGCCACCATGTGGTTGCTGGGAATTGAACTTGGGACCCTTGGAAGAATAGATAGTGCTCTTAACCTCTGAGCCATCTCTCCACCCATACAGTTAGCTCTTAAATCACAAAATTCAGTATTAGTACAATAGCATCAAGCTTATAATTGTCTACATATTTATATTTTTCATATTTTATTTCTCTTGACATTGATTTGTGCTACTTACCTGTACACTTTCATGTCAAACCCAAAGTTGTCTTTCAAGTGTCTTGTAAGGCAGGGACTCTGACAACAATTTCACCCATACTTTACTAACTCAACATACTTCATTTATCCTTGCTCTTTTAAAGTTTAAATATGCATTATTGCTTTTCAATGTATTTTTTTATTTAGCCTTGCCAGGTGTGTATGTGTGGGACTCTGTATTTAGTACTAGGCATCTTTATCTGTAAACTTTAACCTAGTTTTTAAGGCAGGGTCTCCTGGTGAACATGGAGATTGAGGCTTCATGTAGACTTCCTGGCTAGCTAGATTTGTTAGCTCAGGAGCCTCTAGACTCCAACCTACTAAAACCAGAGTTAGAGTAGGTGGCCCTGTGGTCCACTTTTACAGGGACACTAAAGATATGAGATCATGTTGCTTATACAGAAAATACCTTATCGACTAAGCCATCTCCTGGGTCCTGTCCATGTCTTTTGAAAGTTTTTGTCGTTTTATCATATTTAAGATCTTGCTTGACAGTGTTTTTCTTTTATTACTTTAAATATTTCATCTCATTGTTTTCTATTTATCTAGATTTCTTCATGAGAATGTCACATGTAGTTTTGAGAATTCTTCCCAAATGGGGATTATGATCTTCTCTTTTAAGAGTTTTATTGCTTTTGATTTTTACTAATTTTATTATAATACCTTTTACTGTATGTCTCTTTGAATTGATCTTATTTTGAATTATGTTAAATTTCTGCATGCTCATGTGAATTATTTTCATTATACTTGAAAACATTTTAGCACTATGTTTAAAAAATATTCTCTCTGCCAACCTTCTCCTGCCCCCTTTCTCCCTCCTCCTTTTCCTACTTTCTTCCTCCTCTTCTTTTTCTTTTGGAAATGAAAAGATAGAAAACATGTTTTCCAACCCTGGCCACTCAGTACCTTCCAAGATGGCCTCAGGTCTGTTCTATACTTTCAGAGAAAAACCACACCCTCATACCTGTCCCAAACACCTGACCACACATGATGTCCCAAGCTCAGCCTGTCCTGGACACCTGACAACATTACGTCCCAAGCTGAGCTCTTGACCCCCCAGGGATAAAAATAACTAATAACCAATCATTTTAAAAGGCATTCATAAGAACCAATCATGGTCCAACAGCTCTACTTAACTGCCAATTCTGCTTCTGTAAGGGTATAAAAAAATTGGGAAATAGAAGGATCCAGAGGGTCCTGGAAACCTACAAGAAGAACATTATGATGGGCAGATATGGGTCCTAGGGTCCTGCTCAAACTATGGCACCAGCCAAGGAAAATATAGGCAGTAAATTTCGAACCCCTACCCAGACCTAGCTGATGGACAGGACATTCTCCACCGTTAGGTAGAGAGTGAGGTTTGACTTTCATACAAACTCTGGTGCCCAATTTCTGACCACGTCTCCTTGATGGGGAGGCCTGGTGGCACTCAGATGAATGATAGCAGGTCACCAAGAAAAGACTTGATACCCTATGAGCATATACAGAGGGAGGAGGTCCCGCTCAGTCACAGACATAGGGGAAGGGAATGGGGGGAATTGGAAGGGAGGGAGGAATGGGAGGACACAATGGATGGGCTAACAATTGAGACATAATATGAATAAATTAATAAAATAAAATTAAATTTAAAAAAAGATCCAAGCTTTGCTTACTCAGGGCCTCCAGCTCAATAGAGCTTGGTAGAGCCTGTTGTGACAGATCAATAAGCCATTCCCTGCTATTTGCATCGGACTGGACTCTTGTGTCTCATTAAGCTCCAGGAGGTAGGACCTAGCCTAGCCTCCAGATCTTATAAAAATATATATGTATAATATATTAAGTGAATATATAGATATAGACAGAAGGAAACTAGGGCTTTTCTAAAGGTGTGGATAAGTATTTCCCTTAAAAATATACACATAAGTCAAAAAGTTTATCATTTGATATACACTGAGTCCATTTAGTGCCGGCTGGCTGGCTGTTTGTGTATGAGTGTTGGCTGGATTGTCTACTGGAGAATGGACAGGCTTTTAGTACACACAACTCTGAAGAAAAACTTTGAACCATCTGGTAGCAGCTGCCAATAGCTTCTCAGATAGGATTGTCCTTCATGAGCCTCTCCTCCATATAGGCTGGAATTTTTGCCAAACGCCAACTTCAGATGCAAATCTAAGGTCTTTCAAACTTTCACCAAGCCAGTGATTTCCTTTGGACCTTTATAGTGACTTTTGAATTACACTCAAATGTGTGGTTAGTCTTTAATCTTTGGTGTCAAAACTAGTTTCTGTGGGGAAAAGAGTAAAAATGAAGAAGAGAAGGACAAAGCATTGATGCTTGAAATTCCTTAAAGTTTATTTCATCCAAGAAGAATGGGTTACAACAAAAAGGACACACAAAGCAGCAGTCACCATCTCTTCACGTTTATGCCTCATGGTCAGAAGCAGCAATCAGTGATCAGAACACATATTCCTGATATTTGAAGGACATGGCTCATTTTTGCCCAAGCTCTGCCCTATTAGTTTGTGCAGGCTTTTCTTGTAATTCATATGTATCTCTCTTCAATTAACCATGGGGTATGCATAGATAGCTAAAGGTGAGAGGATCTCACCTTGACTGAAATTAATAACTATTTGCCACAAATCTTTACCTAGAAGTTTCATCCTTAAAATAGACTCTGGAGATATACAAGAACCATTTCAAAAGGGTGGTGTTTCTGGAATATTTGTAGAGATGAAAAATATCTTTAATCTTTTCTGCATTTTTCTCACTGTAGGCTAAATATTCTATTGTTATTTTCTTGCTATTTAATAATACATGTCACAGTACACTTATGCTGTTAATTTTCATACTTTATCTGTGACCTTGAATCCATGATTATAACTGATACTGAAGTTTATTAATCATATGTGAAAAATACTCTTTGCACTGCATGTATTTAAAACTCAGGCAACCACATTATTATACTTAGCAGATGGATGTTAGAGGTTAGGAACAGCCTCAAAGAGCAAGCCAAGACTTTCCCCAAGGTATGGGTAAGTGTTCCCTTTATTAGTACATGCTCAAGTCAAAAAGTTTATCACTTGAGGAAAAATCCTTGAGCTATACCAGTAAATTGCTCGCTTTTGTATCTACATGTTTTACTTCAATGAAAGTATTTGCTTCAAGAAATAATAGGCAACAATAAAAAATAGCCAGATCTAAAAATACTTTATCTGTTTAAACTAAGAGACAGTAGCTACAGTGAAAGTGCTAAGATGTAGGCAAGAGGACAGAATGTAAAAGAAATCAAATTTTACAACACTGTCATCTCTAAGATTACTCTTTTCAATAGGATGTTTAAGGGGAAAATAACTCTTGGGAGAGAAATACACGACAGGAGAAACCACATTTCTACCAAGTGTGATCTATTTTTGGAAACAAGTGCTTAATTAAGAGATGAGCTACTGGGAGGTTTTCTTGGAAACATATCTCTATTGCTCCAAAGTTTTATTTTTTGTTAAACTTCATTCTGTGATATTTTGAAATTTAATAAACTTCATCGAGAGGCAGCAAATTAAAACCTGCAGTTTCAAACATCTCAGAAATTTGCCAACCACGTTGTCACCCTGTTGGGCCATTAACGCATGACATGATCTGACGGATATTAATTCTCTTAAGATGCAGGAAGGCCAGTGATTAATGAATAGGAACATAATGTGTCTGTTAGCACAAACCTTACTTAGAAAAATTAACTGTTCCTGTGCCATTTATTATCACCTTTATTTGGTGGACTTATACGTGTTAAGATTAGATCTGTACTATTTTCCATAGGAGAAAGGTAGTTTTAGACAATAGAAAAACACCCCAGTAACTTCAAAGTATGAAATATAAAGGGAATCTGTTCTGGCCATAGAGACTCAGATCCTATGGGTTTAACCACCATGAAGCTCTTCTGCTTTGTAAGAAACAAATCATGGATAGAAATTCTCTTTACTAAGTGTTCGAAATCTGAAACTTCGTAAATTAGGAACTGCAGCTATATAAATTGAATAGCCATTTTAAAATACTGTTTGATGAGTCTAGATATGAAAGATACTTTCTTCAATGCTGCCAAAGACAAGTAGCTAAAACACTATGAATGTTTTATATATATATATATATATATATATATATATATATATATATATAATTCCTGATTGTTTCGTGGTTCTTCTTACTGTAGGTAGTTTGTTGCATATATGTGTAATAATATTAATGTATATGTTAAAAGTATTTAATAAAAATTGTAAAAAATAAAATAAAAATAAAAATACTCTTTGGAAAACCCTACTTGCAGTGATTCTCTTTCTCTCTCTTTCTCTTTCTCTCTCTCTCTCTCTCTCTCTCTCTCTCTCTCTCTCTCGCTCTCTCTATCTATCTATCTATCTATACACATACACACATATATATATATATATAATATATGTGTGAGAGAGATTTATGTTATGATTCATAACATTGGCAAAATTACAATTATGAAGTAGCAACAAAGATAATTTTATAAGCGTAGGTCACCACAACAAGTGAAACTGCAATAAAAAGTCACTAAGAGGTTGAGAAATAATACTTTAGATTATAGTTGGATCTTTAAATAGCAGAGAAAGCTGCCTGGTGTGAAGATACAGTGGGAAACAGATGTGTACACACAGACAGCTCCCAAGCCATGACTGTGAGAAGAGGCAATGTCAGCATGGGTATCATGGGCCCTATAGCAATGGACAGGAATGGGATGGCATGGAGCATCTAACACACAGGAACAGAGATGTGACTCCTTTCACTGCATTATTCCCAGATCCATCAGATTTAATAGCTCAACAGATGCCTCAGGAACTCTGGTAAAAAACAAAATGAAACAAAACAAATCACCCTCCACATGATAACCTGAGAATCTTCACAGAGGCCAGCTTCTAACCTTTGGAGTTTGTGTAATTATATGATTATATATTGATATATAATCCCTACTTTCTCAAGAACTCAGATCATCAAAATATGTCATGAATAATCAGCTTTTCTGTTTATTTGTGTTTGTTTTTATACAACTTTATTCTCTACCAAGTCCTTATTAAAAACAGACTAAAGCAGATTTTGACACTCAAGAGAAAATAAAGTTTGCATTGTAAGAGGGATATATTTTTATTGAAGACAATATTAATATGATTTGTGAAAGACTTAAGTTACAGCTTATGCTAGATGATCAAGGAACTCATTATTTGGCATGTAGATTCCATAGTCTTGGTTTTGAAACATGAAAACTATCTTTTAAAAATTATTATTACTATTTATTCACATTATATCCCGATTGTAATCTCCTTGTTCCTATCTTCCTGTTCCTACCCTGTATCCTTTTTCCATTCTATTTCCCTCTCCTAGACCTCTAACAGGTGAGGACCGCCTCCTCCACCATCTGACCACAGCCTATCAAGTCTCATGTGGATAGCCTGCATGCTCTTCCTCTGTGCTCCCACAGGGAGATTACAATTAGGACGTAATGCGAATAAATTATAATAATAATATTTTAAAAGATAGTTTTCATGTTTAGAAACTAAGACTATAGAGTCTATGTGCAAAATAATGAGTTTCTTTATAATCTAGCATATGCTGCAACTTACGTCTTTCATATATCACATTAATATTGTCTGCAATAAAAATATCCCTCTTACAATGCACACTTTATTTTCTCTTGAGTGTCAAAATCTGCTTTAGTCTGTTGCTAATAGGGACTTGATAGTGGAAAAAATGCATAAAAACAAACAAATAATAAACAGAAAAGCTAATTATTCATGGCATATTTTGCTGATCTGAGTTCTTGAGGAAGTAGGAATTACATACCAATATATAAATATGTAATCACACAAACTCCACAGATTAGAAGCCTGACTCTGTGAAGGTTCTCAGGTTATCATATGGGGGGGTGATTTTTTTTTAACCAGAGTTTCTGGATCTGGAGATAATGCAGTGAGAGGAGCCACATCTCTGTGTCTGTGTGTTAGAGGCTCCATGCCATCCCACCCCTGTCCATTGCTATAGGGCCCATGGTACCCATGCTGACATTGCCTCTTTTCACAGTCATGGCTTGGGAGCTGTCTGTGTGTACACATCTGTTTCCCACTGTATCTTCACACCAGGCAGCTTTCTCTGCTATTTCAAGATTCAACTATAATCTAAAGTATTATTTCTCAACTTCTTAATGCTGTGACTCTTTTTTTTTACACAAATGTGTATATTTTACCAAAAATTATTAAAATTGCTGCTGACCAAATTAAAACAAAACTGTGTGTTCCTACCCATATCACACACAAGGCATACAAGTAACAAATATGTGCTAACTTTCTTAGACAAATAATTCTAAAACTGTATTGATGTTTAAACACATACTCATATGGAAAAGCCATGTGGAAACAAAATCAATGGGCTTGCACATGAATTATTACCACATATATGCTCATGGATTAAAACCCTCAATGTTAATTGGTGTTCACTAATCTTTTAACTATTCATACATCCAGAAAGACACAAAGACTCTATGAATCTTGCTTATGCAAAATGTTAGTAATTTCTGTACCTTCATATACATATATGTTCACAGGAACTTCATAGACATCTTATCAGTTTGCAGAACTTACATTTGCAGAACTCACACAGGCAGCATGTATATATACATGTATGCAATCATATGTATATTCATGTACATAAACATGTGAATGCACTATTTCATAAACATGTTCCCTATGATAGTATTTCATATCACACAAAGCACTGTTATTCTTATTTTGTTTTCATATATAATAAACTTCTACAAAGACATTGCTGTGACTCTTTAATGCAGTTTCACTTGTGGTTTTTGATTTTTAATTTATTTGAAAAGATGTAAGAAGTCTGGAAAATTATAATTTCAACACCCCCCCGCGACATGTGTGTCGAGAGGTCATTGTAGCTGTATTGCTTGGATAAACACAAGTCTGAAAGAATAAATAGATAGGCCTGAGATAAACTGGGGAAATTAATACTGATTAAGTTTCCATTCTCTTATGTCTCAGAAGGTTTATTACATTAATACAAAAATGTAATTTCTAAGATTACACATTTAATGAAGCTGTCATGGTGAAATTTCAGCTCTTATACAGTAACTGTGGTGGGTGATTCCCCGGGGGGAGGGAAGGGTTAATAATAAACTGATGAAAACGCTTGAAGGCACTGTGTAGAAAAAAAAAACATTTCCTGAATATTAATAGGAGACCATCAGGGGGAAGTTTGGTGGACAGTTCTCCATACTGTGTTTAAGGCTAGTGATGAAGGGCTGGGCAAGGTGCGCTTTTATCCTTGTGGTGCGTCTGCAGCGGTACTTTGAATCAACAGAAGAAACAGGATGGGCCAGGAGATCTATTCCCATTCTCAGTTCTCCTTTTTTTCCTCTTGAGGCACTGATTCCTTGCTGGAAGGAAAGGGGTTTTAAAGGTTTTAAAGGTCAGACTAAGTGAACAGTGGTATCGTTAGCTCGGTTTTATTTGTCTTTGCACAATCAAGCATTCCAAGACAAACAGAGATAGATTCCCACCTGCATAACAGCAACTGCCCTGGGTTCCTGAATGAGAGTGAGTCAAGGTGCCCCTAGAGTGCCCTAACCCAAACATTCATGTGGAACTCCATTCTCATTACCTCCCTTGATTTGTCTAAGTGTGTAAGGAACAAAAAAAAAAAAAAAAAAAAAAAAAAAAAAAAAAAAAAAAAAAAAGGCTTCAAAAACAGGTTTAAAAAAACCCAGATAATAAAGAAACAATAATTCAATGCTTAAACACAGAACTTGAACTTGCACGATGGATCTCTCTCTAATATCTGCTATTTTACTAAGAGGCAAATGGAACTCTTGATAGAATGATGAACCAAAGGCAGCTGGATAAAAAAAAAAAATCAAATAAGATAAATGGTGAGAAGCCACTTTTCCCATAAAAAGATGATTACCACAAGATGCTATTTTAAGCCCATATAGTGCTAATGATAAAATGATATAAAAAACATGACGTAGAACTATGATAAACACATATTTATATGCTAATGCTTATATTTGTGTCATATATGTGTAAATAATGGATTTCATATTTTGAAACATATCTCTAAATGGAAACAATTAAAAACTTGTCCTGCAATACTTTCTGAGAAGAATAGAGTCTGGTTTTTTTTTTTCTTGTGCTTGTGTGTGTTCTCTTTTCTAGGTAGACTCAGGGGGTCATTGTAGGAGCTCTGGTTTCTCGCTCCCCACTTAAGACATGGGAACAATCACTGACTGGTTGCTAAAGAATCTCAATTCTTTGCAGTAAAAAAAGAGAAAAAACCTCCCAAACAGTAATATATATCCCCAATGACTGAATATCTATCCCAAAATTCTACGTGACGTTCACCCTAAGGCTTGGTGGTTGTGTCTAGTCCCAATGCTCAACAAAATTCACCCAGTGACTCCAGACTTGTTTAAAAACAAGCTGTGGGCCGGGCATGGTGGCACACGACTTTAATCCCAGCACTCGGGAGGCAGAGGCAGGCATATCGCTGTGAGTTCGAGGCCAGCCTGTTCTACAAAAGCGAGTCTAGGATAGCCAAGGCTACACAGAGAAACCCTGTCTCAAAAACAAACAAACAAACAAACAAAAAACAAAAAACAAGCTGTGTTTCAGGATTGTATCAGCAGCCAGTGGTTATGGGCATGAGTATTCCATAAGCATGCCCTTACCCATTAGTGCTGCTTTCTCTGAGAGGTAGTGGACCAGGAAAGCTGCTGTTTGGCCCTGGATCATTGTACCTAGAAGGCTTATATATGCAACCTCCCTCCTTAGAGTAAATCTCTATTCTTCATTCTCAGTTAAATGATGATATGTTTCCACAATCCATGGGAAGCCTGGGAACTTTTCATCCCTGGAAATATTTAGGCCCTACTAGATAACTGTAGACATCATTTAACTATTTGTCATAACCCTGGTCTATCCTTCTTCTATTATGACTACCATTTTCACTGGACGAATCCCATTCAGAAGTTTTAAGTCATTTCAAATAATCTGAAAAATTATTTTACAACAGTTTTGTCAATATCAAAGAAAACATTTTTACTAAGATTACTCATCTTGGCAACACCAAAATTCCCCATGAACGAACCTGCCAATAAACCACATAAAGATGAAATTTACTTTTAACCGGTCACTTCTTTTCTGCTTACCAAAAAGTAAGAACTGCCTTTGGACTTAGTCAGGTTCAGTTCAGTGTCAGAGCTGTGGCAACATCAGAAATAAATTCGGTTTTGATCCAATTTTTTATATTATTTCTATTACTACCAATTGTTCCATTCCCATGAAACTCCAATTGGATCATCTCTGAATTTCTCTCATTGTTATGATGCTTAAATGTAATATGGGCTCATGGAACATGAGAATAATGCCCCTGTATAATTTTTTAAAAATTTGTTATTGACTAGGTGACTGAAAAGACTGATGCTTATAACTGTGGCTTCCACCACAACTCTAACAGAAAGCTATCTAACAAATGGTTCTGATGTCTGGGCCAGGGAGCACAGATTCTTCAGACTTGAGTATTTGCCTATGATTTTTATTGGTCACACCTATGACATTGATGTATAGAAGGTATTTTAAACTCACAATTACTTTATGAAAGAAACATACTTTTCAACATTGAGAATTGAAGTATTAGCCGGACATGGTGGTGCATGCCTTTAATCCCAGTATTCAGGGAGGCAGAGGCAGGCAGATCACTGTGAGTTCAAGGCCAGGCTAGTCTACAAAGCTGTCCATGACAGGCAAGGCTGCACAGAGAAACCCTGTCTCAAAAACCAAACCAAAACAAAAAACAAATAAAAAGAATGCAGTGTTTACCCAATAAATGGATCTTTTGGGACTATTTCATCTTTAAGTGACATCTGACTTGTTGATGAATTGTACCTATTAGAAGGTGGAAAAACAATACACTTTCATAAAACGAGAACTTCAATAATTTTCCAGCCAACTGTTTAACATGAACTCAGTTTATGGAAAAACTTTGGATAAAGTCTGCTAAAGTAACTATCTCCTACCTGTTTCCTATGAATCTAAAGTTTTAGGATTTGTCATACTGTAGGAAACAAGCTTAGCTGTCTCTCAGGACAGGTCAAATTTTAGAAACCTATACTATCCAGCAAAGGCAGTGTGGAAGGATTACAACGGAAGCAAAGCGTAACAGGACATATATGGAGATACTACAAAGAGGCCTAAATCCAAAGGAGAAGAAAAGAAAAATTTGGTGCCAGGAATCTAAATGAAAGACCATTACATCTCTCAGTGAGAACTACTCAATAATTAGGTATAATAAAGCACATTATTATTGACAATAGGACCATGGTATGCATTTTCTCTTTACAGACTCAGAGCAGACGAAAGAGGTTTTGTGTCCTGGTTTGCCAACCATAACAGTATGTGCAGCCCTTGGAGGGCTATATCCATTTATTCTTTCAGAAAAAAAAGTGGGACTACTGGAGAGGCAATATGATACATAAACTGGAAGGATACTTTTGGTAGGAAGAAAAAATAATATAGGCCTTAGAAAACGAGAACAGGAATTGAGTCAATATCAGAAGGTACAGTACCTATATACAGTACAGTACCTTTATAGACATATGGACCAAGACTAATTTTAACCCGGGCACTTCAGAAGTAAAGAGTATGAAAGTCACTGAGTCGTAAAAACGAATAGCATTTGTCTTGTCACTGCTCAATTATTGTGTCTTTGAAGAAGGTGTGCTGGTACATGAGCAAGGCAAAGCACAGGGTAGATTCAATACTGACATACAGCATTATGTCACTTCTCAAAGCATTGATGTCTGTCTGTCTGTCTGTCTGTCTGTCCGTCTGTCTGTCTCTCTCTCTCTCTCTCTCTCTCTCTCTCTGTGTGTGTGTGTGTGTGTGTGTGTGTGTGTAAAACTTGGTGCTTAATATGTTGTGCCTGACAATGAAATTCCTCACTGTTCCTCAAGAACATGGGGACTCAAGATTAGCTTCATCACAAACCATTCAACCTCCAGGATCCAACGTAGTGATCACAACTGCCTCATCTTATACACAACCAGCACTACACACTCCTGAACTGGCACCCACAGAGTCACCTGGAGCAAAGAAGCAGAGTGTTGCTGGTAGAGATGGTTCATGGTCCCACAGAATTCAAGATCAACAGATCTGGGTGGCAACCAGAGTAGTACAGACACAGCTGCTAATCCCAATTCCCATGCATTCCTAGATTTTACTCTTTTCTTTATTAACTGTGGACTTGCATAACTCTATAATTCATATGATCCTTAAATCTATCATTTATGCAAGGAGAATAATGAAGTCTATTAAGCTCAGTGAGGCTTAACATATAACAATGGATTATTTAGTATGGTGCATGGACACAGTAAGCTTTAAATAAATGGCCATTAGCTTTATAAATTATATGATACTAATAATACTGTGATATTGTTTCTATCAAAACATTTAGAAATGTGTGGCCTACGTTGAGACCAAGAGTCTCTTTGTTAGGATGTTAGTTTTCAATTCTTTTATTGGTATTGTATACTCAAACAAATTGATAAAGCCATAACCCAAGTAGGTGTATAAGGTTACTTTTTAAGTTTTTAAATTGTGATTCTCTCATGTTTTATATCACATAAAACTGGCATTATGATTCCAGAAGAGGTGATGGAACATTTTTCTTACCTGTAAACAAAGAGGCATTCTCACCTTTTCTTTTTCTTTTCTTTTATTAATTTATTCTTATTACATCTCAATGGTTATCCCATCCCTTGTATCCTCCCATCCTCCCTCCCTCCCATTTTCCCCTTACTCCCCTCCCGTATGACTGTGACTGAGGGGGACTTCCTCTCCCTTCTTCCCCTCAAGTCCCTTCTTGAGAGCCAGCTATCCTTCCTCTGAGTGCCACCAGGTCTCTCCATCCAGGGGACGTGGTCAAGTATGAGGCACCAGAGTACGTGTGAATCTCAGACCCCACTCTCCACTCAACTGTGGAGACTGTCCTGTCCATTGGCTAGATCTGGGTAGGAGTTTGAAGTTTACCGCCTGTATTGTCCTTGGCTGGTGCCATAGTTTGAGCGGGACCCCTGGGCCCAAGTCTGCCTATCATAATGTTCTACTTGTAGGTTTCTAGGACCCACTGGATCCTTTTACTTTCTATTTTCCCATGCTTCTCTCATCTAGAGTCCCAATAGGATGTCCTCCCCTCTGTCCCAGTTTCCTGGTAAGGGAAGGCTTTCATGGGACATGCCCCTTGGGCTAGAGTGCAGATATAAGTGAGTATATCTCGTTCCCACCTTTTCTATCCTTGGAATCAGTGCCAGTGTGAAGTGTCTCCTGTAATTTGCCCATGTAGCCATCTAACCGCTACATTTTCAAAGGAGCCAACTATCAACTACCACATAGTTCCATTCATCACAATAATTCTGCCTCCAGTCTTGCAATCCATGCCTGTTTGTTATCAGATCTCAAAAAAAAAAAAATCCATAGGAAACTTTTCAAAACAACAAACATTATCTGTACCTGTTTTCACCTAGCACACAGCAAGCTTGACCTGTGCTGCTCTGCTGGGCCTCAAGCACCAACTATCAGCAATTTCAATAAAGTAACAGGCTTAGGAGTGACATGATATGGACACACAATGAAACCCTCTTCTACTATAAGCAACTTTGTAATTTGGACGAACAAGCAGAGAACAAAGTAAGCAACCAACAGAGGGAAGATGAAACTGCATTGTTACAAGAAGTGTTAGTAGAAGTATCCAACCCCTGTGTGTGTGCCTCATGCTACATAGATTGGACAGCTGTTTGTCATTATTAATTTCTCCAACTGAGTTTTAGGTTTGAAATCTGGTTTGTTTATTTAGACTGAAATCCTATCAAGAAATGATGGCTGAATGTGCCTAAATTGTATTTCACCATAAAAGAAAAGACACTGTCTTGGTAGGGGTTTTTACTGCTGCAAAAAGCAAGCTATGGCCAAAAAGCAAGTTGGAGAGGGAAGGCTTTGTTTGGCTTATGCTTGTGTATTGCTGTTTGTGATTGAGGGAAGGAGGGACAGGGAATGGAGGCAGGAGATGAAGCAGAGTTCAGGGAGGAGTTCTGGAGGGGTGCTGCTTACTGGCTTTCTGCATTCCTATAGAACCCAGGACCACCTGCCCACAGATAGTACCACCCAAAATGGGCTGGGCCGTTACACATCAGTCACTACTTTAAAAAATGCCTCACGGCTGGATCTTATGTAGGTGGTTTCTCAATTGAGGTCCCTTATTTTCAGGTGACTCTAGCTTGTGTCAAGTTGACATAAAACTAACCAGGACACATATCATAAAACAAATTATGATGTGTAACATGAGAAAATCCTAATTCACAAGCCAAAAAGGAATATAAGAGATAGTGTAATAAAGATGTAATGAGTTTCCTCCTCCTCCACCTCCTCCTTTTCTCCTTCTTTCCCTCCTCCTAATCCTTATCTTTCTCCTCCTCTTCCTCCTCCTCCTCTTCCTCCTCCTCCTACTCCTACAAATTTTGATGACATCCGAAGCAACGTCTGTGAAGATTTTGGGAGCTTCGGGGAATGCATAGTTTTCCCTGTTGTCCTAGTGTATGATTTTTCAGTAAGGTGTGGTTGTTTCCAAGGACCATCTGTATGCCTGTGATATATTGAAGTCAGAGAAAGATCAACTTCTGAGGATTGTGTGTGTGTGTGTGTGTGTGTGTGTGTGTGTGTGTGTGTAGTTTTTATAAGATGACAACTCACAAAATGCTAATGTTAAGGATTTTGTTTCAATTTCATCCTTTTACAATGCATGCTGAAGCAGCTTAAAATGGCATTATTTATAAATCGGCTTGATATTGCTATACATAGTTAAGATGAAGTTATACTGGTGTGTGACTTGCCCGATGTTGCATGACTGGTATCTTTGCAAAAGGAGAAGGGAGAAACTAAACACAAACAAGCACAGAGAAAAAAAATGTAGATTAAAAAGTTTGCTTCCATAAGCAAAGCAATAGCCCATGGCTTCCATAAGCTAGAATAGAAGCAAGGAGCTGATTATTAAAGTGAGTACTCAGGAGGGGCCAGTTTAACCATAATCTTAATATCAGTTTCTTCAAGCCTCTAGAACTATGCATAATTTTTGTCTTTAAGTAATCATGTATTTGAAACTTTGTTAGGAAAAGCTTAGAAAGGTAAGTGGAGGGCTGGAGAGATGGCTCAGTGGTTAAGAGCACTGTCGGTTCTTCCAAAGGACCTGAATTCAATTCGCAGCACCCACATGGCAGCTCACAACTGTCTGTAACTGCAGTTCCAAGGGATCTGACTCCTTCATACCAATGCACATAAAATAAAATTAAATCATTTAAAAAAAGATTAGAAAAAAAGAAAGATAAGTGGAAAGAAAATATAGTTTTCTTAGTACACTTGAAAGCCACTTTTTCACTGGATTCTTTCATAAAGTAAATGGTTTCATAGCTATGAAACCTGCTTGGAGCAGACACTGCTCAAAAGTAGGGAGTCCTGGTATGTCCACAGCGGTCTAACCTCGAGGTAGAGAGTATGCACCAAAGAAACTTGCTGAGTTTCATTTTCGTTGAAAACTGTGTTTCAATCTATGATGTCTTGACTCCTACAAGGTAAAACATATGGAGGAAACCTCGCTTCTACAAAGAGCCGTGAGTCACTTGTTCACATGTCTAAGGTATTTAAAGTAATTTACCCATGAGATTAAATATTTAGTGTAAAAGTTGCTTCAATTATGTGTAAGATAGATAGATAGATAGATACATAGATAGATAGAAAGATAGATAGATAGATAGATAGATAGATAGATAGATAGATAGATAGATAGATAGATAAGGGGAGTGTTCAGTGTAAATCATTACTTGGCAAAATGATAATTGAATAAATTCTCAGCTCATTCCATTTATAAAGTGATTCAAATATCACCTGCTCTGTTATTTGTGACCACCTTGAGTATGAGCCTGAAAACAGACCCATCCCTTTTCTGTGATTTGCAAGAGATCACTTCTGCCAATTATACACGTTCTTCCTTCAGCAAAACCACTAGTGCAATCAAAATAAGTTTCAGCCTCGGTGACGCACAGCCTACCTGTGCTGAAGAATAACTGTGAGTCTTCCTCCTGATATTTGTTTCTGAGAATCTCCTCATGGCAGCTGAAGCTTTTAGTCAGGTCTAAAGGCACTTGAAGATATTTTTCAAAATTCCTTCTGAATATGGGCTCTTTCCTATAGATAATTAATCTCTTCTTCCTGTATTGAAGATGCTAAGAGTCTATACTCAGTGACCTTCCAATAATAGGCCAGGGAACTATAGGTAACTTTATCTAAATAATTATTATCATAAATTCCAAATGTTACAAGGGTCATTTTGAAAGGCCGTGGATAAAGGAAAGTGAATCTTTGGAGATTAATAGTAAGTGACCGACATCCATTATATTCAACAGAAAGGACATCTTTTGATTGAGAGAATAATTTTCTTCAATGTGGCAACAGGAACAAAGTAAAATACACCAGCTTAAGAGCTAAGTGTAAGTATAATTATGTACATCCATGATATCATGTAACTGTCCACACTAGCTATGCTTATATTTCTGCTTGCATTGTGAAATGTTAACTCTATAACAGTTGGACAATGGTTCCCCAGCCCCTTCCTTACCCAAGAACTGTAAACCACCATGCTTCTGTAATTTGATTTTCTCAGATATGTTATAGCAAAGCATTAAAAACAATCAATACAGTTTCTTGTCTGGCAATCTGGACATGGAGATTGGTATATTGATACTGGCTTTACTGGACATCCACTTCACTCAGTACATTTTGAGTAGGATGTTGACACTTACTTTTTAAAGTCTATTTTATTTGGAGTATCGACACCTCTATCACCCTTCCATAAGCCCCCTAACCGTGAGTATGAGAAAGGACATTAGTGGGGAGAGGGGGCACAGACCACTTTACTTCTCCTGACTTCTTAGGGTCAATTGTGTTATTGTTTTTCTTGCTTGAAAGGTTTTCCTATTTTCTTTTATTATCACATCACAGTGAAAATGTAAGACGCATTTCTTCCATGAAAAGCTGCACATATATTCCTTGAAATTAGAATGGAATATGAGAACATATATGTTTTAAAGTTTGACTATATGAAATATTTTTGAAAACATTTTAAATCCACTACATATTTAAAGATATGCATAGCTACATTGCCATCAAATATTAACAAATATCATTTGAAAAATCTATTCCCAGGCAAAGGAATGTTGATATCTACTCAACAGCAAAAAAAGCCAAAAATATTTATGAGTATAGTTTTATGTCAAGAAATTAGATGCAAAAGAATTAGCAGAAAGGGACAGTAACATAGTTCTAGAGCACACCTCTCTTTGTGTCAAAAGAGGCAGGCTCTTTCGAGCTGGCAAAGACATCAGACAATTATAAGCTGTGGTCAAACTAAAGCCCAAACTAAGGTCCCACACTTGGGATTAAAACAAAAAAACATATTTGCATAACATACTGAGTTTACAAAGAAACCAAAAATTTCCATTATGGTAAGATGTATGAGGTAAGAATAACACCAACACATATTTAAGAAAATGCAGAAAGGGGATGGGAAGACAGCTTTAAAGAGCTGTCTTATCTACCAGATCACCCAAGTGCAATTCCTAGCACCTGGTTGGTGACCTGTAACTCCAGTCCTAGGAATGGGATACTATTGGAAAAAAAGTATAGCACCCTTCTATTCCATAAGCAAAGTCTTTAGCCTTAACAGGGTAGGGGAAAAACAAACACCATTATCAAAAGCACCTTGGGGAACAAGGGGTTTGTTTCAGCTTTCAGGTTACAGCCCAACATAGTGCAAAGCCAGGGTAAAAACTAAAGGCACAAAACTGGAGGCAGGAAGTAAAGCAGAGAGCATGGAGGACCACTCCGTATTGCCTTGCTGTGTCAACTGTTGGAGGAAGTTCTTCAATTGAGGTTCCTTTTTAACCCACTCTGTCAAGTAGACAACCAAGGCCAGGCATTACAAAAGGCAAGGAATATCATTGTGAAATAGTGCTTTCCTGGTGTTGGTGAGGCCTTTAATCAAACACTGTACCACACCTATACACCAAAAACAGTAAATGAGAGGAAAAGAGAAAAGAAAAAAAAAATATATAAAGAAACAAATAGAAGAAAGAAAGAGAGAAAGAAATCCAGGTGAGAAAGGTTGAGTACATCCTACTGGAGGTTCCCTTCCTTCCAACCCCCCCCCCCGCTTCACCTCACCTCCTTTCACCCACCTCCCTTTCCAACAGAGAAGAGGAGGCTTCCTATAGATATCAACCCACGTTGGCATATAAAATTGCAGCAGGGCTAGAAATATCTTCTTCTATTGATGCTAGACAATGCTACCCAATTAAGGGAGAGGGGTCCAAAGGCAGGAAACAGAGTCAGAGACAGCCCCTGCTCCTGCTGTTAGGGGTCCCACATGAAGATCAAGCTTCGCATCTGTTACACATGGGTAGGGGCCTAGAATGGTCCCATGCTGCTCTCTGGTTGGTGGTTCAGTATCTGTGAACACCTACAAGGCCACGGTTAATGGATTCTGTTGGTTTTCTTGTGGTGTCCTTGATCTCTCTGGCTCCTTCAGTCCTTCCTTCCCTTATTCCAAAGGATTCCATGAACTTCCCCTAATGTTTGTTGGCATATCTTAGACAAGTCAGAAACCAAGGACAATGGAAACTCTCAGTAACCTATGAGGGTGACCCTCACTAATACCCCTAGCAACAGGGGATTCAGAACATGAAACAGTCACATCCTATAACCAGGCACAACTTCCAGTGGAGGGATGGGGACACCAGCTCAGACACAAAACCCTCAACCCATAATTTTCCTGTCTATACTATGTGTAGAGATATAGGAGAAGCAGAAATTTAGGGAATGGCCAACCAGTGATTGGCCCAACTTGAGAACCACTCCACAGAAGAGATCCAACCCCTGACACTATTAATGGAATTCTGTTATACTTGCAGATAGGAGCCTAGTGTAACTGTCTTCTGAGAGGTTTCATCCAGCAGCTGATGGAAGTAGATGCAGAGTCCCACAGCCAAAGATTTGGTTGATCTTAGGGAATCTTGTAACTCATTTTCAAGCTATAGAAAAACCAGCCAGTCTGCAGATAAAGAGGGCAAAAGCAGTAAAACTGACAAAGGTGAACTGAAAGGAATACAAGGTGCCTTTACTTCCTTACCAAAATCTAAAATATATATGACAAGGGTTAAATTAGATATGTAAGTGACATGTAATGATAACATCCTATGAATAACTATTTCTTAAAGTTAATCATTTGCTGACAGAAGATCACCAGTCTTCCACCTCCTAAAGAGTTCCCCTAAAAGAAAGGCAATATACTTATAATATGTTTATACATGTAACAAGAATGCTGAAAGAAAGAAATTATAAGCTCTACTTTTGAAGTGCTTTTATAGAACATTGCTACCTCTGAAAGGAGAGGCACAGAAATTAACTTGTTGCAATTAAGTTGAGTGGTGTTTTTTTATTATTCTACATATAGTTATGATTTTGTTCCAGGTACAAGAAGAAAATTAAAATGGATGGAGAGGTAAAACCACGTGGTATTAATATCCCCTACAGAGGTAAAACACATGTTATTAGTATCCCCTAAAGAAGATTTGAAATAACATGCCATCAGTGCAATATGAGCCAGCGTGATTGCAGATTACACATTGTATTAATAATACATTTTCTGGCTGAGGTGAAGTGAGCAAGCAGAGAACATTTCAAATTTGATAAATCTCTCAAAGTGTACGAAAAAGCTGACACATACGGGAAGACACAAAACTCAATTCTTCAACAGACACTGACCCAAAAGAACGTGCTGGGCAAAGATATCCATGGTTTTCTCCAAGGGACTTTTCCTTAACACCGACAAATAATGTGAGACTTGGTTCAGCCTACAGAACAGAGGCAAAGTTTTACGCTTCTCCCTGTACCGGTGGCTAACACTGACTCTTCTCAAAGAATCGTGTTCACAATTTAAATTGCTGATTCTGTTGAAAACATTTGCTTTTATAGATTTCTTAATAAGCAATAATGCAATCAGAGTAAATCCCAGTGTGTTTCCACCTAGAATTCTATGAAAAAAAAAATACAGACTAGATGAGAACATAGTATTTTTAAGAAGTATGGTATTACAAGATCATTCCTTGAATTTGCTAAAATGAAGGCAGGAAAATAACAAAACATTTAAGAAATGAGCCATGGAATAGTCAATGCTTAAAAGGAAAAACAAAGGACACACTGTTCCCTGGAGAGACCAGGAGGTGGGACAGAGAGAGAAAGCTAACAGGTGCATAGCAGGAGTGAAGAAGGTGTTCCATGAACCACTTGCAGGTGAAGATAGACTTCTGATTTGTAAAGTTTGTGAAGTTATAAAATGTACTTGGAAGAGGAAACATACCACAGATTCACAAGACAATGGATGTGCAGACATAACCTTACTGGAATATTAACATTCTGCTAGGACGCCTGCGCATTCTGCCCATAGCCAGCACCAAGAAGCACTGCTACCCTGATAATTAAAAACATACATTGATTTCCACTTTTGAACTTTCTTTCTCACTCTTTCACTTACAAATTTCTTTTTTTTTTTTTATTTCATGTCACAACTAACCTCCCATTTTAAAACTATAATCAGTCTCTTAGCATCTGTGAGGGATTATTTCTAAGACCCTTGAATATACCAAAATCCATGAATAAATTATAGAAAATGGCAAGCTGTTCACAAATAACAGCCATGTCCCTGGATTACTTACAGTTCATGGAACAATGCAAGTGCTAAGTAAATAGTTACTATGCTGCATTATTTAGAGTGTAGTGATGAGAAAATTAATGTATATTTTATCATCACAGAGGTGTTCTTCAAATAATTTTGTTATGTTGGTTGAATCCCAAGGTCTAAAACTCACAGATCCAGAACGCTGGCTGTATTTTAACTAGTAAAAGTAGCACAGTGTATCTATCTACTTTATCACTAACAGAAAATTGAAAATTGTCTAATTCAAGGATTTAAAAGAAACTGTTTCTATGAAATTCTAATGCAGGTGTTTTGATGAACATATGCATCCACTTCTGTGATGAGGAGGTATGGGTATGTTGCTTGCACCAACCATAGAACAGACTTCCAAACAACTAAAACCGTTGCAGTGTACAGAACTCCTACCTTATAGGAGGCATGAGGGCACCTAGAGGCTGGTCCATGTTGATGCTGGAATTGCATTATCAGTTTTATTTATTTGTTTGTTTCAGCAATTGTTGTAGAGTATTGCTAATTTTATTTATATTATTTATGCATCTCTATTTTTCACATTTGAGTCATTTAAATTTCCTTGGTGATAGTCCTGGTTAAGAGTTGGAGGGGTGGTTCTCCCCATTTTCTGTTGATCTGTTTATATTTCAACATAAATGTATCGGTTTGTAGACACTGGCCTTACATTTTGAAAAAATAGGAAAAATAAGTTTAGAGAAATCAGATTTATACATATGAGAGCATACTTTGTTCATTTTGTCAGATGAATAGTTATTTCATCCTCTGTGTGTGTCTTTTAATAAAAAGGAAAAGGTTTTTGTATATTTTAAATCTGCTTTCATTTATTCTACTTGAGGTGGAAATTAAAGGTCTAGTGGCCTTCAAAAGGAATATGAGAAATCTGTGTGTGTGTGTGTGTGTGTGTGTGAGAGAGAGAGAGAGAGAGAGAGAGAGAGAGAGAGAGAGAGAGAGAG
>OU015757.1:69033921-69073029 GCA_907169655.1 Acomys percivali | reverse complement strand
GAGAGAGAGAGAGAGAGAGAGAGAGAGAGAGAGAGAGAGAGAGAGAGAGAGAGGATATACAGGTAGGATTCACATATACTTTCTAATAACTTATCTAATCTTACTGCCAATATTTAGCTTTTGTCTCAGTTATTCACTGGGAATTCATAAGTTATAGCTTTGCCTATATGGCTCCATTTCTCACTGTTATGCTAAAGGTAAGTATAGCTCTCAAATGTGTCCTTTTTCATACGATCTGTATTTATTCTTGATTTTGTACAAGAGAATCTAAATTGAAGTATCATATGGTGTGGTTTTCTTAGAACCATTGATCAAATAAAATGTCTCTATTTACATTAATGTCTAGGCATAGACAATGCTTCTTGTTGGTTATAGAATCCCTATGAATTATTATTAGATGCCATTTTTTGTATGGCATGAATGAAGATTTACAAATGTCTTTTTTTTCCTGCTCATACGAAGAGCAGAGAATCAGCCTTAATTGTTCTGTGTGCATCATGTACACCTTATATATTTATAGTTTTAGGACTGTATAATGCTTGTGAAAAATTATATGTTTTCAGAACAAAAGAATCTCACATTGACATTGGATCAGACCTGACAGGATGCATTCCTCTCAGCATGTTGGACAGTGACATCCGACATCCTTCATGTTCCAGTACCAAATGCTTCAGTTGCTGTTCCTCATCAGAACAAGACAGCTCACAGGACACCTTTAAAGAAGGCTTCCAATCCCAATTGGTCCAGAATTTCATATTGTCCCACACAGGACTCTAATTAAGCCTGGAAGTTCTCAACATTTAGAAATTGGACCACAAATGCTATTCCTAGCTTCTTAAGCCATTTCCCCAATTTTATTTGGGTCCCTACCAAGGAATTATTCATCCCCAATCAGCCAGAAGAAACCTTAAGAGAATGAAGCTTCATTTCCTTTAAGGGGGTCTGGTAGGTTTTTGGTTGCTTTATTGGGCTATAGAGGCTTATTTTCAACAGGAGCTGGTTATACGTTATTATTGGTCGTATTTGGTTGGACTCAGGGATGTCTCTCTTTTCCTTTATCTTCCATTCTTAGGTTTGGGGATAAGGGCTGAAAAGAAAAAAGGGGAAATATAAAAATATATAAGGAAGACAGAACAAAAAGTAGATTAGTGACTCTACTCCTCAACTCAAGGCCTTAATTGTCACTCACAAGGTTATTTTTAATTCATTGGAATAGAATTTTGTATGCAGATGCAAAATAAGTTTAATTTTGGATACAGTGATATAGAATTCAAATGTAAGTTTATTCCTCACACTTTATATGTATTTCTACTGTTATATGCAGAATTGCACCCATATAACTCAATTATAATACAATGTTACTTTCCAATACTTTGAAAGTGTTATTGCAGGCTGCTTAGGATAAATAAGTTATACAAGTTAATTGTTGGTTGTTCAAATCATGGTCATATCAATTACTAGTCTATTTTTTTATCACAAGAATATACATCTTAGGTGCAATGGGTAGATATGATTCTATAGAAAGGTAAGGTAAAACAGTTAGATAAGGTCTTCAAAAACCACAGAGACATACAGAATATGGCATTTTAAAATGGTTTTATTATATTAAAGATACAGTGACAAATGTGAGACCTAGTGGCACTCAGAGGAAGGACAGCAGGTCACCGAGAAAAGACTTGATACCCTATGAGCATATACAGGGGGAGGTAATCCCTCCCAGGAACAGTCATAGGGGAGGGGAATAAGGGGAAAATGGGAGGGAGGGGAGAATGGGAGGATACAAGGATGGGATAACCATAGAGATGTAACAAGAATAAATTAATAAAAAAAAAAAAAGATACAGTGACAATGAGACAGGTTAACTTGTGGCAACACCCAGCCTATCTTACAGAGGATAATGAGCATTAAAGAGCCTCCTTATGGAGATGGCTTCAAATGTAGCAAATAAGCCACTGGGAAAAATGTCCTTGTTTCTACCACAAAGAGAATTCTGCCTAAAGGAGGGCAAGCTTGGATGCAGGCAAAGGTCATGCCCATACTCTGCCAAGACAGGGTAAGCAAGTTCTCAGTAGCTCCTGCCTCACAAATATGTCTGTCGGATATATTGGGCCAGAATGCTGAAAATGATGCTCCAACACTTTAGAGAGTTTTTGGGTGACTATTCAGGTAGCAAACTGTCTCTGTCACCTTCTCATTTGGAAAGCTACTAACCTGCATTCCAAGTATATTCAGGTAATCAGTTTTATTCCTTCTTAGGTCTCTGATTAGGTTGAAGACCATATAGTTTAGTTTTACTATTAAGCTTAGTTCTTTAGGGATTAAGCTGTTTTTAGGTCCAGATAGATGCTTTAAGTTGATAATGATGAGCTATGATAGATATTGATTTACATTCAGAATCTTAGATGCACCAAGAGAGGTAAGATGATTTCTTCAAGTTTGCCAAATACAAATTGACAAAACACTAAGAATGTAACATTTATATTTGTCACAGTTCTTCTTGCTGTAGGTATTTTATTGTATATATTTGTGATAATATAAATGTATATGTTAAAAATATTTAATAAAAAAGAAAAATATCTCTTTATTTTTAGATCCTAAGTTTATGCTGCAGAGAACTTACTTTTTCACCATTACTTGGAAAAGTTCACGAACATAGTCTAACTCAGACCTGAGGACTGAAAATGTAATTGCCAGCAATTTTTCTCTTTCAGTTCAGTGCTTCTGTATGAACATTTTAGTTTTGTTACAAACTACATTTTAGGTGATATTGTAATAAGAATTTTAAGAATCACATCTAATTATTTTAATGTTATAAAGAAATTGAATACTTATTTATTAGCGTTAAATCAAGAATATGTTTTGCATTGATTTTGTGTATATTTGTTTTATATCTTTGGAAGAAAAGACAAGTAATAACAGCTTTATTATTTTTCTGTACATTTTAGATGCCAGAATAATATGTAATTCATATGTTAATATTGTTTATAATACCAGTATTTCTATATAAGCAATATATAGTAAGCACTGAGATATATTGTCTATACATTACAAAAGTGTCTATATTGATAGACATTTTACTACTATTATTGGTCTTAGAGGAATATTGGTGAAAGTATGTACTATAAATATTTACAGTATTTTCCTAATTTCTTAATTTGATAATATTTTCAAATAACAGCTCAGTAATAAACAATCTTTCTTTTAAATACAGAATTTTCAATTTTTAAAAATTTTATTTTATTTTATTAATTTATTCTTGTTACATCTCTATGGTTATCCCATCCCTTGTATCCTCCCATTCTCCCCTCCCTCCCATTTTCCCCTTATTCCCCTCCCCTATGACTGTTCCTCACAGGGATTACCTCCCCCTGTATATGCTCATAGGGTATCAAGTCTTTTCTCAGTGACCTGCTGTCCTTCCTCTGAGTGCCACTAGGTCTCCCCCTCCAGGGGACATAGTCAAATGTGAGGCACCAGAGTACATGAGAAAGTCATATCCCACTCTGCACTCAAGTGTGGAGACTGTTCTGTCCATTGGCTAGATCTGGGTAGGGGTTTAAATTTTACCGCCTGTATTGTCCTTGGCTAGTGCCTTAGTTTGAGCGGGACCTCTTGGCCCAAATCTGCCTATCATAATGTTCTACTTGTAGGTTTCTAGGACCCACTGGATCCTTCTCCATTGCTATTCTCACATGGTTCTCTCATCTAGAGTCCCAATAGGATATCCTCCCCTCTGTCCCAGTTTCCTGGTAAGGGAAGGCTTTCGTGCGACATGCCCATTGGGCTAGTATGCAGATATAAGTGAGTATATACCATTTGAGTCATTCTGCTTCTGGGTTAACTCACTCATTATGATCATTTCTAGCTCAATCCATTTATCCACAAATTTCGGGAATTCCTTGTTTTTAATAGCTGAGTAGTATTCCATCATGTATATGCTATTCCACTCCTTGGAATATACCCAGAAGATGCACCAGCACACAACAAGAAAATTTGCTCAACCATGTTCATAGCAGCCTTATTCATAATAGCCAGATCATGGAAACAGCCTAAATGTCCCTCAGTAGAAGAATGGATAAAGAAATTTCAATTTTTGATATTTCCTACGTATGATGAAAATTCTACCTGCTTTTTATTTTATTTTTCTATGGTTTTGTGTTTATCTTATTTCTTTTATATCTACATTATTTAAACAGAAGTCAGTCAACAAGTTTGAAATGTTGCCTATCTTTTGGAGTGGTTGTTGTCCAAGAGTGACTACATCATACATTTTCTCCTGTTAACAATAGTTTTATTGAGCAGTCTGAAACTACATTAGTCTTGGAAGAATGGCCTTGACTTTGCTATGAAAAGAGGTTGAGTGGGCAGGACATTCAGATTCATGATTTAGAATAAAAGAAGATGCTGCATCTACTTTAATTAAACACATACTACTTTGAAAATATTTCAGTCAGGAGGAGCACAAGTTCCAGTCTAGTTTTTTATATATTCACCTTTAACATTACCCCTTATGGATTCATGAGCTGCCTTTGTAATATCTCTATGCCACAATGCAATATTCAGTACTTGGGTCATCATTATTCAAACTATAGAAAATAAATCAGAAAAAATGTAAGTAAAGAAAGGTACTACCTTCTGATATTTTTCTATATTATTTACGTTTATTACTTTGAATAAGACATTTAAATGCATCAATGTTGTTATACAGGATTAATGATGACACTTTCTATTAAGCCACGCTTTCAATCTCATACCTACTCAGATTCTATATTGCATCATTCTATTTGGGTACAGAGTAAGCACTATGAATATGCACATATGTATTAATATATGAATACATGCACTATATTGTGTTTGACTCTATGTCTTCATATCCTAGAAGTATCTAATATTCACAAGTATTTTTTATTGGCTGCCATTAACATAATCAGATAGTTGAGAAGTCACAGAATAAATTCTTGAAAAAGTTAAACATTACAAGAGTTACATAAAAAATTAATATAGCACTGTAAGGGGATAATATGATAATTCATGCTCAACAAACTTTTATTGGGTTGAAGGGAATAGAATTACTGCGATGATATGAAACACAATCCTACTTAATTTTCTCATGGATTTTCTAAAAGACCATGAAATGTAGCAAAAAAAAAAAAAAACCTTCTACATATTCTAGAACACTTTTTTTAAAAAACTGGAAACATCTGGGAATGCAGTGGGAAGGATTTCTGGTAGCTGGCTCATTATCTCATTCTGTGTGCTTGCACAGGACATCCTTAGACTCTGGGCTTCCTGGTGAATTCTTAATTAGAACCATTGTGTGTCCAGGATTTCAGTCCCAGATAAAAGGAAATTCTGGTCTACAGTGACCATCACTTGTAATTAATTTATCTTTAAAAACACATGAAAATATTTTCTAATGATTCTGTTTTTATGCTTAATACGCACATGTTATCATAGGGAGCACAACATCTTAAGAATCTCTTTTCTGTCTCCATCACTTGCTTAAAAATAGTAACTAATTTATAATCAGATAGCATTTTGAGTTTGATGATGTGTCCATTATTTATTATGATTTTTTTTATTAGACAGGGAAAATAAGTGTAAATACAGTTGCTGGTGGCAGCTAAGATAATTGAATATTGGCGAATACAAACATTGAATTTTTGTTTTATTAATTTATATTTTTTCTTTTTTATTAATTAAACATTTTTACACATTACATATATATATATATACATATACATATATATAAAAGCTACCTATAGCAAGAGGAACCATGACACAATCAGGAATTATATAAATGTTACATTCTTATTGTGTGGGTTATTTGTATTTGACAGCCCTGAAGAAACATCTTTCTTCTCTTGATGCATCTAAAGTTCTGAATGTAAATCAATCACCATCACATCTTGTCATTATCAACTTAAAACATCAATCTAGACCTAAGAACATCTTAACCCCTAAACAACTAAGCTTCATTGTACAAATTTTGGGGAGTAGTAAATTATTTTTTCTTCATTTTAAAAATATTTGTCTAATTCCAAAGTTTGTATTCAACTTCTACTATAAAACTTGGGTCCTGTGAATATGGCAGGCTTAACCATGCTGCTAACAGCTTAAGGTCTGTCTCCTCTCCCCATCGTCTAGTATCAGTAATCCTACACCTTTCCACAAGAAATCTATCTCCTTCCTCATTTGGACTAGCAAAATTCACAACTTGAATGAGTAATACTTTCTATTTATTTCATAACTAGCACTTTGCTTCCCAAAGATTTTCTTTAGAAGTAGAGAGAGGTCACAGGAGAAAGTCCCTGTGCAATCAAAGGCAACAGCTTTATAGGACTAATGTTATCAATTTGATGAAGGTCTTTGAATAAAATAATGTACATTTCAAACAAAAAAACTGAAGAAAATGAAAAAGAAATGAGTCTTTAGTTGAAAAGCAGTTGGCAGATCTGGAACATAACACTTCGGATACAGAATTCAGTGAAACTTTTAACCAGGAGGAAATGTTAAGGTATGACATCTGAAGGAAAATCAGCATATTACCTATGAAACTAAAAAGAGAAGTTTACTCAGAGTTGAAAGTGATGATAATTTTATTATATACATTTATATTATTACACATAAATAAAACAAACTACATACAGTCATACAGCAGGAAGAACTATGAAACAATTAGGAATTGTATAAATGTTACATTCATAGTTGTTTGGTTATTTGTATTTGGCAAACTATGTAAACATCGTTCCTATCTTGGTGAGTCTAAAATTCTAAACGAAAACCAATATCTGTCATATCTCATCTCTAATAACTTAAAACATCTATCTAGACTTAAAAACATCTTAACCCCTAAACAATTAAGCTGAAGTGTAAGACTAAACTATCTGGTCTTCAACATCATCGAGTGATGATAATTTTATTCACTAAAAATAAATATTAAAAGGGATGTTGGAACTAATAAAGTTTGGCAGATATTGAACAAGACATGGTTTGTATGTAAGGCATGAGCTGCAACATGGTATAACCTCAGAACCTTTACTATGACAAATAGAAAGATGCTAGAACACGAAATACAGAATGGGTGAAAATTTCAAGGAGAGGACAGAGGAAGATGGTACAAGGGGATAGTGGAAAGAGAGAGGAATCCTGCTCATGAACACAGGCTGATTTCCTTTTTTAATTTTTTTCTTTGTAGTTCTATAACATAGTGTATAATCTACATTAACTACAGCCAGTGCAGATTTCTGACTTTCTTTTGAATTTCTTACTATCCCGTAAAGCTACTTTCCCAGTAACTTTGTCCTAGAAAGGACCATGTCTTCGGATTTATGAAGACCAAAAAGTTCAAGGCACCGTGTAAATAGAAAAAAAAACCTCTTTTGTGATTATCACTAAAGAATTTTTATTATATTTCATTTCTTTCATTTTATGTGAATAACTGAAAACAAGTGTGTACACTTTGCTTTTCTCTGTCAAGAACAGAGAACATACCTCTGTGTCTTAGCTCAACATCTTGCTTTTCATGTTCACTGTCACCCTCTATTTACCTGAATAGAATTTACTTTAATCACTTAATTTCTGAAGACTGTATTTTTTGTATTTATAGGTAAAATTAAGTTACATTTTGTGCCATAAGCCCCAACTACAACTCTTTACCAATGTTACTTTCTGTTTGATGTATTTGTTACCTCTGTAATTATGTAAACTTGGAAAGGACACTTTTATTGATTTAAAGATACTGATGTGTAAATTATCTTAATATCTCAGAAGATATTAGTGTTTGACAATCTGCTTTTTGGTTGCTCTTTGCTTTGTTATAAACTCTTTGCTGACCTATTCTGTGTTATTGGGGAGGGATATGTTTGTTTTGTTTTGTTTTTATGAAGTTGAAAAATATTTTGTCTATTTTAATTGTTCTCAGTAATGAGTCTATTGGCTTTATTGGATCTTATACTTCAAGGTCACTCACAGAACTCTAAGGTTATCTCATCATAAAGCTTAAATAGGGGAAATTTATTTCCACACTCACGTGGCTCTTGGTAAAATTCACTGTTTTGAAGGCTGTTGGGCAGAGGGTCTCAATAACTACTGGATCTTTTCCCACCATCATGTATATTTCCTATAGTATTGATTTCTGAGGTGTGAAAACTTACCAAGGTATATAAACCTATTAGGCATCAGTAGTGAGAGTCTGATAGCAGAGCAGATTCTGTAATCTAATCTACTAGAATCCTAAAAGTGCCAAGTCATCATCTTTGCCAAACTCTTTAAATTGAGAGTCAGCCTATACTCTAGGAAAAGGACTATTTAATGAAAGAGGAACTGAGAATTGGGGTAACTGGATTGTCCTAGAATCAACCTGTTAAAATAATTATGTACTTATTGCTTTAATTATGTGATTAAATTATCACTGTAAGTGATTCATTTAAAAGTATGAAAAGAGTTACTAATAAAAACAATAAAAAACCTGTGAAGATAGAGTGATGAAGGTAAAGAGTCTTGATTATCTATGGCATAGACTATATAAAATCTTATATCAGATTACCTCAGGGTGAAGGGTTGGCTACTGCTGAGAATAACACCTATACAACCCACTGAACACCGGGAAGAGGAGCTGGCGTCTGCATCGAGCTTTTACCCTACGTTCTAATGTCTTTGGTGTTAGAAAGTATCGGCAGGCTACCAAAGAATAAACAGAAACAGAAACCCAACCTCAAGAGCTTTGACCTACAGTTTTTGAGACCTAGCACTACTGAACTAAGAAAATAAAGTGTTAATAAAATAACTCCTAATGATATTCCACTATACTCATAGATCAGTGCCTTATTCAGTTATTATTAGAGAAGCTTATTCCTGCAGCAGTCAGGAAGAGATGCAGAGACACACAGCCAGACATTTTCAATGAGAGAGTCCTTGGAATACACTGATATAAATGAGATGTCTCCATCAAATTCCTCCCCTCAGAGCTCAGGGAACTCTGCAGAAGAGGAAGCAGAAAGAAGCAGAGAGAATCAAGTCAGCAAAGCTCAAATGAACACAGAGCCTGAAGTAGTAATCAAAAGGGCTTACACCAGGCCTTCTGCACATAAGTGATAGCTTTGAGCTTAGTGTATTTTATGGGACTCCTGAGCGCATGAAAAAGTGGGTCTCTGATTTTTGTGCCTGCCCTTGGGGCTCTTTTCCTTGTCTTGGGTTGCCTTGTCCAGCGTTAAAGTGATTTTGTTCTTTTCTTTTATTATTATATTTCATTTTGTATGTTCTGTTCTTAATTTTTAGTAGCCTGTTTTTCTCTAATAGGGAAACAGTATTTATGATATATTGCATGAGAAAATAACCTATTTTCAATAATAAAATACATAAATAAATTGCCATGTATTTTTATACATCCAAATTTTGGCACTACTCTAAATACATTGATGGTCAGATTATAAAAAATAACTATGGATATGGCATATGCAACAAAGACAATGTAGGAACCCTGTGTACCATCCTCTGAGTTTTATAAAACTCCATAAGAACTCTCTAGTACAAATACTTGTTTCATCTTGATTTTTTTTTATGGATCATACAAAGAGACTTTTTTTTATTAATTTATTCTTGTTACATCTCAATGGTTATCCCACCCCTTGTATCCTCCCATTCTTCCCTCCCTCCCATTTTTCCTTTATTCCCCTCCCCTATGACTGTTCCTGAGGGGGATTTCCTCTCCCTGTATATGCTCATAGAGTATCAAGTCTCTTCTTGATAACCTGCTATCCTTCCTCTGAGTGCCACCAGATCTCTGAGAGATGGCTCAGCCGTTGAAGGCTAGGCTCACAACCATAAATAAAATCATCTTGATTTTTTTATGTGGATGTGGAAAATAAGCATAAGATGTTCATAGGAAGTGCTAACTAGGAAAAATTATCTGCTGAGGTAAATCCTCCTTTGAGATATTTAGAAGAGTTAAACAGCATTAAAAGAAGAAAAATAGGATTAAGGTGTAATCTTATATAATATGAGTATTAAGCCTAAATAAATGTGTAATTATAAAGATATAATACTGTAAAGGCAAGCAGCCTTTGTACCCAAGTATGAAAATAAAATTCATGTAAGTATAACTTCAGCATAATGCTTGAAAACATCTTAACACACACATACACACACACACACACACACACACACACACACACTGTATTTAACCAACAACTCTAGGGATCAGAATATATTTTGAAAATCTTGATACTTAGAAAGAAGCCTGACAAACACATACAGAAAATCTGAAGAAGCAAACAAAATATGATGGAGAAAGATAGTGACTTGTCATACAATAAGTCATTAGGAATAATTTTAATACTATACCCCTTTAGCAGAAAGATGGCAGTATGCTGATTTCTTGGGCCTATGACCTATGTAGCCACAGATGCTTGCTACTGATAAAGTGCCAAGTATAGGCCCCATGTTTCAAAGAGGACCTTAAATCTAATCAAAGAGTGGTTTGGTTATTCCCATAACATTTATGAAATTATTGCATCAGTGGAGGCATCTAGCTAGGCTGGTCATAACTGTAGCTCACAATGCTTGCAGCTATGCAAGGCTAATGTTTACATTTCTCTTGTGGAAGCACACATGATTTATTGTTACATCAGCAAACTAGTATATCTCTCAAACTTCATTGGAGAAACTTTGCTTTTCAGTACATGTCAAATAACACAGACTCCCAAACTGGTCAGCACACAGAGACTAAGATAATGTGGAGTGTTCATCTCTAAACAAGACACACACACACACACACACACACACACACACACACACGCACACACGCACACACGCACACAGACACAGACCTTCCAATGCTCAGGGATCCTTATGGAAGATGAGACTGAAATATTGTAAGAACCAGAAGTGGTAAATGATTCCAAAGAAACAGTATCCACAGTGCTTGGGGCAGTATTCACAAGACCTGGGCAACCTCAAGCCAAACAAAATTATAGAAAGCAGAAGGTAAATAAACACGAAGATCCACCCCTCCTAGGGCAACTCAAAGTCTCTGGAAGTGGGGGAGTCAGTTTTCCTTGAAGTTGTGGCCCATATAAGTGGAATATGCTCCAGTGGTTGACTGTCCATTCAAAAGGGCCTCATAAGCATTAACTGGTATAGATACATTTTGGTAAAAAGAGGACAAAAATGTTGGTGAGTGTTAAATGAAAGTGTAGACTTGGGAGGAGTTGGTGGTAGGGAGTGAATATGAAATTCTCAAATAATAAAAACAATTATTGCAAGAAAATGTCTCCGTTTGGTACTACTTCCTTTCTTTTGAGTTTGCATAAGATCAAAAGGAGAACACCTAAAAAAAAACCCTCTAGAGCCAGGAATGGGTTATGTGTAATGGAGTTTAAAAGTTGCTCTCCAGAAACTGATTATATGGCCCTATTGCTAAAAAAACCAACACCTACATAATTCATTTAACATAGGGGAGGTGAATTGTGCCAGTGCCTAACCAGAGCCTTGGCTCCTACTGAATACTGTTCACTGTACAGGAAGCTATGCTGCATGCTACCAGAGAAGAAAGGTAAACAACAACCAGGCTGTAAATCCACCAATCTACGATGGTGGCTCAACAACATAACATAATGGTACAAGAGTGGCACAAGAGTTGTGGTAGTAACCAACCACTATGGAATTTTATTTAAGGTCATGCTATTGGATGGAATTCGTACTTAACACTGATTTCATTGCCAAGAATCTAGGACTAGGTAGGCCATGAGCTAGGAGAAAACCAAATGCTATTGCTCTGCTAAAAAATTTAGTAACATGATGACTGCTGATGCAATCCTGTTGTACCCACAGATCACTGTCTTACTCAGCCATCATCAGAGAAAGTTCTAGGTCCAATAGTTCGGACAAAATTCAGAGATGCAGAACTGGACAAGATACAGAGAATGAGAACCCTTGAAAAATCAGTCTTAAGGTAGATGACTCTAGTAAATCCCTCGACTCATGTCTTAGGGAGTTCTGTATATGATTAAGTGGAAAGATTTTAAGAGCCATTAGGAAAAGGAAACATCAAGAAAGCAATCCCTTCTGGACACAAGAAGACTGACATATACATCTCCTTACAGAGACAATGGCAGCTGGTGCACAGTCTGAGCATGTTCAAGAAAGATGGAATCCCATCACTGAGAAAGAGAAATAAGCATGATCTTTCATCCTAAGCAAGAAGCTGTCTCGAATTGACAAATGTTTATGAAGGAAGAGTTAGCTTTTTGCAAAAGGGTCTCAGTGGATATATAAACCATACCTATGGACAACCCATCCCCAGAAGTAATAGCTAACTCAAAACCATTCTCTCCCCCATCTCTGTCTCTCTGTCTCTCTGTGTCTCTGTCTCTGTTTCTGTCTCTCTCTCATTCTCATCCTTTTTCTCCCTTTGTTTATTTTGTTCTATTCTGACTTTTTTTTTTATTTACACATTTGGTTTCCAATGAAAGAGAGAAAGATTTGGATGGAAGGGAGAAGAGGAGGAGATGAAGGATCAGAATATATTGTATGAAAAAAAGGTGATTTTCAATTTTAAAAACCCTCTGAATTAACAATATAAAGCACATTAAGAACAGATAGTCAAATAAAGCCTAAAAGATAATCACATTCAGAGTATTGATGTGATGAGGTATCAGAAAATTTTATTGCTAATGTGAAAGTTTAAAAACCAAAATTGTAATAACACTATGGCTAAAATTAATTTACAAGATATATACCCATTAATGTCTTTGAACTTGATATCTATAATGTATAAAGTGAGAGGAATAAAACTAAAGTGTTGTATGCATTCAAAACCAAAATGTTACCTGTGTGAAATAATGCTTTGTCTAAGATGTTCTATGTAAGCCTCATAGTAACTAAAAAGAGAAATCTTTATAGTATCTGAAAAGAAAGAATAGGTACTGTAATACAGAATGGAAAAGCAAGGCAACACCTGTAGGGGAACATCGAAAGTAACCAAATGAGATTTGTTTCTAGAGTGCAAGGACGATTTAACATAAAGAAATCAATACGTAGTATTTTTCATCAATACTAACCAAATGAAAGCTCAGCACAAGAACATCACCTTCTAAGAGATGCAGAAGATGATTGGATAAAGTGCACTGCAACGTGGCAAAGCTTCTCATAAATAAGGACCTGGAAGAATGTAATTCAACAACACAAACCCATGTTATGGAAGTTGAAGGAATTGGAAGTATTGGAATATTTTTGTGAAAGTAATTATATAAGAAAAATAAAGGGCAATAAACTTGTATCTTATGCTGTATTTTCTTTTCAATTATTTTTGTAAAGAAACCCCATTACTTACAACCCTCTTATCCTTTTCTATATTCTACTTTGAAACTCCATATATAATTGCTTATACTCACAAAGAAATATTTTCTTTTTTTTCTCATTTTGAACATGTATTGACTTTCTTATACCATATGATAACAGTTTATTTACCTCTCACTTTTAGTTCTCAGTGCCAGGTCATGAATTTTATTTTGTCCTGACAGCACTGTCCATTTAATACTGAGACTTCTATCAGTTAATAATAATATATTACACAAAAAGCAACAGCAGAAGTTAAGTTCACATAGTGTGTGTATGTGTGTGTGTGTGTGTGTGTGTGTGTTCAATGTATTTTACTTTACTCTAGTTTCACTCCACTTAAAATTACTTCATGTCATAGTTATTCAAAGGATATTTTGGGTCCTTACTTCCTGAAGCCACAACACTTAGATTATATTCATCTCACAGGAGACTATGAGAACACAAGAGAAAAACACACATTAAGGTAAAATCAAACATTAAAAACCCCTCAATTTTCTACTCTTGTCATTACTGTCAGTGTTCCATTGCAGAAATGAAGTCACATGGCAAGTTCTGATATCAAATAGGGAAGGAGAATGTATAGGCTGATAAACATGTTGCCATAAAAATTACACAGAAAGTAAGTTTACTATAGACAGTAAAATGTTCACTGAAAGATTGAATGGTTGTAATGTCTTTGCCTAGCTTAGGTCCCTGAGAACTTTTTCCTTTAGATGGTACCTAACTAAACTTGCCATTGTCAGTGTATAGCAGCAGTGTCCTATGAGGAAGCAAATCTAGAGGCATAAAATTTCAGATGCATTTCTTTGTACCTACAAAGAACATCTAGGGATTAAACACAGTTTAAAAAATTTAAGGTAACACAGGCAAACCATTACAACTTTAACCTGAATGTGGCCAACTGATGTTGAAAAGCAAGACATTCCCTTGGCCAAGTCATGATTTGTATCCTTGTACGAACAGCTCTACAGATCACCCAACAAAATCCAGACTTCATAGCTCCTTCAATTCTAAAATCACATGGAGGAAGACTCTGAGCAACTCCACTGTAATGAAGAATCTAAGTTTCCTACAAAATAACAAGTGAGAAAGACCCATGAGTAACTGCGTCTTTAAAGCACATCAACTCTCTTGCAGGAGAAACAACCTTGAGTGTATGATGAACAGGGAGCACATGAGCAATTAGGGAAGCAGTCACTTGGTGCATTTCTGCCAGGTTCAGTTCGAGACTGTGACCACAAGATTGTGGAGGAGAGCCTTCAATGACAAGGGTTTGAATCAAAGAACAGAACTCAATAGACTTTTAATCCCATTTTATCTAAAACTTGATTTCTTATACGATAAAGTAAAGAGAGTAAGGCTTCTTTTTTTTTTTTTTTTTTTTTTTTTTGCATTTCTATAAAGACCATACTGAGATGATGCTATGGGGAATTTTGACAGTACCTAGCTACCAATAAATAATTCTGTTAAAATGGTGACTGCTATATTATCTTTTACATCAGTTATAAAATAATATCATACATGGATGTCTCATGAGCGAAATTCAACCTTTATAGGTAAAATAAAGAATACTACATTATAACATTCCACTTTGTATTTCTCTTTATTTCTTTAATGTACAAATCTTTGGACTGAGGATGCTCCCTTTCTTCATGAGTTTAAACACCTTGCACCATATTTTATATAATTTTAAAAGAGAAATGGCATTAGAACATGGGTTACTTTAATTTAAGGTTTTCCTTTTGTGAAAACAAATTGAATCAAAGACCTTCAGGATGATGTGGTTTTTCTGAGGAGAAGAATACAGAATCATAACAACTAAAAGTAGAATATATGATGACCGTTCTGGCAAAGTAATGTCCTTAATTTTTTGTTTTCCTAGCTCTTTCTATACTGCTTGCACTATGAACCTAGCCATATTCCTTGCTTTGGACAAGGTGATAATATTAACATAGACTGTGCAGAGAAGGGGTTATACATTGTGCCTTGAGACACCATATGTATCCCACAGTACAAAATTCAGTCAACAGTCTTGGAAATACCTGAAATAGTTATCAATGATGTGATTCAGAAATACCTAATCAAAGTGAACTATCATGAACAAACATGAGGGGAAGGTAATTCCAAAGTAATACATTATGGTTGTTATGATATTCTACCAAAAGGTGTCACCGTGAGTCATTTTATATAAAGTATAAAGATTAACTTCAATATCTCACATTAGTTCTGAAAAGGTGCTATTGTCCATATCAACTTACCAGAACTGAAGTCGGAAATAACAGTGTAATGAACACAAATTCTCCATAGACCAAAACAAATAAAAATAAATAAATAAAATGTGTCAGACAAGAAAATAATAGAGGGATCACATCTCTGAGACCATAAGGTCTAGACAATGCAAACAAGACAAAATAATTACCTGAAAAGGTCACATTGCTTATGAAAAGCAATGTGTACTCTTGCTCTATAAAGCTTATTAATGGTATCAATCTCAGTTTGAGGGTTCCTACTTTAAATAAAACAATACAAAATCAAAGGAAGCACTGGCAAGGAACATTGGGGGACAGTGTAAGTATACCTATTACCTTCATTCTTTTGATGGTACAATGGGGTTTGATAATTCTTAAACCCCTCAAGTTAGGTAGTATCTCCTATGCCGATTATATTTCAATAAAACTGTAAAAAACACTGTGTACGCAGGTGGTATCCAGGTGAAAGGAAACTACTGCCAGGAGAAGCAAGGAAGTCTTCTTTGGCCATATAAACTTCAGCTCTTTTGATCCCTCTTTCGGAATCCTGTCTAATTTATCCATTTGGTGTTGGCATTTGTGCCCCTGACATACGCATTACAAAATTCCAACTTAGGACATTTAGAATGCTAATGACAAAAGCTCTTTCCTTAGGACTGTGTTACTGAGTGTTGACATGTCCACTGCAGAGCCTGCTTCCCAACTCCACTGCAGAGCCTGCTTCCCAAAGCCACCTCAGCATGGTAAATGCTATCTTTCTGCTTCTGCAAACATGAAGTACATAAGTTTCAGGTTATTTTGGTCGTATTCAAGGAGCCTTCTTACCTACCATTCATTTTCTCAATCACTTCATTCAACTGTTTTGGTTTTGTTTTTTAACCTAAAAAAATGCTTCTAAAGCACTAATAGTATTTATTTCTACAGGCACTACTGGAATTTCTACTCATTTCTCTTTTCTCATGAATTTCATCAAAATAGCATTTAAATGAAATATGCTTTTTTTTTCATTTCCACAAAATATCAGAGAATCTCTTCTTGCCTGTAGTGCTGTTGTCAACTTGGATTTAAATACCACAGTTATCTACTCACTACATAAGGTAAAAGCACTCTGAAAGCCTCTTAAATTTCCCAAGACATATGTTACAGTTGTTATTCTTAAGCTGCACTGTAATCATTATTTAATACTGCACGACTGCTAAAAAATTCAAAGCTTGGTCCATTCCCAGTACATGGACACTTGAAGCTACAAGGATTAAGAGGTAGAAAGAGCAGAAAACACAATTCGGAAGCAAATAGAAGAGAAGAAAATCTCTATAGAGGAATATATGGAAAGAAGTGTGTCTGCATCCTTCTAAACACTGCTTTACTGATCCAAACAACCAGAAGACTAATTTGCTAGCAGGGAAAAAAAGTTTTATTTATTTTTCTAAGATATTTCATATTTTATTATAGATGCTATTTTTATTGTAACCTGCAACAAGCATAGTGATTCTTTTTTGCACTTGGATACAAGGCATCCATAATTCAATAAGCCTTCTGACAGTATAAGGAGATAAGAAACAAAGGAGACAGGGTTTCTGTCTTCCCAGAGCTTGCAGTAAGATGGGGGAAGGATATTTTTACTCTTGCTGGTGTTCTAGAATCCATATATGTTTAATTGCTCCTATCTTAGAGGGAAATGCTGAATTTTTATAAAACCTAACACATGATGTGACCCCCATCAGAACCAAAGGTTTTCGGGGGTGTGATAATAGAGCAAGGCTCACAAATGTGAAGCAATAAGAAATAGGGCAGAGGAAGATTCAGAAAATGCACTAAAGAGTTGAATGCTGAGGCCAGTGCATCCTGAGGACACAGAACATAATTAATGAATTCCATTCTGGCCAGTGGATGGAGAAATAAAAATGACAAGTTTAAAAATGGTAAGGCAAGAAATGTATATAGTAGCAGATAGTACAATTTATTGGAATTACTCTGAAAAAAAGAGAGTTTTATTTCCCAAAACAATATAGCCCTCTGAATGACCTATCAGCTGTCTAAACTATGTATCTTTCTATCCAACTGCCTCAACCAGTACAGCATTGGGATTGACTTGCCTGGGGTGATAAGGATTGAAGAAATGATAGACAACGGGACAAGAAAGCTAGGATTGGGTGAGCCCTGCACTCTGTTGGAGAAGCAACATCCTTATCTCAACACTGGGTTAGCTAATCTCATCAGCTGGTCTCTGTAGGGGAGCTTTCTCAGACTTCTGTCATCCAGGAGCAGGAGGCTAAGGTTGATATGTTCTATACACACTGTCATCATCCATGCTTGGACCAGGAGAAGGTTGTATCATTCTCTTGACTCTGACCCAGTGAAAGCCTTGTAATTCCCATGTGTCTGAGCCAAAGGAGTCTTTGACATGGCTCTGCTCAAGTCATGCATGTCATAAATGTGGAGTGTACTCACTCACCACATCATTCAATCCAGACAACCACATATCTATCATCTATTGATCATCCACTCATCCATCTATCATATTTATCCATAAACCTTGTCATCTACCTCCCATCTATCTGATGTATTTATTTCTATAATTTAGAGAATATTTTGTTAGTTTCTGTAATCAAACTCATGCAAGTAAGACTTTACATGTTTAATGCAATTGATTATCCCTGTACAAATGGAAATAATTTAAGCTTAAAATATCTTGAGCAAAGTGTCTGTTAATTTCTGTAGAATGACAACAGAGTAAACTTGGATATTTTTCTAAAGATGACAATGCTGCTAAAGTTTATACAAATTCCAATTATATATATTTATATTTATATTTATATAAAGAGCCCACTAATAGCAGCATCTTATGCATCAATAGAAGGCACAGATTTTGAAGATTCCGTAGCCATTTAAAATTATTTGATATGTATTTATGTATTGCATATATATTCCATTCATATGTATTGGAAGAATTAAATTAAAACATGCTGGTTTGGGCTTGCATAGATAAGTTATTACTATATTTTCTTTATTAATGACTTTCCCAGGAACATACTGTAAAATAACCTGACACTTTTTCTTTATAATATCAAAACCAGGAAGCTCTGTTTGGGACTGTGGGAACAGCCTCAATGACGGAGATGCTGGTTTAACTAGCCTGTGTTGCATTTGTCCTGGTGCTTTTGTGCTGTTACTTCTCAAGATCCATAGCTTTACACACCCAGCACAAGGTAGCAAAGGAGATAGGAAGAAAAGATGTTGGAACAAGTGGCTGTGTGTAGGAGACAAATATTTTTATTCTATTTGGGAAACATCATTCCAGCTAATGTTAAACATGTTATTCCCTTTAACCCAGACAGAAATAGATGTTTAATTGACTCAGAGTAAACAACTCTAGAATTAAACAAAGCCACAGATGTTACTGAAATTTGAATCTTAATGTTAATTTCTGCTCATGGTGTCTGAGGATTGGCCAAAATTTTAGTTCCAATGAGAGTGAAGCTTCTGAAGATTTATCACCAGAGTCCATTTTTCTCTCTACCTAGTTTTCTTCTTCTTTAAAAAGATAATGAAAATATAATTACATTTCATTCTTCCTCATCTTCCTACTACCACTCCCACATCTAAAATCCCATTTTTCTTCTTTTCCCATCACTGATATTTATACATGTAAATGGGCAGCATGTAAGCACAGCCTCCTGATTCCATCCAGTGTGCCTGGATGTGTCCCCAAGGCTACTTGGTACTGGATTACCAATACCAATTAGGTGGGTCTTCCCTCGGGAAAATTCAGCCTCCTTCATTCATCTTTGTTAATTGCTTGCGGCTCTTCATCTAGGGGCAAATCTTCTTGAGATACCATTGTCTATTTGCAATCTCAACTTTTGTCTAGGCCTTGTTTCAGAAGCCATGTGGTTAGTTTTTGTTTTTTTCTTTTGATCCAAACTTGTTTTGCTCACTACCTTTTGCTCCTGACAGTTGCTGTAGCAACACCAGCTCCTACACACTGTAGAATCCACCTGCTTCCCCGCCACCCTGCCTAACTGCCAGTGTTTTCTTTTTCTATGCCACAATACTCTCCCTGGTTCTGACCGGAGTTCTTTATGGGCATAGCATTTTACAGAAGAAATTTTCTCGTGAGTGGAGTCTAGGGATAATGTATCAAGAAGAATTTCCTAAAGCTCAGTTCTATTACATGACAGAACAAGATCCCAGGAGCAATAGTAAAAGGCCAATCACTGAAGTTATTTAAAACTCAATTGGACACTCGTGGTGGCTACACTGGCAGGAATTCCCTAGCTTCAGGCACACAAAAATTAAAAAGACAAAAGGTCATAAAGGGATATGTTTTTCCTTTCAGCTCAGTTTTTGCCTGAACTTGAGTCTACCACTTCTGCTGAAAACAACTATATTTAGTCGACATTCAGACTCTCTGCCTTTCTGCTGTCCCACTGATTAACAACAGGAACAAAGGAAGAGCTAAGGTACTGAGGAAATTCCATAATTAGAAATCAGCAGTCTGGTCTCCTGACCTAAACCTAAACATTTAGTAATTGTTTATGAATTCTACCTCTTTTTCATATCTTATTATGAAAGGATATGATTTCCTTAGAACAGACATTAAGTACTGCCTCTGTCATAAAACACAGCTGCCAAACCATTCATCACTTTCTGCTGCAATTACGCTATCATTTGTTAATGAATAAATAAAAAGAAAAGCAAAATAAAAATGCAAAGAAGTTAAACCCTAAAACTTTACCTAGGTAATGAACTTTGCAAATCAGAGATTAAGACTACATTTCTGATCTTGTGGGATGTTGAATACTGTCAGATGATCATGAAGATCATGACTATAATGCATAGTACATTCACCACACTCAAAACATCTAAAACATTTGCATTGTCAATTTGGGGTTACTATTATGTTCCTACCACAATAATATCATTGGCCCTTTACTTTGATATTATCAGAAACTAAGGACAGTTTGATGTCCCTGAACTTTGTTAGAGCACTATTATTTTATTCCACAGTAACACAGTGTAAAAGAGAACCTACATTGTGTGGAGGAGTGTCAACCTCAGGAAAACTCTGTGTGTTTTGTTGAATTTATTTCACTCTTGGAAAAAAAAAGATGAGAAATAAACTGCTCAGCATTTAAGACCAAACACTAAATAAGATGAAATTCCAGAGTGGCAAGTCTTTTCCACTCTCAATTATTTTCTTCCCATTCCCTTCCAAACATTTACTGAGACCTATGCTTGGGAAATAGTCCAAAGACTAAATTCATGTTCAGGCTACTCTCTGTTGATCTACTTTTTCTTCCATATACTTTTATTCTAAAACAATAATTGAGCATACAGTGTCATATGCGGGGAACTGAGAAAGTCCTGAGGGGACTGTGAAGAGTGGATGAAGTCCTGAGAGTATGACTCTAGGTTGCTTGAAATGAGTACAGCCATGAGAAAAGCAATTGTGGACAGCATTCCCTTTCTCCAGTCCTTGTACAATGCTGTAGCATAGACCAAGATTGGTTACTGCAATTTCCTTCCCCATACGTTTAGTGGGAGAGACTGCTAACCTAAATTTTGATCTTAAGACTAAAAATCAATAAAAGAAACTAGTGAATGTTGTGCTTTTATCAATATGAGTACATACAAAAGATAAACTTGTTTAAGTAGTCAGAAGAGATGTATTCCTACATTTACAGTAACTAAATGTTCTGCTTGATAAAACAAGATAGATGCAAGGATATGTATTATGAGAATTATCTTTAAAAATAGACAAAACTAATTTAAAGCTTCTGGTCAAATAAAGGCTACGTCTGAGGGGATGCTGGTTGGCACAGGATCCTAGGACATATTTCAGCGGGACCTGATCTATTTCTTGATATAGAGTTCTAAACAAATGTGAGTGAAACTGTTCATGGGTTTGTGATAGTGTTACTTACCAATTTGACAAAATTTGGAATCATCTGTGAATTGAGCCTCTGAGAATATCTATGGGGATTACCTTGATTACATTAACTGACCGGCATAAGAGTAGAAACAAAGAGCTGAGCACTAACAGCCATGCATCTTCTGGTTATGGATTCAATGAGACAACTTTCCTCAATATAACAATGTATTATGTGCTAAATTAACACCTTTCCCCAAAGAACTGAATTTTCATAGCAGAAGGAAAAGAAACTAAGACAGGAAATTTACATATAGGGCTGTTCACTTGCATGCATATATATATTTAAGATGGAAAAGATGACAAGTGAAATGCTGCCTCATTTATGTTAAGAACCAATTCAAACTATAAAAATATAAAAATCACCAACATATTTTAATATTTACTTAATAGTTTAATCAAAAGAGTTATTGGCCTAGCCTCTCAGAAAATCCACTTATTGTAAATATGTAACATTAATTGGAAGGGTATTGCAGTGGCTATATAAATAGGCAAAGTGCAAGAAATATACGTGCAGTAAACATCAAACCCCAACCCAGATCTAGCCAATAGACAAGACATTCTCCATAGTTAAGTGGAGAGTGGAGTCTGACTTTCACACGAACTCTAGTGCCTCATATTTGACCATGTCCCCTGGATGGGGAGGTCTGGTGACACTCAGAGGAAGGATAGCAGGTCACCAAGAAGAGACTTGATACCCTATGAGCATATACAGGGGGAGGAGGTCCCCCTCAATCACAGTCATAGGGGAGCAGAGTAAGAGGAAAAGCGGGAGGGAGGGAAGAATGGGAGGATACAAGGGATGGGATAACTACTGAGATGTAATATGAATGAATTAATTTAGAAAAAGAAAAAGAAAAAATAAATAAATAGGCAAAGTGAGGAAAGATGACAGAGAGAAGACAGTGACTATTAGGTTAAATGAAAAATACTGATGAAAAAGAAAATTTGATGTTTATTTGAAAGAAATTTGAGATGATGTCATCTGAGTTCATTCAAGATGAGCTAATCACTTATCAAGCTTAAGGATATGTTTCCTGTCATTATCTACATTTACTTTGAACTGTGGAAATGAGTACATTGAAACAATTCACCAGGGACGTGCCTTGGCTCCTGCAGTAAGCTTGTGAGTCATTAGAGTGTACGGATTCTGAGACACTGTCCATGGATACTGTTTAAAAAGACAAGAATAAGCTGGACACCGAAGAGACATGCACTCAGCCCTTAGAGTATAACGGCATGATGGTTCAGAGTTCAAGGTCATTCACAAGGCAGGCTTTGGCAACAGCACAGGTGTTTTCTCAGAGCAACAAACTAAAATGAGAGAGAGAGAGAGAGAGAGAGAGAGAGAGAGAGAGAGAGAGAGAGCAAGAGAGAAGAAAGAAGGAGAGAATAAAAGAACAATGAGACTTTTAAAGTCTATATAGTGAACGGATGAATAGGGTTGAGATGGCTCAGCAGGTGAGAGCACTTGCCACACAACCTGATAACCCTAATTTAATCTTGGAACCACAGTGGGAGAAAGGTGCCCTCTGACCTCTACATAAACCATAGCAAGTGCACACCCTTACTAACATAGAATAATTTTAATTAATCTAAATAAAATAATTTTAAGACATGAACAGAAAGTAGAATGTAAGGAAGTAAGGAAAGGAAAAGTTTTAAAAAATTAAGTAGAAGTAGACCCAAATGATCACAGAACTTAATTTTTTAAACAAGGTCTTTCAATGGTTAAATCTTCAGTGACAAAAAGGTTTAAAGGTAAAATAAAATGGGCAAAAGTAACAAAAATTTCTTTAAACCAACAAGTGGATACCTTTATATCCTCTACTTTTCTCCAGACTTTATAAATTGTTGATGATAGAATAATTTCTAAACTACAGTAAGGAGACTGTGCCTCTAAGTGCAGAGTATGGATAGCTGGTTTCTTTGCTTTTTTGATACTGAACATAGCATTCACTTTGCCTCTATGTGAAAGAAAAGTATTCCAATTTGATTGGGCTTAATTCATATAATATTATTTTCTTATTATTTCTTGGAATTCTGTTTGTTTCTTCATTAGAAAAAGAATGGATATAGATCTGCATGAAAAGGATGTGGAGAGGAACTGAGGGAGTAGAGGGAAATTTTTGCAATCAGAATATGTTGTATTAAAAATCTATTTTCATTTTATTAAAAGTAGATTTTTTTTCTCACATAATATATTCAGATTATATTTTCCTTTTCCTAGTTTCCACTAGTTCCTCCCTACTGCTCCTCTTGCTGACTCTTATTGGAAAAGAACATGCTTCTATGTGATAATAATAAAATGAAATATAAAAAGATAAAACAAAAACTATCATGTTGAAGATGGACAAAAAAACCCAACAAAATGAAAAGAACCCCAGTGATCCACTCATTCAGTCACACACCCAGATATCTCATAAAAACACTAAATTGGAAACCACAATGCCTGCAGTCCCATTTTGCAGACCTATGCAGTCCCTGTGTAGGCTGCTTCAGTCTCTGAGTCCAGATGGGTTTTGCCCAGTTGGTTTAGAGGGTCTTATTTTCTTGGAGTTCTCCATATCCCATAGCTCATGTATGCCTTCTCTTCCTGTAAGTTCTTTGAGTACTCCATATGTGTTCTCCTCTGCTGCAGGAGGAAGCTTCTTTGATAACGACTGAGCAAAGCCCTGATCTATGAGTACAGCAGAATAACTCATCAGGAATCATTTTATCACTATGTTTTTTTTTCTTCTTGCTTGTTTATTTGATTTTGTTTTTTGACTAGCAGAATTTGTTTTTTCTCTAGATTTCTGGGTTATCTAGTTTCTGGTTCACGGCTACTGAAGCACAGTATGATATTGGTTCCATTTCACGGGGTGGACCTTAAATAAAATCAGTTTTGGTTCGTCACTCCAACAAGCTTCGTGCCACCATTGCCCAGCATATCTTGCAGGCAGAACATCATTGTATAGCAAAGGTTTGTGGCTGACTTGGTGTTTATGTTTCTCTTTTGATAGCATGCAAAGTACCTTCCTGTTCCAGTAGTGTTGGAATGCAGGGGTGAAGGCTCCATGTTCAATGAGTTGTGGCAGTGTTGTCTTCTGCAATGGGGCCTTCCTGTCAGTTTGTGGAAAACAGCATATTGTCATATTGTCTTTGAAACAGCCTTGGATGTTTGGAGGATTCCCATGGCACCCCCTTGGGCCAACAACTCAATGAAATGTAAACCGATCCCCATAGTGGAAGCTTTGTTTAATGACAATTGGGATTCTGTCTCCCTGATTATTTGATTTCAACTGGATCACCCTCATATATGTATACAGTTCAGAAATATTTCTACTTAGGTTTCTATACTTCCCCTCAATACAAGCTACAACCCTTAGAACCATGGAAGGTAGGCATAAAGTAAGGGGCCAGCAGAGATCCTCAACCTGTGAGTTGTAGACTTTTCACTTAAGACCATTGTAAAACACAGATATTTAGCAAAATCACAGTTATGACATAGCAATAAAAGTAATTTTATGGATAGGTGTTACCAAGGTGTCACAACACTAGGCGGTTGAAAGCCAATGTCCTAGAGGGTAAAGCTAGATCTTGTTAGGAAAGAGAAATAGAATAGATAATTACAGGTAGATGGGGGAAGTATGGCATGGAAGGAGCAAATGTGGAGGGGAAAGGGACAGGGGATTGAGAGAATGAAGAAAATTTATTTTCAATTAAAGGAAAGATGAAATGAATGAGTTAGAATATATTTTACAGGTTAAAATATGTTGTTCTGATGGAGATCCAAGATGATGGCACCTAATACACACCTTGTTTCATCAACAGGACAGCAGTGACTATTCAGCATCATAAGGACCTACTATGGGCCAGAAGGCTAAAGATGATGCTACAATATTATAGACAATTTTGGGTGACTGTTGAGGCAGTAAACTCTCTCTGTCATATTTGCACTTTGGAAGCTGCTAACCTTCAGGTTCATTCAGATAATTAAGTTTTATTTCTTCTCACGTCTCAGGTGAGGTTGAAAATCTGATAGTTTAATCTTACAATTAAGCTTAGTTGTTTAGGGGCTAAGATATTTTTAGCTCTACATAGATGTTTTAAGTTAATAGAGATGAGATATGATAGGTATCAATATTTATTCAGAATTTTAGACTCACATAGATAGGTAAGATGTTTTCTTCAAGTTTGCCAAATACATATAGCCAAATCACTATGATTGTAACATTTACATAATTCCTGATAGTTTCATGGTTCTTCCTGCTATATGTAGTTTATTTTATTTATGTGTAATAATGTAAATATATATGTAAAAAAGAAATATAATCAAAAATAAAAACAAAACAAATAAAAATGTGGTTCTATGATTGCATAACTATCAATAAACTTGATTGTTTTCATATAAGTTTTGCTCATGGAAACTTACAAAGTAAATGCATCTATATCATTCATTAATGTGACCTTATAATTATAGTGTCACTACTTCTGTGGCATTAACAGCCCCATTAATGACAGTTAATATGTCACCAGGTTTCTTGTGTGCAAAATTTTTTCAAGGCTTAGTAACCTGACACACAGGAGATCGAGACTCTACTCATCAGAAAATCAAGTGTCAAATCTAGGCCACGTTAAACTAGGATTTTATGTGATTTAACCTCTCTATTACTCCATTTCTACATGCATTCTCTGCTCCTAAGGATACTTCAATGGTTACAGGAGATATTAAACATGAAACATGAAGCATAATGCTTGGGCTATACTGCATATGCATTATTATGTGATGTTCTTTCCTGTCCTTGTATTAAAGTAGTGCAAGATCAATAAGTACCCAGTTACTTAGTGAAATTATTGTTATTGAAATTTAAACTGAATGAACATCTTCCTCTCATGTCTTGTCTATCCCAGAATACAGAGAATAAGATAACTCAAAAATATTGGCTAAATTTATTCCCCAACATGCATAAACAGTGAATGACTTTTAATGCTTGCCAGAAAATTATCTTTGGAAGGTATATACTTAAGATAATGGAATCCAGAAATTCAGATGCAGCATGATAAATGCTACATCTTGACAGTTATTAGTTTACTGATTTCAAAATTTATGTTGATAGCCAGGATCAACATTTCTCAAATATTGCTCAGTGATTCTCCATTATGCAAACATCCAGAACCATGCTGTGTTAGCACACATCTGATATAGCTCACTATTTCAATACAAATATTCATTTATAGAAGTTTGAAGGTACATGTCAGGACCTCTGATATGAAGTTTCACACTTATTATTTGTTATTTATCCTGCTGGTTGCAAAATTCAGGCTCCTTTACTAACATTCCTGTGATTAAAGGCACCCTGACCCTCCTTTAATAGGCCTCATTAATCTTGGTTCATGAGCATATTTTCTACCTAGCTATTATATACCCTGTGCTTATCTTTGGCCGTAATCAATGAACTGTCTGTAGCAAACTAGTGATGTGACCAAGTGCAATGAAGCTCTTCCTTCAAGAGTCTCTGCAGCACTTTTACCTTTAATTGGAAGGTGTTTATGTTCTAGACATGCCCAAGACTTGAAGTTTTCATTTGAGACAAAGGACCATTGAGAAACACATCTTCTATCTCATCTAGTCAAACCAGCAAAGGGAAAGTGTTAGGCAGATAGGGATATATTTGTTTAATGACATAAATGAATTGGACTACTTTACTTTGTCATTGTGTGATTAGCTAATAGTGAGTGCGATACAACCACTGCATTCTAGCAACCTTCTGAAATATAATCAGTCATTCTAGGAGGAAGAAACATTGGGTTCTAGGAAAGTGAACACATTAAATTTGCATAGTGTTAAGACCTCATTTCAAGCCACAACTTAACACACCCCCATCCAGCTGTTTGACCAAAACAACAACCAAATTCAGATTCTTTCTTCTTTAACAAAACACACAGTGATTAAGAACGCATTTCCTAGTTTTCATGACCCCTGCTAGTAGGAATCTCAGCGAGGGTCATCATCATATCTTCCCAGAAGCCTATCCTGTCCTACATCTCCAGTTTGTCACAGAGAAGTCTCCACCAAAGTTTCTCTTCTCTCTGCAGGCCCTCTGTTCCCCCATCCCGACCCTGGTTCCTCCAGGTCTGATCTTCACCCTTATTTCTCTCTGAATTCCTTCTCCTACCTTGTTTCCTCACTTCAATCACTTCCACTGCCTTTTCTATTTCCACTTCTGAGTGAGATTTAATCATCCTCCCTTGGGTTACCCTTGTTACTTATCTTCTTTGGGTCTGTGAATCCATAGTGTACTACAGTATCATGTACTATATGGCTAAAATCCACTTATGGATCTTTCTGGGTCTGTGTTACCTTACTCAGAATGACCTTTTCTAGTTGCTTCCATTTGACTACAAATTTCATGACTTCTTTGGGCTTTTTGGTTTTGTTTGGGTTTTCAGATTTTTTGGTTTTTCAAGACAGAGTTTCTCTGTGCAGCCTTGGCTTTCCTGAACTTGCTTTGTAGATCAAGCTGTCCTTGAAATCAGAGATCCATCTGCCTCTGCCTCCTTGAGTGATGGGATTACAGGTATGCAACTCTGATCCTAGATGATTTCTTTGTTTTTAAAAGCCAATTAGTATTCCATTGTGTATATGTGCCACAGTTTCTTTATCCATTATTCAGTTAAGTTGTTTCCAGATTATTATGAATAAAGTTGTTATGAACATAGTTGGCCCAATGTCCTTGCTGTATAGTGGAGCATCTTTAGAGTATATGCCTAGGAGTGGTATAGTTGGGTCTTGAGGTAGACTTATTCCCAATTTCCCGAGAAAGCACCAGATTGATTTTCAAAGAGGTTGTACAAGTTTACTTTAGTGGCACAAACTTTTAATCCCAAACAGTCAGGAAGATAGAGACAGCTGGATCTCTGTGAATTCTAGGCCACTCTGGTATACAAAGTGAGTCTAGGACAGCCAAGGCTACACAGAGAAACTCTGTCTTAAAAAACCAAATATGAAACAAACAAAAACCTTATTAGAGAGTAATAAGTTGAGAGAGAAATTATGATGTAATTGTGTATTAGAGAAAAGAAATCCCAGTGAATCCAAGTATAGTTGATACTCAAAGATAGGAAATTTCTTAGCATCTGAGAAAGTATCAATAGAATGTGACTAAAGACTTACTTGAGATGTTATGAAGCACGAAGTAGGATCGTTATGACTGATGCCAATTTTATATATTTTTAAGTACCAAGGAAAATAATTACAATTCTTAGATAGTGACTACCTTTTAGATAATGCATCCAGGGCCTTGGATTTTATTTCAATATCATATTGTCTATTCTTGATGTTTCATGCTTTTTTCCCTTATTTAGATATGAGACCAAGATAATATACCTGCAGTAAGTATTTAAATATTTAGTATTAAACTGTTTGTGACTGCTGAGATGCACATGGCCAAGGTGATAGAGATTTTCAAAGAAAAGGGAATCTAGACAGGAAGCAAGTAGGTTTAGCTATATCATTAAAGGACCTCTCCTCCAAATTCTGACCTAGTTTAGCACCTCTGCAAATTGTAGAACTCACCTAGAGTCTGCAAGTCACCTTTTGGAAACTGAGTATTTAAGAGAAGAAATTCAGGAAGATGCAAGGTGGTAGTACCTATCACACATTGTGTCTGATCAGCAGAACAGCAGTGACTGCACTGCAACCAAATGAATAAATTGAGAGCTCCAAAACACCAGTGCTTGTATTTCCCACGTGAGAGAGGACCACACAGTGTGGAACACAGGTTGGTGTAGCCTTGAGACATTGGGATAATCCACAAAAAGTCCCTGGGTCACTGAAGGTGTATGTTCAGTCTCTAAAGTGTAGCCACTCATCTGCCAGCATGCAGCACCTGTACTCTGTGTATCAAATGGAACTGTGGGCCACAAAACAGCAGTTTTCCAGCCCAGAGAAGACCCCACAGTCTGGAACACAGTTGGCCTGAAATCAGATTACCTAGCCAATCCACACAGGCACAGGTACAGTATCCGAAGTCTAGCCACATATCTGCCTGCATGCAGCACCAGCACACATTCTGTATCTTAGACTGAACTGTGTGTCACAAAACACCAGTGTCTGAAATTTCCTGCTGAGAGGAGACACCACTGAGGAAGATCTGAACTCATGTCACCTGACTGGTCCACAGAAAATTCCCAGGCCTAACCTCAGGTCACTCAGGATCCACAGAAGGATCTTCTAATCCTTGCAGATGGGAGGCTTCTCAACTTATAGTGTCTCACATAAGAGCTGCTCTCAATGGCCACACAGTGCCAGACACAGGCAGATGGCTAACGGCCAGGGTGAAAACACAAACAACAGAATCAAAAGTAATATGACATCTCCAGAACCCAGTTATCACAATGCAATCAGCCATGAACACAAGAGAAACAAGAAAATAACCAAAAATCTTTCCTTATGAAGACGATACTGGAGTAAACGAATGAAGTCCATAAGGAACTATAAGAAGATACAGCCAAACAGATTGAGGCCTTAGAGAATCCATGACAGAGGCCTAGAGAGGGAGATTAATAAATCACTGGATGAAATTCAGGAAAATGTGAACAATCGGGTGAAATAAATCATTAAAACAATTCAAGATCTGAAAATGTAAATAGAAACAATAACAAAAGGCCAACTGTGAAAATCCTGGCTAGAGAGAACTTAGATAAGAAAGCAGGAACTATACAGGTAAGCATTGCCAACAGAATACAGGAGATGGAGTAAAGAACCTCAGGTATAAAATATATAATGGAAGAAGTTGATGCCATCACAAAAGGAAATATTAAATCTAAAAACTTACTGACAGAAAATATGCAAGAAGTCAAGGACAATATAAAAAGATGAAAACTAAAATTAATAGTAATTGAGGAAAGAGAAGATGCCTGACTCCAGAGCCCAGAAAATATTTTCAACAAAATCATAGAAGAAAATGTCCCAAATTTAAAGAAAGAGATGCTCATAAACATACAAGAGGTCCACAGAACACCAGATGGAGTAGACCAGAAAAGAAAATCCTCCTACCACATAATATCCAAAACACTAAATGTAAGGAACAAAGAAAAAATATTAAAAGCCGTAGGTAAAAAGGCCAAATAATATAAAAAGGCAAATCTATCAGAATCACATGTTTTTCACCAGAAACCATACAAACCAGAAGGGCCTGAGCAGACATCTTGCGAACCCTAAGAGACCATATATGGCAGTCAACACTACTATAACCAGCAAAATTTTCAATAACCATCGATGGAGAACAAGATATTTCATGACAAAAGCAAATTCAAACAGTGCTTATCCACAAATCCAGCCCTAAAGAGGATACTAGAAGTAAAATTCCAACAAAAGGAGGCTAATTATAACCAGAAAACGTAGGAAATTGATAATAAGCACACAGACATCAGAATAAAAGGACCTAAAAGTCATGGTCATTAATATTTCTCAACATCAGTGATCTTAACTCTCCAATAAAAAGATACAGACTGATGGAACTGATGCATAAACAAGACCCAACATTCTGCTACATACAAGAATCACACCTCAGACATAAAGATAGACATTACCTTAGAGTAAAGGGATGAAAGAAGTTCTTCCAAACAAACAGACACAATATGCAAGCTGGAGTAGCCATTCTAATATCTAATAAAATAGATTTTCAATCAAAACTAATCAAAAGAGATGAGGAAGGACATTTCATACTCACCAAAGAAAAATTAAACCAAGAGGACATTACAATTCTGAACATCTATGCCCCCAATACAAGGGCACTTACATTTGTAAGAGAAATATTATTAAAGTTTAAACCATACATTGATCCCCACACATTAATAGTAGAAGACTACAACACCCCCTCTCACCAAAGGATAGGTCAATGAAGCAGAAGCTAAAGCGAAAATTAATGACAAAAACAGATGTCAAGAGTCAAGTGGACCTAATAGATATTTACAGAACTTTTCACCCAAACACAATAGATTATACCTTCTTTTCAGCACCCCAAGCAACCTTCTCTAGAACTTACCTTATAGAAAATCACAAAGCAAGCCTCAACAGATACAAGAAGACTGAAATAATACCTTGTAACCTATCAGACAACTATGGGCTAAGTCTGGACCTCAACCACAACAGAAATAACAAAAGCCTACAATATACATGGAAAATGAGTAACTCTCTACTCAGTGACAACTGAGTCTGGAAAAAAGTAAAGAAATTAGGGACATCTTAAAAATTCAATGAAACGAAAGCATAATATACCCAAACTTATAGTACATGTTGAAAGCAGTGCTAAGAAGAAAGTTCATAACACTAAGTACCTTTATAAAGAGATTGCAAACATCTCATATAAGTAACTTAACAGCACACTTGGAAACCCTAGGGGGGAAATCAACACACCCAAGAGAATTAGACAGCTGGAAATAATCAACCTGAGGTATGAAATCAATAAATTATAAAAACAGAGAGAACAATTCAAAGAATCAATGAAATTAAGAACTAGTCCTTTGAGAAAGTCAACAAGATAGACAAGCTCTTAGCCAAACTAATTAAAAAAGCAAATGGACACTATCCAAATCAACAAAATCAGATATGAAAGGAGAGACATAACAACAGACATTGAGGAAATTCAAAGAATGATTATGTCTTATTTCAAAAGCCTACACATCACAAAAATTGAAAATCAAAATGAAATAGACAATTTTCTTGATAAATTCCACTTACCAAAATTGAATCAAAATCAGATAAACCAATTAAATAGCCCTATATCTCTTGTGGAAATAGAAGCAGTCATCAAAAGCCTCTCAACCAAAAAATGTCCAGGGACAGATGGTTTCAGTGCAGAATTCTACAAGCCCTTCAAAGAAGAGCTAATACCAATACTCTTTAAACAATTCCACAACATAGAAATGCATGGAACATTACCAAAGTCATTCTCTGAAGCTACTGTCACTTTGATGCCTGAACCACACAAAGACCCACAAAAAAGAGAATTTCAGACCAATTTATCTTATAAACATTGATGCAAAAATACTCAATAAAATACTCACAAATTGACTCCAAGAACACATCAAAATAATAATTTACCATGACCAAGTAAGCTTCATTTCAGGCCTGCAGCAATTTTTCAATATATGGAAATCCATCAACATAATTCATATAAACAAACTGGAAAAAAAAAACACACATGACATCTCCTTAGATGCCCAACACCCATTCATCCTTAAGGTCTTGGAGAGATGAGGGTTACAAGGCACATACCTAACCTAATAACAGCTATATACAGAAAGCCAATAGCCAACATCAAATTAAGTAGAGAGAAACTCAAAGTAATCCACTAAAATCAGGGAAGAGACAAAGCTGCCCACTCTCTTCACATCTTTTCAATATAATACTTGAATGTCTAGCTAGATGAATAAGACAACAAAAGGAGAGCCAATGGAACCACACTGAAAAAAGAAGAAGTAAAAATTAATTTTATAAAATTAGTAGCCCTCCTGTATACAAATGACAAATGGGCTGAGAAAGAAATTAGGAAAACTACACACTTTACAATAGCCACAAATAATATAAAGTATTTTGGTGTAACTCTAACCTAACAAGCAAATATTTGTATGAAAAAAAAATAACTTTAAGTCTCTGAAGAAAGAAATTAAAGAAGATATCAGATAATGGAAAGACAACCCATGCTTCAACATAGTAAAAATAGCCACTTTACCAAAAGCAATCAGAAGATTCAATCCAATCCCTATCAAAACGCCTACACAATTCTTTATAGATCATATGGAAAAACAAAACAAAACCAAAAACCAGAATAGCTAAAACAATCCTATACAATAATTGATCTTCTGGGGCAAACTCCATCCCTGATCTCAAGTTGTACTATAGAGCAACAGCGATAAAAATCAGCATGATACTGGCATAGATATAGGTGCGCTGATAAATAGAATAGAATAAAAGACCCAGAAATAAACTCATACATCTATGGATACTTGGTTTTTGACAAAGAAGCCAAAACTATACAACGGGAAAAAGGCGGCATCTTCAACAAATGTGCTGCTCTAGCTGTGTGTCTACATGTAGACAAATACAAATAGATCCATATTACATCAGGTGGATGAAGGAAGAAAATTGGATGGGAGAGAGGTTGTGGAGAGAAAACCTAGGGGACGGATCAAGTGTAGGGAGGACTGAAGGAGAGACAACTGGAAGAGATAAAGGTAATTGGTGTATGGGTGGCATCATCTTTGGGATGAGCCAGATACCCAGGACAAGAAAAACTCCCAGGAATCTGTGAGAGTGAACCTAGCTAAGATTTCTAGTACCAGGGGATATGGAACCTGTAATCAGACCCATAAAAGCTTTGACCCAAAATTTGTCCTGCTTACAAAAAAAAAAAAAAAAAAAAAAAAAAAAAAGGTACAGGAATAAAGATGGAGCAAAAATTGAGGGATTGGCCAACCAATGACTATCCCAACTTGAGATCCATCCCATGAGAGAGAGCCCACTGCTGATGCTATTAACGATCCTCTGATATTCTTGCAGAAAGGAGCCTAGTATAACTTTCTCTGATAGGCTTCACCCAGCAGGTGATGATACAGAGACCCACAGTCTGACAAGAGATGGAACTTGGGAAATCTTGTGAAAGAGGAGTAAAAATGACTGGAGGAGCCAGAGAGTTCAGTGACACCACAAGTAAACATACAAGATCAACTAACCTGGGCCCATAGAGGCTCACAAAATTGAACCACCAATCAAACAGTATGCACGGGAAAGACGTAGGCTTCCTACATTTATGTAACAGATATACAGTTTGGTCTACATGTGGGTCTCCTAACAAGTGGAGCAGAAGCTGTTTCTGACTCTGTTGTCTGCCTTTGGATCCCTTTCCTTTAAATGAGCTGCCTTGTCTAGAGTTAGTAGGAGATGTGCCTAGTCCTAGTGCAACTTGATATGGCAAGTCTGGTGTTATCCATGGGAGGCCTCCCCTTCTCAGAGAAGAAAGGGAGGGGATAAAATGGAGGGGAAGTGCTAGGGAAGGACTGGGACTAGAGGAAGGAGGGGAAGCTGTGATTAAGATGCAAAGTAAATAAATAAATAAAGTAGTTAATGGAAAAATGAGGCAAATATGTTTTTTATAAGTTGAGGACATCTGAAAGCGAAGACCCATGATGATGATTATACATGCTGGCAGTGACTGTTACTCTTTTCATTCTATGCGTGACCATGGAGGGCTACACCTCTTACATGAAAATGTCAATATAAAAGCACACACCTTTCACCTCCCCGGAATTTTGTGTTTGAGATAAATCCTGCCAGAGGATTTAAGGATTAATGGTCTGCCCTTTATTCCCCATAGTCACCTTAGCCTGATTAGTGATAGTTCAGCAAATAGTCATTACTGTTTTCTAAAGCCCTATTTCCCACCCAGGTTAGGCAAGCCTTCTGATCTGAGCTGTGAGCTTTTCTTTGTACATTAAAAAAAAATCATTGTAAGTTACATTAACATTTAGTGAATTTTCGTTATTGTGGTAAACCATTTCATGCATATTTTCCCTCAATGGCTGAACTAAAATATATTATTTTATAAAGAAATTTAAATTATTAGGTAGGCTAAAGACAGTTTAAAATGGCTAGAAAAATGTAAGTTTAGAAGTAGCATTTGACAGATTGATTACGTATGGCTTTTGTCATGGTTTGTTCTAGCAAATAATGTTATTTAGATTTTAAGTAAGAAACATATAGCAAAAGAATTAGAAAGCTCAACCCCACTTAAAGTTAATCTGAGCAAACTATTCAAAATCTATGTATAATGGATCAGATAAGATGTGCTGACACTGCACAGTCCAGAACTGAATACAAAGAGAGTTGAATCTCACTAATGATGACTGGAAGTTGCCATAAATACATATGCAAATGCCAGAGAATGCCCTGACAATAAACAAAATGTAAAGTATAGCCAATTTATTATATCACAGGGAAGAAGAGTGCTTTTCTTTCAGGTTTGTTTTTTAATTATTTTTGTACTGAAAGTGAACCTTTCTCTCATACAATCTATCCTAACCAATTTCCCCTCCCCTGCGTTCCTTCTATCCCCCCAACTTCTCATTCCCTAAGATCCATTCCACTTCCATTTCCATTCAGAAAATAACAGGTTTCCAAGAGATAACAACCAAACGCGACAAAATAAACTACAGTAAGACAAAGCAAAAGTCCTCACACTGTGGCTGAACAAATCAAAACAATAGGAGACAAAGAGTCTCAAGAGCAGCCAAAAGGGTCAGAGATCTGAACCTTCCTGCTGTTAGGAGTCCCACAAAGACACCAGGCTACCAGCCACATCAGTCTCTGTGAGCCCCTATGTGCCCTGCTTAGTTGACTCAGTGGACCATGTTCTCAGGTGTCCTCCATCCCCTCTGACTCCTACAATCTTTCATTTGTCTCTTCCATGAAGTTCCCTGAGCTCTGAGAGCAGGGACTCAGTAGAGACCTCCAACTTAGACGGTCTCTGCATAATGTCTGGCTGTAGATCTTTGAATCCACTCCTATCTGCTGCTGTAGGAAGCCTATCTAATGGCAGCTGAACAAAGCGCCCATCTACGACTATGGCAGGATATCACTAGGAACCATTTCATTGATTTTGTTTCTGTCCAGTTGTGTTGATTCTACCCTAGGTCTCTGGGTGATCCAGTCTCCATTTCTCAGCCATGCAAGCAGTGTCAGGCATAGGCCCCTTCTCTTGTAACAGGCCTCAAGTTAAGTTAGACACAGGGTCACCACTTCCTCAGGTCTGCTCCCCACGTTGCCCTATCACACCTTGCAGGCAGGACAGATTTTAGGCCAAAGGTTTTGTGATTGGGGTGGCGTGCAGGTTTCTCTTTCCTTAGCCGGCAGAACACCTTCCTACACCAAAAACACTAGAATGTAGAGGATAAAGCTCCATGTAGGCACCAGCTCATCCTCTCCACATGTTTTTATTTCTTTTACTGCTTGTTTTGTGATTCATTTGTTTTACCTACAAGTGTACATGAGGATGGTTGTGAAACTGTCCACCAAGGCACTGGATATGAAGGAATACGTTGTTCATCATCTTTCCTCTGCAAGCCTGATGTGGAACTCACTCTGACAATGACCAAAATCAAAGGCTAAATGTATCTCAGTTTTCAAGATTCCTCTTCCTTTAGAAAGTTGTGTCCCATAGCCATGAATATATACTTTGAATTCTTAATAAAGTTTTAGAAATTAGTTGAAAACCATGACTATCAGTTGTATTTTAATTATTAGGCTATATTAAGAAGAACAAATACTGCTTTTAAGAATAAAATTAAGGGTTTGGTGTTGTTTGAGGAGGTTTTTCCTTCTGTCCCCAAGTTCCCAGAATAATGACCCATAAGATTCATTAAGTACTATACAAATACTTAGACCATATAGATAGGCTGTTCTCTGACTAGTTCATAATAACCAAATGTACTAATGTACATTCTGCCACATGGCTTGTTACCTTAGCTCAGGTACTATGCTTCTATCTTCTTTACATCTTGGTGGCTGAACCCGTTCATGTGACTCTGTCCCAGAATCCCTTCTGCCTGCTGGATAGACCAACTATTTCCTGCCTCAGCCATTGGCCATAGATTTTTTTAATTGACAGGTGTTGTATCAATACAATACAGAAGAGAGTCCTACACTTTGGGATTTGTGCTGTTCTCAACTTTGGTCCAGAAGCTTCATTTTGTAGTGACTAATGGTTAATACAGAGACTCATAACTAGTCAAAGAATTGAGTATAAATAAGTCTGAGGACTCAGGTATAAATGAGTCACCTCTATCCACTTCCCACCCTCCAAGGCTCAGGGAACTTCATGGAAGAAAGGCAGAAAGAATGTGTAGTTAGTTTTGGTGAACTTGACACAAACCCAGACATACCTGGGAAGAGGAAATATTAATTGGAAATACACTTCCACAGGATTGGCCTCTAGGCAAGTCAAACCTATGGGGTATTTTCTTGATTAATGATTGATGTCTGAGGGTCCTGTCTACTGGGCGAATGGTCCTGGATGGTATAAGAGAGCAGTCTGAGAAAGCTATAATGAAAAGGTAGGAAGCATCACTCCTTCATAAACTCTGCTTCAGTTAATGCCTTGAGCTTCCTGTCTTTAACGCTGCCCTGCCCTCCCTTCATGATCGACTGTGATCAGACTGTATACAGTGAAACTAACCCCTTTCTCTCTCTGTACTGTCACAGTGTTTTATCACAGCAATAAACAGCAAACTAAGACAGGATGTGATAACAGGTAGATTGGAAAGAAAGCTGTGGAATCCTTACTTCTGGACGTGACATGACTGTTTTGTACATCAACTCATAGCAGATATAAGGTCTTCACTTGATCAATTTTGAAAACCAAAGTTCCTTCATAAATGATCTCCAAATAACACACTCCCATCAGAGAAACTATTAATAGTTAACATCTGGGATGGAGGGACAGTCATTTAAAAGATTACATTTGGGCCAAAATAGGACGATGAGAAAGTAATATAAATAAATCATAAATAACAAGAAACTCAATTATTTAGTCTTTTTAAACTCTTTCTCAAGCAAATAATTCAAATGGTGTTTTTACTGTTTTTTTTTTTCAGTCCAGCTACAGTTATTTTGAGAACTGCTTAAGTGTTCATAAAGGACACCAACTGTAACACTTGTGAGTGGGCTGCACAGTTAATTAGAAGCTCTGAGTGTCTGAAATTATTGCTTTGTTTTTGTTCTTAATGAAAACAAATGAGCCTGATTTTGTATTTAAATTGTTTATTTTTCAAGGTCTTGTGTTTACCTGAAAGAAAAGGACCATTAATGAAAGAGGGTAGTACACGTGTATTTATCCCAAGTTACTCACATGTACAGCTCAGATTGGGTCTCATTTTGTTATACAATAAGTTCCGTAGCCTACTGAGTTGGAAACCGCTCCAGTATGAGAACACCTACATATAGATCTCATAAAGATTTGCATCCAAAGTTCAAATCCAATATCTGCAGCCTGGTTTTGTACTTCTTTTGTATCCATAGACAAAAAAAAAAAGCATATTTGGTTGCAATTGTGAGATGCTGCTGTATTGATTGAAGTTGTGATAAAGTATTTTCCCAGCAGGTAGATTCAAAACTACCATATCAACAAGTCAAGAAACTATCAAGAACTTTGAACTTGTGTGGATTAGCCTTATACACATGACTGACAGATTCGACTACAGTGAATTCCATAGTTGGTGTGTAAGCTGACAGTCTCTTTAGGAGAATTACTCTTCAAAATAATCCAGTGTAGTTGTATAATACTAAATTGGGTCACCGAGGTATAGATTGTATAGATTGTGTGAGAATTTTATGGTCTTATTCCAACTAACATGCGACAAATGACTCTCAGTAAATGATAAATGAAATAGACATTGGGGGTTAAAAACTTTGAAAAATTTGTCTAGCAGTTTCTTGCCAAAAATAAATATCCACCGTGTGGTATTATAAAGATATCAAAACTAACAAGAGTTATTATTAATGTGTTTCAAAAAGGCACACAACTTTATTGAACACATTAAGAA
>OU015757.1:69006429-69033911 GCA_907169655.1 Acomys percivali | reverse complement strand
TAATCTGACAGAAGAGAAAATCATGGATATCTTGAATTTATTGGCATAGAAAAGTTTCTGAAGAGAAAGTTGATAGCACAAGCACAGAGAGCACAAATTAATAAATGGGGTCTTATAAAACTGAAATGTTTCTGTATGGCCATTTTGGATCAAGAGACAGCCTACAAAGTGGGAAGATTTCCACCAACTACCTATCTAATAGAGGGCTAATATCCAAAAACTATAAGGAAATAAAAAATGGACACCAAGAAAACAAATAGCTGAATTTAACAATAGGGTACAGATCTAAACAGAGAATTTTTTCAATAGATTAAATTCAAGTGGCTGAGAATCACTTAAAGAAATGCTGAAAATCATTAGTAATCAGATAAATACAAATACAATATACTTTGAAGTTTTATCTTACACCAACCAGAATGGTCAAGATCAATAAAACAAATGACAGGTCAGGTGAGGATGTGAAGTAAGGGGAATACTGTTCTACCATTGGTGGGAATGTAAACTCAATGGCTGCTATGGAAATCAGCATGTCATTTCCTCAGGAAGATCTGAATTGATCTACATCAATATCCAGGTACACCACTCTTTATCATATACATAGAGAATGAGTTAATTTGCTACAGAGACACTTGCTTAACATGTTCATTGCTGTTTTGTTCATAATATCCAGAAACTGGAAGCAATCTATATTTGTGTCAACAGAATGGATGAATGGAGGAAGAAAATGTTATACATTTACACAATGGAGTATTACTCAGCTGCTAAACATAAAACCCTGAAATTTGCAAGGAAATGAATTGAGCTAGAATAAAAGCATCCTGAGTTAAGTAATTTGGGCCCAGAAAGACAAATACGATGTTTACTTACTTATGATTAGATATTTCCTGTTAAGTCATTTTAAACAAGCTACAGTCTGTATAAACAGAACTGTTAGGTAGTGAGTAAGGGACCAGGATATAGGGATGGATTTTTCTAGGAAGGGGAAATAGAAGGGGATGGGAGAAAGGAGGGGAGGGAATACACGGAAGGACAACTAAAACTGAGGGGCACTTGCGGGATCATATCAAAACCTAATACCTTAGAATATTCTTATAATTTATACATATATAAAAGCTATCGGAATGAAACTGCCAAACAAGAGGGGGTGTCAAAGCCCCAACTAGACATCTCTCCTCACCCAGTGAAGCACTCAGGATCAACATGGGTTTTTATCTAAACAAGTTCTTGACCAAAAGTGTAGCACAGGAACCCCTAAACAATCCAGATCGTTGTTAATGTTATTGATGGTTTCCTATCGATACTGCCAACTGGTGGTAATGATTCACTGCTGTAAGAAAGACCTATACAGCTCACTGAATCAGAGTAATGGACCTGGAGCCTACCTAGAGCCTTCACCCCTATGGAATAGTATCCATGCTATGTGAAAGTAGACACCAACTTATCTCCAAAACCTTCAGCCTACAGAAGTGATCTGAGTCAAGATACAATGGTACAATACTGGTACAAAATACATATTGGATTTGAATTAAGGCTCAATGTATTTGCATTGGATAGGAACCCATACCATACACTGCTGGGTGACCAAGAACCTGTGACTTGATAGGAATCAGGGGGAAATCAAACAGTACTATTCTGCTAAGGGAATGTAGCGATCAAATGACTCCTAAAGACATTTTGCTACACTCATATATCTGAGAATTGCTTAGCTATCATCAGAGAAGCTTCTCGCTGCATCAGCTCAGAACAAGTACAGATTGACACAGCCAGATGATATGCAAAGAATGAAATCCTTGGAACATTTAGCATTAAATGGGTTGTCTCCTCATGGCTTTCCACGTGTCTCAGGGAACTCTGCAGAAGAGAAGGCAGATAGACTGTAAGAGTCAAGGAGGGTGGGGTTGTTATACATATGAACTCACAGAGAATGTAGCAGCATACACAGGACCTTCATGGAATAGTATTCATGGTATGTATCACTCATATGATACAAGTCTGTGTCACACGGGATCCTAAAGATGAAAGAAGTAGACACATGCCTCTATCCAAAACCAGAAGTAGTCACCAATTGTTAGCCACTTGAAAATGAAAGAAAAAGATTTTTCTTCAAAGGCTTCTCACTGGTGAAACAAACCACTCTTCAGTGGAAGACCCATGCCTAGCAGTAGATAGCCAACATAGAATGAACCTAACAGCAATTTTGGATGTTCATTGACTCATAATGTTAACTCAGGGCATTTTAATGTTTATGGGACTCCTGTGCTGATGACTATATGTGTATCCGTGTCTATATGTATTTCTCGTGCTTTTTCGTTGCCTCTTTTTCTTATATGTTTGTTTTTTCATACTCTGATTTGTTTGTTTTGGGGTTAACTTATTTGATTATTATTTCTTAGATGGATCCTCTCCTTATTGCATAAAGAGAGACAGGGTATAGATGTGGATGGGAAGTGAGGTGTAGGGAAGCTTGAAGGTACGAAAACACTAATAAGAATATATTGAGTTGGATGGGTACAATGCCTCCTGTTGGGATATGTGTGTGTGTGTGTGTGTGTGTGTGTGTCTGTGTGTGAAAATAATCTTAAAAATTCTATACTAATATATCAAAATTAACATTATTTTGCATCAGTATACAGAATCCTATACCAATTAATTAAAAATAACTTCACTTGTGAGTAGCAATTACAACCTTAAATTCAGAAGTAGATTCAACAATTATTTTTTGTTCTATCATCCTTAGGTACCCCCCTTCTTTCTTTTCAGTTCCTCTCTCCTTACCTACATAAAAAAGATAAAGGAAAGAGAGGCTACCCTTAGTCTAACCTAGTTTTCTTTCTGTATATGACCAATGATAACTTATAACCAACTCCCAATGAAAATATGTATCTGTATCCCAAGAGAGCAATCAGGAACCGCCCCCCTAAAGAAAAATGGCAGATTTAGGGCAAATAATACCTTTGAGGGGGTTGAAATAAAATTGGGGAAAATAGTTAAACAAGTCAGGAATAGCATTTGTGGTCCAGTTTCTAAGTGTTGAGAAATTCCAGGCTTAATAGGAGTCCTGTGTGGGACAGTCTGAAATGCTGGACCAATTGGGATTGAAAGCTTTCTACAAAGCTGTCCTGAGCCTGGAACCTGCCCTGTTCTGATGGGTAACAGCAACTGAAGTGCCTGGGGCTGGAACATAAAGGATGCAGGATGTCAGAGTCCAGCATGCTGAGAGGAATAAATCCTGTCAGGTCTGATCCAGGGTCACTGTCCAGTTCTTTTGTTCTGAAAACATATAATTTCTCACAAGCACTATGTCATTCTAAAATTGTAGTTGGATGAGGTGTGTGGGATGTACAGAACAACAAAGGCTGGCTCTCAGTTCATTGTATGAGTAGAAGTAAGAAGTCTGTAAATATTTACTCATGCCATACTAAGAACGGCATCTAAGAATAAGTCACAGGGAATCTGTTGGTATAGAATTCAATTTAAGATTATCCTTGATACACTATATATATCACTATATATATATTCCTGATGTATGTAGCTTATTTTATTTATGTGTAACAATATAAATATACATTTTAAAAATAAATATATTAATAAAAAATTTAAAAAGAATATATTCTTTAGCTTCAAATAAGGATAGCCACCCTCTACATCTGCATCCCTGAAAAGAGTGGTACACTTGTAACAACTGATAGGCCTATTTTGACACATCAATTTCCCCTGGGTTTTCCTATATATCTTACCTCCCCATGATCCTTGACAAATATGGCCTTTTTACTATCTTCATTGCTTGACATTTCCCCTGTAACTAAATATTCTTACGCTGAAAATGAATCATCATTTTTAAATACCTTCTTTTTGCTATTTAACACTGGAATCCAACTATACTCCTAAACATTTGGAATACAGAATTGATCAGAAATGTGAGACATGTACCCAGACAGTTTTTAGGCACCTAAAAACATGCTAGTTTAAAAATAGTTGTTCTTTTAATAAGGAAACTATCAATGCTGTCACACAGATACCCTACTGCAAGGTTGAATGTTTCATGCATCCAGTCACTGAGAAGGTGGTAAACATATTAAAAGATTATATACCCAATTTCAGTTCAACATCAGTATATGTAGGTTGTTGACTGATAATGTGTATCTCATAAATTTACCAATTTTTGCTAAGAATCTAGACCAGAGCAGCCTTCATTAAAATATCAGTCCCTGCTGGCTTTATCTAGATTGAGTACAAGAGTGGAGATCAGCATCTACTTTTTCTGCATTGCTGTTACTTTATTTAGTGAATCCCATAAGAAGGTCTGTATGTGAGGTCATCACTCCATAAAGATTCAGGTTGATGAAAAGGTCACCTTCCTAAGAGGGTAGCAAGGCTAATCCAATGCAACCTGTAGGCATGACCTCAGAGTATGGGCTTAGCATGATCACTTGGCTAAATGAGCTATCCAAAACAGTTGCTTGGAACATTCTCAAGGCCTCTTTCACCCACTTTCTGTTGGGTCATGTTTCATTTATATCAATAGATTGGACTTTAGCATGCTGGGTCTCATTGTAGGGTTATCAGTCTAAGATTTAGTACCCTCAAGTCACTTGGATAATTTTAAATTCAAATAAGACATTAGATAAAGATAGGACAGATCAGTATAACCACCAGGAGAAATGAAGACTGACAGTTTAATTTCTCTAAATATAGTAAGCAAATGGATTGTCAGCCCACTGGACTGGTAGGCTGTCTTAGATGGAATATAATAGACTGATGGATAAATTTAATACTAAACATATTCTCATAAGATTTTACCTTCAGAAACCAGCATTCTTCTAGGAAAGAACATTCAGCTATGTTTTGTTTCTCACCCTGACCCAGGTTTTAAAGCCTACAATGAGTTCCTTTATCTAGTACCACTTTGAGCTTTGAAATAATTCTGTTTGACAAAGTGCCATGTGTCTTCTGGATATCTGCTCTCATGTGCTTCTTAAGGAAGTAACAAAAATTGATGGGGAGCTACACATAGCCCATGACTTTTCCATTTTGATGTATCTCCATTTCCAATCTATTAAATGTGTTTGTGGGTACAACAGACCAGTTGTTGCTGAGAAAGAAAAAGACTACAGCCTATGTCTTCTTTGTAGTTTTAAGGCAAAGATTAGGGTCTTGTAATCAATTTTCTAAACCATATTTATCCAGGACATAGAACAGGAGTTATTCTAAAGGTAAATAGTGACACTTTACCTGTTGGGGAAAGGTGAAACATTTAGAAAAGTTAAAGGTTGCTTGCTTTGTTTTTTGCTTTTTGTTTTTAATTTTCTTTTTTTTTTTAGTCTGAATTCAATTGAAAGGAGACCTCTCTGTAGTGAAATAAGTAATTTGGGGATGAGATGTAGAACCATCTATCTGAGTTAATTATACTTGCTGCGTTTTCTAATTCAGGGCACATATATTCAAATATATGCTGCTATTCTTCAATTCAGACAGACGGTACATGCTAATCGGAATCATAACCAGCACCATAACAAGGATTATGTATGATGTGGATTTAGACCTTCTGCTCAGGTGTAGTAGCACAGTCTCCTTGTGGGTCCCACAATGTGGAGAGTCAGGACTACAGTTGTGGACTCTGTCCAGTGAACTTTGAGCACTTTCCCCTGGCAGGGTGGCCTTGCCAGGCTACAGAGGAAGAGATTACAGGTAGTACAGATGAGACTTGATCGGCTGAGGTCAGATGTTAGGGGAGGAGGGCTCCTCTTTCTGAAGACTAGGATGAGGGAGGGACAGGGATACAATCAGGATGTGAAGAATTTAAACTGCAAACCAAGCAGGTAACTTATATTGCTAATCCCACTACATGGGACTAGCTCTGAGACTGGTTGAGATATGAATGTCTAAGCATAGACAATGTTGCTTGTTGGCTACAGAAGCCCTATGAATTATTATTATATGCCATTCTTCATATGGCGTGAATGAAGATTTATAGATGTCTTTTTTTTTCTGCTCATACAAAGAGCGGAGAACCAGCCTTAATTGTTCTGTGCATCAGGCACATCTTATACACATTTATAATTTTAGGAGTGTATAATGCTTGTGAGAAATTATATTCTTTCAGAACAAAAGAACTGGACACTGACATTGGATCAGACCTGACAGATTTCATTTCCCTCAGCAAGCTGGACAATGACATCCTGCATCCTTCATGTTTCAGCACCAAGTGCTTCAGTTGCTGTTCCTTATCAGAACAAGACAGGTTCCAGAACACCTTAATTATCACTCACAAGGTTATTTTTAATTTGCTGGTATAGAATTTTATATATAGATGCAATTTAAGTTTAATTTTAGATATAGTGTTATAGAATTCAAATTTAAGATCATTTTTTACAGACATTATATTATATTTCTACTCTAACATGCAGTATTGTACCCACATAACTCAAATATAATACAAGGTTTACTTCCTGTACTCTAATAGTGCTGTTGTAGGCTCTTTAGGATAAATAAGTTATACAAGTTAATGGTTAGTTAATCAAATCATGGTCATATCAAATACTTGTCTATTTTTATCACAAGAATATATATCTTAGGTGCAACAGATAGATATGATTCTATAGGAAGTTAAGGTAAAATAGTTAGATAAGGACTCCAAAAACCTCAGAGACATACAGAATATGACATTTAAAAATGTTTTTATTATTTTAAAGATAAAATGAAAATGAGACAGGTTAACTGGTGGCAACACCTAGCCTACCTCAAAGAGGATGATGAGCATCAATGAACCTCCTTATGAAGATGGTTTCAAATGTGGCAAATAAGCCACTGGGAAAAATGTCCTCATTTCTGCCACAGACAGAATTTTGCCTAAAAGCAAGCTTGGCATGCAGGCAGAGTCAACGGCCAAACTTTGCCAAGACAGGGTAAGCAAGTTCTCAGTAGCTCCTGCCTCACAAATATGTCTGTCGAATATATTGGGCCAGAATGCTGAAGATGATGCTCCAACACTATAGTTTTGGGTGACTATTCAGGTAGCAAACTGTCTCTGTCATCTCATTTGGAAAGCTACAAACCTGCATTCCAAGTATATTCAGGAAATCAGTTTTATTCCTTCTTAGGTCTCTGGTGGGGTTGAAGACCGGATAGTTTAGTTTTACAATTAAGCTTAGTTCTTTAGTGGTTAAGATATTTCAGGTCTAGATAGATGTTTTAAATTGATAATGATGAGATATGATAGATACTGATTTACATTCAGAATTTTAGATGCACCAAAATAGGAAAGATGTTTTCTCCAAGGCTGCCAAATAAAAATAGCCAAAACACTAAGACTGTAACATATATATAAGTCCTGATTATTTCTTGGTTCTTCTTGTTGTAGGATATATATATATATATATATATATATATATATATATATATATATATATATATATAATTTAAGAAAAAGTTTATTAGCTCTTTTTATATTAGAATCTAGACAGTTTTCTTACATATTCTAACTGGTATTTGCATCTTAGACAATCTTTAACATGCAAATAATAAAAATGGGCAAAGATTAAATAATTTATCTCTCTCTTTTTAAGATGGTGTTTCTCTGTATATCCTTAGCGGTCCAATAACTCACTCTTATATCGGCCTGGCCTCACATTTATTGAGCCACCTGATTCTGTGTGAGACACCACTGCCTGGCTATGTAATTTCTTATATGCCAAAACATATCTTCATGATTTACTATGTATTGATAACATTTTTATTAATTTACTTACTCACCTTTATGTGTGGATTGCTGCCGCAGTCAGACATTTTTTTTTTCTGCGATGAAATACAAAGACCAAAAAGTAAATTGGGAAAGAAAAGGATTTATTTGGCTTGTACTTCCAGGTCACAGTCCATCATTGGAGGAAGTCAGAATAGGAACTCAAACAGGACTGGGACCTGGATGTAGAAGCTCATGCAGAGACCATAGAAGGGTGATATTTACTGGTTTGCTTCCCCTGCCTTGCTCACCCTGCCTTGTTTTGAACCAAGGACCACCAGCCTAGGGATGGCACCACCCACAATGAGCTCCCCATCCTGCTGTTCACTAATTGAGAAACTGCCTTACAGCTGGATCTTCTGAGGCATTTCCTCAGCTGAGGTTCCTTTTCTGTGATGACTCTATCTTGTGTCACGTTGACATACAAAACCAGCCAGTGTCTACTTGCACTTATATATATGCACCACACGTGTGCCTGGTTATTGAAGCAGCTAGAAAGAAATATCAGATTCTCTGGAACTGGAATTGCACAATGTTGTGAGCTCTCATTTGAGTGCTCAGAATCAAACCTAGGTTCTCTGTAAAAAAGCAGTAATTGCTCTTAAACACTGAGAAAGGTCTCCAAACCTTGACAGTTACTTAAAAAAAAAACACGTCATTTAAATACATAGCTTACTTATTAAATTATTTGAGAATAAGGTGTGTGTGTGTGTGTGTGTGTGTGTGTGTGTGTGTTCCATAAGTTTCAATTTTACTGACTTAACGGATAGTCACACAGCTGACCTATTGTTTCTGAGCTAGCATTATATGGTTTCTGTCCATGAGGGTGTTTCTGGAAGATATTGGCATTTGAAATACAACAGTAAGTAAAATCTATAGTTGCCAATGTGTGTGGGCAGTCTCCAATCCATTAACGGGCTATGTAAAATGACACGTTAATTCACCTTGCCTGAGATGAAGTTTGCATCTCCTTTCTAGCTAAGGACAGAGGACAGTGTTCTGACCAGACATTATTGTTTTTACTCAAGAAACTTCATTCTTAAGGAAGCCTCCTTTGTCCATGGGATGAAGGATAACATTTAACTTCTACCATATAATTACAATGCTATTTAGCATATAATGGTTTCCCACCAAATGTTTTTTAAAATATGAAGTAACTATACTGAGTATTTATTCAAGGCCTGTTAGTGTACTAGCATTATGTGACAAATTATCACAAATTTAATAGTTCAAATGTCTATTAATATTGTGCTATTAATGCTATTAATATTAGCAGTTAAAATATAGGTTAAATACATCCTCCACAAAAGCAAAGTCAAGACTAAGATCAAGATGCTGATTAGAAAGTAAATTTGTAAGTGCACCTACTATCTTTTTCTGTGTTCAACCTTGTTGGCAAGAATCATTGCACCATGTTTATATTACCAAGATGTTTTTCTTATTGAAATGGTCCTAGGCTTTTAGTGATTCTCAACTAGTGTTTCAAGACCTCATTTGCGGGGACGGGGGGGGGACATATCAGATGCCTTGCGTATCATATATTTACATTACTATTAGCAACAGTGGCGAAATTAAAGTTGTAAAGTTGAATGAAATAATTTTATGGTTGGGGGATCAGCACAGCATGAAGAACTTGTATTGAAGGGACACAGCATTAAGAAAGTTGAGAACCAATGCCTTACCATCACAAGAGGCTCTTTGCTTTCTCTCGATTATCAGCAGTGCATCCCTTTACCAACTGATTTCTCATTCAGTCTGCTACAAAAGGATCTTATGTAATGTCATGTAATCATGAAGAGACTAATCCATTATCACCATTCACCGTGTATAATGTAAGCTAATCAAAAGACTGACTGTCCTATCACATTTACTGTTTTGTATATAGCATGGAATGATCAAACTCAATTCCTTTTGCTTATAAGGCAAGCACTTTACTTCTTAACAGAACTTCTAAGACCCTCAGTAAATTCTGGAAGATTTTGTTCTCTGTATGTTTCATTGTGTTCACTTATGGTGTGTGAATTAATATGGACAATTATAGGATTATACTATGTTCTCAGGACTGACCATTTGGCACTGGACCACCAATGTGTGTGCACTTAACTGAGGAAGACCACCTCTGTTGCTCAAAGATTTCCTCAGTTACCTATAGTTCCTTGTGTGGGTTTGTCTTAGAACAAGACATGGCATATTGTATGTCCCGGATATTTGTGTTATCTTAATAACTGAAAACAACTTTAGAATAAAGAGCCATTTTCTACTTTACCAACATGTCTGCTTGTATCAGGAAAATAGTAAAAGACAGAGGTGGGAAATTAGGTTAATGACAAATCATGGTCAAACTTATATGCTAAATCCAGACCTTGGTTATAGGTCTGTACAAGTTCTTGCAAAGAAAATGATCTAGAATAAGAAATACAATGAACTCATGAAAAGAGGTAATAACTAATTTATTTTCTTAATATCACATTTATCAAAAAAGGAAAGTCTTTCCATCTCCACATTTCATCCCTTGCATTCATTTGGCTCTTGAAACTTCAAATTCATAAAAACCTCTGGCATTTAAACAATAGTGACATTTACACTGCATACTCAGATGCTCTTTCACGAATAAGACATGTATTTGTGAACTGTATAGAGTAGTACATTTAGTCTCCCCTTTGCAATAAATTAATAATAAATTAAAAATGATATGATAATTAAAATTTCTAGGCATCTAAACATATCTTCTATTGCTGTTTTATTATTGTCAATGCATTATTTTTGGCATTGAATATTTTTTGTTTTTGCTTAGAAGCTTAAATTTCTTAGTATTAAAGGGATGATATATATAAAATATTTGTTTTTCTTGTTTCTTATGAAGCTGATAACAATCATTTGTTTCATAAACATCAACCCTGGTTATATACTAAGCCTACCTTTGATTCATTAAACATGACACAGATACAGATACAAATAAATCTTTTTCAAATTATATTAGCAAGTAGGTTGGGAAATGCCAGCTTAACCTTTCTTCCCTGGAGAATAGAAATCTATCAAGGTCAGGAAAAACTAGCTAGATTTGGGACATAAAACCTAACTCAATGATCCTAGTGAAAAAAATAGAAAGAAAATGCAAGCTACCTTTGTCTGCAGTTCACAAAGGAGCTAATCAATAAAGGACTGGATAGTGACAGAAGGTGTCAGCTTACAGGGGTATGATATCAAATCAGTCTGATTTTATGATTCTCTATAATGTCATGTAAACTCGGACATGGCACTAAAACTTCTGAGGAAATATCATGGACATCAAACAAGCACATTCCAACAATCTTTATCCACTGAAAAATATAATCTGTAGAATAAGACTGACTCCTACACTTTTGAGAGAAATGAAAGAAATATGTGGCAAAGGTTATCAATTTTACTTTTCACTGGAATAAATGGAAGTGTTGCTATGCCGAAGAATATACACTAACTATCTAAGCAATTAACAACCATGTTTTACATTTCTGCTCACATCTGTTAAGAACTATAGAAGGTTTAATAGATATAGTCTGGAAGTATATTTATGACCTACTCCTAAAAACAAAAACAAAAACAAAAAATAAGAATAACTCAAACAATTCTGTACAGTAAAACACCTTCCAAGGAATTTCCATCCCAAATCTCAAGCTGTACTATAAAGCAACAGTAATAAAAACTATATGGTATTGACACAGAAATAGGATTATTGATCAGTAGAATACAATCAAAGGTTCAGAAATAAACCCACATACCTGTGGACACTTGATTTTTGTGAAAGAAGCCAACACCATACAATGGAAAAAAGATACCATCTTCAACAAATTGTTCTGGTCTAACTGGATATCCACATGTCGAAAAATGCAAAGATATTCATATTAATCACTCTGCACAAAACTAAAGTTCAAGTGGACTAAAGACTTCAACATAAAACAGACCCAGTAAATCTGTTAGAAGAAAAAGTGGGAAAGAGCCTTGAACTCATTGGCCTAGGAGAAAATTTCCTGAAGAGAACACCAATAGTTAGTATCTAAGATAAAAAAAATCAATAAATGAGAACTCATGAAACTGAAAATCTTCTATAAAGCAAAGGACACTATCAGTAAAACAAAATGACAGCCTAAAGATTGGGAACAGATCTTAACCAACCTTACAGCTGACAGAAGGTTAATATCCAAAATATATAAAGAACTCAAGAAACCGAATACCAACAAAGCAAATAATCTAATTTAAAAATCATGTAGAGTATTGATTTACATTCAGAATATTAGAGGTACCAAGATAGGAAAGATATTTTCTTCAAGGTTGCCAAACACAAATAGCCAAAACACTATAAATGTAACATTTATATAATTCCAGATTGTTTTGTGGCTCTTCTTGCTATAGGTAGTTTAATGTATAGATGTGTAATAATATAAATGTATATGTAAAAAAAAAAAGAAAAAAGAAAAAATTTTAACTAATAAAAAATGGCATGTAGCACTAAACAAAGAATTTAAAAAAGAGGAATAACGAATAGCTGAAAAGAACTTACAGAAATGTTCAATGTCCTTGGTTATCAGGAAAATGCAAATCAAAACGACTCTGAGGTTCCATCTTACACCCATCAGAATGGCAAAAAAAAAAAAAAGTCAAGTGACAGCACATGCTGGCGAGGATATGGAGAAAGGGAAACAGTCCTTGATTGATGGTGGGAATGTAAACTTGTATAACCACTTTGGAAATCAATAGGGCGCTTTCTCAGAAAATTGTGACTAGTGTTAAATCAAGACTCAGCTATACACCTCCTGGACTTGTACCTGAATGATGCTCCACCATACAACAAAGACATTTGCTCAACTATATTCATAGCAGCTTTGTTCATAATAGCCAGAATCTGGAAACAACCTAGATGTCTCTCAACCAAAGAATGGATACAGAAATTGTAGTACATATGCACAATGGAATACTATTCAGCTATAAAAAAAAAAACAGAAAGAAAGAAAAAGAAAAGAACGAAAGAAAGAAATCATGAAAATTTCAGACAAATGGATGGAACTAGAAAAGAAAAGAGTGAGGTGACCCTGACCCAGAAAGACAAGCATGGCATATACTCACAAATAGATATTAGCTCAACATAGATGTCCTCTGAAAGATTCCACACAGGAGGGGATCAAAAGAGATGCTAAGACTCATAAAACTCTGGTCAGAGCACTGAGAGTCCTATAGGAGAGTAGGGGAATAGAAGAAGACAGAGGGGCAGGAGCTCCACAAGGAGACCATCAAAGCCAACAAATCTGGACCCAGAGGGGCCTGAACAAACCGTTGGACCAACTAAGGATAATGCATGCAGAGAACCTAGACACCTGCCCCCCTCCCCAGCCTCTGTTCAGATATAGCGGATGGACAGTTCATTCCCCATGTACATCCCCTAGTAAGGGAAGCAGGGACTACCTCTGACATGGACCCTGGTGCCCGCTGATTTGTTCACTTCCCCTTGGTGGGCGGCCTTGCAGGGCCACAGAGGAAGAGGATGCCAACTATCCTAATAAGGCCTGATAGGCTGGGGTCAGGTAGTAAGGGAGAAGAGTACCCCTGTCGGAGGACTAGGGGAGGGGAATAGGGCGAAAGAGGGAGGGAGAGTGGGAACAGGAGTATGCAAGCGAGGGGCTAACAATCAGGATATGATGTGAATAAATTATTAAAAAATTAAAAAGAGAAACATTCCTAGTGCAGAATCTTAAAAAGACTCTCAGTTGTGATAAGTTCCAAACTTCACTGTAATCTCTTTCATTAGCTATTGACAGCAGGTCATCCCCCCTGTTTCCTCAAGTTGTCTGGGATAAGGTAATTATTGCCTGTTTCCTGAGAGCATTTTACTACTTGTGGGTATTGCTATTGTTTCCGCAGTTTTCAATGTGAAGAGAAGCACGTAGGGCTCAAAAAAACAAAACAAAACAAAACAAAAAACAAAAACAAAAACAAAAACAAAAAACAAACAAAAAAAACTGAATCATATCATACTCGTCTTAGAGACACCATGACCAAGGCAACTCTTATAATGGAAAACATTTCATTGGGACTGGCTTACAGATCAGAGGTTTATTCCATTGTCATCAGGGCAGAAAGCATGGCAGCATGCAGGCAGACATGGTCCTGGAGAATTTTAAATCCAGCTCCACAGCCAGCAGGAAAAAAGAGTCTGAAACCCCAACGCCCACCCACAAATGACACACTTCCTCCAACAAGGCCACACCTACTCCCACAAGGCCACACCCCCAATAGTGCCCCTCCTTTTGAATCTATGGGGCCAATTTTCATTCAAACCTCTGCACCATTTAGACAGACAGAATCCTAAACTTTCTCTTACTTGGGGTGTAATGTCCACTGAAGTGAAACCAGACAATAACCAAATACTATCAACAGAGCACATTGCAGAGTTGTTACTAACCTAAGGTTAGTAAGGATTCTCAGCAGTTGGCGGAAGATGGAATTCCATGATAGTGCTTGAGCAGTTTTGTTCTGCAATGAGATCACCTGTGATGACGCACAGTTGCACATCATCATATAGACTCTTTTGAAAGAAGGAAAGGCATTACTAAGAACCATTTTTTTATTACAGAAGGTATAAGTTAATAAAAATTGGATCCCATTGCTTTAAGCATCTTCAGTGGTTGCAGTTTTCTTACATCCCTGCTCTCTTACCGCTGTGTTTTCTGATACTTCTATATTGACTGCCACTCTATGTCTCCTCCTAAGTCTCCTTCGACATTCATGTGCACGTTAAGAATTTTATGGGCCCTATGAATGTCCAGGGAATACTAACATTTTCCTGTTAAGCATACAGTTATTTCCTGTTATAGTTACCTCCACATTGTCTTTTTTTCCCAACAAAAATGCTACATTTATCCAGGATTAATTGGATGTTGCTTTTACAGTACACAAAATTGGCATGCTGCAAAGGATCTGACTTACATCTTTTTATACAAATATTTTTCCAGTCTGAACTGCTGTAGTCACTCTCATCAAAATATGTGCTAAGTATAAATTAATAATAAAGTTACTTATTTGCTTTTCTGGGAGTCTACTAAATAATGGATTGATTGTTTCTACTATCAAAGCTCATTTATAGAACATCTGAGGTATTTATATCTACATTTTATAATAAAAAAAAAAGACCAAGGAAAGTGTATAATACTGTAATCTTTCTATGATCTGGGAGACTAGGGCTTATTCATAATATCTAGATGATAGAATTAATATGGACCTCTCAAATACACCTTGCCTAAATGAAAATACTTTTTTATTTGGGGAGCATTTTTGTTCAGTTAAATATTAACCCATATACATAATCTTCATGTGTTTTTCAAGATATAAATATATACAGAATGTCACACCTAAAGTAGGTAGAGCATATTTGGGTAGGCATGTCCTGACAGCCTTAAAACACATTCTCCACTTGGGACTCATACTTTGAGTATAGATAAATCAGCTAAGCCTTCTCCTTCAGAGCCTGTTTAACCATTAATACAGTGTACTTCAAGCACTGGGTGTTATATCACGAACTGCATACCAACTGCTGGCAAATAAAACGTTAACTGTCAATATGGATTTGGTAATCTATAGGGAGGGAGGCCTTAATCAAATCAAGCCATAAAATAAATTCAAAAGGATAATCTCAAAGACAAAGGCAAAAGCAGAGAAGGTAAAAAGAGTGCAAGGTCAGGGAAGAGAGAGGAGTCACAGACACACTGAGTGATTGCTGGTGAGCTCTAGCTGTTCACTAGCCTCTGTTGGTGGACATCCCAGCATCGATAGCAATGCTGTATTTAGAGTTAACTTTAATAGATCCTCCTTAGCCTGGTATCTGCTTTCTGTCAACAGCATGTAGCATTTTAAATATGTAAGTTTTCAGAGTAAATCATGAGAAATGAGTAATAAAAGAATTTTTAAAAACTGGGCAGGCCTTGCAATGTGTTAAAAACTTCATTGGCTGTTCAGCTTTTTCAGGACAAGTCCAGAGATCCCATCTGATAAGCAGGTGTTCAGCATAGTGGCTGGCAGGTTTTAAATACAATGACTCCGAGGCTGGCGAGATGGCTCAGAGCTTAGATAAGAGCACTGACTGCTCTCCCAGAAGTTCTGAATTCAATGCCCAGCAACCACATGGTGGCTCACAACCATCTATAATGTGACATGATGCCCTCTTCTGGCCTGCATGTGTACATGCAGGCAGGACACTATACATAATAAATAAATAAATAAATAAATAAATAAATAAATAAATAAATAATTCTTTAAAAATTTTTTTTTCATTCAGTGACTGCATCTCCACACCATAGTACTGCCCAGGAGGAGTGCATTTCTAGGGAAGTAGTTGCCACCTTGTTACTGTGACACCTTCAAATTCCAAGATATGATGTAATAGCAAAGATTTTCAAAGAAGGAATGGCCATTTGCTTACCATGTGCAGTGTTCTGATGATACCCTTCCCTCACTAGAATATTAAGAATGTATTTCAGTCTTAGAAACGCTTTATAAGCTCAATAACGTTAAGTGTAAGAGGTACACTTATGTACACATATAATATCCCTCTAAGGAGCTGTGGGTTATCATAGAGAAGCTACCATTTTGTTATGACTGATTTCTAAATGCCAAAACCTTCCAGAGTATCACTCACTACTCTTCTTACTTTTCCCTTTGCTCTTAAACAGAAGCGACTGTCCCATAGGAGTGTAAGCTAACCCACTCATCTGGAATTCTTACTGCAAACAATCTTTTGCTCTCCTACATAATTCATATAAAAACTAAGACTCAAGGGTCATCTCCTTTGTTATATCACTGTCATTAAGAACTTCATGTTTACTATTCTCCAAGTGACTTAAATATTTATTTGATGTCTTCCTTTTAAGTTCAGTAGCTATGGTATCATTCGTTCTTTCTTCCCCATCTCTTTCTTTCTTAAATACATTTATCTTTTAAATTACTTCTCATTTTCATTAGATAGAAAAGTGTTGAGGCCAGGAATCACACTTGTTTATTCACTGCTGCAGTCTTTAAGTTATTAATTCACCTTAAATTGATATTTGAAAATATGTGAAAAAGAGCATGTTTTTATTTTGAATTGTTGACATAATAAAATATGAATCTAACTTTATCAATTTACAAATTTATTTTAAAGATGACATGATTTTAATCAAAAAGAAAATCACAAAAGTCTGTAAGTGGTTAATATAATGTGCTTAATGTATGCATTTTGTTCATGCATTATGTGCTACACATGCATGCATGAAAATAAATAAAACAAAACGCTGACTTTGTTGAAATCTACTTATTTTCTAACGTTATATGGCAAGAAAATAGTGGAGACTAAATAGTCTGTCTGTCTACTAGAATTTGAGTCCAATCTCTTAACTTTCCAACCATCACTTCTCAAATAACATGGTGTAATAAACATTTATAAACAACACTATTATTTTAAGTTAGAGAAATTTTACATTCTCATTAGAAAACATTTTAAAATTGAGGTATAATTCTTTTATAAATGATGTCTGGCTAAGGGAATAAAGTGTTTAGTAATTCCTAAAGTCTGGAGTGAAGAAATGTACTTCATGTAAAAGTCAAAAGTGGTTTGTTTTTTACTTTTACCTATTTTCTCTAATCAGAGTGCTTTACAACAATGACAACACAGTTATAATTTTTTTTTATGAGTTTAAAGAACTTCCAGTGAAATCAAATGTGAAGAACATTGATAAGGGCTATGGACTGATTTTACAATCTTCTCAATTTATATGTGGTATCCTTATTCCTTCTGTGACTAAACTTGGAGATAATTTCTAAAGTGATAGTTAAGTTCTTTCAAGTAGGCCCTGGTCCAACATGATAGCTGTCCTTCAAAGAAAAAGAAAAATTTGGAACTAGCAAGACAGCTCAAAGGGCAAAGGAAACTGTTACCAAGCTTAGTGAACAGGACCACCATAGTATAAAAAAGTAACTGACTCCTACATATTGTCCTCTGACCTCCACATGTGTCCCATGGAATGAGTTCCCTCCCCAAACACGCACAAAATCAATAGATAAATATGTAAATGTCTTTTGAAGTTTAAAATAAGAGGGAATTGGGACACGAATACATATGGACAATGAACCACATGAAAAGTGGTGAGAAAAGATGACCCACAAGCCCAAGGAAGATGTCTCAGAAGACGCCAAGTGTTCTGATGTGAATATGAAATATCCGTAATGGTCATGTGTTGACCCTTTGGTCCCTAGATGGTGGTTCTAATAGGGGAAGTCTTTAAACCCTTACAGAGTGAAGCTTAGCTACATAACGTATGTCACACTGTTTGTGACTTTGGATGGTACACTTGGTCTCAGTTCTGTCCTGTCTGTCTCATGCTGCCCTCTGTCTGTATGGTGTGAAGAAGCTTCTCTGCCATAGAGTCCTTCCATGATGTTAAGCCATGAAACAAAGCCACTGAACTCATAAATCAACACAAATCCTTCCCTCTTAATTTATTTCTGTCAAGTATTATAACATAATTAAGATAGAAGTAACATTCCATTCATCACCTTAACCTCTGGCTGCTAGTCACCAGAACTTTTATATAATAAATGCATTTTGTTGAATTTGCATAACCTTTGGTATTGTCAAGTGGTAGACTTACCACACTAACGTGATATGAGTTTTCACTAAACAGGAAATCACAGCTCTATGTCTTGTTCTTTAAAAAGGAAATTCCACAAAGCAGGGAGGCTTAGCACTGTACTCACAATCCTCCCTTGAGCTAGTGTCTGTTCATACTATAACCAGGATGTTTCCATGAGCGGGAAGCAGAGAAGAAGCAGGCTTAATGTTGCAGTCAGCATGGAAGACCATCTAAGAGGAAAGACAAACACAGTGAACTCTCTCTTTCACCACACCGTCCCAGTTTCTGCTTTGCAGCCCTGGCAACTAAGCCAAAAGCAGTGGCAGAGGAAAATAAGCTGAAAGCTTCAAAAACAAAAGTAATTTAAAACTTCTGATAATGTTAACAACACTGGAGACTGTGGGTCATGAATGCTGTTAGCAACAGATGAATGAATTTAATATGCTAGAAAAAAACCAATGCTTTCTAAAGTGACATAGCACATAAAATAAAATGCAAAATATACACTGTCAATCAAATCAACTGTTTGAGCTTATTGTGTTGAAGTTGAAGTATTTAATCTTAGATATAAGGGTTGAAGGAGACTCCAGGAAATCAAAATTCTATAGAGTAATCTGCAGACTTGCAAATTGATTGAAATATGCACTATATATAAACATTCAAAGTCTATAAAATGTGAACATGTTAGTTAAACCAATATAAGTTGTATGACCTTACAAAATGTTTAATTTCAAAATATGAATTAGACCAAAAGTGTGATGTTACCCATAATATGCACTATATTCCGTAACAAGACTTTTAAATTGAACTATCATGTATTATTTGTTTTACATTGTATTGTTGTTTAGAGATATTTTCCTGCAATTTTAGGTAAATTTTAGCAGTCAATCAAACTCTCAACATTATATAAAACAAAGAATAAGAGACGTTTACATAAATTTAAAATATGTTCAGTGCGGAAGATATTTTTCCATACTAATATCCAAGCAATCATTATTTGTAAGAAAATCCAGGCTGGGCGGTGGTGGCGCATGCCTTTAATCCCAGCACTTGGGAGGCAGAGGCAGGTGGATCGCTGTGAGTTCAATGCCAGTCTGGTCTATGAAAGCAAGTCCAGGAAAGTCAAGGCTACACAGAGAAACCTTGTCTAAAAAGAGAGAGAGAGAGAGAGAGAGAGAGAGAGAGAGAGAGAGAGAGAGAAAGAAAAGAAAAAAGAAAAAAGAAAATCCAACCATAATAATATCATTTCCTTCTCATCCTCTCTATTTACAGTAAACTTTAGAGAGTCTGAATTTATGTGTGTGTGTGTGTGTGTGTGTGTGTGTGTGTGTGTGTGTGTGTGTATGTGTGTGTGTGAATTTAGGTTGTGTTGGTGAATTTGGGTACATGTGTTACAATATGTGTGCAAAAGTCAGGAAAACCATTGGTTGTTTGTCTTTGCCTTGCCATTTTGTTTAGGACACTTTCTCCCTACCATGCTGGCCAGGTTAAATGCCCTGAGCTTCTGGAGACTGATTCTTTTGTCTCTTACTTTCTTAGCCCATGGGCATGCTGCAAACAGAGATGCTGGCATTACTATGTCTAATATCTATATAATTCTGTGGATCTTAGCTCAGGTCATCAGACTTATACGACATGTATATTTTCCCATTTCCCTCATCTAGAGACTCTAGGATGACATAGGAATTGCTTTTTAGAAAAAGAAAGACACTGGAATCTGAATAGTAACTCTGTCTGTGATATTCAAGAGAAATAAAGTGGAAGAGAAAGTTGTGGTGAAATGGAGATAGCAGAGGCACGTGAGGACCTTCAGAAGCTCCTCCTCGCCCTATAGGATGATCAGGGAAGTATATAATTAATACTCCTGTGGCATAGAATTACAATATCTTTTAAAGTCAGAATCAAAAGTGTGAATTTTTAGATAGTCAATTTTTCCAAACATGTCATGTATTTTTCTGAGTCTACACACTCTCTGAATGAGTGCAGAATATATATATATAATATATATATATATTATATATATAATTTGTCAAGGTCACTTTACAAGAAGTGGAAAGAAGCAGGAATTCACTTTCTATTTAGCTATTAATATTATTGATAGCTCTATAGAACTGCATTACATCAATATTAAAAATCATTCAGAGCAGCCATCAGAGGCCTATTCAATGCGTAATATACCCCATATAACTTTACTAATATGTGCCAGAGGTAAAGCTTCAACGGGAACTGGAATGAAAGGCCAAAGTCTTCATTCATTATCCAGAACTGTCATTGCCAAATTACTCCATATCATTACAAATGGATTGAAAAATTAAACTCACAGCTGATGTTGCTTGGAAAATCTGGCACTCATCCATATATAGACTTGCTGTTCACTGAGCTCTGGCTCATTACACAGCCTGGATTTGAAGCAAATTGCTTAAGATGCAACATATGAAACAAGTCTATTGATTAAGCATGGTTCATGTCATAATCAAAGCAGGCCTTATCTACATCTCTTAGTATTCCTTAAAATGATATTTAAGGAATTATCTTGGCTTGACCCTAAATGAAAATTCCCAAGGTCAATGGCTTTTAATTCACATGTTGGTAAATGAACATGTATTTCATGTCACAAAACAATCTCTTTTTAATTTTATTTATTTATTCTTCTCTCATACAATACATCTTTACTGCAACCTCCCTTTTCTCCCCTCCACTCAGTCCCTCCTCCTCCAGGTACACTGTTCGTCCTTCTCTCTTCTCCTTGAAAAAAGAACAGGCTTCCCAGTGATATCAACTGACCTGGCTCAACAAGATACAGTGAGAATAGGGATATACCCACACATCCAGGCTGGATGAGGTGGTCCAGTAAAAGGAAAAAGGTCCCAGAAGCATGCAAAAGAGTCAGAGACATGCTCGCTCCATTGCTAGGAGTCTATACCAGAGCTATAGAACCACAGCATGTATGCAGATGGCCTGGTGCAGACCCACGCAGACTCTGATTTTGCAGCTTCAGTCTCCATGAGCCTCTATGAGCTCTGATTAGCTTGGCATTGTTCTTTTGGTGTCTTCAACCTCTCTGGCTCTTACAATCCTTCTCCACCCCCTTCTGCATAGTTCCCTTGGGCCCCAACTAAAGTTTGGCTATGGGTCTCTATCCCTGTTATTACTTGTGGGAGGAAACCTCTCCAATTAAGGTCGTGCTAGGCATCAACCTATGAGTATAACAGGATAACATTAGAAATCATTTCGTTGACTTTTTAAATTTTTGTCAATCATGATCGGTTCTACCCTAGGTCTCTAAGACATCCAGCTTCTAGATCGTGGCCATCTTGGCTCCTTCTCCTGTTGTGAGAGCATCAGGTTAGACTAGTCATTGGTTGGCCACTATTGCTCTAGTGTGTCTTGCAAATAGAGCAGGTGATGGGTCATAGATTTTGTTTCTGGGTTCGTGTCCCAGGCCTATCACTGAGAACTTAGGCTGGTTATAGAAGATGGCTGGTGTAAGCTCCATACACTCCGTTCACTAGGGCCACCCTCATAGGAACCAAGAAGTTCCCACTGCACTGGGCTTCCATGTTGCTCCATAAATGCCCATCTATTTCAGTAATCCTCCCCTCAATATCTCCCTTCCCCCCTCCCTCCCTCCCTCCCTCCCTCCCTCCCTCCCTCCCTCCCTTTCACACCCAATCCTTCCTATTCCCATCCCCACCTGCCCCCAGTCCACCAACAAAATACGTTCTCTTTTCCCATCCCTATACCGCTCTTCTTTTTCAAACTTTTCTGGATCTGTAGATTGTAGTGTGATTGTCTTGTTTTTACTTAACGGCTAATATCCACTTATAAGTGAGTACATTTTATGTTTTTCTTTCTAGGTCTAGGTTGCTTCACTCACAAGATATTCTCAAATTGGAAATTAAAATCTTTCAGATCTCCAAAAGCACTCCAGAAGTTCGATATCAAATCAGTTTTGAGTTCTGTGCTCTGCCCCTTGTAGAGCTCTTCAAAATTGAGGATGGCAGCAGGAAAATGAATCCCTGGTTGGTTCCCTATCTCTGGAATGGCCAGTGTTCAAACAATATGGACATATTCATTGGAATATTCTTCTCCCAGTCCAGTGAAGTAGCTTCCAATGAACCTCATTCATTTAGGGTTAAAGCCTTTGGAAGTAGATGAAAAGAACAAATGTCTTTTTCTCTTGACACAACCTGTCATTGTCCCTTAGGAAAACATTTAGGAAGATTCCCACTCTTCTTGATGCCTTTTTACTAGGAAGTGATGCCAACAAAGCTGCCATGAATAATTTGGCCCTTATGAGTCATTCCTTCCTTTTGTGCCATTCAAAGTCCTTTGTGAATTTATTAGGTCATGTAAAAATGTGTTACAGAACTAAAAGAATTGGTTGGGGAAAATGTGAAAGCTAATGGATGGAATGCCAGAACTAAAATGTGGTATTTTAGTTCAAGACTATTCTGGTATGAAAATATATTTTAAGACATTTTTTTGAAAGTTAATATTTTGGGCTCTAATAAAAAATACTTGTAAGTATTTTAGTAAATTATGATGTGCATTTTATTTAAATTTCCCTATAAATAGAATACTAACCCCTGAAGAATACATATACAGTGGATTCTCACTGTGTGAAACACAGATGCATCTTCTCTACCATCTGTTTATCATTAGAATCTGTCAAATGAGTTAAGAAAATAAAAATTGACTTTCAATATTGTTTATAGTTTTGAAGAAATGCAAGTGCCCTAAATAACAACAAATACTCAAAGATGCATTTATGTTGTAGAAACAGTTGCAAATGCAACTGATGAATTGTGGATTAGGCACAGAAGTGGTCTTTCTAGTACTCCAACACATCATTTTAAGTGATGCTTAATATCTTCTTATATTCACAGTATAAGGACTTATTTTGCTTGTCCTCTTTGGTAACATTTTCTACTATTGGTAGTGTTGTCTGTGTTTTATGTTTCTAATTTGTGACAATGAACTGGGACTATTTTCCCACTATTCTTTTCTTTTACATTAGCATCTGACTGATGATGCTGAGATGATTTTCTTTAATGTATTGTGCACGGTATGCATGCTGTTCAAGACTTCCACCTCTTTAAAAATTATATTACTTATATGTTCAGTTCTAGTTTGACAGTGTTTATCATACATCAACTTCATAAATGTATTATTTCTTCATATTGTGAATAATTTCCAAAACTATGTTTGGCTGTTATAATTAAGCTCCATTAATTTGAGAATACTGAGAGAAAAACAGAAAATTGTAAGAATTCTTATAGTTACGGTTATTTCCTTAAAATAAAGCTAATAATATGTTAAAATCAAGTAATTCAGTGACTCAATAAACTTGTAGAATTGTGCAGCCCTTGTCATACTACAGTGTTTCAACATGGCTAATAGTCTTCAACATTTGCTTTTTGCTGTAAAGTTCCACTTCCACCTCCACATCTAGACAATCATGAATCCGATTTCCGCTGTGATTTTCATAATAAAGAAAACCACACTATATTTTCCCTTTCCCCTGATGTCTTTAGTAAGGTGTATCATGTTTACCCTCATCCATGTGACAATTAGTTTTATACTATTGTACGCGATGCCCTCAGTTTTCACATTTAAAAAATAAACAGCATTTGGAAGAATTTCTAATTCCTATAACATTGAGTTTAACTATTATCGCATATACATTATTGTTGCCTGTTTATCTATTGTATGAATGTGTCATATTTTGTTTGTCCATTTACCAATTGACATCTGTATGGTTTATGGCATTTAAGACACTACAAATGACACAGTTAGAGGCATTTGTGTTGGGGGATGGTCTGATGTATTTTGATGCTAATTACTGTTTGTTGTCTGTGTGATCCACCTTTTCTTTAATAAAAAGCCATCCCACCTGGACAAAAAAGGAGGTAGGTGGGGATAAGAGAGAGAGGAATTCTGGGAAGAAGAGAGAAGGCCATGAGGAGAAAGGAGAGAGACCTAAAGGAAAAAGTAAAGGGCTGCCACGGGTTAGATGGAGGAGATGCACATGGCTGGCTTGGATGGAGAATCCAGCCCAGATTAAAAAAAAAAACATTAACAAATATTTGGGATTATGGATGGGAAGTGACTTGATAAAAGTTATTAGAAACAGATGGCATGGGATTGAGGCAGGGATCCCATACCTGCCCCACTATGGGAGGTAGTTTAGAGGATTAATATCTGCCCTGCCCCAGTAAACTAAGGCTATTTTAAAATACAACAAGTGTCTGTGTCTTGATTTGTTACTAGCCGGGCCTACAGATAATACAGGTAATACAGATTATTTTAAAAACAATACATTTGTACACATGTCTTCATGTAAACATACATTTTATTATTTAGCAGTGGCTGTCTAGAAGAATTTTTATAAAATATGATAAAGTTGTGCTTAAGTTTTCAAGCAACTACCAAAGTGTTTTCCAAAATATATATGCCCAACAACAGGGCCGGGCAGCAATCCTAGATACCCCACATCTTCACAGTATTTGCCATTACTTGCTTTAAAAATGTATCTACTTTAGTAAGTATATGAACATTTTTCATTGCAGTTCTAATAATCACATTTAATACTTAATGCAGAATAATGTAGAGAATGTCTGTGAAGACTTACTGATTTGCATATCTTATGCAAATGTGTATATTCATATTCCAAATCAATGTTTAATTTGGCAAAAAAATACTTAATTTGGCTGCCTATTACCACTATTAGGGTCTTTAGTATTCTGAGTGAAAAATTTTCAACAACTATATTATTTGCATTTTTCTCTGTATCGTTGTCTTTCTTACCTTTGTATATTTTAAATGTGAATATTGAGAGTCAGTTCAATTAATGAAATCTTATATGCTTTTTCCTCTCTTACTTTTGGTATTTTATTTTAAAATGTCCTTATATTGAAAATTAACATCAGCAGGTTTACTGCCACATTGATATTTAATCTGACTTTTCTCCATGGACCAATTTTCAAACACTTATCCTAGCTGTAAAAGCATTAGTAAACTTTACAGAAAAAAAATTAAGGTGTTTAAAATCTCTCAAACTTGTGAAATGAGAAATAGAAAGCACTTCTGGACTTTAATGACTTGGGTTGAGATTTAATTCAGGCAGAAAGTAGTCAAATACAGACCATAAATAGCCAGTGTATTGCGCTACTAGTAGGTGCCAATGTAGGATATCAGGGTTCAAAGCCTCACTGATTACGCTCCCTCACTGGGTACAGTGTTTCTGAGCTATTGTCTGTTCCTTTAGAATTTAAGTGATCTATTACGCACATTTCCACAACATTATTAGTAATTAGTACCTTGTAAGTGGAATTCAGAAAGACTTGTGAAAATAGATTTCAGAAGGCCCCACAGCTGCGTTCAGGTAGAGACAAGCCATAGAGTGCAGGTGTCAAGCAATTTGTTATTAATGTATAACAAAAACAATACATATCTCTCTGCAATATATTACTGTTTTCTCTGGAGTCTGAATTTTGTGTAAAACCCAGAGACTACAGTGGTGTGCAAAAATCAAAAGTGGCCTGAGGCACAGCCTCAGAGGGTCTCTGTTCTCACCTGTAAAACTTGTAAAGTTTAAAAAGAAGTCATAATTTATTAGATTAGAGACAGTAGTAGTGTACTCTTTCAGATGGATTGTGCTAATCTGATTTTAGTAAAAATGGGTTAATATGGAGATTAATGGGAATATCAATCGCCTAAACATATCTGATCAGAATCACCTGTCCATAAGACGGCACAGCCTATGCGAAAGTAGGTCAAATTGTGATAACTCCTAGAGACACAAAGAAACGGAAGGAGTTGTCTCCACTGTTTTCTCTGAAGCAGTGGAGCTTCCACAAAAAAGAGAGAGACAGGGAGCTGAGGAGTCAGAATCAGGCCCTGAGGTGCCCGGCACATGTGTTAACACCAGAAGCAGAACTCCAAAGCTCTCCCTGGGCATGGCGCTCTGCTGGAGCATCTGAGCCTCCAGCAGCAGCCTGCATGGTCGTTCCTCCTTGTGTTCCAAAGAGGCCACCACTTGACATCGTAATGGTGACACACCGTGGCCCAGTTAAGGTGGGGTGGGGTGCCTGGGGGGTCCTGGTGCTCTGCAACTTAGCCTCTGCTAAGTTTCCTGGAGGCCCTTTCAGCTCCTCTTCTCTGGTGGGAGAAGTCAGTGCCCCAGGTCTCTGGCTGCTCTGCCAGGATGAAAGCTCCCCTGCAGGCACACAACTCTTCCTTCAGTCTGTTCTCCAGGTGTCTGAAACTGCGCATCCCTGATTCTTCACAGAGTGAGCTCTTCTTGCCAGCAGCTGTGGAGAGGGCTCCTGATCCTCCTCCTTGGGTTGAGTAGAAGCCCCTGGGCGCTGACTCATGGGCAGCAGCCCCAGCAGGATAGCATAAACCACAGGGCTCCCTGGCAAACGGTGATATTAGAGGTGACAAGGAACTCTCTACAGAAGACTGCTTCCTGGGATTGACCACAATGGCCACAGAAGAGGTGCTGGGGTGGGCTCTGTCGTGGTGCTGAGTGTTTTAAGTGGGCTGAAAGTCAGTGGAAGGAGGCATCTGCCTCCAAAAGTTTGCATTATAACTTCCCCAGAAATTCTAGCACCCCCCAAGAAGTACATCTGTCCTGGAAACTCACCTTCTACGCACTCAGATTCTGAAAAAATTTCGCAAGAGCAGCTAAGTTTTACTTCTTTTGCCCTTTGGGGAGGATGGAGACCAGAAAAAGAATAGAAAATTATGAATTAAGTCTCTATAAGGTGTAGCAGTGAAAGGGTTAACTTGGAGAAGAGTCTGGCACCCAGACTCCCACCCCCTCAAGGGATTTCCCTTTACCCCTTTACTTCTCACCCCAGTGCCAGTTTCTGGATATCTGGATATGCCTAAGGTGGCATAATTACAGGTTAAGTTAGAGTGGGTAAGATGTGCAGTGAAACTATGTCACTGGATGTGATCCTGGCCCCAAATACTCAAGTTTCAGGGCCATCCCGTCTGTCTGTCTGTCTGTCTGTCTGTCTGTCTGTCTGTCTGTCTCTGTCTCTGTCTCTGTCTCTGTCTCTCTCTCTCTCTCTCTCTCTCTCTCTCTCTCTCTCTCTCTCTCT
>OU015757.1:68985261-68996544 GCA_907169655.1 Acomys percivali | reverse complement strand
GAGAGAGAGAGAGAGAGAGAGAGAGAGAGAGAGAGAGAGAGAGAGAGGGAAGGAAAGAGGGAAATCCCTGCATCTAAGTTTGTATACCTTGTTTTCTCTCTGAATAAGACCATTAGTAATTTGTAACTAACTTCTCCTAAATGATAACAAACATCCATAGCCCATTAAAACAACCACATTTTAACCACCCCACCTTAGGGGAATGGGATGTCATTTTCTTATGTTGTTTCCTGTTAATTTGTGGTCATGGAATACCTTTTGGGGGCCCCAAAGGAAATTGGGGAAAATGATGAATTAAGCTCGCAATAACACTTGTGGTCCAGTCTTAAAACTTGAGAAATTTCAAGCTTAATTGAATAATCTGGAAGGCTGGGCCAATTGTGATGGGTAGCTTTCTGTAACGCTGTCCTGGAAGCAAGCTTTGATGGCAAACAGCAACTGAAGCAGATAAAAGTGAGACATCTTGAGTCAGAATTTTAGAACCCTCCAGGATGAATCCTGCCAGGTCCAACTGAGCATCACTGATGTCCGTTTCTTTTGTTTGAAAGCACACAATTTCTCACAAGTAATACACAGTCCTAAATTATAAATGTATGGGATATGTAGGAAGCACATATCAATTAAGGATATATTTTTGTTCTTTGTATGAGCAGAAGAAAGACGTCTGTCTTTCTTTAAGCCAGTTCAGAGTGTATGAAGCTGTAATAAAAATTTTTTCTATTCCATTTAAGAGAATGGCATAAATCTTGAGGATTTTATAGGCAAGGAGTTATTGGCCATGTATAGTTGAAGTTTTAGTTAGAGACATTTTTTTTTTTTGAGACAGGGTTTCTCTGTGTAGCCTTGGCTATCATGGACTCCCTTTGTAGACCAGGCTAGCCTCGAACTCAGGTTGATCCACCTGCCTCTGCCTCCCAAGTGCTGGGATTAAAGACATGTGCCACCACGCCCGGCAAGTTAGAGACATTTATATGTCCCAGTCAATCTCAGAGTTGTTCCCATGTGAAAAGATCAGCAAATTATGTTACCTGTATGTTTGACCTTCTTGATTTCTTTCTTCTTGTATGTGCCCAAGACCAAGTGGGCTTACTCTGTAATATCTGATCTTTATCAGCTTTGATGGAATCCATATACTACCTTTGTGACAAAAATCACTTCTGCTAAAAGGTCCACCTCCTAACACTGTCCTATCTGATATTAAAGTTTCCCACCATGAATTTCCTAGGACCATAAGAGTTCAGTGCATAGTATCTGGCCTTGTAATCTTTACATGATTTTAAGTCAATGTGGACTCTACGGGAGTAGTGATTACATGACTGATGTCTATATACTATCTGTAATATCCACATGGTGGCCTCCTATATACACCCTGGCTATTAAATACAAATCCCCTACAGGTCATTATAAACAAAAGGATCTGTGTCTTAGAGGCTCCTTCAGAGAGAAGGTATGAGTCAGAAACACGGCTACCTTTGTTTTCATTGAAGCTGTCTCCAAGGTTTGTGAATACACTGTGGTCCAGTGTAAACTCACCCCCAGTTCATAGCAACCCAGAAATGAGATGTTTCTCTAGATCCCTGAGCCGCACCTGTAGGAGACAGAATAATGTGCTAAGAGGAGCTTAAGAACCAATACTGCTATATGCTTTAAATAAGATTGTCTAAGGGGGTTTCTGAATAACCAGATCTCTAGCCAAGATTGGTTAGTCAGTTTATCCTCCAAATCTGCTATTATGGGAATTATTTCTGATGATTGTCCACCATTTCCTGAGGAACCCTCTTTGGTTCATTTGTAAGGTTGTAAGTTTCCAGTAATTACTCCCTGTGAAGGTTACTTTTCTTTTAAGTATGAAAAGATAAAATCATATGAGTTACTCAAAAGGTTCTGTATGTGATTCCAGTAAGTTTTGGTTTATTTATTAAATTGGGCATTAATTAATGAATTAATAAAAATAAAGGCTGTCCCTTCATTGGTGATTTTCCTATCTTACATTCTGCTTCATTTGAAGGTATCTTTGATTTAAGATTCACAGGAATTAACATGAAATTTGAGGTGGGACTTGGTGTGAGAGACTTTGATGTGTATAGAAGTATACTATCTTATTTAACAGTTTGTAGGCCACATAGCTGATTGTTGGTGACTATATCCAAGTCTCACACTAATGTTCATTAATCCTTTGCATATACTGAAATTATGAATTTGACTAGCAGAAAAGCCTAAGAAATCTGTTTAACAGAGTGTGAAGTGGGACTTTCCATTGAATTGGCCAGTTGCGATGATAAATGTGGTAATATGTTATAGAAAGTGTCTGTCCCATTCAGGTATCCTCAAGCATGTTTTATTCACCAATAAACAGAAGTAAACTCATAGAAAGCACCTCATTCATTTCAGGATGTGTGGCGAAACTGTTCCAGAAGCTGGTAGCTATGCCTGCCCAGTGAATTCCTTGTCATTACTAATGAAGGAGTAAATGCTGGTTCAAAACCAGCATCTATCAGTACAGACCCATGTTTTACAGCATCTTGAAGTTACATTGTCCTCTAGCTGCTGGCTTCAGATACTCATTGAACATGTCTCTGTGAGGCTGGTAACTCTTTAAGTGGCTACCTGAGATCATGCCAACCATACTGACCGCCAGTGAGGTACCTGTTGTCTCCCATTTTTCACTTGCAGAAACAATTGTGAATGACAAAAGTACTCTCCTACTGTTTATGGAATGATGTACCTTCACTAATTTGACCTGTATTATGAGTTTGGGTGTCTTGGCTTGAGGTAACATGGAAGTCAAATCTTAAAGAAGCTAAAATGCTTCCTGAAGGACATTACTTTTGTGTAAAGTGATTGCAGATGTCCGTAAAATTATATGAGGGAGAGTAAAACAGCTCATTATCGTAGAGTCAGGCTTATCTACTTTATAAGAATGAATTAATTATTAAAGACTAAGCCATTTAAAGATATTTTTAACAGCATTCCATTAAGGTCAAAGTAACTAAGGCTCAAGTAGAAATGACATGAGTCAATATCTGATTTGCCCTAAGGCCCACTCTTTGAGACAGAACCCATACCCAGCCCTGCTAGAGGGGCCAGGAATCTAAGAATAGACAACCCAAGGATCCCGGGTAAAACCAAATATTTCTGTTGAGTTCATTTTCTCTGGAGGGTCTTTATCTCATAATGTATTGTCAGGGCTTTTATTGTTTTATATATATATATATATATATATATATATATATATATGTATATAGTGTATATAGTATATTTGTATGTTTTGTATATATATTATGTATATTGTATATATGTATGTAAACATACATTGTGTATACATTTATGTGTATGTATTGTATACCCGTATATATAGTATAAATTTTATAGACCTATATTCTGTATGTGTCTATATTGTATATATAATATATATTTTATATATTTTGGCTTCCAGGTTAGTGTTTTCTTGGGTTTCCTGAGTGTGCAATGTGCGAACCATTGGGTCTCTAAATCTCTATCTGTTTTTTGCATCTTTTGTTGGGCTCTTTTTTGTTTTTTTTTGTTTTTTGTTTTTTGGTTTTTCCTATTCTGATGTGTCAGTTTATATTTTATTTCATTATGTTTTATTTTATTTTTATCATTTAGAAGCCTGTTGTGTTTTCTAATGAGAGACATAAAAGGATGGATCTGTATGGAGTGGAGCTAGAAAGAAAATGGGAAGATCAGATGGTAAGGAAACCAAAATCAGGAAATATTATGTGGAAAAAATATTTTTTCATTAAACCAAAAGTGGCCTCGATTTTACTTCAAGAATCTTTTCTTGATTTGGTCAGGTAATCTCTGATATAAGACCTGCCACTAAGGATTGACTCAGGATTCAAACTTCATGTTCTCTGCCATTGGTTGACTCAGACTGTAGCTAAGGCACTCTTGTAGTCATGCGAAGCAGTTGTTTGGGGTGGCGGCCAATGTGTGAAAAAGGGACCCTGACACACAGAAGGCTCCTACACCAGCTGCTCCAGGAAGGCTTGGCTCAAAGCCGGCCTTAGGTTTCTCTAAGGAAGCTTCACCAATGGGGAATGGGGAGCTAAATGTGATGCAAGTTGGACATAGAGTAGTGGTCCAGAGAAAAATTATTAGATCGGGTCCAGGAGCTTATAGTTTTAATTTTCATTTGCTCTTCATTGGTTTAGTTAATGTTCATTCTTCTGGAGCCTTGAGTTCTGTCGCTGGGTAATAGGTAAAGCATTACTGTCTACTGTGTCCTGGGCCGAGGGTGGTAGCTGAGGGAGGAAATATGAGTCTTGGCTCCATCACTGAAGAGAGATAAGCTATGGCCAGCTTACTGATGCCCATGTCCCATCGTCTTAGAAGAAGTATGATAATACAAGCAACCGCTAAAGATCTTTAAGAACTTTGTGTAAAGCAAAACACTTGAAAGTGTTCTAATGGGGTTCATGTCTATGGTACTTGCAAAATAAATGGTAATTGGAATAGCTTTTTATTTATACCTATCCCCTACCCAACCCATCTCCAATTTTCAAAGCTGGGCTTCTCAGTGCAGCATACATATATACTGTGGACACTATATATAAACACTGAGGCTGGGGGGGGACAACATTCTCACACTCCCAATTCCTCTTTCCTTCTCTCCTCTTTTCTCACTTATTCTTCTATGTGACCAAAGGTAAAAATTACAGAAGGATTAAGAAGAACTCAGTGCTTCAAGTTGTCAAATTTGTACAAATCTAGAGCAGCCACTCAGGATGCTTTTACAAGTGGCTCCCTCACCCACTTCAGGTTACAAATAAGTTTGGACAGAGCAGTTTTCAGCGCTGTCATATCAGAAAGTCCCTTCATCTGTGTAATGAACTCATCATCGTATTTGAATAACTGACGAGTTCCTCAACAAAACTTTGTAGTCTTGCCATTCCAATTGTCAGCTCACAGCTACAGCTTCAGAGCCAACAATATACACACATGATATCACACAAGACTGCCTAAGCTATCTGGAAGAGCTAAGATCCTTCTCCAGGAGAAAAGCAGAAGACATGTTTGTGGACTCAGTTTGGAGCATTTTGTCAAAGTGTGGGACCATGTGAATCAGTTAGATGCTCTCTGGAATGTGTAGAATGCTCAAGAAGAGTTAAATATAAAGCAAATTTGCAATTGTTCCTTCTTGACTGCCGTTTTGGAGACTGTCTCCTTGAATCCTTATATCAGTTTGGATGTGCATCCCTCCTTCAGTGTCCAGTCTTGTGACATCAAACTCTTTTATCATCTCTTTAAATACCAGGCATCTCAGCTGTGTCATGGTGTAATCATATATTTTTCTCATTAAAATAAAAACCCAGCTTTCTAATTCTGGAACCTCAGGTTTCAACTGCTGGATATAGAGTGTCCATGTAGTCCAACATGGTATTTAGTTACTGTGTACATCTATTTGTCCCTGAGCATCACCCCATACAAAGAAAGATCTTACAACCTGAGAAGGAAACCAGCATGGCCGAAAGCACCTTACTCAGGGGCTGAGTGCTGCAAAGCCTTTTCATGTTAGAACCATTACTTCCTGGGCTGAATTTGAGTTTTCTAGTAATTTTTATCCATGGGTTTCTGCTTTACCTTTGGTGCAAACAACAATTTTAATTACCTAAGATGAATGATGTTATAAAATTGACAGAATAATTGTCTTTTTTTCCTTAAAGTTGTCAGGGTTTCCAACTTATGTCTTCCCTAGGTCTATCCTTAGGGATTCTGAATTCAGTTAAGTATTGAAACAGGCTTCCGCAGCAGGTCTTTCTGAATGCTCCTGAGAGGCTTTACCATGACAAGTATAAAATCCTGATGATCTTCAGGCAAATGCAGATGTTTCTTGTTGTTAGTATCTGAACACAAGAGGGTGAGCATGAATCCCAGAGCTGTGAATAGAGAAACACTTCCCTTAACTTAAAAAACAATCTATGTCACTTGTTCAGAAAAGAAAAGGAGATGCAATGCATCACACTTTAGAGGGGAGAGAGAAAGCCATAAAAACAATACAAATGTGGTTTATACTGCAATTGTTTGTTTAAGAAAGAAGAGGAAGGGTTGTGGACACCACAAGATAAGGCCCCACAGAATCAACTAAGCACGGCTCATGGGGCTCTCAGAGACTGAAACAGCAGTCACGGACCCTGTGTGGACTGAGATAAGTCCTCTGCATATAAGTTACGATTGGGTACCATGATGTCTTCCTGAGATCCCTAACCACAGGAGTGTAAAGCATCTCTGATTCTTTGACCTTCACTTTTCCCCTTTTGGGTTACCTCATCCAGCCTTCATATAAAGATTTGTGTCTAGTTTTATTGCAATTTGTTATTCCATGTTTGGTTAATATGCCTGCCTGGAAGGCCTGCTTTTTCTTTTTCTTTTCTTTCTCATCTTTTTTTTTTTTTTTTTTTTGGTTGTTGTTATTTGTTTGGTTGGTTGGTTTTCTGTTTGTCTTCTGAAGGGAAACTGATGACAAATGGGTCCATGGGAGAGGGGCGATGGAACAGGACTGGAAGGAGTGGAGGTAGGAAACTGCAGTTGGGATGTAATGCACATAAATAATTTAAAATAAACAAACAAAAACAAAATAAAACAAACAAACAAACAAAAAAAAACGGATAAGGTTTCCAGTGGAGGTTTTCGGACATCAACCCAGCCAAAATCCCTTCAACCTACTATTTGTTCTGCAAGCAAGAATGCTGGGATAAAGGAAGTTCAGAACTGTGGAGCGGCCAACCAATGATTGGTCCTGCTTGAGACTCCTGCCACTAGAGGGAGCCCATGCTTGACACTATTTGGAGGGCCTGGAACCACACGCGGGATAGCCCAGAGACCTAGGGGGAAAAAAACAGACAGACAGACACACACACACACACAACACACACACACACACACACACAACACACACACACACACACACACACACCACACACACACACCACACAAACACACACACACACACACACACCACACAAACACACACACACACATACACACGGGCAAAGAAATTATTTAAAGCACAGCGTAGCATAATTGTCATTAGAAAGGCTTCCTTTAGCAACAGCTAGGAACAGATGCAGAGAGCCACCGCCAAACATTAGGAGGAGCTGGGGAAACACTAAAGAAGAGGGGGAACAAGAATTGTCAGAGACAGAAAGGTCAAGGACATCACAAGAAAACCCACAGAATCAACTAAGCACAGGTATTAGGGGGGCACACAGAGATTTAATCGATAATCAGGGAGCCGGTATGTATCCTCTGCATATTTATTATGGTTGTGTAGCTTGTAGGACTCATAAGAGTGGAAATCGGGACTGTCTCTGACCCTTTTGCTCGCATTTGGGTTCATTTCCCTCCTACTGGCTTGCCTCGTCCAGCCTTACTATAAGGACAGTACCTAGTTTTACTATAACTTTGATATGCCATGTTTGGTTGATATCCCTGGGAGGCCTACCTTTTTCTTAGGGGAAATGAAGGCGTATTGGACTTGGGGGACATGGGAGCTGAAAGTGGAGGCTGATAGGAGGGGAGGTAGGGAAAAATGCTCAGGATGTGATATACGAGAAAATAGTAAAATAAAAAAGAAAAGGGAACAGAATGAAACTATAGCATTAGCTTTTATCTATATTATGTTTCCATATATACAGTGTGTATGTTGGAGTACTTTGTTTAGTTTTTTGTTGTTGTGGTTTTTTGTTTTGTTTTGTTTTTAATTCACAATCCATGTAGACCTGCATTTGAGCCATTTTCTGAGCAGAGTATTGTCTTTTCCCATGAATTAGAAGTTACTTGTAAATATTGTCGAAATGACTATATTATGATACTATTCTATTTCAATTTACTTAATAAAGCTTTTATTGTGAATGTTATTTCCTACCTTGGCGATAATTGTGAGGCTGTTCGACTTTGTGTGTAGTGAGCTTGTGATATAAATCCCTGGCTTTTAACAGAGTAGAAGCCACAGCTTAATTGGAACATCTCTGGAAGTTTTATCTCCCTGGCAAATATGTAAATAGAGCCCAAGGAAAAAGCAGGCATGCTGACAGGTACCTGAAATTCCAACACTCAAGAGGCTGAGGTAGGTGGGAGCTCAAGGGCAAGTATGTTCTACATAGTGAAAACTTGTAAAGAAGCAAAGTGAGAACGCATAGTAGAAGGAAAAAGGAAGGAAGGAAGGAGGGAAGGGAGGAGGGAGGAAGGAAGGAAGGAAGGGAGGAAGGAGGGAAGGGAGGAGGGAGGAAGGAAGGAAGGAAGGAAGGAAGGAAGGAAGGAAGGAAGGGAGGGAGGAAGGAAGGAAGGAAGGAAGGGAGAGAGGAAGGAAGGAAGGAAGGAAGGAAGGAAGGAAGGAAGGAAGGGAGGGAGGGAGGAAGGAAGGAAGGGAGGGAGGAAGGAAGGAAAGAAAGGACAGAGGGAGGAAGGAAGGGAGGAAGGAAGGAGGGAAGGAAAGCAGAGAGGAAGGAAGGAAGGAAGGGAGGAAGGAAGGAAGGAAGGAAGGAAGGAAGGAAGGAAGGAAGGAAGGGAGGGAGAGAGGAAGGAAGGAAGGAAGGAAGGAAGGAAGAAAGAAAGGAAGGAAGGAAGGGAGGGAGGGAGGAAGGAAGGAAGGAAGGAAGGGAGGGAGGAAGGAAAGAAAGAAAGGACGGAGGGAGGAAGGAAGGAAGGGAGGAAGGAAGGAGGGAAGGAAAGCAGAGAGGAAGGAAGGAAGGAGGGAAGGGAGGGAGGAAGGAAGGAAAGAAAGGACGGGGAAGGAAGGAAGGGAGGAAGGAAGGAAGCATGGGGAGGGAGGAAGGGATGGCCCCATCACTAGTGGTATATTATATTTATCAGATTTTCTTCCTTCACTTAAACAAGGAAGTAAGACGCCATATCCTTTCTAATATATTCAGTTCTCTCTTGTAAAAAGAAGGTACACATATCTCATAATGTCATACTATGGTCCATGAATCTCCACAGAAAAGCCATGTGCTTGTCCCAGGATCTGGTGTTAGGTGAAGAGCGTTATGTCTAACTCAGGGCACTCAGGGCACTAGGTAGGCACAGAAGAGAGCTACTCCATGATATGAAGGCCACCATAGCAGGTAGGTGTTGTTGCCACAAAAACTACAGCTCTCATATTGAAGTTTATTTTGAAGCCATTTTATGTGGCCTGGACTCAAGAGCAAAGACTTAGGTTACTGCAAAAATCTATTTTCCATCATGGAAACAGTACCATGACATTTTTATAGTTTTACAGAACAGAGAAAGTCATAATATATTGGTGGGTACATCAGAGAGGCAAGTGTAGCAGCATCGGGGAGCCATTCTATAGGCTTAAGATAATGTCTGACGATACTCTTAACTTTAGGTAAAAATGACCCCTTCTTTTAAGGGGGCTAGGGTGAGAAAGGAATAATTGAGATTAATTACAATAAAAGATGCAAACTAGTGAGATAGTGTAAGTAAAGCAATATGTGTTCTCTTTAAGTGAAAAGAAGAATTTGCCTCAACAGAAGTCTTTATCTTATACTATGCTAGAAATCTTAGTTTGACTCTCAGACCCATATGAGCCTCAAGGCTGAAGTTAAAATTAATCAGGAGAATAGAGGTTTGACATTGTGATGATTCTCAGATTGTATTTGTAACCAAATCTGCGAAGCTTGGAGTGATGTGTTGTGTCAGTGGGAACATTTTTGAAACACCAATGACTTCAGATGCTCTAAATTTATATTTTCTTACTTCTCTAATTTTCTCCTATAGTAAAAAAAAAACAAAACAAAAAAAACCCCACCTTTTTACAATATTATATTTTACGACAGGATTTTCCTTGAATATTTTAGAAATTTGCTATTTATTTGTTGCCTACTTTCAAAAATAAATAGGGAGAGCTCCCCTTTGGGACTCTGACATTGTCTTTTATATCCCAAGGCTCTTCTTTTCCTACCTGCTCAAGAAATGGAAGGTTAGAATCACAGCTGATTTGAAGTTTAAGCAGACGAGCATTCAAGTGTGACAGCAACTCCACTGTTCATCCCCAGGCTGTTAAACCTGTCATTTCCCAATACAGCCTCAGACAAAACTTTTATTTAATTGGTTAAGCATGAGAAAAGATAATACCCAGGTACCCTGCTTGACTTTTTTTTTTGTGCCTGTCTGAAGCTCTTTGCTATTTGTTAACATTGAAGTCAGAGCTAAATAACCAGGTGAGATGAGTCAATGGTTGATTGGAGATCACAGGGAAATCCCAGTGTTGCAATATCTCAAGCAGGCAAATCACGATCAAAGTGGGACATTAAATAAAGGTGTTTACACATTTTCCCAAACATAATTTAGAAAGTTTCTTAATAAATTCTCCATTGACCTAATGTTCAAAAATAAATGTAGCTCATTAGATCCTATTCCCTGGGATTGCTATGGGATAGTATTTGATACTATGATAGACTATGTAAGAGAATTTTTAGTGTGTGTGTGTGTGTGTGTGTGTGTGTGTATGTGTGTGTGTGTGTGTGTGTTGGCACAGGCACACCATGCAAGTTTCTGGAGGTAAGATCAACCTAGTAGAGCCAGTTCCGGTCTTCTCCTTTCACAGGTTGTGAGAATCGCACTCAGATTGTCAGAGAAGTGTGACCAGTGCATTCACATGAATGCAGCCCATACCTTGAGCCTGTTTTTAATAAGATGGTGGAGATCACAAAGATTCATTTTGACTCCTAGGTTCTGTGGGTCTGAGGGCATGTGGCCTGTCATCATGATGCGGAAGGCATGGGGAATAGTAATTCTCATTTTAAGGTAGCTTGCAGTAGTGGCATGGGGGGATTAAAAAATGTAACCTTCAAGGAAATGCTCCTCTCAATGACCTTCCTTCAACTAAGTTCTGCTTTGCAAAATTTGCTCAACTAAAAAAATTAATGACATCCCATTATGAGTCCATCAGTACATTTGGTTAGAACCTTCATGATACAGTAATTTTCTAGATGTTTAGATTTCAATAGCTGGTGCTAAAGCCTTGAACATATGAAGGTATTTCACACACAAAGTTTAGTACAACTTTGTCCCAATTCTACAACTTATGTATGAGTCTAACAATTAAGAACTGCCCAATGTTGGATGATGGTGGCTCATGCCTTTAAACTCAGCATTCAGGAGGCAGAGGCAGGTGGATCTATGAGTTCAAGTACTGCCAGAGCTACACAGAGAAACCAAAAGAAAATGAGAGGGGGGAGGGAAAGAGAGAGAAGGAAGAAGAGGAATGATAATAATAATAATAATAATAATAATAATAATAATAATAATAATAAT